>JAGSMW010000028.1:7443000-8160000 GCA_029286795.1 Byasa hedistus
ATAAGCGTGAACCTTTCAAACAAGTATTTGCTTGGTATTATCTTACATTTATCATTAAGTAAGATTATGTTAAGCCTGTTTACTTTAAACTTATAAACAATACTATCTCCAACTTTAACTGCCTCCATGACGCTTACTTTAATAGAAAAGACTTTCATATGAGTTTGATTAATCGTAATGTGTTCACTAAGCTGTCTAGCTAGATCATTGCCAATATAACTGCGTATCAGTAATAAATACAAGATTTGTAATATTCTAAGACAGCACCTTTCATTCTCTTTCTCTATGGGATCTAATATACACATATAATGGTATACACGTCTCATTCTAGCAGTTATATTGTTGTTAAACAATGTCACCAAAAGGCAGACTCTTATCGAAATCTTATCGGTGCTTAATTGTGTTACTTGAACTGAAACCGGTTTCGGTGTCTGTTGATTAAACCGGTTAATTTAAACATGTGACTTATAGGTATCACTCGAAAAATGGGACAGAAGAGATATCTCTTGAGTAATAAATAAATGCTCCCACTGCTGGGAGTTGGATATTCTTTCAGCTTCTTCATATAGAAATTACCCTCTGTTTAGTAATTAGCCAATTGCTATTTAACACGGAGGTTTCAGTGTCATAACTAGTGTAGTTTGAAGGTTGTTTATTAGATATGTAAGAGTTATAGCACCTGAAGTATTTTTAAAACGTGATGCCAGGCGTTGAGGATACCACCATAATAATTTTGATGATTGACCATTGTTCAATAAAACGAAAATTTGCAGAATCTTACATACACTCCCGGACACATCTATCGGCCCACCTAGTGTTTAAAAGTTTTAACGGTGCCTAGCTAAAAATAAATGTTAGGTGGAGCAATAAGTTTTAATGCAGTTTTAAACCTGATTTTTTGGTCAACCTTTATGTATGTTTTTTTTTTAATTTTGAATTCATGATTCTGAAAAAAAAACGAAAATTCGAGTCTGTTCATTGTTTTCAACCACCCAGGAATGGAGAAAACTTTTTTATTTCGCAAAAGTTGGATTTTTTTTTTGATGTTTCCGATTATTGGTTCGATAAAAAGGCAAATCTAAACTTAGAGCCAGTTTTGACCAAAAAATATGGATACTCTACTCTGTCTGATATTGTCGCCCAAGCTGTAGCACTTCTGCCCGCCAAATCAATTCGAAATTACAAAAAAAACATACATAGGGGTTGACCAATAAATTTTGCTTCAAAACTGCATTAAAACTTATTGCTGCACCTAACATTTATTTTTAACTAGACACCGTCGAAACTTTAAACACGGGGCGGTAGGCCGGTAGATGTGTCCGGGAGTATATATCCGACAGCGCGACGACTTCTTAACACGTCCGCCAAAATCTTACATTTATCCGACAACAAAAACATCAGTCATCTCTAAATTGAACTAAATTTTACTTGAAACATATAATTTTACAACACGATCACGCCGACAGATATACCACTAGAAAAGACGAACGCAAACTATCTCCAGCGCGGTAGGTTAATAAAAATGGACCTTTACATAAATTATAATTCATGATGAACTCGATCATAAACGAGCTGAATGGATTGTAGTTTAGTAATAATACACCTGTAGTTTGAATTTGGGGGTGCATGGAACCGTTAAATGAACAGGTGCGGGACCATATGTTTGATTGTATACCATTGTGGTGCAACGCCACTCCCCCACCGTCGTTTTGTTTATAAAACTGGGGCAAAGGTACGTTCGTTTATTACGCGAAATATTTGCTTGTTTCTACCAGAGTTACAAGTGATAGAGCAAAACTTAAAAAATTTCACTTAATGTTGAGTGACGACGAGGATGCGGATGATGAAGTGTTCACCAGAATAATCCGGCTTTCATGTTGATAGGATCACAGCGATGTCATATCAGCAGATTTACACTAAGAGAGTAATATCTGGACAGATTCGATAAAACCATACCACTAACCAACCTTAACAATATTCGGACCCAGAATCGAACCAGAGACTTCTGTGTTCTGCTACGGAGGCAATAAAAACAAAAACTTATAATATATCACATTTCAATATTATTTTTATAAGAATCAGATGTATGGGTACATGACACATTATAAAAATCACTTGGTGTAGTAATTAATTACTACAGTATAGTAAACAGTGCTTTTTTGGAGATAAACATTTGTTTTTTTTTTAATTACTTCCTTTCATTGCTTTTTTCAATTTTATCGGTTCAGAAAATCGAAGAAATTGGAGTATGAGAAGTTTTCATCATCAAAAGCAGAGCTCACACATCTCTGTCTCTCTCTCTTCCTAGTTATTATTCCATATATCACCTGATACAACTGGTTACTTGTTAACTGATATAAATGGTTGAAATATATACGAAAATTGTTTTATCGAATGAAAAGAAATCATCGTTCCCGCATAATGATCTAAATATTATGTTAACGCTTTGAGTATCAAAAATATTAGGTCAGTAGTAAATAATACTGACTTTCTTACATCAGTGATATCTAAGTAATCAATCACAAACCCAACAGTGAGTGAAAAGTCCACAGTTCCCAGGTGGTAGGTCTCTGTTGCCGGAGACCGTCTGGGTGGGTACCACCGCAGCTCCTATTGCAACCGCCAAATAGTAGTGTGCGAACATTACTGTGTTCCGGTTTGAAGCGCGCTGTAGCTAGTGTAATTACTGAGGTAACGAGACTTAACACCTTATGTCTCAGGCGACGAGCGCAATGTGGTGCAGTGTGTACCATCTTAACTAGCACCGCGTTGTCATGGGCAAGTGTATCACTTACCATCAGGTGAACGTCTTGCTCGTCTCGTCGCATAGTAGTATAAAAAAAAAACAGTAGAAAACTTCACTTTTCCTTTAAATGATTATGAAAATTTTTAATTTACTGCAACGTAGTAAAAAAAACACGTTTAAATGAATCATGAATACATTTAACAATAGCAGCCGATCCCAGCTGTACACACATCACACATATATTATTCATGTAATAATTGAACGCTTTGTTCATTTATTACTTGTAACAAAATTTTTTGTTCTCATTGTTTTTGGACATTAGATATTAAGTCTCGTTACCGCAGTAATTTCACTAGCTACAGCGCCCTTCAAATCTGAACGTAGTAGTTTAGGTGGATCGTTTTGCAGATGTAACAAGCCGGATAGACGACGCATGCATCTTATTATCCGGGTCTCTATTACCTTATAGGATTAGAATGTGCCGGAATGGTCTATCGGCTAATTTTCACAAACACACTCATGACACAAAAGTCATGAGTTCGATTCTCAGTGAAATTTTTCTTTTTTACTTACTTCCTCAGTGCTAACTTTGAGCTGCCATATCTCCTAAACCGGAAGAGCTACAGACTTATAATTTCAGATTTCTCATCTCCTTATCCTGTACTTCATTATCCTGAAAGAGCATCCGTGTATCTCATCCGGTTTAAAAGTTACAAGCGTTACGGAGTATTGTAAGTCAGCGCATCAGTCTCTTTTACGCTGATGCAATCAGGTGATAGACTGAAAGCGTCTCTGAATTATGGTGAAAGGTTTTTTAACCTGGTTGGCGACTCAAAATAATTTATATTGTCTTACTAAACTATTCGATAGTTAAACATTGATAAGCATCTATCAGCTCGTCGGTAGCCGCCGTCAGCGCCACCGCGTGACAGTTCTTATCACAGAGCGATAATTAAACGACGAGGTCGTTTAATTTTTTCCATGAAACTATTTATGCCGATTAAACAAACACCTGAATCATCTATGAGGGCTGGTGGACGGCATTTTCCTCATCATAGCTTTATCGTCACAATCCCGAGCAGCCGTTAGACGCCTATTGGACCGGTTCTAGACCAGGCAATGCCCTTATATCTAGATTCAATCGGGTTCTAGTTATTGTGTGAATGAAGTCTTGGAGTTCGGCTTCAAATGGACTGAGGAGCTCAGAGCAGTAGGAGGTAGTAGGATACGAAAAGCAGAAGGCCTTCTTTGGAAAAATATTGTTAAATGAATAGAAGCTGGTGATGATGATGAACAGTGCGAGGTCTAGATTACTTGACACAAGGCACTCTTTGCACATATAATATCTAATTTACTTTGCATTCGAATGAATTTATCAATATGTTAACAAGTAAGATATTTTTAATATAAATCAATCGACTGATTCTGTCCTAAAAAATTTTAATTTTTTAAGTAACACCGCACTCTTATATCTACTGCTAAGTAGTAAACATAGAAACATAACTGTGTTCCAGTTTGAAGGGCACTGTAAGCTAGTGAAATTACTGGGGTAACGATACAATATTTTATGTAATAAAGCGACGAGCGTAATGTGGTGCAGTGTATATCATCCTAACACTTTCCATCAGGTGAACGATCTAACCGCTTATTTGAATATATGAGAACTTTCTTCAAAATAAAATCTATCGTATATTTTCAAAATGTCACACAATACCACTATTGTTATCATATCAGCGCTGATAACGTCTTATCAAGGTGTTTTCGCGCGAAGTATTCCTTTAGTGACGTAAGTGCTTTTTGCAATTAATTTAATTAAAACAAAAACGCAATGAAAATTTTCCGAGAAAAAGGCATGGTATGGTAGATTGCCTATTTATGATATCGAACGGTTCGAAAGGCGCAGTACCTAGTAAAATTACTTAATATCTTGTGTTAAAACGACGAGCAAAATGTGGTGCAGTGTTTATCATCTTATACAGTTTAAAATTAACAATAAGTTTCTTATGAAAAATCGAACATTTGTTTTAAACAAGAAATATTTATAAACATAGTAATAAATAGTATAAATCAAATCATTTATTATCAATATAAATAGATAACTAAATTTTAATTACATATTTGTCATTACAAATGGCGCGGTTAACCTGAACAATTAAAATGAAAATTTAACCTGAAAGAGTATTTAACTTTAAACCATTACACTACATGTCCTTCATGCTTCCATTCGTACGATACACACAGTAGACATTATATATTTTTTATTATAGTGTATATATCTATATACGGAGTAATAAACAGTAACCATGATATGTGTATGCAATTGTCAGATATAAAACTGTTATCATATAATCCTCAATTTGATATCTTATTAAATTAATTAAAAAGTGATTAATTCTTGCATTGTTATGCAATTAAAAATACAATTTGACAGTTTACCTGATATCTTTTTAATAATTCTTATCATCATCGTCATCAGCCGATGGAACCTCTCTGCTGGATATAAACCTCAGATTTTTAACAACTTCACCAGATCGTCTACCGTGTAAAAGCACATAGAAATACATGAAAAGAACTATAAACATTAATTCAGAATCTAAATGTGAAAAACGTTGTTATGTACAAGGTCAATTCGCTTTTCCAATGTAGTTTGTTCGCGCAATACAATGGTTATATATTTACATTGTCTGTATTTTGTATATAGTATAAAAATATAGCACCATTTAAAATCGTTCCAAAACACACAAAAGAAAATATAATCACAGATTAAAAATAAATATTAAGATCCATAATATTTTATTATATTTAACATGTACAAATATTATTTAAAAATTAGTTTAACGATAAAATTCTTTGATTTATAAAGAAATAAGTTTTGTAATACGTAATAATTTTCTATATATTTAGTCCGTACCTTAACGGTTTTTTGAGACTTTTTAATGTGTATAAATAGAATTATTACTTAATTATAATTATATAACTTACCACATAAAATAGTAAATAATCCAACACAATCCGAAATCACAACAATAACACACGAAACGTTTGTTACTAACAAAAACAAAATAAAGTAAAAATCAAAATGGTGGCCGCGACCGCCGCGGGCTCAGTGACGCGCTATTGTGAATACGAATTTGTGTTTTCATAATACGTGTGTACGACCAGAATTTAAAGACACCTATACAAGTACGGTTTGTACGGAATGGGAGGTCTACGGCGATTGGAATATCACAATTGTGTTTCACCTCCGTGCTATTGCAAAATCGACTTTATTTGTATTTAGTTTAGAGTAAATAATTTATTAGAACTGCATGTTTATAATTGCTGGTTTTTCCTTCGTTGAGGTAGTGTAGTGATAAGACGTACAGGTTGTTCTTTATATCATTCTTAAAAATTTATTTGCGATATACTTTAATGAAGAATTTTAGTAGGTTTTTTTATACTACTATGCGACGAGACGAGCAAGACGTTCACCTGGTGGTTAAGTGATACGCTTGCCCATGACGTGGTGCTAGTTAAGATGGTACACACTGCACCACATTGCGCTCGTCGCCTTCGACATGAGGTGTTAAGTCTCGTTACCCCAGTAATTTCATTAGCTCACAGCGCCCTTCAAACCGGAAGACAGTAATATTTGCATATAACTATTTGGCGGTTGAATAGGAGCTGCGGTGGTTCCTAGAAGGTCTCCGGCAAAAGAGACCTACTAACAGTAATCTGTGATAAATTTCTTCTTCTTCTTCCCAATTGATGGCATGAGCACGGTTTGCACGTGGGCCAGTGTCATGTGTCATCATCAGCCTATAGACGCCCACTGCTGGACAAAGCCCTCCCCCAAAGATCTCCACTCCGATCGGCTTTGCGCTGTCCGCATCCAGCGGTTTCCCGCGACCTTCTCCAGATCGTCAGTCCACCTTGTGGGGGGCCTTCCAGCATTGCGTCTACCGGTACGCGGCCGCCACTCCAGGACCTTGCTGCCCCATCGGCCGTCTGTCCTTCGAGCAATGTGCCCTGCCCATTGCCACTTAAGTCTAGCAATTCTTAGGGCTATGTCGATGACCTTGGTTCTTCTGCGGATCTCCTCAGTGTCATGTGTAGACGTATAAAATAAAAGAATACAAATTCTTAAAAAACTGTCTGTGTGGTCAATTCGTCCGCCATGTTCCTCCCTTTTCTTGTCTGTGATAAATTTAGTATGAAAGTAATATTAATCTTTACTTGACACAGAAAAGTTACAGAACTAATATTTGAAGTGCCTGACTTCTGTGTTAGGATAGTACCTGTGTTACAGAAAATCAGTGGCCTATCCCAGAATTTGACATATAATATATGAAGTATAATAAATAATGTTATTTTTACAACGACCTGTATATATTGAGTGTTGCAGTGTGCGACACCTGTTGGCCAAGCGTGTTTCTGTTTGTGTGTGCGCGTTTGCTACACGCACGGATATTGTGTGGCGTTGGTGAAGCGGCATCGCTCGGAAGGATGCTCTGCCTCTTTAATATTCGTATAATCAGTAATTGTGTTATTAACATCGAAGCGATATCCGTATCCGCTGTTACACGCCGAAGCAATGAAAACTGTTTTGTAGACGTTTATCGTCACTGTAAATCAATATTAATTATTACAACGGAGCGAGGAAGACGTTCACTTGAATGTTAGTTATACGCGTGCAAACAACAATGTGGTGCTAATTAAAATGATTAACACTGCAACTGTTTGTGCTTGTCGCTTTAAGACAAAAATGTAGTCTTTAGTTTTTTTATTAAATACACAAGAAATCAAAAAACAGCAACAACTTACATAATCAAATTTAAAATAGTTTATTTTTAGTTTACATCCTAATTATAATTGGTTTATAAAAAACGTTTCTGTGATACTGATTTATATAGATCTATGATTGAGTATTCTACAAATAATCGAACCTATAAACCGTAAACAACTACAATCTTCAGTTAAAAGGATTCAATGGGAAACTAGTGGTAATCAGGGTTTGTGAATCGTCTAGCGTACTATTTGGATTGTCTACCTTATCCTAGATTGGTATTGAAAGGGTCACCATACCGTTTACACTTCTCCCGCACATCTCTGATATCCATAACGACGGTAGTTACTTCTTTTTCTTTTGTATCAAAGTCTGGTGACACTTTTTTTGAGTTTCCTCAAGTTTAATTTAAAACTTTTCTCTGGAGGGTCTCTGTTGCCGGAGACCGACAGGGTAGATATCTCCGTAGCTCTGATTTCCGCTGCTAAAGAGCAGTGTGCAAACATTACTGTGTTCCGGTTTGAAGTGATGTAAGCTAGTGAAATTACTGGGGTAACGAGACTTAACCTATGTCTCAAGGCGATGAACACAATTTGGTGCAATGTATACCATTTTAGCACCAAAGAATTTTTCAATTTGTGTGCAGTTAGCATAAAACACCAACTAATATCACGTGCTTTGACGGTGAAGGAAAACATCGCGAGGAAACCTGTATATCTATGTCATGACCATCCGTGCTCACACTAATATGTGTAATGGAGAAGGCAATAGCAACACCACTCCATTATAACTGACAAGAGAATCGTCGTGTGTTTCACGACACATGATGACCACGACCCTCACTGATGAGGAAATACGACTAAGAATACCATCTTAACCAGCGGCGCGTTGTGGGCAAGTGTATCACTTACCATCAGGTGGAAGGTCTCGCTCGTGTCGTCGCCTCGGCCAATTAAAAAAACTAAATAAATTAATCATATTCAAGTTTCTAGTACATCTATAGCAAATTGCATCTTTGTTTTGTATAAGTCAAATATTTTTTTTCTTTTCAAGTGGAGCATCATGCGGTTGTGATCGTGTGGGACCGGTAGAGTCCACGGTTGGGCGGTCGCGGTGCGTCAGCCGCATGGTTCACGGAGCAACGGTACGGTTCAGCGGCTGCAGCAAGGCGCACGGTTCGACACCCCATGAATTACCGTATATATATTTCACTCGCTAGTGCTTTTTCAAATGGACATTTACAATTCGTTATATTTTCCCACACTACAATCTATAAATATTCTTCTTCTTGGTCGTATTTCCTCATGACTGAGGGTCAGTGTCATCATGTGTGATGAAACACGACGAGTTTCTTTGGCAGTTATAATGGAGTGGTGTTGCCATTGCCTTCTCCATTCCACATACTAGTGCGAGCACGGATGGTCATGACATAGATATGCAGGTTTCCTCACGATGTTTTCCTTCACCATCAAAGCGCGTGATATTAGTTGGTGTTATACTAACTGCACATAAATTGAAAAATTCATTAGTGCAGGCCGGATTCGAACCCGGTACCTTCGCATTGGAAGGCTGGCGTACAAACCACTAGGCTATCACGGCTTTCTATAAATATAGCATGATATAATATATGAAAAAATTAGTTTAAAAATTTTTTGCGTATTGAAAAACCGATGACTTACACCATGAAAAATAATTTATTATGTTGAATCTACACAATATGATATTTTTGTTAAATCTGGGTAAAATCACATGAAACTCGTGCGACTATCTTATTATATACCTCATTTATTTACTAATCACACTCTACTTTTTACAACAGGACTTACATTTACTTCAACCTTACAAGTCGAAGCTTATTGATACGAAATTATTTATTATATAAAATTAAATATTGAGGTTGGTGCAGTAAAACAGATATTGAACTAACATTTGTATTACATTTAATAATAAATACTTTAAACTCGAATAAGCAATCATGAGAAAATATCTCAAATATTCGTTAACGAAAAACCACCTGTTAAAAAAAATCAGCAATCAGTTTCAAATACAAATTTGCTGATATTTAATTAAATGGTTTGTAAAATTAGCTACAAACTAGTTAAATGTTATGTAGCGGCATATTATAATACTTATAAATACGTTGTATGCAGCCATAATATACTTATTGAATTATTGTCAGATTTGTAAAAGAAATTAGAAAGTTCTCAACGTCCAGGCTATCTAATAACTTTTAATTTAAACTGTTAATCTATACGCCGTTAAAAGGTTTCTTCATTATGCGAAATCGTGCAGAATATTAAATTTGATGGTCTCATGATTATTATAGTACAGAATATTTTCTGCAACATGTTTAAAAGCACATAAAAGCCTGGAAGAAACGTTGGCAACGGAACACAACAACTTTAACAAGAGACAGAGTATATTTGGATCTAAAACAGCCTGTTTAATTATGTAAGCACTTATAGTAGAATTCGAGTAGATTATTCACATGTATTTATTTATTTTTATAATGCTTGCAGTACATAGTACAGAGGGCGAACTTAATGTGTATGTAGCATTCTCTGACAGTCCTGGAAGACTAATAAATTACGAAGGCAGGTGTACAAAAAACCTGTAATAAATATAATACACACATTAAAAATACGATAATATATCTAATAATTATATAAACGCGGAACTATATTGTCGCAGATCATCTCCTATGTAAACGTAAAAATTACTCAAAAGATTTAATGAAATTTTAAATATTACGGTAGTATTGCCTTATTTATTACTACTTACACAAAGTTAACAGTTAAACATTAGTCACCAAAATGACTTTGATAACTAAACAGATCTTATTTGACAATGAAAAATTCATTAAAAGTCTGTAGATACACCGTGTTTTTTTTTTTTATTTATTAGATTTACCAACGCTTGTATACATCAATTCTTTGACAAAATACTTGCAAATACAAAAATCATAATGTAACAAAACACTTAAAGGTAAATACAGCATGCATTAATAAACTATTATACTAGCAATTATAAGATATGTGAAAGGAAAAGGAAAACATACCTTGTAACAATTAAAATTTAAGCTGTGTAAAGCATACCATTACGACTAACAACTGCTTAAGAAAATATCCCTGACTATTTGGCGGAGCTTGCTGGGTGAATCACCGTGAATATCCAGGAAATCGCTATACTCGTTGAGTAATTTGGAAAGTCTTGCAACTGGGGAGTTTGATCCAAAAACTGTTCTACGATAGGGTGGTTGGAACGGAGTTATTCTAAATCTAGGATATCTAACTGGCACACGTAACTGAAAGGCTTTTAATAATTCAGAACATTCTAATTTATTATTAAAAATTTTTGAAGCGAATTAAAGGTCATTTAATACACTGCGATTGGCTAAAGAGATCATTTTAAAGTGTGAGAGTTGGCTATTGTATGACTGGATTTCACGTTTAGGAATACGACAGGAAAACTTTAAGTGCCTGACGAATTTTTTTGTATTCGTTCTATTCTCAGGGAACTGACTGTGTTGACTATCACGTCAGAATATCAGTTAGCTCAGTGGTCTCATGACGTTGATAAACGTCGAGGTAATAATTAGTTTGTCGCAGATAAATAATATAAAATGTATTAAGTCTATTCTCGCATATTTGTGAAGCATCCGTTTCAGTAAGATTTATTAGTAGACGTCTTATGTTTTGTTTAGTGTTAGTGAAACCGCTACATTCACCGAACGTCCGTGATCCAAAAACAATTAAACCGCAAATCCCGCGTAAAGAAACTATTTAGTTTTGTTGATGAGTTACAACTAACTAAATACAAAATGACTACAATAAACGACTTAAATTATAGATTACAAAAGTTTATCAACAAAAATGTTGACATAATTCACAACTTTATTACTTTGTCTTAGTTCATTTATTATCGTGTTAAATTTTATCGATTGCTGATTTAATCTGTAGTTTTAGATTGTTTTATAATCTATAATCTAAAACTTAATGAAACTATTTACTCCCTTTTGCAAAGGACCTTCATCGCCGAAGATCTTTGATATCGTTGACGGCATTCAGTCGTTTGTGTTAAGTTATTAGCTTGTTGACCCCGGATTAAGCTAAGAGTTAAAGTAGCACTTCGAGAGGAAACTGTAAAAGAACTTGTGATACCAATTCGTGCTTAGTTGTATCTCTTCTCTCTTGGACTGTCTTCTTGTTGGAAAAGAGTGTTCTATTGAGTAGTAAGAGACCTCTAGTGTGACTATTGAGATTGTTTGTATATTTATTTAATAACATGAGCGATGTGTGTGTAATTATAAATAAGTAAAGTTCATCTTTTACTTGTCGAGGCGGCGGCCATTTGCAATGCGGCATCATTACGAATTATCCATGGGATCGAAATAAATAATGTTAGGATTATGATGCGAGAGCGGTCAGTGGTGTGGCAACACCAGATCTTCGTGCCCGGGTGTCGCTGACGTAACTTAATTGTAACATTATAACAACTTGAACATCCTTCATACTTTTTTATATTGATTTATTAAAAACACTTTTTTTATTATGAAACCATCACATATTTCTTCACTTGAGAGTAAGTTTTAAATAATCACACTCTTGACTAAATATAAGTAATTTGCTAACTCTTGATTTGGGATGGTCGTTCTAAGTTTTATTTTGTTAATATTAGCTACAGCGCTAATTGATATGGAGTTTATTAAAAATTTTGATTTCATTATTGCTACCACAATTAAGTTAAAATTTACTAATGAATGTAGTCATTCGTTGTGTTTGTGAAAAAGTAATAAAAACTTGATAATTATAATTCACTCTCAAACTGTACAATGTACAATTTTTTGACGTCTAAGCGCATCATCCTTGAAGTCATCAGACCTGAAATTTATAACTATTCTTAACCTGTTAAGACTGAGAACAAAAATGATCTCGCGTAACATTTGTAGTAAGCGATAAATAAGCGTGATTTTAAACCGAGTAGTGTACATTATACTGTCGTATGATGGTGATTAGTAAGAAAGTAACACAATTGATATTGTATTATTAAATTCAAGTATCAAAACAGTCGATGCGCGCTACATAAAGCAGCGTCGCAAGCAAATTGTTGTGGGAACTGAAACAAGATAAAAGTTTAGCGGTGTCTCTTGCGCGGTGACCTTGCGCGTACGAAAGTGCGGGTCACTTGCGACCCCGATCGGAATTTCGAGACAATAAAAAAAATATTACATTTACAAAGACAAAACAAAGCCCTTTAAATATGCTTAACACAAAGTTAAAAGTTTGAACGTGGCTGTTTATAAAATCCGAAAGATACGCCGCATGAACTTATTGTGCTGTGTGTATCATGTATTGTTATATGTTGTAACTTAACAGAAATGGTGTTTTATATTAATGATATGTTGCAGTTCTTTGCTACCACCATTCTCGTTAATAAACTGCCATAAGCATTGCTGTCATACCTATGAGAGTCAGAGTATTCTTTTACGACTTCATTGTGTTATTATCATATTTTATTTTATTTATAAACATATACATTAGTTACATTAATGACAGATAATGTCTTGAAATCCTTAGTAGGTTTATTAAGACTTTACGTTCTCTTACATATTACAAATACATTTACAAACAAACTGTTGTTACTTACTAATAGTATATACACAAATTAATTACGATTGAGAAGACTAATATCTTATATCTTCAAAAAAGTACATGATAATATTTACATATTACTGTTAAGTGGTAGAAATATTTACCACACTGATCTGGCATAACATTAACAATAAGGATAGTTTTCAACTAAACCAATAAGCCAACGCCATCTGTGATCTGAAAAGTGAAGATAGAACTTTGTATTTAGAGAGAAGTGGTTATTCGCTATGAAAGCATTAGCTGATATAAATTATACACGTGTTTTTCAGTAGCTTAATAGATCCTTGACGGCTGAAACGATTTTGTTCAACTTTTCAGTCTTGATTGCATCAGCGCAAGAGACTGATTCGCTGAATTACAATACTCCGTAACGCTTGTAATTTTTAAACCGAAAGAGCTACACGGATACTCTTTCAGGATAATGTAATACAAGATAAGTAGAGGAGAAATCCGGAATGAAAAGTCTATAGCTCTTTTAGTTAAGGAGATATGAAAGGTCAAATTTAGCACTGTGGAAGGAGGGAAAAAGCAAAAAAAGGAAATTTCACTGAGAATCGAACTCATGACCTTTGTGTCCCGCACGAAAATTAACCGCTAGACCATTCCGACACATTATAATCTAATAAGGTAATAGAGACATAGATAATGAGACAACGCGTGCGCCGTTTCTCCGTTTTTATTCGATTACAATTAGTTTTAAGTTTAATTAACTAAAACCTAATTAATTTCGTCGTAATTTGTTACAATTTGACCCTACATCCGTTGACGTATATCTAACCATGCCATCGGCCTAAAGGGATGCAGCGTTTGTGTGTGTACGCACACAGCCGATGTGTTCCGGTGCTAAAATTGGCCATATACGAAGGTCATAAAACAATATCACAAAACATACTGTTCACAAGTTTGTTGTTGCGTATGTAAACTTGACACTGTATTACGTTTGATATATACATTAAGATCACATTTGATTAAAAGAGGCTGTAAATTTGTTGATAATCTCCGCATAGGTTATACTCTAGTGTAGTAAGAATAGTAGCTGCCTAATGAGGTCCAAAAACCGCTCACTTTTCGAACTTACGGTAGCTGTGAATCTTTTGAAGCCAGGTCAAAGAAGTAAAGAATTAATGCATGGAAATACATTCTGAAATAAAAATCCATGTTCAAAAACACGGATGATGAAAAGACTAAACTGTTAATGATCAGATGATTAGTATAATACAGTAGCTATTTAGTAATTTACAATAAATGATTCATAAAGATTATTGTTAAATGTTTAATATGATTTATTGATGGCGTGAGCTTCTCTCTTATCCTTTGTATTGTTACAGTTTTGACTGATTTGTCGTGGTCTTTTAGTAATTATTACATGATGAATGTCATTGGAAAGTAGCTATGGAGACATTTAAGCCCTAAGGCTTACTGAAGGTTTCTCTGATTAAGAGTTTTTCTGTTATCTATCAGGGAACGCAGCGAAGATAGGTAAGGCCGCCGCCATCTTGGTATTTTGACATTTAGATCATTTATTAAGTTCGTTCTTCACTTCTTAAGTATATTAAATGTAATGATGAATGAGTATGAGATTAGTATTTTACATTTGTGTTTGTTTTCAGTCAAAATGTTGTTCTAAGTTTTAATTAATATCGTATTGCGTTCGCGATGAAAATTGTAACTTCATCCTCAAACGGCGGTCGGGGATCGTGGGAGGCGCGTTGAGATAATATAGACATACAATGTATATATTAATTTTTTAATCAATATTTCATAATAAAATATTTACACATACATGTTAACGAATACAGCGAATTTATATTTTAATATGTTGCTGGTGTTTTTATGTCGGCGACAGTCTATGTAGGTAAGACAGATAGTAGTGTGCAAACATTACTTTCTTCCAGTTTGAAGGGTTTTGTTTGTAGTGAAACTATTTGTGTAATGAGCACAATCTGGTGCTGTGTGACTTAACTAATAAACTAGAGGCTTACTTATCTTATTTTTATTTATTTAAAACTTTGTACAAACTAACAAACTAACAACAACGGTTACACGGAAATGGAATGGTACAGGCGAGCTTAACTCACAATGAGTTTTCTACCAGCTAACCTTAGCGAAAAAGAAAAGTTGTATAGTGGTAGTTAATGTACAATAAAGAGTTTAAATATACTATATTTAATATACACGTGTACTCACAAATATACACAAGAAACACTTCAGAACTTACTGTTCTGTGCGTGAGTATAACTTACAAATAAATAGTTTCTAATTATGTACCTTTTGTAGACATGTTTTTTTTTTTTAAATAATCGTAACAGAGAGATCAAAGTTTTATCACTCTCAATATGTGAAAATATGTTATTAAATAGTGTAATTGAAGTATTTTTATATTAAACAACAACAAAGCTAGCTCCACCCGTTAGATTTCGTTTACTAAATTATACTTGTAATATTTTACTTAAGTTTTATAGATAAATTAATAAAAAGATCTTTCCGCAAAAAGGTTTGATGAAGTGTACCAATTTTAATCGTTACTAATATTCCGAATGAATCGTGATTGATTAGTATCTGTGTTTTTCTAGAAAATAAATAGTTATTGTTGTTATTATTTTGTTCCGTTAATATTATTTTGTTGTACGGTCTTATCCATGTGATACACACACAGGTATATATTAGAGGGAGGCACACGAGTGCAATTCAGTTGCGTTCAGTCACAGGCGAGTGTAGCGGTGCGTCAGCTGCTGGTGCTTGGGTAAGTTAACTTATTATAACTATAACTATAACTACAATTGTTAAAATCATATAAAAAAAATTAATCATTAATCGTAATTAAAAGTGTCATGAAATTATGAGAATATTTAGATTTTTTTTATCAAATCAATTTCAATAAAGCTTATTTAATAATAAATAATTCAGATTTTTTTTTTTTTATTTATAACTAAATTTATATAAAAATGGATTTTGTTAAGTTATAAAGAATTCTTCATAAATTTTACAGTAATTTGGGAAATGTATAAAAACATTAACATTTTTTTTTAAACTGAAATGAAATTTAGTTGTAAACTAATATAAAAAAAATATATTTATAATGTTATGATAATCAAAACTTTAACATAAATATGTATTTTGAAGGTTAAACATCCTGAAAATATATTTTTATTTCGAAATATGTTTGCTATTAAAATACGTAAGGTACACATTTAAGTAAATAAATAACTTAATAAGAGTTCGTAATTTTAGAGTACCGAGAAAATTAACTTACGTCTTTAATAAGTAACTTATTGACTTTATCACGGTTTATACAAAACTTACATAGCATTAAGTTATCAGTTTATTAAATTATGACACAGCGGTTAACTGCCTTATAACACGAAGGTACCTAGTTCATCTCCGCCGTTATAACAGCATCGCTATCTTTCGTCTCACAACTTATAAATGGTAAAGTAATCTAGATGCGCACGTTTCATCACATCCGATCTCATCGTCACTGAAAATTATGTAAAATTGTCATATCTCACTTCTTTGTAGTATCATTGGTTACAGCTCCATCCTAACGAAAACAAATTACTTGATAACTCTGCGAGTTACTTTATCGCATAAAATAATATTACAATCACATTTTAAGATTGCACTATGAAAAATAAGAAATTTATATTAATCTTTGAAATTTATTTAAAGTAAATGACAACTGAAACTAATATAAATAGAAGTTAGAAGTATAATTAATCTACCCGCTTCGTAACGATTGATTTGTTCATCGGATTATCATCAAGATATAACTATATCACCAACAGAAAGTATTATCAGAATCGAAATATTCTGTAAAAAGTTAAAGTCTTAGACCACCTTATAATTGTATGTAAATAGATTAAAATCGGTTGAGCCGTTTCAGATCTATGAGCACATAAACATTGGATTAAAAAACTCGGGAACTGATATGATTACAACGTTCAACTATGTTTACAAAGAATGTAAACGTTAAGTTGTGTAGACATAAACTTAGTGAGTGGTTGTTTAGAAAACATTTTCGAACTAATTCACATAACATATTATTTAGTCGACTTAGTGGCGGCCGTTGTAATAAACTCGTGTACTGAAACGTTCAGTAAATAGACTTTAATACATAATCAACATCGCTATGTGAATTACTTAAATTTTAGAAACCTTTCGAAGTGGATTGAGATATTTAATGATTAAGTGACATTCATCTCTATCAAACCCTGGTAGATGGTGAAGGTAAAAAAAGGAATAGTAATAATAGTTTAATCAAAATCCATCGATCATTAAATCTAGGACATGCTTAGACAACTGTAGCCAGAAATGATGATGAACATATCATCTTATCATTTCTTATATTATACATCTTCTGAAGATTCTGATAAAAACGTTATTCAACTCAATGAGTAAGAAGATAAAAAAAAAATTGCGCTGGATTATGAGGACATATTTCTCGGGTAATTAATATCTTATTGAAGTCATAAACGTCTATTCCGTTATTGAATATTTTAATACTTTTAAAATAGACACTGACTTGATGTTGGCAGAATTATTTTAAGAGAGGCCATAAAGCATAAAGAAGAAGAAATAGTAAAGTGTAAAATGTTACTTGATTTGTGAAGTCATTGGGTTAATTTTCACTAATAAATAATTTAGGCGACTATTAATATATCAGTTTAAAAGAATTGGTAGTTATATATACTCCCGGACACATCTATCGGCCCACCACCCAGTGTTTAAAGTTTCGTCGGTGTCTAGTTAACAATAAATGTTAGGAGGAGCAATAAGTTTTAATGCAGTTTTGAAGCAAATTTATTGGTCAACCCTTACGTATGGTTTTTTTTTTTGGAATTTCGAATTGGGGGGGGAGGGAGGGTTGCCGGCAGAAGTTTTACAGCTTGGGCGACAATTTCAGGCAGAGCATCCATATTTTTTGTTTAAAACTGAGTCTAAGTTTAGAATTGCCTTTTTATGGAACCAATAATCGGATACATCAAAAAAAAAAATCCAACTTGTGCGAAATAAAAAAGTTTTCTCCATTCCTGGGTCGTTGAAAACAATGAATGGACTCGAATTTTCGTTTTTTTTTCATAATCCTGAATTCAAAATTAAAAAAAAAACATACATAAAGGTTGACCAAAAAATCAGCTTTAAAACTGCATTAAAACTTATTGCTCCACCTAACATTTATTTTTAGCTAGGCACCGTTAAACCTTTTAAACACTAGGTGGGCCGATAGATGTGTCCGGGAGTGTATATACAATTTATTACTGTTTCGCTTTTACTCAGATTACTATGTTATATTATATACAATGTTGGTTATTGCCTGTCTATCTTCAGCTACAATTAATACGGTTGAATAAAAAATGGCCGACTGTAGCACAAGCGAGCTATTATAATGCTTATATAAGCTATGCGTTTTGTATGATCCGGCCAAGTGTGACCGCGTGCTGAATAAGGAAAGAAATGCAGGAGGAAGCTGAACGCACGATAACTTCACGCTCTTTGTGTGTATTCAGCGAATAAGTTGGAAATATAAAAAAAAACGTTTTTTGGTACGGAAGGTATAAGAGAAGATACCCTATCTTGTTCTCTAGGGTACAAGTTAATCAAATCAAAGATTTAGAATCAATTTTTTTTAATACATTGCTATTACTGTTGGTAGGTCTCTGTTGCCGGAGACCGTCTGGATGGGTACCACCGCAGCTCCTATTGCAACCGCCAAATAGTAGTGTGCGAACATTACTGTGTTCCGGTTTGAAGGGCGCTGTAGCTAGTGTAATTACTGGGGTAACGAGACTTAACACCTTATGTCTCAAGGCGACGAGCGCAATGTGGTGCAGTGTGTACCATCTTAACTAGCGCCGCGTTGTCATGGGCAAGCGTATCACTTACTATCAGGTGAATGTCTTGCACGTCTCGACGCAAAGTAGTATAAAAAAAAATTACAGTCTAACCTTCTAGTAGAATGGCTTATCTTTCACTGCAGGTAGGTCTCTGTTGTTACAGACCGTCTAGGTACTATTTTTACCGCCAAATAGTAGTGTGCAAACATTACTGTGTTCCAGTTTGAAGGGCGCTGTAAGCTAGTGACTTTATTGGGGTAACGATACTTAATATGTTTCAAGGTGACGAGCGCAATGTGGTGCAGTGTATACCATCTTAACTAGCGGCATGTAATGGGCGAACGTATCACTTACCATCAGGTGAACGTCTTACCCGTCTCGTCACTAGGTCGGATAAAAAAAATCGTCTGCGTAGCTATAATACAAAAGAAATCTTTTTAAAAGTATAAGGAAGTTGCTTATGAGATCTATTATGGTCACCATCATCATCACCATCACTAGCTTAAATGATCACTGCTGAACATATGGTGAGAGCTGTTAATATCGGACGTAGAGAAAGCTGCTGGTCTTTTTTGATTTGTTAGTTTTAGTCGACTTTCTGGGATACAGACTGAGTGCAGAGTACAGTTATATTCTAACCTGACCTCCGCAGAAGTTAATCAACTATCTTCTGTATGAGGTACTCGCCCAGGTTTCGAGTTTCGTTTAAGAGTTAAGAAAGATTGATGATGATGAAATTTCTTTATTAAAGAAATGATAAGCATTACTTTCTTCATCATTCTTTAAATGACTACTGCTGGATCAGTTAAGTTAGATTTCAAATATCAGAACACAATACTAATCAATACAAAAGTTATTTGTAATGTTATAATTATAGCTTTTAACTTAATTCATTTGATAGTTAAATGATTCTTATATCAATAAGTAAATTTTGATTTTTATTTGTTTGTTTTCAGTAAACTTAAAAACGGTTAAATCAATTTTAACGAGACCTTAACCGATATAAAGCTGATGTTATAAAGCGTAAAGTTATATTACAGATACACAAATTGTTAGTTTGAAGCTGCTAAGATACGTTTATCTGATTATAAATGTGATCATATTAATATAGTATTAGTTATGATGGTATACACTACATCACAATACAATAATTGTAAGTTACAACATTTTAAATCTCGTTACCACATTAATTTCATTTGCTACAACTCTATTTAGAACACAGTAATGTTTGTACTATGTTTGACGGTTAAAATAGAAGCTGCGGTGGTACTTAGACGGTCACCGGCGACAGTGACCTACCACCAGTGAATGTATTAAGTAGGAAACATGTATAAAGTAGCTGCGGTGAGGGTTTGGTGATATTCGTGATGTAAGCCAGCGGCATGCTGCGGTTTGTCGACTGCAGGATAATACTTTATGTAACGACTACTTCGATTATCTAACAACTTACATACAAACTTATTATCCATATTATTATAACCTCTGACATTTAACTTATCTAAAGTTAATCTCACTTTTGACTTATTAAGATGTTAAGATCGTCACATTGCGATCGTCGTCTTAAGATCTTTTTAGCAGTAGTTATGCTAATAATTTTTGGTAGATGTGGATACCAAAAATTTTAGGTTTGATATCTATTTTAATTACTTATTAATAGTATTTTAACTTAATTATTTGATGACAAAAACTATTTTTTAAGTAGACAGTATAAAGTTGTAAACGTTCATTGTATTGTTTGTATTAATAATGTTATATCTTTTATGTCGGGAGTAAAAGTTTATGGTTATTTTAGTTTTGTGCTAGAGACGGACCATGTTAACTTAATTCTTCTATAGCACCGATAAAAACGAGAACTTATATTTGTCGTCTACGTGAGTCCTACTCTGTGAACTCGAAGACTAAAAACGTCTACGGATTCTTGTTTGTGGTGATGTGTTTTGCCACTTAATCCTTATACCTTTGTATACCTTTGTCATCACAAATAATAACATTACACCTTATTACGTGTCGGTTGTTTGTAATGTAGACAATTCACTCGGCGTAAGGTAAAAACAGTTACAAACGTATGTGGAAGTTCGGTAAAAAATCACACCGCTGTCACAACGAGATAATTTCCTCGTGAGATCTATTGCTTGCAAATTGTCTTGTATTGCCCAACGGCGGACCTTCGCAAGGGAAAAGAAAAGGTATTATAAAGTCTAGACCGATTGTTAGGTAGACAGCTGTTTTATATTAAGAAAACGGCACAGGAATATCTAGACTTTTTATAGGATATAGCAAGACAGAAAATGGTTAACAATAATTCAATGATTCATGGATGTTAAAAGTTTTTATTACGATACCCTAAATGATCTCCAACAATATGAAGACCAGCTTTCAATTGAGTGTGGTCAATTACTCATGATTTTGTTTTATTTTTAAATATTACTTATTACAGAATATTTGGAAAATGTAACATATATGAATTTAATACTTTTTAAATGATTTCGTTTAGGAATATTTGAAAAAACTTACAAATCGTTACTTGAACTTAATGATAATGTGAATGAAAGGTTAAACTTAATATTGAACGATAAAAAAATAACACGAATAAAAAAAAAGTTACATCGAATTAAACTTGAACTTAATTATCGTTTTAATTGTAAGAGAATTTCGCAAATCGAAAGCATCTCGGAGCGGCGTCCATGACATCTTTTGAATTGTAACAAAGTCCGAAGTTGCATACATTGTACAATTACGATGTGAATGCTTATTTAAGTTTGAACTTAAAATATTTCCATATACACTTATCGTATTGTTAATAAAATACTATTAAAAATTCCATCCTTTAAGTAAGTTATAAATACCTATGAACAAAAGCTCACAGATGTCTTTCTTGTTATAAGTTATATAAATTGGCATTACAATTTATTCAAGTTTATAAGTAAAAGTTTCATTTGACTCCATGGTGCATTGGATAAGCACTTACCTTTTAACACATAGGAGGAGGCTCCAGGTTCAATTCTAGAATCAAATTGTTGGAAATTTTTTGAGACCTGGCTTTGATTCTCATATTATAAATCTACCCTCATGGCGTCAATAAAGTGTTCCGGCTGTTATCATATGCCTGAAAGAGTATTTTTACAGCTTTACCATTCACGGTCTCATTATCACTTAAAATCACGTGAAATTTAGGTTAAGTATTTAGTACTTTGTAGATAAATATACTAAAGCGCCGTATGACAAGAAAAACCTTCACTCTTCTCTCTTTTTATTTGTTCCGATTAATCTCGGGAACTACTGTAACGATTTCGACAAGAATTATATTGACAGAGAGCTAAAAGAATACATTTTCTATAAACAGGATTAAAGTTCGGTATAAATATACAAAATCATTGTAAATTATGAACAAACTCCCATACAGTTTAATCAATTTTGCAAAGCTACATTGTTCTTATTAATGAATGGTTTCGCAGGAGGTTCTCATAACATTTATGTGTTCAGTTTTCGTGTATATAATTTGAATAATGCCTGTAATATATACAATAAATATTTATATATGTACAGGTCAATAATACAGTGGAATTGTACTAACAAATATTTCAATCTCCATTGAGAATACTTCTTTGGAAAATTAATTAGTTCTTCAGTCGCCGAACGACCGCGTGCAAATATTACTTTACAGTTTGAAGATCGTTGTAGCTAGTGAAATTACTGCGGTAATTATGTCTAATATATCTCCAGACGAGTCTCAAAGCAACGACCATAATAAAGTGCAGTGTATATCATTCTAACAAGCGACATATTTTTATAAACACGCGAAGAAGTTAATATAAGTTGAAAATTTCATACATCTCGTGATTCATTAAGTGAATGTTTTGATCCACTTAAGTTTTAGAATTGTAAGACATACATGAAAGGCGACTTGAAAACATTAACAAACGGCGTATAAATTACCAAACACACTTCCCACAATATTTAACCGCTACATTTAACTTATGAAACTTTACCGCACCATCGGAGCGTTCGCTGTTCATCTTTAGATGGTTTGAAGAAGCGGGACAGCAATGTAATAACCTTGCAAAATAACGCGTAATCATCATTGTTGCCGTGGTATAAGTTCGCACGATCCGTAACGCCGGTTACCACATTGTTTATTACCCCCAGCCCCCACCTGGTGCTAATACGCCGCGGAGAGATGTTTATCTAAAGGCCAATGAGATGATAACAATGCGACGTTTATTTACAACACACCGCACAATTACTGCTGGTAAAACAGACCGACGATATGGTGAAGATCTATGTGTAACACTGAACAGCTATATACACTCCCGGACACATCTATCGGCCCACCTAGTGTTTAAAAGTTTTAACGGTGCCCAGCTAAAAATAAATGTTAGGTGGAGCAATAAGTTTTAATGCAGTTTTAAAGCTGACTTTTTGGTCAACCTTTATGTACGTTTTTTTTTTAATTTTGAATTCAGGATTATGAAAAAAAAACGAAAATTCGAGTCCGTTTATTGTTTTCGACGACCCAGGAATGGAGAAAACTTTTTTTATTTCGCACAAGTTGGATTTTTTTTTGATGTTTCCGATTATTGGTTCTATAAAAAGGCCAATCTAAACTTAGAGCCAGTTTTGACCAAAAAATATGGATATTCTGCCTGAAATTGTCGCCCAAGCTGTAACACTTCTCCCGTCAAATCAATTCGTAATTACAAAAAAAAAAAAAACATACATAAGGGTTGACCAATAAATCTGCTTCAAAACTGCATTAAAACTTATTGCTCCACCTAACATTTATTTTTAACTAGACACCGTGGAAACTTTAAACACTGGGTGGTGGGCCGATAGATGTGTCCGGGAGTATATATGGGAAATGATGAAGTCAATTTACTGTCCTGTAATCGGAAGCTTCTGAGAATAGATTAGAAGGGCCCTAGAAGAACATTTAGGTTTGCGGGCTTTGAACTAGAGGTCTTGTTTTATTTGACCAAGCAACGAGACGAGTGAGACGTTCACCTGATGGTAAGTGATACGCTTACCCATTACATGGCACTAGTTAAGATGGTATACATTGCGCTCGTCGCCTTGAGACGTGAGGTGTTAAGTCTCGTTACCTCAGTAATTTCACTTGTTAAGTCTCGTTACCGCAATAATTTCACTAGCTAACATCCCTTCAAACTGGAACACAGTAATGTTTGCGCACTACCGTTGCTGGTTGAAACAGGAGCTGCGGTGATACCTAAGACAGTACTGAAGGCTAACTGTGATAAAATAATAATATGTGAGTTTGGTTGCGAGAGGCGACGTCTGAAAGAGAGACAAGAAGCTGTTAAGATCTGGAAAGCATGAAAGATAATATGATGCATGAATGGTGAAAAGTAGGAAAAGATGAAGAAAAAGACAAAAGAAAGAAAGGCAATGACCCTGTCCCTAAGACGCAAGGAACGCTAAAAAAAACACTGAAGGTGATCATAACACTGAATTCCAACAGAAACTGGATCATTTTTTATTAAGATCACTCATCATTAACTAGCGCTTTCATTTTCATATTGATCAGGATACTCAGTCTCATATATTAACTACTGGAACATAGTAATAAGGTTCTGATGATAGACGATGTCTTCAATGATTACCGTATTCGAAGAGTAGCTAGAGAAACTGCGGCAACGAAGCTAAAAATCACGCAAAGCGGCTACCTAAATATAATATTTAACTAGCGTCTCAATATAATGGACGTTTCATTGCATTTAAAAAAGATATATTAAATGAAAATGTCAAAGATTTTTACTAATTTTACAGAAGATCCTGTTAATCAGAAATTTAGAACTGTATCTACGATGTCGCTTCAAGGGAGGCTGTGCGGGATGCGTTTGGCTTTTATCGGTCTGGTCTCTGTCCTTCTCTACTTGATAGACGCGTCATTCGCTGTAAGTATAAAAATCATCACAAGCCATACAAATACACCTTTTATCATCTTTAATATCCAAAGACATCATTTTAACCTATTCTTGTTTACCGATGGACATAGCGATTCAAAACGGGTATGTATATTGCGCGTGCGCAGGATTGCAGGTGGACTATGCTAATAACAATCTGTCGTCGCTTCTATGGAATTATTCACGACTTAGTCGACTAAATTTGACATAATATTAATTATTATTTTTTAATTTTAATGTGATATTTAATAATTTTGTTTGTTCTGTCGTAGAATTTGAAAAAATACCATTTTTTTTTTCTTTTATTATAACCTAACTTTTTAACTCCTTTATATAAAGAATTTTTACATGACCTCATAATATGTATACTTTTTTATTAAAAATTGTGTGTTTTTCGAGAACTACATACACTCAATTATATAATAAATTGTTCATACTAATAACTCAATCATGATTTATAGCGTTTTAATTACATTACAATCATCCATCATCAACTATAGCAATTATTAAATAGAAACATACAATTGCATTCAGCTGCACGACATGTTGATTAATGAAAATCATTCCGTCATTTTACTTGTAAAAAATCATCAGTTTATACTTAGGGTTAAGTTGCGACTGTTCTTTTAATGATTAATAATACAATAGCCTGAAGCAATCGAGGGTTTATTTAATGGACATTTTGTCGCGTAACGTGAGAAAATACATTCTTTTGATAATCATGAATTATAGTTAAGTTCTTTTTTATCCAGCACATTGCCAATTAGCTGTTAATAGTTTTGATTTGTGTCCGGTTTTAGAATAACTTAATGGAACTTCGCTTTTAGTAGTTACACAACAAATATGAAAGAGAGCATATGTATTTACAATTAAATAAATCAAAAATTTTCAAAAGATCTATCACAGAAATTTTGGCATCATCTAAAAATTTAAATTTTTTAAACTCACGATTAACTTTTTACACTTGGTTTTACTTATTTTGAATAGATACTTTTTAATTCAGCTTTTGACAACAGCTGAACATAGAAATGATGCACTCGCCTTGTCTTAAGATCTGCCCAAAATAATATTTTTAAAGTTCAAGAATTGTGTATAAGTAAAACACTTGTTTTTGTCCCAGGCGCTGGATGGTTACGTGCCGGGTGAAGATTATCCGGATTTCGTGGAAGTGCCCAAGGGGTTGTCGTTCACGTGCGACGATAAAATACCCGGATATTACGCCGACCCGGAGACAATGTGCCAGGTATATTGGCCCCAATGAAAGCCTAAAGTATATTTTTATTTGTACGGTTACTGGTAAAGACTGATAATTTTAAAATTTTACAGGTCTGGCACTGGTGCGTGCCAAGTATTGGTGGTAATGTTATGTACTCGTTCCTCTGCGCGCCCGGCACCGTCTTCAATCAAAGATCCAGGGTTTGTGATTGGTTCTTCAAGGTGAGTTCAAAGAGAAACGTTTAAACATTTTAGCTTAAAAATTATTTTCACTTTTTGTCACTAGATGGCGCTGTTATTAATAAAAGTTTTTTGTAGTGCCAAAAAAATAATGTTGTATTATTAAAGTTGAGAATCACAATCTTAGGCATTTTTAATGATAAACAGCTTACTTAGCCTCGTCTTTCAGGCGAGTTATATATTCCCTTGTTAAAAACAGTTCTGGCTAGTATCGTTACAAATATTTTTTCTGCAAGCGCTGCTAGTAAGACTTATGTAATACCGACATAATATATTTATTAATACTAAGTTTTACTGATTTTATCGCGTTTATATATTGTATTAGTAGTAACATATTGTATTAGTAGTAGTAATACAGTTGTGTAGTAACATTCGCGAGAAATATAAGAAATCATTACTTATGTAGTATGTTACACTATGAATTCTAAAATAGTCGTAAATAATAAAACTCGTATACTTCCAGGTGGATTGTCAGACTTCCCCGGCGTACTACGGCATCAATGAAGACCTTTACAAAGACGACGCTGGCAACTACATTGCGGGCAAAAAGTAGATCTTAACTATAGATGTATAGAAAGCATGCTTGTACAGGCTCCACCCGCCATTAAGTTGTCACTTGTAATCAGAATTAGATGTAATTAAGCAAATTCCGCAATCGCCTTTCTGTAGATATTCTTTAAGAGCAACTATTTTAAGAACCTTCAAGATTGTAATAGCAAATGTGTCTTTTGTAAAATTGTTGTTCAAAAAATCTTGCAGGCGCTGTAATTGTAGGTAAGCAACGTTTTGTTCATATTTAAATCCTTCGTAATTGAAATTTGTTTGCACTATTTTTACACTACTATTTTGGCACATGAAAAATTAATATACAACTGTTGATTACGAAATTAAAAAAGGTTAAATATGATTTGTTGATACACAATTTGTATTGTACTGTTGTAAATACGAATACCTTGTATCTAGTGGATTAATTTTTACTATTATCGCAATAAAATTGTCATTCTGAGTATACAGCACCTAGAAATGTTTATCGTGGCGAATGTTCTTGTCTGCCTGCACGCTTTCTTTATTTCGATGTAACGCACATAGTAAATTGTAGTTGTTACGTCGAATTAGAGAATTAGAAGCAAGATCTATGAAGTAGTTTAGATTACGCTGTAAAAAATGTATTGTTGATGGAAAAAAGAATTAAGGTTTATGTTATTTTATGTATTTCACCAACACTTGTATTAAAGTACAGTATTTCATTTCTGAACTACACTTGATCCGAACCATAAACAATTCTGTATATATTTTAATAGACAATTCTTTTGTCTGTCCAGTTTTTTTATATCAATTCGAATAGCAGTAACGAGTTAAAAATAATTAATAATGTTAAGATAATGTATTAGATTGGACTACTGAGGATTTTCTTAAATTTTTCATCAGAAAATGACGTGACGTAATTTTTTGTAGCGAGTTTTTAATCTATTTCATATATATATATATATTGTTTTTCAATCTCTGTGTTATCTTAAATTTCCTTTCTTACAGGAAAAAGTGTAATTGTAAGTAACATTATAGAACTTAAAACCTTTAAGTATAGTCTGTTGCACTAAAGTCGAGCCTGAGCATTGTAACAATGTTTATATGTACACACAATTTTTTTAAACACTCATCATTATTCTCATTTCTTTCCAATTTAAACTTGTCGATTAACGTGGTAACTTAAGTATATCTAAGTGATATTTCGTTTCACAACGTGCATGTCTTCAGGTGTCGGCTAACCGACATTGATCTAAATAAGAACGACGTTTACAGAATCAGGAGGAGAGAGACGACTAAAGTTGCGCACGCGCCTGTAAAGCGACGAATCGTTGTACGACGCATACGACGCGTGCGACCGACAGACAGACAAACGAACACGACTATCCATTCGCAGTCATTTAACGTTCTGCCAGTAAACACGTAAGCGACAGTAACAAAGTTGTGGGAAAGTGAAATTATAAATTATAACTTCATAGTTGTGATGCATCGTTGCGACTGTCTCCAGCTCAGTTTTTCATCCAACTTTCAGATATTCATGTAAACTTCACAATGAAAACGAATACTGTACCGTAATATTTTTTTATATAGATCGTTTATTGAATGAGATATTTAAGTAGTCTTAATGTAATGCTTTGAAGTACAAAATCCGTTATGTTCATTTATACAAAACTGTCCGCTTTAATTAATAGCAACATTACATCGTATGTTATTTCTGTATATCGAAAAATGTACACTCTATTTATAGCTTAATGTAAATAGGATATGATTTGTATGTTTTGTAATAAATAATAAAAAAAATATATTAACTTTCATTGCACTTCATCATTTGTCCACAATTTTTGAAAGTAAAATTTTGATGAAGGTTTTAACGAAATTGGTGATTACATTTTTTTAGAAACCTATATCATATAAATTAAAGATTTAACAATTTTTTTTTGTATATTTTTAAAGATGGTATTACAGTAAATTTCTTTTGAAATCTGGTCCTATCTAATATATAAAATTCTCTTGTCACAATGTTCGTTCCCATACTCCTTCGAAACGGCTTTACCGATTCTTATGAAATTTTTTGTGCATATTCAGTAGGTCTGAGAATCGGTTACTATCTATTTTTCAAACCTCTAAGTGATCAGGGTTGCCCACACCAAAAAATTTTTTTTTATTTATTGGTATAATTTTTCTTTTTTATTTTATTATTGTGTGGCATCAAAAACTACATACAACCCTAAATTTTCACTTTTCTATC
The DNA here is from genome assembly GCA_029286795.1 of Byasa hedistus. Classification (NCBI taxonomy): domain Eukaryota; kingdom Metazoa; phylum Arthropoda; class Insecta; order Lepidoptera; family Papilionidae; genus Byasa; species Byasa hedistus. The sequence goes on from JAGSMW010000028.1 coordinate 7,472,146, forward strand.
ACCAACCAGTAAACCAGTAAACTAGTCAAACCAGTAAACCAGAAACTAGAAACTAGAAACCAGTAAACCAGTAAACCAGAAACCAGTAAACCAGTAAACCAGTAAACCAGAAACCAGTAAACCAGTAAACCAGTAAACAGTAAACCAGAAACCAGTAAACCAGAACCAGTAAACCAGTAAACCAGAAACCAGTAAACCAGTAAACAAGTAAACCAGTAAACAGTAAACCAGAACCAGTAAACCAGTAAACAGTAAACCAGTAAACAAGTAAACCAGTAACCAGTAAACCAGAAACCAGTAAACCAGAAACAGTAAACCAGAAACCAGTAAACCAGTAAACCAGTAAACCAGTAAACCAGTTAAAACCAGAAACCAGAAACCAGTAAACCAGTAAACCAGTAAACCAGTAACAGTAAACCAGAAACAGTAAACCAGTAAACAGTAAACCAGAAACCAGAAACCAGTAAACAGAAACCAGTAAACAGTAAACCAGAAACCAGTAAACCAGAAACCAGTAAACCAGTAAACAGAAACCAGTAAACCAGAAACCAGAAACCAGTAAACAAGTAAACCAGAAACCAGTAACCAGTAAACCAGAAACAGTAAACCAGTAACCAGTAACCAGTAAACCAGTAAACAGAAACCAGTAACCAGTAAAACCAGGTAAACCAGTAACCAGTAACCAGTAAACCAGAAACAGTAAACCAGAAACCAGTAAAACCAGGAAACCAGTAAACAGTAAACCAGTAAAACCAGGTAAACCAGTAAACAGTAAACCAGAAACTAGAAACCAGTAAACAGTAAACAGTAAACCAGAAACCAGTAAACCAGTAAACCAGTAAACCAGTAAACCAGAAACCAGTAAACCAGAAACCAGTAAACCGTAAACCAGAAACCAGAAACCAGTAAACAGTAAACCAGTAAACAGTAAACCAGTAAACCAGTAAACCAGTAAACAGTAAACCAGTAAACAGTAAAACCAGGTAAACCAGAAACCAGAAACCAGAAACCAGTAAACAAGTAAACCAGTAACAGTAAACCAGTAACCAGTAAACAGTAAACAGTAAACCAGTAAACCAGTAAACCAGAAACTAGAAACCAGTAAACCAGTTAAAACCAGAAACCAGTAAACCAGTAAACCAGTCAACCAGTAAACCAGTAAAACCAGGAAACCAGTAAACCAGTAAACCAGAAACCAGTAACCAGTTAAACCAGTAAACCAGTAAACCAGTAAAACCAGGAAACCAGTAAACCAGTAACCATTAAACCAGTAAACCAGTAACAGTAAACCAGAAACAGTAAACCAGTAAACCAGTAAACCAGTAAACCAGTAAACCAGTAAACCAGTAAACCAGTAAACCAGTAAAACCAGGAAACCAGTAAACCAGTAAACAGTAAACCAGTAAACCAGTAAACCAGTAAACCAGTAAACCAGTAAACCAGTAAAACCAGGTAAACCAGTAAACCAGTTAAACCAGTAAAACCAGGTAAACCAGTAAACCAGTAAACCAGAAACCAGTAAACCGAAACCAGTAAAACCAGTCAACCAGTAAACCAGAAACTAGAAACCAGTAACCAGTAAACCAGTAACAGTAAACCAGTTAAAACCAGAAACCAGTAAACCAGTAAACCAGAAACCAGTAAAACCAGTCAACCAGTAAACCAGTAACAGTAAACCAGAAACAGTAAACAGAAACCAGTAAACAGTAAACCAGTAAACAAGTAAACCAGTAAACCAGTAAATCAGAAACCAGTAAACAGTAAACAGTAAACAGTAAAACCAGGTAAACCAGAAACAGTAAACCAGTAACCAGTAAACAGTAAACCAGTAAAACCAGTAAACCAGTAAACCAGTTAAACCAGTAAACCAGTAAAACCAGGAAACCAGTAAACAGTAAACAGAAACCAGAAACAGTAAACCAGTAACCAGTAACCAGTAAACCAGTAAACCAGTACCAGTAAAACCAGGTAAACCAGAAACCAGTAAAACCAGTAACCAGTTAAAACCAGAAACAGTAAACCAGTAAACCAGAAACCAGTAAACCAGTAAACCAGTTAAACCAGAAACCAGTAAACCAGTAAACAGTAAACCAGTAAACAGTAAACCAGTAAACCAGTAAACCAGAAACCAGTAACCAGAAACCAGTAAACCAGAAACCAGTAAAACCAGTCAACCAGTAAAACCAGGTAAACCAGTAAACAGAAACCAGAAACCAGTAAACCGAAACCAGTAAACCAGTAAACCAGAAACCAGTAAACCAGTAAACAGTAAACCAGTAAACCAGTAACCAGTTAAACCAGTAAACCAGTTAAACCAGTAAACCAGTAAACCAGTAACCAGTAAACCAGTAAACCAGTAAACAGTAAACAGTAAACAGTAAACCAGTAACCAGTAAACCAGTAAACCAGTAAACCAGTAAACCAGTAAACCAGTAAACCAGTAAACCAGTAACCAGTAAACCAGTTAAAACCAGAAACCAGTTAAACAGTAAACCATAACCAGTAAAACCAGGTAAACCAGAAACCAGTAAACCAGTAAACCAGTTAAACCAGTAAACCAGTAAAACCAGGAAACCAGTAAACCAGTAAGTAAACCAGTAACCAGTAAAACCAGGTAAACCAGTAAACAGTAAACCAGTAACCAGGTAAACCAGTAAAACAGTTAAACCAGTAAACCAGTAAACAGTAAAACCAGGAAACCAGTAAACCAGTAAAACAGTAAACCAGAAACAGAAACCAGAAACCAGTAAACCAGTAAACAGTAAAACCAGTTAAACAGTAAACCAGTTAAACCAGTAAAACCAGGAAACCAGTAAACCAGTTAACCAGTAAACAGTAACCAGTAAACCAGTAAACAGTAACCAGTAAACCAGTAAACCAGTAAACCAGTAAACCAGTAAACCGTAAACCAGTAAACAGAAACCAGTAAACCAGAAACCAGTAAACCAGAAACCAGTAAAACAGTTAAACCAGTAAACCAGTAAACCAGTAAACCAGAAACCAGTAAACAAGAAACCAGTAAACCAGTAAACCAGTAAACCAGTAAACCAGTAAACCAGTAAACCAGTAAACCAGTAAACCAGTAAACCAGTAAACCAGTAAACCAGTAAACCAGTAAACCAGTAAACCAGTAAGCCAGAAACCAGTAAACCAGTAAACCAGTAAACCAGTAAACTAGTTAACCAGTAAACCACTTAACCAGTAAACCAGTAAACCAGTTAACCAGTAAACCAGTTAACCAGTAAACCAGTAAACCAGTAAACCAGTAAACCAGAAACTAGAAACCAGAAACCAGAAACCAGTAAACCAGTCAACCAGTAAACCAGTACACCAGTAAACCAGTAAACCGTAAACCAGTAAACCAGTAACCAGTAAACCAGTAACCAGTAAACCAGAAACAGTAAACAGTAAACCAGTAAACCAGTAAACCAGTAAACCAGAAAACCAGGTAAACCAGAAACAGTAAACCAGAAACCAGTAAACCAGTCAACCAGTAAACAGTAAACCAGAAAACCAGGTAAACCAGAAACCAGTAAACCAGTAAACCAGAAACCAGTAAACCAGTAACCAGTAAACCAGTAAACAGTAAACCAGTAAACCAGTAAACCAGAAACCAGTAACCAGTAACAGTAAAACCAGGAAACCAGTAAACAGAAACCAGTAAACCAGTAAACCATAAACCAGTAAACCAGTAAAACCAGCAAACCAGTAAACCAGTAACCAGGTAAACCAGTAAACCAGTAAAACCAGGAAACCAGTAAACCAGTAAACAGTAAACCAGTAAACCAGTAAACCAGAAACCAGAAACCAGTAAACCAGAACCAGTAAACCATAAACCAGTAAACCAGTAAACCAGAAAACCAGGTAAACCAGTAAACCAGTAAACCAGTAAACCAGAAACCAGAAACAGAAACCAGAAACCAGTAAACCAGTAAACCATTAAACCAGTAAACCAGTAAACAGGAAACCAGTAAACAGAAACCAGTAAACAGAAACCAGTAAAACCAGTAAACCAGTAAACCAGTAAAACCAGGAAACCAGTAAACCAGTAAACCATAAACAGTAAACCAGTAAACCAGAAACAGTAAAACCAGTCAACCAGTAAACCAGTAAACCAGTAAACCAGTAAACCAGTAAACAGAACCAGTAAAACCAGTTAAACCAGTAACCAGTAAACCAGTAAACAGTAAACCAGAAACAGTAAACCAGTGAACCAGTAAACCAGTTAAACCAGTAAACAGTAAACCAGTAAACCAGTAACCAGTAAACAGAAACCAGTAAACCAAAACCAGTAAACCAGAAACCAGTAAACCAGTAAACAAGTAAACCAGTAACCAGTAAACCAGTTAAACCAGTAAACAGTAAACCAGTAAACCAGTAAACCAGAAACAGAAACCAGTAAAACCAGTCAACCAGTAAACCAGTAAACCAGTAAACAGTAAAACCAGTTAAACCAGTAAACCAGTAAACCAGTAAACCAGTAAACCGAAACCAGTAAACCAGTAAACCAGTAAGCCAGAAACCAGTAAACCAGTAAACCAGTAAACAGTAAACCAGTTAACCAGTAACCAGTTAACCAGTAAACCAGTAAACGCAGTAAACCAGTAACCAGTTAACCAGTAAACCAGTAAACCAGAACCAGTAAACCATTAACCAGTAAACCAGAAACAGTAAACCATTAAACCAGTAACAGTAAACCAGTACACCAGTAACCAGTAAACCAGTAACCAGTAAACCAGTAAACCAGTAACCAGTAAAACAGTTAAAACCAGAAACCAGTAAACCAGAAACCAGTTAACCAGTAACCAGTAACCAGTAAACCAGTAAACCAGAAACTAGAAACCAGTAAACGCAGTAAACCAGTAAACCAGTCAACCAGTAAACCATTAAACCAGAAACCATAAACCAGTAACCAGTAACCAGTACACCAGTAAACCAGAACCAGTAAACAGAACCAGTAAACCATAACCAGTAAACCATAAACCAGTAAACCATTAAACCAGTAAACAGTAAACCAGTTAAACAGTAAACCAGTAAACCAGTAAACAGTAAACCAGTAAACCAGTATAAACCAGTAAACCAGTAAACCATTAACCAGTAAAACCAGGTAAACCAGAAACAGAAACCAGTAACCAGTAACCAGTAAACCAGTAAACAGTAAACAGTAACCAGTAACCAGTAAACCATAACCAGTAACCATAAACCAGTAAAACCAGTTAAACCAGTAAACCAGTTAAACCAGTAAACCAGTAAAACAGTAAACAGTAAACCAGTAAACCAGTTAACCAGTAAACCAGTAACCAGTAACCAGTAAACCAGTAAACCATAAACCATAAACCATAAACCATAAACCATAAACCAGTAAACCAGTAAACCATAAACCATAAACCAGTAAACCATTAAACCAGTAAACCAAGTAAACCAGTAAACCATAAACAGTAAACCAGTAAACCAGTAACCAGTAAAACCAGTAACCAGTAAACCAGTAAACCAGAACCAGTAAACCGAAACCAGTAAACCAGAACCAGTAAACCAGTCAACCAGTAAACCAGAAGAAACCAGTAAACCAGTACACCAGTAAACCAGTCAACAGTAAACCAGTAACCAGAACCAGTAAACCAGTAACCAGGTAAACCAGTAAACCAGTAAACCAGTAAACCAGTAACCAGAAACCAGTAAACCAGTAACCATAAACCAGTAAACCAGTAAATCAGAAACCAGTAAACCAGTAAACCAGTAAACCAGTAAACCATTAAACCAGAAACCAGTAAACCGTAAACAGTAAAACCAGGTAAACCAGTAAACCAGTAACCAGTAAACCGTAAACCAGTAAACCAGTAAACCAAGTAAACCAGTAAACCAGAACCAGTAAACCATTAACCAGTAAACCAGTAACCAGTAACCAGTAAACCAAGTAAACCAGTAAACCATAAACCAGTAAACCAGTAAACCAGTAAACCAAAACCAGTAACCATAAACCATAAACCAGTAACCATAAACCAGAAACCAGTAAACCAGAAACCAGTTAAAACCAGAAACAGTAAACCATTAACCAGTAACCAGTAAACAGTAAACCAGAAACCAGTAAACCAGTACACCAGTAAACCAGTAAACCAGAAACAGAAACCAGTAAACCAGAAACCAGTAAACCAGTTAAACAGTAAACCAGTAAACCATAACCAGTAAACCAGTACCAGTAAACCAGTAACCAGTAACCAGTAAACCATAAACCATTAAACCAGTAAACAGTAACCAGTAAACCAGTAAACCAGTAAACCATAAACCAGTAAACCGTAAACCAGAAACCAGTAAACCATAACCAGTAAACCAGAAACCAGTAAACCAGTAAACAGTAAACCAGTAAACCAGTAAACCATAAACCAGTAAACCAGTAAACAGTAAACCAGTAAACCAGTAAACCATAAACCAGTAACCAGTAAACCAGTCAACCAGTAAACCAGTAACCAGTAAACCGTAAACAGTAAACCAGTAACAGTAAACCAGTAAACCAGTAAACCATAAACCATTAAACCAGTAAACCAAAACCAGTAAACCGTAAACAGTAAACCAGAAACAGTAAACCAGTTAAACCAGTAAACCAGTTAACCAGTAACCAGTAAACCGTAAACCAGTAAACAGTAAACCAGTAAACCAGTAAACCAGTAAAACCAGAAAACCAGTAAAACCAGTAAACCAGTAAACCAGTAAACCAGTAAACCAGTAAACCAGTAACCAGTAAAACCAGGAACCAGTAAACCAGTAAACCAGTAAACCAGTAAACCAGTACACCAGTAAACCAGTAAACCAGTAAACAGTAAAACCAGTTAAACCAGTAAACCAGTAAACCAGTTAAACCAGTAAACCAGAAACTAGAAACCAGTAAATCAGCAAACCAGTAAAACCAGGTAAACCAGTAAACCAGTAAACCAGAAACCAGTAAACAGTAAACCAGTTAAACCAGTAACCAGTAAACAGTAAAACCAGAAACCAGAAACCAGAAACCAGTAAATCAGCAAACCAGTAAACAGTAAAACCAGAAACCAGTTAAACCAGTAACCAGTAAACCAGTAAACAGAAACCAGTAAACCAGAAACCAGAAACCAGAAACAGTAAACCAGTTAACCAGTAAACAGTAAAACCAGAACCAGAAACCAGAACCAGTAAACCATTAAACCAGTAAACCGTAAACCAGTAAACCAGTAAACCAGAAACCAGTAAACCAGTTAACCAGTAAACCAGTAAACAGTAAAACCAGAAACCAGTAAAACCAGGAAACCAGTAAACCAGTAAAACCAGGTAAACCAGTAAACCAGTAAACCAGTAAACCAGAAACCAGTTAAACCAGTAAACCAGTAAACAGTAAACCAGTAAACCAGTAAACCAGAAACCAGAAACCAGTTAAACCAGTAAAACCAGGTAAACCAGTAAACCAGTAACCAGTAACCAGTAAACCAGTAACCAGTAAACCAGTAAACCGTAAACCAGTAACCAGTAAACCAGTTAACCAGTAAACAGTAACCAGTAAACCAGTAACCAGTAAACAGTAACCAGTAAACCAGTAAACAGGTAAACCAGTAAACAAGTAAACCAGTAAACCAGTAAACCAGAAACTAGAAACCAGTAAACAGTAACCAGTAAACCAGTGTAAACCAGTAAACCATAAACCAGTAAACCAGTAAACCAGTAAACAGTAAACCAGTAAACAGTAAACCAGTAAACCAGTGTAAACCAGTAAACCAGTAACAGTAAAACCAGAAACCAGTAAACCAGTAAACCAGTAAACCGTAAACCAGTAAACAGTAACCAGTAAACCAGAAACTAGAAACCAGAAACCAGAAACCAGAAACCAGAAACCAGAAACCAGAAACCAGAAACCAGTAAACCAGTAAAACCAGAAACCAGAAACCAGAAACCAGTAAAACCAGAAACCAGTAAACCAGTAAACAGTAAACCAGTAACCAGTAAACCAGTAACCAGTAAACCAGTAAACAGTAAACCAGTAAACAGTAAACCAGTTAAACCAGTAAACCAGTAAACAGTAAACCAGTTAAACCAGTAAACAGTAAACCAGTAAACCAGTTAAACCAGTAAACCAGTAAACCAGTAAACCAGTAAACCAGTAAACCAGTAAACCAGTAAAACCAGAAACCAGTAAACCAGTAAACCAGTAAACCAGTAACCAGTAAACCAGTAAACAGTAAACCAGTAACCAGTAAACCAGTAAACCAGTAAACCAGTAAACAGTAAACCAGTAACCAGTAAAACCAGAAACCAGAAACCAGTAAACCAGTAAACAGTAAACCAGTTAAACCAGTAAAACCAGAAACCAGAAACCAGTAAACCAGTTAAACCAGTAAACAGTAAACCAGTAAAACCAGAAACCAGTAAACCAGTAACCAGTAAAACCAGAAACCAGAAACCAGAAACCAGTAAACCAGTAAACAGTAAACCAGTAAACCAGTAAACCAGTAAACCAGTAAACAGTAAACCAGTTAAACCAGTAAACCAGTAAACCAGTAAACCAGTAAACCAGTAAACAGTAAACCAGTAAACCAGTAAACAGTAAACCAGTTAAACCAGTAAACAGTAAACCAGTAACCAGTAAACCAGTAAACAGTAAACCAGTAACCAGTAAACAGTAAACCAGTAAAACCAGAAACCAGAAACCAGAAACCAGTAAACCAGTAAACCAGTAAACCAGTAAACAGTAAACCAGTAAAACCAGAAACCAGTAAACCAGTAAACCAGTAAACCAGTAAAACCAGAAACCAGAAACCAGAAACCAGAAACCAGTAAAACCAGAAACCAGAAACCAGAAACCAGTAAACCAGTAACCAGTAAACAGTAAACCAGTAAACCAGTAAACAAACAAAAGTCATTTATATCAAGCAACCGTTCACTATTTTATATTCATTTATCAATTAGTAAGTTCATCAGTTTTATATATTCCTAAGACTAGTTGAAGAGATAACACTAAGGGATATTCATTAGTCACAAATCTGACACTGACACTGATGTAAGGAAAAAGCAAAGTAGAAGAGAAGAACTAATAACCGGTAGAAAGAGAGAGAGAAGTAATCATCTTTATTTCAAAATTATACGATTTCCTTTTGTTCGTGCATTGATCAAATTATTATTAAGACGATGATTTCGCGATAATTTTTGTATCAATTGTGAATACGGTTTAACCGGTGAAGGAATCGGTTGAACCGGTTAATTTTTGTTGAACCTTTTAGCTGATTTATAGCATCACCATAAAGTTTTCTTCATTGAGTGTTGTAAATAAAAATGAAACGATTTTAGTTTGTTTTTACAATTGGATAGACTATCTCTTGAATTATTTATGTAAAATAGTCTTTATTGGTTAAGTCTAGAACAAGCCTATCTTTTATTTGTGGTATTAACTTGGCCAAAAGGTGATAAGTAGCGTATTGGTCTATTGTAGTTATGATATCATAAGTGCGTTGTGATCATCATCCTGTAGCTCCTTGGAGAAACCTTCACCTGGACGAATACACTGATGTTGGCGAGCTGTTCCAATCCTTCGCTATTCGCATCGCGCTGAAAAGTAATTTTGTCAAAAATAACTTTGGCTCAGCCGATTAATGCCAAGCGGTAACAAAATAGCTTAGTTGATGGATTAATAATGAACTGTTAGTATTCAAGTTAAGGTTTAATTTTGTATGCGTCTTCGGTTGTATAATCAGCTGTGTTGTCAACACGTTCGCATTGAACTTAGTCGTATGAATGTTTGTGTATGTGTGAGACGATCACTTGTAAAGACGAATTCATAAGAGCGGTTTTTAGTTTATTAATATTCAAAAATGTTTTATATATTTTGTTAAGAGATTGATAAAGTTTTATGATAGAACCTGTCTCCGTGGCGATAGCTCGTTTTGTAACTTAATATAATGAGAAATTGAGTTGTAGGGTTAGGTCATGTTTACTTTTACCGGTAAGCTTAAACGCATAACATTAACTTCGACGGACTTACTCCGCTTCATACAAGAATTGAGCTTAAATTCAGATACGATGATGTAAAAAATTTGTTTGGTCATTAACAAGCTGCAGTTTTATATAAGGTATAGTGGCTTTTATACAAGGGTAAGTGATCGATATCATCTTCTCGACTTGAGTAATAAAATTCTTATAAAAAAGGTTCAAATAAACATAATCAAAAAACAGGATTAAAGTTTTTCAATTAGAAAACAAATTAGAGCTTAACTACATCGGATGACGTCTTTTGGTCTACTTTGTACAATGAAAACCGAGCAGGATATTGATTGTGATAATGAAAATGTTTAGACAGATTTTAGGTTACATTAAACTATTAATATGACTACATGTCCTAAACTGAGCATCAGTAATATTTGCATAATATTATTCGGAATTATATATATTAAACTCCATTTGAAGAAAACTACTATTTGTAAATACTGTATCAGGATTTTTTTTTAGTACTGAATGATTTTAAAATTTAATAATTTGAATGAATAGTGTAACTTTTATTCTAAAGTAGAACTCTAGTGAAGGTAGTTAAATAAATGAAAAGTTTTTTTAATTATTAAGAAGTAGTCTTTATGGAGTGGGTGGGACGGTCGCCGCTAGAGGTAAACTAGTCAGTGAGCGAGAGGCTCCGCGCGCGCGTGCACCTCACTTATTTTACAATTGGAATTAAAAAAAACATACAATAAAACGCGCGAGTGCACCTGAATATTTTTCAAACGATCACCCGAAACTTAGTATTCATAAAAGTGAGTCCATGTGTGTTTATTAATACTTTTTTCCACGATCCGCAGCCATTGTCGCGCTGTTACCGCCGCTTGCGTAATGAGATTTTCGTAACTTTTTTTTTTCGGTAACATTCGTAGAACTCGTTTTTTTTTAACTGCAATCGGGTCACTTGATGCGGTAGTTAATTCGTACAATCGAATGTAAACGTTTATTATGCGATTTATCGTTGAATGTTAAACCTTTTTATTTTAAATTATTAAAGGAGGTCGCGGCTTGAGGTAAGTGATTGTGTTTACATTGAATACGTCACTTGAGTGTTATGCTTACTTTTAAATTTGGGTCTTATGTTCCGTAACTGTCGTCTGAGACATAAAGGACAGTTACTTTTTAAGAGGGTTGGCTTTTATTTGAGTTCCTTAAACCGGAGTCAGAGTTTAGAGTTCATTCAACTGCACAATAATTCTGTGATCAGGATACATTTGTATATTAACTTAATCTAGAAAAGTTTGTTTTCGCATGCGAGTATTGATAATTTTGAGTCGATTACAATATTAATAACATATTAAAACCTGTTGCTACTAAGTGAAGAAGTAACTACATAAAAAGTTATATCGAATTAAGAATCATTAGTCAAATTATAATATTAAAATCTTTTCTAGTTTATCTATAAAACAAATATTAATAGAGTTCCGATAATTTAATCTATATCTAAAAAAACTTATCGCAAAAAAAAAAAGCAATCCATACTTCTCAGTGCAGTAAACTTACACGAGTATCGTTAACAAGTTGCTCAAGTTACGTTAAGCCTTTGCATTGGTTTTCTCGTATTGCAATGTGCGGTTATAGGTCTTGGAAAAATAGGTCTCGAATGTTTCCTATCATATTTACACATTATATTGAGGTTTTTAAGTGTTTACAACGATAGATATAACCTTTACTAGATCCTAAAACAGGAGGCTGTCCTTCCAGCATTTATTTCTAACACCAATTTGTTGTAACCCTATTATCTTTTCAGTTTGTAGTGCATATAATTAAAGACTTGTAAATTTAGGTAATTGAGAAAAGAACTATAATAACCTCTGCTTGTCGAAATAGGAGACTAAAAGGGTATACAGGTTTGCTAGTTTTGAGTATTTAACACCGGTACCAAATAAACTGTTTAACTAGTGAGCGAATGAGAATGAAACAGTTATACTTAATCATAATTTGAATATAACATATTTAAAGAAACAAAATGTATTGATGTTATTTATAGGTGAAGTAATTTTGATTTATACACAAGTAAGTACCTGCTTAAAGTTAGTTATTAAAATGCAAGTTAAAAAATATTAAGTAATTATTTGGTCAAATAAATTTTGCATGTTTCCTATTTATACTTTAAACTTTTATGTTTTACTTCTCAAAAGCGATTTGTGGTTATTGCAAAAATATAACATACAAAAATTAAGGTTCATGAAATGTATAAGTAAACGTAAAAACTAAAAAAACTTAACAAAACGAAGTAGAATCTTTCAAGTTAACATTAATAATACTTTCTCATCCTAAAGAATGATTTTCTTAGGACCAATATAAAAATATACAAAAAAGATATGAGAAGACCTCACACTCTACTTCTTGTCATTGGTTAATAAAATATAATTTAGAAAATTACGAATTTAAATTTTTTATCACGACTACGATGTAATAGTATCGAATAAATATAAATTTCGACAGTTAAAAGGCAAACCGATGACATTAAAAAATAATCAATTCATTATGTTATGAATATTTGAATACAGTTATTTAAATATCGCGGACATTGCGGAAAGATACTAATACTTTATATATTAAATATTTATTTTAGAACGGAGGTTACATACTACATATTCGTATTGAGCAAATATTTAAAGTGGACGTTGATTTAAACTTTTAATACTTACCAATAATAAAAGTAAGAACCAAGTCTCAATACATCAAGTTATGTAATACATGTGTATTATTTATATGTATTAATGGACTGTTTTTATATACAAAAGATGTGTGGATGAAAAGTTGATGGTTACGAATTTAATAGGCATACTTTTGCAAGCGAACCAGTATTCCTAGATAGATTTCTTGTGTAGACGACTTAATAGAGTGTATAGATCCGACCGTATAGAAGTAGTACTAGTGAAGATTACACAGACTTAGAGACACTTAAGTTGTCTCATCTCCCCGGTAATTTCACTAGCTTCAATTCAAACTGGAACATTAATGTTACTTTACGACAGATAGGCGCTGCGGTGATAACTACTTAGCCGTTCCCCTTCCCCTTAACAACAATTTTGCAGCTTTAGGTTTCGTAGTGTAAAAGACATCAACGCGCACGAACGACTGTTGTAAATTACTACTTATTACTTTATGTATAAAACTTAAATTAATTCATCATAAAGATCAAAACCATTAACCATTATTATTGTGTTTTATATTGTACTATATGTAATTATACTCAACTACAAAAATTATGCACCCTTATTTATCTTCTCTGCTCTACCTATGGTAGACTGGTAAAGAATGCCCTATGGCATTAAGTCCGCCTTTTTGTACATTTTTCTTTGTGTGCAAATAAAGTTTTTAAATAAATAAATAAATTAAGAGTATAGATAGACCTGGACCGTTCAGTTCATTTTGTGTTTGATCCAATGGGACTTTTTTTACTCCAATTGGCTTTTATGTGGTTACAAGTATTGGAGAGATGAAATAAGAAGAGAATATTAACAATGATATATTTGTGATTATTGTTTAACATATCGTTAGTTTAAAATTTTTGGTAATTGTATAAAGCATTAAGCTTGTTAAGTGTAACCTTAATACAGAAATGAAACGATGGCATCCACCTGCCTTTTGCGGTATTTTCGCTCGTGACGCAATTCTTGCGATATCATATCGCTTGATAAACACGAGCGCTGTTGTAGAGTTGTAAGTGCGCAGAGAAAGTAAATAGCTTTATGTGTTTGTTCGTGTGTGCGTACCCAGTGTAAATAGATCTGCTAATCCTATAGATGTAGTTTAATATAACAGCTCTAATAACCTCGCGCTGTTACTGTCCATTACAACCAGACCTTTTACTACATAACTTTTGTTTGTATAACTTGGTCTTTGTTGATCGGTTGCAATGACTTACAGAATTGTCACCGCAACTCAGTTTTAAGTTATTCACATGAATAGGTTGTAATGTAATCTTTATATAACTTTTTTCTGCAATGTTTGAATTCATAAAATCTCTCTGTGAATAAAAAGGAAAGAGTAGAATAAAAAAAAAAATAACAGAATCAATGGCGTAGATCGAAATAGAGTATGTTTTTTGTTTGCTTATTTAACACAAGTTTAGATACTACGCTTAGTGTAGATATACATTTAATTAATATGTATATTTTCATTATTCACGTCGATGTTTCAATTACCTATAACTAATTTGTATATAATTGCAATGTGACCTTTCTTCTCTGCAAGAGATACAACAAGAAACATTTCAATGAACACTTCTTATAGATATGTTAGTACATACTAACTAATATGTATAACATATAGTTAGTTAATACTGGCTTAACTTGGAACTTCACTATAAGAATCCTTTACTTATCTAAAACTCTTTAGATTAGCATCTAAAAATTTCAATGTGAGTTATCCTTTACTACACAAAAACATAAACATTTTTTAAACCTAAAAGTATATAATATATTAGACATATGATATACATTGACATCCTGTCCTTTGTTAAGAATTTCCAAAGAATTATTCTTCAAGATAAGTCGAAACGGTGACCTCTCGCTTTTAATGTCGGTTCAATTTGAATATTAATTCGTTACCCCCAAAGTACATATAGTTTACACTTTATAAATACTTTTTTTTCCCAAATTATGTACTAACATGCAAAATAAATACATAATTTTAATAACATAAATTCTTAAATATTTCCTCATTACCACTTCCTAGTTTCCATATGCACTAGGTCAGAATTGTTTTTAAATGCCACCGTCTAAATAATACTTGTTATGTTAATAGCGTCAAGATTACTTAAGTGATAAGTTTATTAGTTTTTTGCATTAGCTGCGATAAATCGAGACTGTTTAATTTCGGATTCGAACCGGTGACATTTATTAACCGCAACCATAAATCTGTTAGCTAAATCAAATAAAAACTTATTAATGAAATGCCTTCATGGCAACTTAGCGGTGCTTGAATCCGTTTATAAAATAGTGGTCTCTGGTTTGATGCAGATGTCATTTGAGTTAAAATGATGATCAGATTTTGGAATCACTTGGCTACGTTAACTTCCTCGTCTTGTTAATTTTATACCGTAGCAGTAATAGTGTTTTCTGGTATCCAATATATTCTTCTTCTAAGTCGTATTTCCTCATGACTGAGGGTCGTGGTCATCATGTTTTTATTGAAACACACGACGACTCTCTTGGCAGTTATAATGGAGTGGTGTTGCCATTGCCTTCTCCATTTCACATACTAGTCCGACCACGGATGGTCACGACATAGATATGCAGGTTTCCTCACGATGTTTTCCTTCCCCGTCAAAGCACGTGATATTAGTTGGTGTTTTATGCTAACTGCACATAAATTGAAAAATTCATTGGTGTAGGCCGGATTTGAACCCGATACCTTCGCATTGGAAGGCCGGTGTTCAAACCACTAGGCTATCACGGCTATAACATTTATATGTTGGATTAATAATCCAACATATAAAGAGTCAGTAATAAGCACGCTTCATCATCTTCCGTCTTGGGAACTGTAGAGTGTATTAGATGAAAGAATACTCAATAAGTTGGTCAATAATCGATTTTATACTTTCTTTTATTAGCTGTTAGCAGTAATAGTCAATACCTACCGTCTAGACCTTGAACGGAGCCCAGTCGTGCGACAGCAGACACTGGGTTACGTGCCGGCCATTTCGCCACAAGTTGCACAAGCAGCTTGCGAAGTATCGGCTCCTTACGTAAGCCGACTGGTCTGGTGGGGTCCCACCGCGCTCAGATCATTTATATCGACAACTGGGGAAATGGCACAACCGACAAACGGGTTAGAATAACACCACCACTACAACATCGGCCAGAGAGAACAGAAGGAAACTGCCGATTCCCTCTGACCTTTATCAATATACTTCGCTCACCAACTCTATAACAATGGACAGTACGGCGAATACTTCCGACATGGAAAGGTTTACGTTTAGCAGACTGCAGACTAAAATGATAAGTTAAACAGTTACTTTACGTTATACACGCTATTTAAAATTTAAAATTTAGTCTTATAAACAAATGGTAATAAGGTTAAATTTAACAGAAAAGGCAATGAGGACGCATTAGATGATTGATTCTAATGTAACAGGAATACCATTGAAGTAACATTCGTTTTTCAGTAAACGTCCTTCAATATCACATATTGAAAGATGTTAACTTTATTAACATATTTTAAACTTGTAACTAGACTAATGTTATATATGATAAATATTTTATATTGTTTGAGAAGTTTTATTGTTTTTATTCGTTTTAAAATATCGCTATTAAAGGTTGGTTTAATAAAATAATAATCAGTCTTCGATTGATCGGTTGATTGAAAATTAGTTAATTATCTACTCTGATACAAAAAATGTCAAATTGTTATTGAAATTAGCCTGAACATACCAATCCATGTTACCACTAATAAGATTAGGTATTTCTTTCACAAAGAGAGTACTAAAGAAGTATCTACAATTATATATATAAACACAACCTTTGATTTGATTATATTAATTTTAAAATGTGTTGTCATTAAACAAATCAATTAATGATTTCTCATGGATCAATAATAAGGAACAATTAATAATACCAAAAAAAAAACGGTTTTTAGATACTAATTGTCTAATATTTTTACTGAACAATATTGTCCGAAAGATATTTGTAATTTTGTTTTATAATATTGTTTCGGAATATTTCGTGATGAGGTTCACATCGCAACAAATAGATTTTTACTCCATTATACAGCCGAGTTGCATCGCGACGAAATGCACCGGCGTCGATGACTCCATTAAAGTAATACAAAGATGTTATGAAACGTTTTGTAGCCGTTACATTTGGTACTGTAACTTGTGTAAGTTATTAATCTAACTAACGAAATGACGAAACGAGCAGGTTTTACATGTAAAAGATACGTATGCCAATAATGATGAGCAGGTAATTGGAATGTTCAGATTAACAGAATCTGTTTGTCACCAACTAACATAAGGTTTTTAATTTCGACTTTAAGTAATTCAGTATGCGGTAACAAAGAATCTTTATATAGCATAAACTCATACTAAAGCTCATACTAAAGCTCATACTACACGCTAAAACTCTTTTAGTATTCACTCTCAGGACGTTGTTAGTACCAGGATCTCTTATGGAACGGATGGCTGTCTCTCTACACTACGTCAAAATACACCCCAGGGAGAGCTATAACTCTCCCCGGCACCTTTATTATGCTACAATGAAATCGAGATCTCATATTTATCGTCAAGCTTCTGCTCAATTAGTTGACAAAACAAAAGTCCCTAGCTTCAAAGCACGTCAAGTTTCTGCTCGATTAGTTGAGAAAACAAAAGTCCCTGGTTTCAAAGCACGCAAAACTTTTAATCGCCTTCTGAACAGATATAACTAAGATCTACCACCAGTCAATTCTAGCTACAGATAGCTACTTAGCAATTAGTGCAATGCAGGTAATACACCAAAAAAATACTTCGCTTCCGAACGCGACCCCGCGCTACAAAACTTTCTCCGGGTTACGCAAAACTATAGCGACAAGCGCGAGCGCCGCGCGCATTTTAACCAGTTGATGTCGACGCGGAATTCGCCGTGACGTTCGGCGTTAGGTACGCGACACACCAGCCGGCTCAACCGATAAACCATTTACCATTTACCACTTTATCACCACAACAACCATTAAGACCCAGTTTGATGCGAAATCTATTTAAATCTGCCAAATATGTGATGCTGTCAGAGATAATAACGCGTCTACGCGCGGCAACTGTTTTTACTACAACTTCATTCGAACTTCTAAAGTGTTTAATCGATTTTAATAATTTTTCTCTTATGAAAATTAACAGGTTTGAAAGTGTTCTTATACATTTACAATTTAACCGTGCTTTTCAAACGCTTGTATATACTATTGACATATAACAGAAACCTTGTCTTCTGTTAGTAAAATTGATCAAACTGAATCTCAATTTGTTTCATACATATGTTTATATGATTAATTTTTTTATAATTAAGACACCTTACGGTATTCATTATATCTTTAACTACCTGATACCCAATGATAGTTAGGTTGAAAACGATCTAATAATTTTGAAGAGACTTTATAAAAACTAAAATTAGTTTTCTGTTATAAGTATCGTTTAAACATTTATATGAATTATATCCGTTTAAAAGAAATATTCTTTATGTATATCCGGTCTGATACTTAGTATCAGGTCTACACGACTGTGTGGGTAACAATTGTGTATTGTTGTCTCAGCGCGAGCTGGTCTCCCAGCACATTACAACCGCTTAGTGTCATTGAAAGTGCTTGATGTAATTTCACATCGCGGACGACAATTGAACGTGTTTAAACTTTTTCTCTATGGAATTAATTCTTTTGCAGGCGACGATTCAGATAGACAACAGCGATCTGCAGCAATCATTACTATGTATAATTTTGATGGGCTCTGTTGCAACATTGGAAGAACTTTAGTTTAAAGCAAGTGATCTAAGACGTAAGCGGAAACGAAAACGATGACAAAAGCGAAAACAATGTTTAATCCATTCGTTTTAAATATATTTGTAATTGTAGTCAAGACGGGAAGTTTAAAAAATCCACAACCTCTCTTGATGAGGTCGTTCCGTTAACACTTAAATTTACGCAAGGTCAAGTGTTAACCCGTTGTTGATAAAGATGTATCATAAACGCATATTTTAGATCTGTCTTATTCTTTGTAAAAAGTAAGGATTGTTAAACTCTTGACGTTGAAGAGTATCAAAGTTTCAATCTCCCTTCTCTACTTTCACCATTGTTTAAAACCAATTAAAACTATATTTATCACTCTATTTATTAAAGATATCTTTTAGACATTGAATGGAGTAAATTGTGAAGTTATTTTATAATACACAAGCCGGGTTATAACATTTTTATTCGATACTATCTCTTAGATTGTTGGTTTGTTGTTTGATACAGCAATTAATACAATGGACAATGAGAGTTCTTTACTTTACAACGTAGCATAGAACTGTCAGTTTTCAATCGTAGTGTGCAGTCAGATATATTTAGAGCGGGTCTTTTACCTGGTGACAAGCGAAACAGTCTGTTCAAAATTGATCTCCATAGCCAACCGCATGATTTGTAACATAAATAAAATCGTGGTTAAATGTGGTGAAGTTTGGAAGGCATTGGAGTTTCTTAAACGTCTAGTTATCTTTCTTATGTGAATCTGTAGCAGGAGCTGTTCCAGACATTTAACTATCTTTGGTCTTATTGTCAACTACAACTTGTGTTTTCAGGTCAAGGATTAACAATAGTCAATAATCTTATATAATATCACTACCGTACTAGTAAATATAGGCAATTGTATTTGTAAAAGCTTGTTTATAATGATTAACGATTTCAAAAACTTGGTCTTTATATGTTTAGTGTCTGTTATGAATTTTAATATGCTAATTATAATACAAAGTTATGCTCTGATTTCACTTCTAAACATATGCACTATTTTCTTTAGCGGCATGTTCAAGCGAGCGGTATGCTTTCTTATAATAAACTGACTCGAATTCGACGTCACGATTTCGAATCGTTTTTATTTAGTCAAAAAGGGTATTAGCAGGCAACTGAATGGTAAAACTAACGCCTGCAACTTGTTCTACTTTGCTGTTCTTATCAAGAATGAGGAGCTAAACCTCTTTACCTCGTTCAAGATTTATATTACCTTTTTTTTTTACTACTTTGCGTCGAGACGAGCTAGACGTTCACCTGATGGTAAGTGATACGCTTGCTCATGACAACGTGGTGCTAGTTAAGATGGTACACACTGCACCACATCGCGCTCGTCGCCTTGAGACATAAGGTTAAGTCTCGTTACCCCAGTAATTACACTAGCTACAGCGCCCTCCAAACCGGAACACAGTAATGTTTGCCTTTCACGAGCAGGGGAGATTTTTCTTATACTTAACAGTTTTTTTTTATAAATTTTACAGTAATTTTTTAAATGGTAAAAAGTATAATATTTAAATGATAAATTAAAATAAATAATAACTTAATAAAGTTTAAAGTGAAAAATAATTTGTTAAAGATCAGCGGTCCCAGGACATGCCCTTGTGACACCCATTAAGTGAAGCTTGTTTTCTAGAAAAGTTGTCCTCCAATGCCATTATATAACATTTATTTCTATGCGATGTTGTATAACAATTGTCATATGTTTACATTGCATGACGAGGAGTGAGAGGTACAGTTGCCGAAACGCATTGCTTCACTTGCATAGCTTCAATTTTAACAAATTTTCCTCGCTTGACCTTATGTGAAATTTTGGCAGTTTACACAAAATTTTATCCTTATTACACAAAGTAATTCAAAGAATTTAGTTGCGTAGTGTTACCTACTTAAAATTCATAGTTGTGCGTTTGATTACATTTGCTTGCTTGTTATTCACATCGCTGAACTTTTAAATGGCTTTTGATAAATATTACATTGAAACTGTTTATCTAAATTTCTATTGAATTCACATATTCATCTGATATTTGAAATCGTGTTATAAAAGTTTAGAGGTTTTGTATTTCGTCAATTTACACGGCTAGCTGGATGTTCTTTTTGTAAGTGGTACATATGCCCACAATTTAACACTAGTTAGGATGATATTATTGCATCGGATCGAACCAGGGACTTTCGTATTACTTTGCCGCTGCGTCACGATTGCCTGTATATTAATTGTCGCTTGAAGAGAAGAAAATCCGCGGCAGAGTCCACACGGCGAGAAAGTCGTTCTGTCCACTGCGCACGACTGTCTAAGTCACATATATGACCGTCACGCCGTTTCATCGCCAGCAAACTTTAATTGCTACTCTTTACCAACAATATGGATTATAACAAGGTTATTTTTATTATTAATTAGTTCACTTACATGTATTTACATTTACATTCATCCAAATTAGTACTCTTGGGGAATAATATAACATCTTTAACTACTACAGTAATTTCACTAAAAAGCTACCAAATATTTTGTAATGTCTATATATATTACTATAATGAATATTGCAAGTTATATTTAATATAGCATTTATTTATTTTATTAAATGTGTCGCCATTTTCTTATATTATAAATAATATGAGTGAATGGCTTAGGTTATCATGCCCATAATTTAGTTAAAATAGTGGATTTTACTGTGACTGTGTACAGTGACTTGACTGGATTTTAGTTATACTTAAGCATTCTATTTATTCTTATTAAGTTTTACAAAGCATGCTTTGCCATCCAGCTTAGTTTACTCGATTTAATAAGTTAATTAGATTGTAATTTCTAGGTTTAAATTTACTTAAATGCTTCAAGGTCGGAAGAAGCAGCCTCGATTTGTTCCACTAGATATCTATGACGGAGATTAAGTTATTACTCACGCGATCATTATTAAAACATTACTTTAAGAAGGGTTTTTAAACAGAAATCCTTATAAATATTTAGAATTAAAAACAATGTTGTAATGTTACAAGTAATTCAGCGTATTGTACATTGCCAACGCTTTTTGTGTAACATTCTACCGTGATTAGGAAAAGTAGGCAGTAGACCGGTTTTCAGGTTAATAAAGTGAATGTTGAAATATTAAGTAGGCCATATAGGTTAGGTATTAAATGTTTCTAAACCTCAAATACAATTCATTCAGTAGCTGTAAAACCTTAAAATATTACATATTTAGTTACGAAGATGTAAATGACTAAGAATAAAGAAAACGAGACTATTCAGATTGGGAAATATTGTAAAGATCATATTTTACATTAGATATAACAGTTTGATAAATATAATCGATTGTCTTTATTATTATTTATTAGAATTCATCAATATTTATATTTTCTAACAATGAAATGGTAATAAGTATACTTTTACAGAGTGTTAGTATTATTAATTTGATGAAAGCAGATTATTCGCGAACGTTCATTTTATATGTACTTAAAATGTTTTCGTTGACTCTTAGCTTCATATTATTGAACCTAACGCATTGAATAAGTTGCAGTGAATACTTCCGGCTGTTACCGGACGACGTCGCCATTATCTGATCGAATGGATCTAATGCGATAGGATCTACTTCTGCTTTGATGTTAACTTATACGAATGATTAGGTATTTATATTTGACGATATGTTACATAGTTTATATTCTGTCATCTCTCATATAATGATTTTGTTTCTCTTTTCCTCTATTATTCTCAATTTTATACATTCCTTTCCTTCTTCTATCGATTACTACAATATTTTTGTCATGTCTCTCTTCGTTATTTCTTTAGAGTTCTTCTTATACTTATCCAGTTTTTTTTATTGCTCTTGAACCTTGTTTCTTACTTACATTATACTTTTTCTTATCTAAACCTACTATCTATTTATTATTTTATATTTGACCTATTATTTACCACAGTGATGCTGTTATAGTCGATTTACGACTGCGGTTTCATGAAATACGTTATTTTTTTATTTGTGTACCTTATAACAAAGAACAAAAGGGAAACAAAGAAAGAATTATATGAATTATTCCATATGTATAATCGTGCGTCACAGGAATTTCATTTCTCATCACTTGCCAATGAAGTACCAATTCACAACTTAGATGAGGTGCTATCCAATATTAATAACTATTTGTTTTGATTAATTAGGAGCCATGTAATGAAGTTACCTAATTTTCATGATTAAAAAAATATAATTTTTTTCTTTCCTTCAAACGCCATCTCTCGGTCTGGTGACAAACCTTAACGGTAATCATCCATGTTCAAACAAAAAATTTCACATTGGCTAAATTAAAATAATATATACCCGCTTGGGACACTAAGCTAAGATTTATAGCTAAGTTATTTAATTAGATAGAAATTTTTAACCGTGCGCTTAACCAGGCCTGACCCATTAACATATATAAAGCGTGCCGTGCCACGAATACGCCATTTCCTGTTCATACGATCCAATTACTCCAACAACTTCCTTCCTGGAACTGCTTCCTTGACATATAAGCGCTTCCACTGTCGATATCATTTTTTTGATTGCATTCCATTAATTATTTTCAGTCACGGACGTAACAGGAACTCCTGAAAACGATGTTACAGCTCAGAAGTTCCAAACATCTGCTAAAAGTTATCTTTTCTTTCTATACTAATGGAAAATGATAATCTAAAAGTAAATTCATCTGTCAGTTTGTTACGGGTAATCTCCGAAACGCCTGAACCGATTTTGACCGGAGTTTCACTGACATACTACTATTGTTATGTAGAGTAACTTAGGTTAATAAAAAATAATGTTTTCTATAAATAAAACCATTAAACCGAGAACTATATAAAAAGATATATACATCAATTATTTATGGAGTATATCATCATTTTTCTCTTTTTCTTGTGACTCGCCTATAGATGACGCTGCAGTGTATAAACTTTTATATCGATGAAGTTAATTTCATAACGGTTGTTAGCAATTTTCATTTTTAGATATCCTGATATAAATTTAATATATATATATACTCCCGGACACATCTATCGGCCCACCACCCAGTGCTTAAAGTTTCGACGGTGTCTAGCTAAAAATAAATGTTAGGTGGAGCAATAAGTTTTAATGCAGTTTTGAAGCAGATTTATTGGTCAACCCCTATGTAGGTTTTTTTTTTTGTAATTTCGGATTGATTTGTCCGGCAGAAGTTTTACAACTTGGGCGACAATTTCAGGCAGAGTATCCATATTTTTTGGTCAAAATTGGCTCTAAGTTTAGATTTGCCGTTTTATGGAACCAATAATCGGACAGATCAAAAAAAACCATCCAACTTGTGGGAATTAAAAAAGTTTTCTCCATTCCTGGGTCGTTGAAAACAAAGAACAGACTCGAATTTTCGTTTTTTTTTTCATAATTCTGAATTTAAAATTAAAAAAAAATTTACATAAAGGTTGACCAAAATTTTGCTTTAAAACTGCATTAAAACTTATTGCTCTACCTAACATTTATTTTTAGCTAGGCACCGTTAAAACTTTTAAACACTAGGTGGGCCGATAGATGTGTCCGGGAGTGTATATATATAGACTAGACAGTCAATAAGTAACACCTAACAGTTGTTGGATACTTACTAAGATATAATATAATAGTATCAAGGGCAGCGGTGTGCAGACTCCTTCGGGAGAAGAATGCAAGGTTGCAAGTGAAGTTGTGTTGGTTTCTCGCGTGCATACTGCGCAAGAGTCGATTGCCCGCCATTGGTGCACGCACGTCATCAGGGTGACCATCGCGTTGTATTTACGAGAGGAACAGTACCTATTTATTATAATATTTATTTAAAAGGCCTCCAAAAAGATTACACAATACATAAATTACAACTTACATAAAATAAAACAAACATTTATAGAAAACATTGTGCATCTTATGTCTAAGGAGACACAGCTTGCATTACTTATATATACGCACACAAAAAATAAAATTAAAGATAAAAATAAAAAATATACAACATACTAGTGGACGGAAGGATAATAAAACATATCATATCATATTATATATACATAAACGCGTTTCATCTCATTCTCTCACAGCATAAAGCTTATACATTAACAGTTGTCTCTTTTCGTCTTGAAAGAAGTTTTCAATTCAATATAAACTTTTGCCTTAAAAACTTAAATGAAAATGATTATATTTGTTATTGCGTATTTAAAGTATTATTTAACTAATCATAACGAATATTCAGTTAAATATTATATAGTATTCGAACCTCCTTCAAGGTTTTCTTGCAACACCATGGTTACCCTTTCACCCCCACTCAGGCGTCGCGTCGCCGACCGCGCTCAGTGAGCCGCCGGACGGGGAGCCGCTCGAAAGTGTCCTTTGGTGCTAGTGCCAGTGAATTTTGGTGATTCGAAGTACTAAACTGGCATGCGACATTACGGAGGACTTGTGTTTATATAGGTATTTATTATAATTTAGTGAGAGGGGCCCATGTTTTTAAACTCGTATTAAAATTAAAATTCGTTTATGTTAGACACCAACTTTGACGATAGTTCAAATTAAGTTAGGGTTCTGATTCTGAGAAGGACTTCGATTTGACACGTTATGAGTTTTATATAGTTATCGAGATTGACTATTAAAGCTTTAGGGAGTCTGTGGTTGTGTCCTCAGTAGAGATCCCGCGGCTTCTCCCAGCGCTGGGAACGACCACCGAAGATTTTAGTAATAAAAATCTCCATAGTTACTTAACTTTTCTCTAAACTTCAGACAGTATCTTTAAAAAGACCCTCTCCCTCCGTCGATTCCAAAAAAGACAGGCACAAAATATGTTTGACTAAAAAAAATTAGTTAATTTTGACAAAAAATTTAACAGCAGTAAGTTATGATTTATTTACTGATAGACAGTTTGCTTAATTTCTGATATGAAAATACAAAATGTATGCAGACAAACTCTTCTTAGTTCTTTTAACGACAAAAATAATTGTTTAAGATTTTTTAAGATTTAGTTCTGAATCTCTTTATAACTTAAAAAAAAAATTACCGTGGTCTTTTCACTTACAATATTTAATGTATTTTTTGTGGACTTTGATTTTTTTTGTTTTATTCTCTCTTTTCTTTGTTTGTACCATTATTAGTAGTTGTTTTGCAAAATTTTTGTTCATATAATAAAAATTATAAACTCACAGATTGATTATTATTTTGTTAATTTCATACCTATCGGTACTTGTATATATAAATCTGATACGTATCACCAGTTGTGTAAACGTATTCGTTACAAAACACGTCCGGGATTCGAACCTTGAGTTGATAGCGATTTCTATTTATGTACTAAGCTATTGCAATGTGTAATATATACGATAAAGATTCTTAATTTATTCATCATCGATATGATGAAGCGGGCTCCTTTAGAACATTCATAAATTTATGATTTTATCTCTTTCTACGATTGTAGTTTTCTCATTCCTTCTTTTTTATTGTTTGATACGTGCAAGACGTTCACCTGATGGTAAGTGATACCTTTGCCTATAAGATGCCGCTAGTTAAGATGGTATACACTGCACCACATTGCGCTCGTCGCCTTGTGACATATGTTAAGTCTCGTTACCCCAGTTATTTCATTAGCTTGCCCACTACTGAAAACTGCGGTGGTATTTAGACGGTCTTCGGCAGAGATATACCACCAGTTAAAAAAGTAATGGAGTCGAACCTGGGAACACCGTGTTACCAAGTATAACAATAAACTGTTACTGTCGTTACAATCACAATCGCGAGTCGCGTTCAAAATTCTGATTGGCTGAACTCTGTTCCAGAAGTCAATGATACCCCAATTGGCGTAAATGCAAGAACCGAATATCGCGAGCCAAAAGGGCCCCGTTCAGGTCTTCTGGAGTTTCCTCAAAGACTTTGTCTACTTGTATTTCAAGTTCGCAGTGTACGCGGTCGCGATATACCTACTGTTCTACTACTACGACTACTACTTCGGGTAGGGTGAGCGGTTCGTTAGTGTTACACAGAGACGGCGATGTGAAGTGTTGCCAGTGAACATTGATACGGGGAACTAAGTGTTGAAGGCTTCATTTTTTTGTGGAGAGCTGGTGTCGTTTACAACGCTGGGATCGGGTGAGTTTCTTTTCTTTATTTTTATTTATCTGTAAAAATCGACAGTCTTTTTTTGGTGTTTCAACTTTGATACAAAACTTTGCATTTTTGAGACTCTTATTTACACCATTGTAATGCTATTTTTATCTTCATATATTACTGCGTAAACTTTTCGTTACCGTGGTAACTACTGTCTAAAGCTTTATAATCTTCGAGCGCAGTGAGACGTTAAATATACCATCTGAAGCTATTTCTAACAGTCGTGTTTGTAATATTTAGAATAGCAATTATGTAGTCAAATTTATAATATGATTATGGTGGGCAAGTGGGTTTAAGACCCTATCATTCAAATTCAATAATCAGGACTCGAACCTGGAATATGAGTGTATAAAGTAAAGCTTGCGGAGACAGATGATCATAATTATATTTGAAATCGGATGACTGTTTACAGCCATCTAATTTTGATGGTCATTTTTATAATTAAAACAAGCCGGATAGACAACGCGTAGTCTTATTATCCGGGTCTCTATTACCTTATAAGATTATAATGTGCCGGAATGGTCTAGCGGCTAATTTTCATGCTTTGGACACAAAGGTTGAGTTCGATTCTCGGTGAAATTTTTATTCTTTTGCTTTTTCTCCTTTTTGCAGTGCTAACTTTGATATTTCATATCTACTTAACCGCAAGAGATAGAGACTTTTAATTTCGGATTTCTCGTCTCGTTATTCTGTACTTCATTATCCTGAAAGAGCATCCATGTAGCTATTTCGGTTTAAAAGTTACAAGCGTTACGAAGTATTGTAAGTCAGCGCATCAGTCTCTTGCGCTGATGCAATCAGGTGATACAGACTTAAAATATAATATGTATACAGTCAAATTTAATTTCTTTTACATTGTCAATTTTGTCTTTTAGTAATAGTTATATAGAAAAATTTATCTGTTTTGTAACAAACACTAAATGTTGAGTTTAATATAACTATCTGTAAGTGGTCAGTTAATAAAAAAGTGCGGCTGAGTTAAAGTGTCCGATTTGATAGCGTTACGCAATGGCGGCAAGTAGAACAACTTGTTTATCAGTTAACGTAGCTTTAATAACTTAAACGTACAACACGTAATTTGGAGTTCTAACCCATTGTAGATAAAATAGTCGCTAAGAATTACAGTTACAGGAGTTCTTCGTCATCTAAATCTGTTCATGTCTAATACTAAACATGAGACTCCAATGAGATCTATTTTTTTCTAAATATTATAATACAATATCTACTAACTAAATTGTTTTGTTTTGTTTTCAAAAGATACTTTGTTTTATTATTATGTAAGTTTAATCGGTTTTCTTCTTAACTAATACTTCGTAAAGCTGTGATTGTGGCAACACTACGATTTCACTGGATCTTTCGTGATTAATATAATAGTAGTTCACAGATGTTTATAATATTAATAAATAAGTCAAGTTCTTAATGACAGTCGTCATTTGGAACACAGTCTTTAATATCTCGTTTTAATCGATCACCAGTAATTTTTTTTGATTATATCATTCTAGAAAAAGAACCCGGAAATACTTTTTATAATGCTTCAAAAACAAAGACATGTTTATTGTGTATCCTATAAAACACAACGGTATAATTTTGTAATTTGCACAAAATGGCGGTCCGTTGTGTACAAATATAGAAAATGTTACGACAGGTTTATAATAATGGTATTAATTTATTTCACTGTGAAATGTCATGAGGTAAAATTGAAAGGCGTTCAAGAACCTTCCATGTGTTGTAGAGTTAAGAAACTAATATACAGCGCTTTTAATAATTTAATATATACAATAAATTATATAAATATCGATAATCTAGTGAAGGGCGAGATCCAGCAGTGGACCGAAAATGATGATGATGAAGTTTACATTTTTATTCCGCTCCGCCATTTTATGATCTAGCAAGACTTTTGAAATTATAAGATTATATCAGATTTAAATTATTTAATAACATACTATATCAAAGTTTACCCATAGGGTAGGTGATATTAAGGTTATTGGAGGGACATTTTGGACAAGAAAAGCGAAGAATCGAGAGGAATGGAAAGGGCTGGAAGAAGCCTATGTGTCACAAGACACGCTAATCATTAAGCGGGGAAACCAACAGGAATAAAATATTGTGTAGTAATTAGCAATAAAGGCTTTATTATTATTATTATATCAAAGTTTACTCAATCTTCTAAGTAGTATAAAGGATTTATAGATTATAACGGAGAAATGTTCTTTTAAGTCAGAAACCAGATTTAGATTGTTGTTTAAAGCTCACTATGATATTTTATAATAATCATATCTTCAGTGATGTAACATCTGATAATATTTCATAAGAAATTTACATTTTAAATATTATTATATTCAAATGTAAATTTTATACATAACACTTATATTTATAATGTTAAGACTTACATTTTTGAAACACCCAACTCTTAACTCTTCTGGTAAGTGAAATGGAGAAGGCAATGGCAAACCACTCCATTATAACTGACAAGTCATGTGTTTCATTACACATGATGACCACGAGCCTCAGTCATGAGGAAATACGACTTAGAAGAAGAACTAACTTTAGTAAAGTCAAATCTATAACATATGAAAGAGATGGTTCTGGTGTGGTGTGATGTAAACTTTGATCCTGTCTATATGTATGTAAGTTTGTATGTCTACGCCGGACCAGCAACTAGCCGACCTTGGCAGGCGCGCCCACTCGCGCAAGGTTACAGCAACCACGAGAACAGACAAAATATGACCCGGACATTTTTACTGCCGTATGATAAGTTTTACTTGCAGTTTACAAAACTCTAAATGAGCAAGACGCTATTAGTAAATAATAACCTTGCTCATAATGTGTCGCTAGTTAGATTTAACACAGCACAGACTGCTGGTAGGTTCCTTCCATTTCAGTAGTGTGCAAACATTACTGTGTTTACTGAAGGGTACTAAGCTAGTGAAATTACTGCGGTAACGAGACTTAACATATGTCTCAAAGCGACGAGCGTAATGTGGTGCAGTGTATACCATCTTAACTAGCGTTTTATGGGCAAGCGTATCACTTACCATCAGGTGACCGTCTTGCTCGTCTCGTCGCATCGTATCTTAAAATAAACGATATTTTTACATTTTAATCTGTATCTTACAAAACTATCTTTTTAGATATATATTTGGTATATTGGATTTTATGATCATCAATTCAGATTACAGTTGTCCACAGCTGGACAACATTCCCGGAATAATTCCAGCGCACCAGCTCTGTTGCTATGTTATACTATTTAGCCAATTATCACATCACCGCGAATAACACATCACCGCGAATAACACATCACCTCATTGTGCTGGTCGTTTTAAACACTATGATCAGCCTCGTTACCGCAGTAATTTTAATAGCTACAGCGCTTTATAAACTGGAAAGTATTAGTGTCCGCATAAAGGTACCGCGTCACATTAAAACATTCCGAGGCCATCAGGTTCATAGTGACGGTGACCACCGGGAGGGTATTAGTGAACACAAATAAAATCTTGCCTTCCTACCACTAAGAGAGTATCTTGTAAAGATCTCATCTTCCCCCCATTCCCCTGCGTGATAAAAAATATGATCAAGAAGACCCACACAACACTGACAATCCCACAAGTGGGTAAACTATTATAAAGTATGTTTAAACTACTAAGTGTCATTGTCCAATTTTTTGGTCGGTGTATAAAAATATTTTCTACGACGATTTTATCAAGTTAAGTTATTAAATGAATGATGAGTTTATCAAGACTGTCTATTGGTTTGTGGTTAATCGTTATCCTAAAGTACGCCGTTCAATTCCAGGACCACAAGTAGATTATTTTTAACCCGCCTGGTTAGCTACTAACTTATTTAAAATCCGCCGTAACAGCATTGATATATTCTAAGCTCACTTAACCATCTACGACTTGAAGAATTTAAGTTAAATTTTAGCTATTGTGGATAAAGATGATCTTGTGATTTATTTATATACGAAACATCAAAAAGTTATGATGAGATGATGATAGTTCAACTACTCCAACTATTGTTGTCTATTACTAAACATTGCTGTCTTAATTTAGTCGTTCCTTCTTAGTCGCCTGTTACGATATCTATTCTTCTAAGTGACTGAGGGTCGTGGTCATCATGTGTAATGAAACATACGACAACTTTCTTGTCAGTTATAATGGAATGGTGTTGCCATTGCCTTCTCCATTTCAGATACTAGTTCGAGCACGGATGGTCATGACAGATATGCAGGTTTCCTCACGATGTTTTCCTTCACCGTCAAAGCGCGTGATATTAGTTGGTGTTATACTAACTGCACATAAATTGAAAAAATCATTGGTGTAAGCCGGATTCGAACCCGGTACCTCCGGAGTGGAAGGTGGGCGTTCAAATCACTAGGCTATCACTGCTTTAGGCTTTTATGATATAGAGTCCAGCTAAATCTTTATGTATTTACTGTTCAAAGTGTATAACGAATGTTTCTATAATTTCGATACGCTTCATCCTATCGCTCGCCGCTGCACTACGCCGGCAACCTTACATTGTTCGCGGTATGCCTTTTGTTTGCCAGTTTTGTAATACGAGAGGTTATATAATTTTCAACGGCAGTAAAACGAAGAGCACCGCTTCCGGTAACGATTTTATACAATATGATTAATTTCTTTCGCAGCCATGAATTATCTAATAAACGCTGTTATTAATGAAATATCTCTTATCTTATATTATGGAAATTATCATATTTTAAAGTAAAAGTAATTTTATATAAACAGCCAGTATCTATTCAGTTTCTGTAGTTAGGTTTGGGATCCTCGGTGATATTTTCTGCTGAACTTAGACTATTCAGACATCTTTGAGTTTAACTTTGGAAAGCGTCGAAGTTAGAATGATTACTTGGATGCTTAATAGCATAATCTTATCAATATAACAGTGCTGAACACTTATCACAAGACTGGACGTCTTTCTTTGCGAATTTGATTAAGAGCAAATGACTCCTGGTAAAAGGAAGTCCTTTCTGTGACCTACACTCCGGATGGGTAGCGTCTACAATTACCCCCATTATTGTCTTCATTCAGCTCAAACGATAATGATGATGACATCAATCGAATTTTCGACATCTGCGTCCATTTGTCTAACAAATTTTTTACTTGTCATAAGAAGCCTTCGTATATCCGCTAGTGCTTTAATATTTAATGAACTATCTGACCCAGATCTCACATATTACTTCACATATTAAAATCCGCCATTTTAATATAATTTATTACAATTTTCCGTGTCTAGGCTTCAAGGCGACTAAATGTTAGATAAATCAGGACATTCTAAAATGCACGCATAAAAAACGGTCGTTATGTAATAATTGGAAAACCCTGACATTTTAACTTTTAGTCGACTAGTTAAGGTGATCACAATATAAAGATATTATTTGATACTAGTATATGCGAAGAGCAAAGAATTACAGAGTTCAGTTTCCATTTTATTTGATGTGGAGAATCTTTCCAATAGCATTCCAGCCTCTAGCTTTCCTCAAGCTCCTTCTAGATGCTCTTCTCTTAATAATTCTCTTCTCTTCTCTCTATGGTTCTCTTCACTTAATAATCATATCAACAACATCAAATCATTTTATTCGTTTTATTATATTTTTACCGTCCTAGCTTCCATTAACGGTTTTGGTGAATTCATTAGAATGGTTTTGACTTTGATCATCATCTCTTTAATGACATTCATTCCTTCTGATGTAAGTAACAATACTTACCTGTAACTTAGTTAACGTATAAATATTTTCAAGTGTCATACGATGCGAATCATGATTGTGGTGTAAATTGAATGCTCATCTCTTGGAGGCTTGACCCGCTGACCCACTTCAATCAGTTCGTTAGCACTACATCTATGATGTAACATTTAAATGGTATTTTGCTTAAAGTATGTGTTAACTTAATGGTGTGAATAAGTTAAACAATATTTTATAGGGATTGAATTTTTTTAATGTCTCTATAAATATTGTGTTCTGTTGAATAGTTTGAAATTATGACCACAGCTATCTTTCATCATCGCTAGCCTCGTCATCGTTAGAAGGTCTACCCCCACATGTTCGTATGGTCTTCCAAGTCTTCTTTCAAAAAGCCTTAGATTTTGAATTATCCATTACTAAGTTATTTTTCGTTGGTTTTAAAGTTTCTAATTTTTATCAAAAGGTCTCTTCATGCTTCAAATTGCCAGCCTTTAACATCAGGCGGACTAAATATCTCTTTCCAATCTTTTCATGTAATTGTCATCAAGTTATAATCTTCAAGAGGTTTATAGAAGAACTAATCTTGTTGGAGTAGTTCAGTATATTTGTAAGCAGAAGGGTCCTGAGGGGTCTGAAGCAAAATAGAAATGGTGAGTTAAGATTTTGAATCGACTGCATATAATGGTTATGATCACAGGCATCAATAATTATTGTCTGTTAAAAAGAAGTTTTCAAGTTTTTGAATAATAATCAATGTTAATAATATTAAAAGACGATGGAGGACGTTTCTATAAGTGTGATCATTTTAAGTTTTTGTTTCTTATATAATGTGTTCACCACTCTGATAGAATACTCACGAGGATATAATTAATGATCTGCGATGCCCTTCAGATGGTAATTTACTATCAGAGATACATTATTGTAAGTTTAAGTAATGTTAATATATCAAATAAGTTGCACTGATGAAATCTTGACAACTTCACAAGGTCGAAATTATAAATTTTATATTATACGATATCTATTTATTTTCTTTTGATGTCTTTATGTAAGTGTTCAAAAATAAGTTTTTTAAGCTACGTTTTTATTTTAACGTAACATGTGAAAATATTCGTATACTCTGAAGGTATAAATTAACTGTATTGCAAGTTACACATCATACTTTGTAAGATGGTGTTCGTGTACCCGGCAATTAAAAGCCCATAAACATCACAAACCTATTCGTATGTAACGTTGTTGTGTAAAACAAAATGGCGGACGTACAAATGACGGAGAACATGTAATTTGAGTACTATGATAAATATTCTAGAAGTGTCTCATTTTATAATTTTTAAATAATTAAAAAAAAGCTTGTTTTTTCTTTTTATTTATTTTGGGAATTTTAATAAAAAATCATGCCAGTCCCATCATATCATCATACAATCTTTAATATAATTTTAAGGATATAAAAGAAGTGCTTTGGCTCTCTACATAAAAAAAGTTAAAGTTTTATTTGTGTGTCTTTATATTCTTTATCTGTAGGGTACACAGAAGATGTTCTTATGTGTCATAATGACCATTCGGTGCAGTGTATATCATCCTGACATCACATTGTCATAGCGTATCACTTATTATCAGGTGAACGTTCTGTTGATTTGATACGCCATCTAATGCCTCTTTGCCAACAACCAGTCGCAAAAGATAAATATGAGGAAACAACTCCAGGAAAGGGTCTCAGCTTTAAATGTGACTTATCAACAAGCATAGCGAGATCAGCAGTGATATAACCTAAAAATGATGATGATGATGATTAAGAAAGAATTCTTTGGTCACATTCCTTAAAATTAACACATCGTTCCGAACACGGACACATCGGACTCCACTGTTTATGTAAAATGTATTTTTGGAGAATAAATATTTTTAGGTTTTGAGTTTAAAAAAAATTCGTCGATAAAAACTGATGATATAAAAACATAACCGAACTTCTAAATACCACACAGCAGGTACTGTCCCTTCAATAAAAACACTAACGCTCATAAGACGCCATTTTGTTTCCACTCACGTTGAATTATAAAGCATAAATTGTCGATGTACAGTTTTTATTCCCATTGTCTTTGTGGTCGGTGACATCCTCGTCCATTACGTTTCCCAGTATTACACCAATACATTTGCATCGAGAAATCATACGCTATCAGCATTTACAGTTTGAATCAAGCAAAAT
The DNA here is from genome assembly GCA_029286795.1 of Byasa hedistus. Lineage (NCBI taxonomy): Eukaryota > Metazoa > Arthropoda > Insecta > Lepidoptera > Papilionidae > Byasa > Byasa hedistus. Next base: position 7,506,581 of record JAGSMW010000028.1, read on the forward strand.
ATTACAGACGTTGCTTTTATTTAATTATTTATAACTAAAAAGTTTCTAGTGGTTTACAGCGGCCATGGTCATTAGAACTCCGATAGATGTCATTTCATCAATCATCACAGACCAACAGCTTCTGTTTACTGTTTCCAGTCTTTTCTATACAGAATGACCTCACTGGGTCGTGAAGTATTCTAGTGGTATGCTTAGTGTTTGATTTAATTTAACTAATGAGATCCCAAACCTGTGGTAGTATCCAACCATATCTATTGACGTTAAGATGTTAATTCCAATAGTTTCATAAATCGTGGTTCATTACTAAGGACCACAACCACTTATCTAATGGTAACTCGTATACTTTGTAATTAATTAAAAAACGGCAATGATAAGATCATTCGATTGTAATATAAACAGTGAATGTATCATGCTATTAAATATTCAATCAATAGTTCAAATGCAAATAAATCGACGTTTCCTAACAGTGTGACCTCTCCATCGCAAATATGAGCGAGGCCGTGCGATGTCGAAATACATGACGACGACGCGCATTTGACATTTTGACGAAACGCTCAACTATATCGCTTCAAACAGAAAATTAGCTTCGAACATGTTTACTAATAATCCTGTTGATTATAATCGCTATCAGGTGTTAGTGATTATGAATTCATAGAAGCTCGTGGTCCAGTATCAAAACTGCTGACATACTTGTCTCTTATCCGGGGCATAGTTTTAAGGATTTCTTGTAGTCGTCTATTCTTCTTTTATCTTTGTCACTCTTGACAGAGTGGTCGTGGTCATCACTTGAGGTATTGATGGCAAGCTTTACACTATTCCAGTATTAATATAAAACCTGAGGGTCCTTATCACACGCAATTCTATCTCCAGTCCCTTGTTCATGTAAAATATACATATCAATTTGTAGCTTGTACTATAGATGTAATGTATATATTAAAGAAGTCGTATTTCGGTTTCTGTCTACAATAAACATATAACCTATCTTCTAACATATCTCCCACATATACTTTTTACATATACATGTCTTTTATACAAGCTGTAACTACAAAAGTATTCCAATGTTTAGTAAAAAACCATTGATTTTATTAATACGTTCAGTGCCGGTGACACAACTGTTGTGTTCACCAAAATTTTTCTCCAGTGCCGGCGACACAAACGGTGTGACCACTGTTTTTGGTTAATAATTCTAAAATGTATGCGTATATTCGGTTCAAAATTACAGTGTAGACCTAATATGGTGTTATTTACATACTCCCTTCGTGGTTTGAGTGTGACGCGATATTTTTATTTTTTTAAAAAAAATGTCGTTATGCACTGTTTGTCAAACTTTTGATGCATAAATATTGGACGACGTCGTCAAAACAAAAAATTGTATACTACGTATACCCAGAACATAATTCGACGCTTATTTCGACGTACTATGTACTTCGGAATTGCTGAAGCTATTTGAAGACTATTCCAATGAATATGGGGAAAAAGAAAAAACTTCCGGAGTGTTCGAACGAAGTAGAAGCAAATCTTGGAAGCCTGTAACTTGTGCAGAAATTAAATTATTTTTCGGTTTAATATTTCATACAGGAATGATTAAGTTAAATCATTTTGCTGATTATTGGAAAAATTACGTTTATTTTAATCAACCTGTATTTAGTAATGCTATGTCAAGAAATAGATTTCTTTTATTTTACGTATGTTATGTGTGCATGTAGGACAAGTCACGTCTAGTTATTTTAAAGTTAAAAATATTATTGATTATTTTAATACTAAAATGTTATCCGTTTATTATCCAACTAAAGAAATCACTGTTGACGAATCGATGATGTTATGGAGAGGACGATTAGGATTTAGGCAATATATGAAGGGGAAACGTTACAAATACGGTCTTAAATTCTACGCACTGGCTGACCATCTCGGGGTTATAATAAAATTGCATTTATACGTGGTGCATCTGATGTTCTTATAGGAGGCAAAATCATGTCCAAAAAGTGGTGGACTATTTGCTCCATGATTTTATTAAGGTAGAACGCCATTTGTTTATAGACAATTTTACGCTAGTGTTAACCTTGTTGAAAGGTTATATTTGAATAAAATTTATTGTACGGGAACGCTCCGACAGAAGAGGCAAAATAATCCGAGAGAAATAGAATCGACAAAACTTAAAAAAGGAGAATTATGCTTAGTTCATAAAAATAATATATGTGTAATAAATTGGGTCGACCAAAGGGAAGTACGAGCGATTTCAAGTAAATAAGGCGGCGATTTAAAACATACGCGAAACCGACAAGGCATTTTAAAAACAGAGCCGCAAATGATATTAAAATATAACAAATATATGAAAGCAATAGATCGTCATGATCATCAAATGTTGTCCTACTATTCATGCGAACACAAAACTTTGAGGTGGTATAAAAAGTTATTATACATATAATAAAGTCTTATTGGTCAACTCTTATTTATTATATAATAAATATAGCAATATAACTATCACCTTATACGATTTCCGTTTAAATGTTATTAAGACAATAATAGAACCTCACCTGCCTTGCCAATTACAAACACCTTTAGTAAATAAATTCCACTGCTTGATTAAACTATCCAAAAACAATAAGGGCAAAATAAAACGAAAACGTTGTAATCAATGCTGGCGCACATTAAAAAAAGGTGTCTATCCCCTTTCGCATGCGAAGATTGTCCCGGTTAGCCAGGATTATGCGTTGAATGTTTTAGACCGTACCACACATATTAAGACTGTTTATGTTATATAGTTGATATGAAAATAGCAATAATAAATGTTCGATTATGTTTAAAATTCTTGTTTAAGTTATTCATAAAACCATAATACAACCTTAAATATATATCCTTAAATATTAATACAAAATAAAATCTTAACAACAACGACAACTGTATGTTGAGAACCGCTGGTTGAATTACGTAACAAATTACGTTTAATTTTATCCTTTGAGTTTTTAGCTATATTTATATGTAAAACACACTAACTAATCTTCAAACACTTTATACTATTTATATAAACTTACTGAGGCTGCGACTCCTCAAAACCAAATATAAATTTTACCCGAACGCAGTGCCGGTGACACAACTGTTGTGTCCTCCAAAATTTTTTCTCCAGTGCCGGCGACACAAACGGTGTGACCGACACCCAATGTATGGTGCCCCTGGGAAGACATCGTCAAAAGCGGGGTGGCAGTGAACGTGTTAATACGTTACATTTGATTTTAAAGTACTATATTTTTATTGGATTAAACAAGACCGAATAAGTTTCGTTAACTTAGTAAACCCACTAGAAACGCTGCTCTATAAACTAAAACAGAACTCTATGGACAGTGCTGTTCAGCGATAGAAATAGGAGCTGCTGTGATACCTAGACGATCGTCGGCAACAGAGACTTACAAACCTTGAGTTTTATAATGACATGTATAATAGTGTGTATAATGTATAATCCGACGCCATTTTATAAGTACTTGAATTCATGAGACAGCGTATTGCCACAGACAGTGGGAGCGCACGAGCCGCGTCGTTATTTGTGAGAGGGAAAGTCTTAGCTCAGACTTGACTAGCTCGACTTGTAAGTCTATACATGTGACGACATATTTCACGACTCACAACTATATATGTACTAGTTTTACATATTATATTATTGATAACCAAGGCTATTTTTTTTATCAATTTATTCTCTTTCCTCTGATGTCAAAAGTCGAGGATCTCATTTTGCTCTATCTTCCTATTATATACTTTTATAATCTATCTATTTACAAGTTAACTAAGCTGTTGTTATACATTAGTTATCTATTATTTATTATAAATTTAAAAAAACTTATGTCCACTGTCTTACTGTATAGTATTTCTATAATATTACTTTTAATATATTTCTTATGATTATATTCCAAGTATTAATATTAAAAAAATATATAAATTTTATCGAAATAATAACTGTTATTAAAATGGCGTTTATCACTAGTTTAGGTTAAGATATAAATTACTTTATTAATGTTCCCACTGTTGGGATTAGAGTTCTTCTCCAACAAGGACAGAGTTAAAGTTTTCCAAATATTAAAAAGATTATTGAATACGAATTTTTTTAGCCTTTGCCTCCTATAGCAGACTTGTCTAGCAAAGTATGCTATTTTAGCATCAAGTCCACCATGTATACTTTGTTATATACCGTCAGTATTTTTCCTCTGAAAGTATATATTCATAACATAAATTACCACGATGTTTGAACAAAAGTTTATTTCATTTATCACTTTGTTATATATGAAGTGAAATTTCATCATCTCAGTAAATTCATTAGCTTACCTTCAAATTGGAATTATATATTACAACCAAGCAGAAATAGATGCTGTGGATGTTCTTACTTAGATTGATTCCAGCAAGATGTAGTACAACTAAATTGGAACCTACTTTTGACAAGTTGACTGTCATAGAGTCAAGGTCATGAAAGCTACCATCAAACGGTCGCAGAACCCAGTAGGCTAGTAGGTGAACCCGCTTTACCGAATATGGTGGTAACGAGCAACCAGCCTTATGGAGCTCACGTTACGATCAAGTTAACGGTTAACTTGATTCGAAATAGGTGCATCGCAATACTCGAAGGTTGGTATGATAATTTGACCAATTGGAAAGACCAGTAGAATTGTGCGATGCTCATATAAAGACCGTGACCACATTCGAGATTGACATTTCTAAGGGTTTCGCATCCAGTCACAAACCGGTTTGTGTTTTATTTTCTTTCTCTCTTCATTCTGTCACAAACTCACTGTCAATACGATATAAATAAACACTGATGTAAATGCAATAACAATCAAAAGCACTCCTTTAAAATCTAAATAAAGGAATATGAAGTAAACAAATTATAATTACTATAGCTAAGCTACTATTAGTACTAAAGCAGTTAAGTTAAGTTAAACTCAGAAGCAGAAATTTATATTTAGAAAACTAAAAAAAATTGTAAGACATCATATCTGTAGTGTATCACATCCCCCCCCCACTCTCTTGCCTTTTTTTTACCTTTTTACCGAAACCAAACCTTTTTTTACCTCTCCCACTCCTCCTCCTCCCTCCATTAATAAAAAATAAAGTAATCTCTTTTTCAAAGTTAGGAAATTTGCGACAAAAATGTATACGTGGTAAGGGACCTAAAAGGAAATGGCATTATAATTATATCAAAATGTTAAATGGCGTATAGGATAATTCTTTAAATTTTTTACTTTTGAAAATATGCCGGAGTCGTTGTTAAAATCACATACTAGAGAAATTCGGAAAGGTGTACTATATATACACAACACATTTTCCTATTACTTTAAAACTTAATAGTCAAGTATTCAGTCCTACTTAAAGAAATCTAAAGAAATAATTTTAGCAAAGATGCATTTTCGTTTTAAACAATTCAATTTCTCATTACAATTAGTCGCCTAAATGATAATAACATATATAATGTACACATTTTTTTTTTAAATCTCGTTCCCCTTGGTAGGTTTGGGCCAAGGATCTTGGTACAAACTTTCTTAATCTACGTTCTTTTAAAATTTTCTACTCTTTCATCCCTAATTCTCCTTTCATTCCTATTCTCTTTGTCATTCCAGTTCTCTTTGTCATACTTCTCTTTTATACCTTTTACTTTAGCATTCCATTCCTTCTTTCATACATCCCGCTTAATGAGTGACACTTTTGTTGCTTTATTTCCTTACTTACTATGCACATTTCTTTCTTTATTCTATTACATTTATTGTTTTCTATTCTAGTTTACAACTATCTTATTTCTATTTACAATTTATTACTAATTACATTTCCCATTTTTCTAACTCTTATTACACTCTATAGTATGTATGTAATGTATACATTTGTATGTCAAGGTTTGATAAAGCTGCAGTTAGGTTTTAAGAAATAATAACCCGGTCTCCGAGCAGTCGAAGAGGAGCCGGGGGCAGAACTTATGGGAACGTAACTGGGTCTAAGGCGCACAGTAAGCCGATCACGTCTGTCCGTCCGTCTGTCACGTTGCATAACTGTAGTGCTTACGTGATCCGATATTATTATATTTCGCTACACTAGCCTTCTTATGCGGCGTCGCGTGCTCTTTTGCAATGGTATTCGTTCGTGTTGGCCGCTTCCTTATGTATGTTAATGTGAAGGTCCGAAAAAAATGGGGTCTGTGTAAAGTTTCATGTCTGTTAGTCAGCTCGTCGATATATAGCTTTAAAATGAATGAACAGAAATCGTTTTTATCTAGTATTTTATATCTGAGTTAAGGTTATTGTTGAAGAGCATATTTCCGCTAAGCTATTTAATACTTTGAGACATGATGTTGGTAAGTATATAACTAAATACTGCAGTGTTACTTAACTATACAGTCTTCGATAAAAAGACCTGCCTATTGTAGTGATACTTGTCGAAATAGATTTAGACGTCTCTGGTAATAAAGACCAGAACCAGAATCTTCGTAAAACGCATTGAAAGCGACCAGGTGTTTTCAATAGATAGAAATCCCTCATAACTTCACCTACCTACACATGCTTCATTCATTCTAGAAGCAAGGTTCTAAGATTCCGTAAATATAAGTGAAATGAATAAACCGGATAGACAACGTCCTATTATCTGTATCTCTATTACCTTATAAGATCATAATGTACCGGAATGGTTTAGCCGTTAATTTTCATGCTGGACACAAAAGTCATGATTTCGATTCTCAGTGAATTTTTATTTGTTTTTTTCCCACCTCCAGTGCTAACTTTGATATTTCATATCTCCTTAACCGGAAGAGCTATAGACTTTTAGTTTCGGATACCTCGTCTCCTTATACTGTACTTCATAATCCTGAAAGAGTATCCATGTACCTCATCCAGTTTAAGCTCCAAACTTTACAGAGTATTGTAAGTCAGCGCATCAATCTATTACGCTGATGCAATCAGGTGATAGAGACTTTTTTTTTATACTACTATGCGACGAGACGAGCAAGACGTTCACCTGATGGTAAGTGATACGCTTGCCCATGACAACGCGGCGCTAGTTAAGATGGTACACACTGCACCACATTGCGCTCGTCGCCTTCAGACATAAGGTGTAAGTCTCGTTAGCCCAGTAACTACACTAGCTACAGCGCCCTTCAAACCGGAACACAGTAATGTTCGCACACTACTATTTGTCGGTTGCAATAGGAGCTGCGGTGGTACCCACCCAGACGGTCTCCGGCAACAGAGACCTACCACCAGTAAAAGACTGAAAGGTTAGACGCGGTCACAGTGATTCTTCTTCTTCAAGTGCCTCTCCATTACTGGAGGTGATTAGATCTCACAGTGATTATATTATGATAATTGGTTTAATTCCTCATCGTGTCCCGGATTCAAACTCGGTACCGGCGCTATCCGAGGTTTGTGCAACTGCGCCCACGCCTGGCGGCGGCGATCCAATAGTGAAAGTGGGCTGCCGAGCGTAACGGCTGTGTTTCCATATTACCACCGTCACAAGTTTTTTAACAGAGAATTCATTTAAACATTGCGTTGCGTGATTGGTTTTTTTTTCGCCTGGACGTTCACCTAATAGTAAATGATCATAACAACGCGGCCCTAGTTAGGACACTGCACCACATTGCGCTCGTCGCCTTGAGACATAAGGTGTTAAGTCTCGTTACTCTAGTAATTTCACTAGCTAACCTCCTTAAAACTGGAACACAGTAATATTTGCACACTAGTGTTTAGCGTAAATAAGTAGGTACTAAGAAGATATCTCTCAACAGAGACTTACAACCAATATTATAATATATTAATTGGATATATCCGATTGGAGTGGAATCTTTGGAGGAGACCTTTGTCCAGCTGTGGGCGTCTATAGGCTGATGATGATGAATATTATAATTGTAATTACACAATATATTATTTATGTATTTATTTATTTATAAGACCTCAAAATATCACACAATACACAAATTACAACTTACGTAAAATAAAACAAAAAATTATAGAAAACATTGTGCATGTTAAGTCTAAGTAGACAGCTTACATTACTTATATATACGCACATAAAAACTACTATTAATTATTAATTATTATACTTTACTATATATTTTTCATCTTTTAACCTTTCTTCTTATAACTAAATCAACTTATTTATCCTTATACACACTCCTTTATTATTTTCTGTCATTGTATACCATTTTTATTGTATTTGTGAGGACTCGTATTTGGCCTTCAGTATTATTTATGTTTTTTTTTTCTTGTATTAAGAATAAGTCCACCGAAAATATTAAATGAAATAAAGTAAAATATAGTTCTTTTGATATTTACATATTTTTCAGTATACTTATTAAACAGATCTAATGCTAATGATGATCATCTTCTTCCTATACGCGGCATCTGTTTTTTATACTCGGATTTTTTTATTTGATAACGGTATGTATTGGATTTTAAATTAATAATCCTGAAATGTATATTTTTAAAAATAAATATTCTACTACTGTTTCATTTAATTTATTAGTAAAGAAATCTATTGAATTTTAAGTAAATGAAAGGTTGTCGTGTTATCAGTGCAGAACTGTTATTTACATTAGCTGTAACAAAAAAATCTTTGTGTACTCTTGAAATCATATCGCGTGTTATATGAAATTCTTTCATACGTAATATTGTGAAAATATTATCGTGCTATTTGTGTTTCCTTAAGACATTATATAAAAACTAATAGAAGAAGGTATATCAAATTGAAAAAAGTTACTTTCTTCAACATCAGTCCATGTGTTTGAAAAAATTTTCATAAGTACGTGAAGACAATTCGTTCTCGTATTCGTAATCACTTCGATCAGTGAAAAGATTATTAGTACACATTGTTGTACGTTACAGATTTTAAAATAATAGTATCTAGTTTTTGGTGGAAATATTCTATGTATATATCTTGTTTATTATTTAATTACTTCGAAATTGACCAGCAGTAAGACTTTGTATCTCATGTCTAAGCTACAAGCACAATGCATTGTAAACATCTAACATAAAATCTTGATATTCGATTGTCTCGTGAAATTGTATCACTAAAAAACGTTATTATATTAGTAATAACCGATTATTAATGCTTACATCGTTACAACAGTTATAACATAAGCACATTACCAAGCTTATACTAGATAAGACTTAATAATGTTCTGGGTCTGTATATATAACTAAACACTAACTTATGAAGTGTAAAAATAAATAATATGTAAGTATGTAAGAAATTAGTTAAAAAAAAAAACTACCACATTTTCGGCATAAGAATGTATATTGTTAATTTTTATATTTATATTGTTATTTGTAATTTTATTTTATAGGATCTGTACTTAAATGTTGTTATTAGTTTTAGATAGATTTTCCACATTTTCTTACAGTTATAATTAATAAATTAAAAATTTCTTTCTGCGCTTTCCAACATACTTAATTAATGTACATTGAAACCTCATTTAGCCTTACATATTGTAATCAATTAGAATATAATATAAATTGTTAACGTTGTTGGTTTCAATAAATAAATAAATAAACATGAAGAGAATTTAGTTAGATAACTAACGCAAAAATTTGGAACATGTCTATTTTGTCGCGATGTTTGTTTGATGTTTGTCTTTAAAGTAAGCTCAAGCTCAGTGAAGTCGAATCCATATGTCTTCGAGTCAATGTGAATCAACTGAGCTATCACCCACGAAACGATTTCGAAATTTGTCGTATTAATGATGGTAATGGAGACGAGCTAAAACCGATACAAATGCAGTGGAGCGGCGGCCTCCAGTCGACTAAACAATTCGCTGCAACCTCACGCTCTTGCCAATAAACGGATTACAAAACGATAACAAACAATGTTTGAATTGTAATTATTGCCAATTGACTCCGTGGTACAGTGGCTGACAGTGACTGAGGTCTCTAGTTCGATTTTAATATTGGTGGTTGGGTTATAACTGTGCTTATTTCCAGTCGTGAACGAATTAGAGCCGGAGTATATTGCGAGTCTTCTATCCACTGCCTCGATTAGAACCTTTCGTGGTTTATGATCGAGAATAAATGGTGGTGTTATTGACAACGTCAGGCTATCACACTGATTATCAATTAACCGTCAAAATACTATAATTGGGTTACGAAAGGTATATAAAAGATATTCTGTGATACCGAGCATGTAAGTTAAGGAATATAAATGAAAGAAAATTTAGAAACTTTAGAAAAGTATAAAAAAAGTTACTATGTTTATACAACAAAGTGATTAAACGAGCAGATCTTATAACTGGTAAATGGTAGGATATGTACACAAGGAACTGCAAACATTTAGACTTAGTATACCATATGTTAGTACCAGTTACGAAGCATGACACAAGCTCAGTTATAAAATGTGTTTTGTGTTTCTGTGTAACTAATAATAATTAATAAAAACATTACACTTAAATACGGAGCTACTCCAGCTGCTACAGATTTAAGAAAAGGAATTTCAGCTTTAGATCTGCATATGACTGAATAATCAATAGTTTCAGCTAATTCATCTGTCGCAAGTCGCATTTAAAGTTAGGCTAAAATTATAGTTTCTTTTAACTGTTGTAATTCAGTTTCACTAAATAATTATAAGGATTATTAATAAATATAGATATCAGTGAAGTAGTATGCTAAGGTACGACAAAAAATAACAATGATGGTATAAACGTGCAGTCGCGAGGTGAACGGCCCGACGTCACTGCCATCTATGGGATATGGACCTCATTAAAATTCAGTCTCACTTCCTCTGTTCCAATGAAATCGGTACACCACAGTTTCTATATACATAATACTACATAATAGATAATTTTTTTCAATTCCAAATGTCCAGTAACGGCTCTAATAAGAGAAATTAAAGATTGGTTATTAGAGCAAGAATTACGACTTAAAGTTAGTTGTCTAAGAAGTAACAAATACTTATATTTATTCTCCGGTTGTTCTATACCTTTCCAAATTAGGACATTTTTCATTATCACTTATCTAAGCTCCATTTTTAATACTTAATGCCTTTTAAATCTTATGAACAGGTTCAAACTTTTTAACTGGTTATGTAATAACTGTTGTGGAAACGGTCTTGATAACTTCTAACGCAGCATCTATTTAATCTAACACATTATTCTCGTCTCCCTAAAATAGAAGATTAGTTTCATTGAATAAGTTATATCACAAGTTGCTGCTTTTAAAATTAATACATCTGTTTTAAAGGTTAATAAAGATATTGGCAAATCTTGTTGGTCTCCGGCGACGGACTGTATTATTAAATTTAATGTAGACTATTTCTTGTCCTCAATCTCACCTTCAATAGATTACTTAATACTCAACAAAGAAATATTGCTTGATTACAAATAAACTTTACAATGAAATTTTGTATTAAGTGCCAATAAAAGTTGCTTTATATCAAGATTTAAAAGCTATTGTATCGTACAAATGGTTGTGAAACTGATTATTGTTTCATCTCACGTGCCCACAGTTCCGCCGCCAAACTCGTTTCCTGTTTCTATTTTTACATAAGCATCTAATGCGTCAATTGCACTATTTATGCAACAGTTGAAAACGCTAAAACAGAAATTACGCAGTCCTAACCAGAAAAATAAGTCCGAATAAGTTCCGTCACTTAACAATTTGCCGAACAAAAGAAACCGAATTAGGTTTTCGGTATTTCCATCACGTTTAAGTTACTTAAGGTTGAGTGACAGCATACCGCTAGAAACGGTTTCTTTATAAATGTTAGAATGTAACGCTGCCGTTTATATTTAGTGGAATTTCTTTTTGTGTAACTGTACAATGTCTTTAACGTAAGATGTGATGATGACGCTTAAGAGTTTTCCTTTCAGCTCTTAATATTTAACGATTTGTTTATAGGATGAGACAAAATTACTATTCAACTCAATTCCAATTAGGAGCCCATAATTCTAATAACCATTTCGTGCTTCTTATTACCAGTGTTTTTTTTACCTTCTCCTTATTCTAGATTTAAATAGAATTTACTAGTAGTCTTCTCCAAAAGTTGACGGTCACTTACATTGATTAAGAATAGATGTTTTGATTAAACAACTCCCTACTGTACTGCGAACATACACTCAGTATAAGCTTGAAAGTCTTTGAATTAATCGAGTCGAGATTCTAGGGAAAAGTTCTGAAAGTATTTGTACTTGACGGACGTGAAAAAGTTACTTTATAATAAGTTATTTTTTATACAACCTATAATAACGTTGAGTTCAAGCACTAGTACAAAAAAAAACTACATGTTTAAAGGTCGGTGCACTTTGAAGTTTCTAATATTTATTGGTGGCTGCAGGTAGCTAACCTCTTTTTTTAAAAACCTTTACCTGATGTTAAGCGAACGGCAGCTTATTAAAGTGATATTTTGCTTAAGTCCACGTTGCGGTCATATTTATAGACAAAACAATGTCTTATTAATCAACACCTGGCTATCTAGTGATAAGTGATACCTACTCATACATACTCATGTTAGGAAAGATGTATGTAGTACGTAGTATGTAGATCCAAGAGTAATACACAGGATTATAATCATATACATAGATAATCATAAACATAATCATATACACAGGAACACAGAAGTTAAGCTTTATTACCTTACTAATTTTACTAGTTAAAGCGCTTTACAATCTGTGGACGTAGTAATTAACGCACTGTAATTTTTGCCGGCAGATATAAGCTAATGCGAATTCAATTAACTACAGATATGTACACAGTAATTTCTAAATATTATTATTTAGTACCAGAAATAGGCGTTAGAGTGACACGTATCTAGATTATTTTTGCCACGACACTTAACAATACGAAAACAACATCAAAGCTGTTTTTTTTTATAAAAATCTCATTCTCGATTACATTGTAGATCATTGCAAAATGCTTTAAAATTTTTCCTATGTGAAAAGACGTTCAGATAAACTGACTATAAAGAGTGGTCATTGTAAATAATTAAATATTGAGGGTAATGACATTTTCGATCTTAAAAAGTTATGCCGTCTTATTGTCAGTTGATAATCTTCATTAATTATACTCGTAGTTACTCTTCTCTTATTTATGCGTTCTAATTTTCTTAGTAACTAAACAAAGCAAAGAGAAACTAAAAATGTTTTAGTGTTATATAGTGAATAGTCTTTTACGGTCTACGTGTATTCAATAGATCTGATGTTAATCATCATGAAGGCTGTTTAAGCTGGCATCATTGTAAATCTAACACTAGACACTTTTATAGTAACGAAACACAACTTGCTGTCTCATAAAACACTATTACACAATTATTGACTACAAGTAATAAATACATATTGTAAAGGAAGTTAAAGTTTAACAGTTTACTTAAGGTAAGCAAAGTTTGAAATATGAAGATGTGTGAACTTTTCATAAGTTAAATGAAACTGGTAGAACCGGCATTGGGATATGGAAAAAATTCCGTCCGTGAAGAAGGTCTACAACGAGCGGCCTTAACACAACCAAAGTATTCTTTATACCTGTTTAATGGAAAAAAATACAAAATAAACCCCTAGGCTTCATAGTTTATTGCAAATTTATGTACGTTCGTGCATGCGTCGTATCTTGAGAACAATACAAGGCCTAGTATAGCTCCCAGAGAACACTTCTTTGTTTTATGTACGCAATGCAATTTATTTGTCTGTCTGATTTGAATCTAAAGATTTTATATTCAGCCGCTGATGTGAGAACGTGAGTATTTTATAACGTCGAACTATAAACGGTGTCCGGTTGACCGTCTGACGCTGCATCACACAGTCAAATGCTTATCATAAAATGTTCATATTTATTCAACAACGTTTCTTATGGCTGCATTTTTTAAAAACACTTTCTAATAGTCATTTCTTTTTCTTTAGCGGCACATTTCAATCAAGTAATACAGATAAATTTTAGTGTTATGCTATTTTAATTGGTATTACGACAATGTATAGAACAGTTATAAAACATTTAGTTTTTTGTATTCGACTGAATACTGTCTACGATCTCATGCTGCTTGGGTTAGTGTCATAATTTGATTATTTTCTTACACAAAATTCCTAATACAAAACTTATTTTTCCAGACATGTGCGACAGGAGGTTGAGGAGGTTTCACATAATAATAAATGATACCTTCCAGTATGAAATACGGCAATAGTAATCACGCGAAGAAAATCATATATTTATTAACAACAATTAAAACTTGTTATTTTTGTTTAAGAAATATTTGATATTCTTTTATAAAATTAGTAAAATACAAACAAGTAGTCTAGTAAGGGTCAGTTGGATTCGTTATATTATGTTTGCTGTCTCTTACGACCATATTGTATGTATTAGTGTAATATATAAGCATTTACTATTATGTATATGTGTATGTTTTGTGAATTTGTGTTCTGATGTTTATTTAAACATTATCGTCTATTTTATTAACGAGACAATCGATTACGAGGAAGTATGTGAATTGCACACTGTTTGAAGTATAACATCGATGTGAATTTTTTAAATACACTTGTAAGCTAAATTTAGATTCATAACTTTTTCTTTTCTTATTCGATTTGTTAAGATGACTTACCATACATGGTTTTGTGAACCCACCCAACGAAAACCTACGAATGATGATGCAAACGATTTGTTATCAGTCGCCGATATCGCTCATCACATATTCATTTATACACGAAGATATTTAAACGTGTTTCTGTTTGGTTACAGGTCAAACCGGCAACATGAAGCGATCTCGCCACAGGTGGCTGGGATTCAGCTTATTTTGTAAGTAACTTCCTAATATTTAAAACTTCAAACGCATAAGACGCAACGGTTATCTGGTGGTAAAAGTTTTGTCTGAACTTAATAATGAGGTGTTAGTAAGAATGTGATCTCTAATAAATTTACTAGGCACTGCGTCTGGAAAATCGAAGCACAGTAATGTTTGAAAGCTACTGCAAGGCGAAAGAAATAATCCCAACTGTGAGATTTACCACCATTTAATTTGAAACAACTCATTTCTGCGAAAAGAAATACTTAAAAAAATCATATCTTTAATGGGTTACCTATGTTTTGGATGTCGGTGAGGTTTTTTTATGAAAAAAATTAGGTATTCTTTAGATCGCTATGTGATATATACAATCCTTTAGATTGAAGTTAATAGTTTTAACTATAAAATTATCAGCGAAATGCAAGTACATTTTTTATAGAAAAAAAAAAATCAGCAACGTGCAGAATTTAAATAGACTATTAGTCAAACACATTTGTGTTAACCTTGGATCGGAATGGTAATAAATACATTAGAATTGACATTTTTATATGTTAAGGTTTTTAGCTTTAGTATAATTTTATTAACGTTTGAAATTTATTTTTTAATCTACACGATCAGGAAGCGAAAATTAATTGAGTGTTAAAAAAACACTAAATGGTTTTTTCTGTTAAATTAATTCCTGCTGTTATTTAAAACGTTAACTTGTACAATATTTTGTATTTTTGAAGAGGAACTTCTTTTGGGACGGTGTGATTCGGAGTCTTTGAAACGAAAAGCGCAACGGAGAAGAGACAGCTGTAAATGTATTTATGGAGTTTAAGCTGCGAGAGAATGAGATGACACGCGTTTCTATATAGTTTCACTATCTTTCGTCTCCATACTGTATACTCTGAATATACTGGAAATATATGAATAGAGAAAAAACGTTAAAATTCATAGTACATTATTTTTCATGTTATTAAAAAATCTTTCTCAATTGAATCATTCAAATTCTACCTTTACTAAAATTTTACTTTGTGTGCTTCAACTATTCTGTCTCTTTCTCTCTGTCTCTCCCTGTTTCGCTTACTAATTAACCAAAATATAAAGTCTAACTTCTACCATGTGTGTACTTACAAACAATTATTTAACTTGAATAAATAACTAATAAAAATAGAAAATAGTAATATCATATTACTTATATGATAAATGCAAGTTGAACTTTTTGGAGTACACACACAAGGAACCAACAAAGCTTATGCTGAGATAAAATTTTTCATTAGTTTATTTTTTGCAAGCTTGATGTTATCATCATATAATGCACCCGGATTGGTCGTAAATTTTTGCAATTTAGTATTAATTGATAATAAAATAAAACTTAAAAGAATCTTTTATATATGTTTGACATGAAAAAACTTAAGAGATTTTGTTTATTTGTTAAACTAAAAGGAATCCTTTTTAAACGATTTGATGGTGTCGAAAGCGAACCGAAAAAGAACAGTAAATTTGTTGCTAGACCTTGGGCGCCCTGATTGTCATTGGATTCTTGTCCTTTTATCTACCTTTTTATAACTAACGTTTAAATATTATCTTATTTTTATAACGTTCATTTTTATGTACATGAACTATAGATTTCTTAGATTCTAAACAAAACATCTCCCAATGATACAGAGAATAACTACGTAGACAAGAAAATAATCTCTAAGATATTTTTTATGAAGTTGTACCTGTCTTTAAGATATTAAATTTAGAAATGTATATAATATGATGTGTATTACCACTGAGTATTTTTTAGTAGATAGGAAAAGCACATAATCCTATTGGGAGGTGTATCTTAAAAAAAATCCGCTCGATACCAAAAAATATTTGATTTGACCATGATCATGACCGATGAACATTTTGCGACTGTTTAAAACGTATAGCTTTTTTTGGGTCAGATTTTTTAAGATCAGTTTATTTTCATAACTATTAATTAATCATGCAATTTTTTTCTTAGATTTATCTAAAATGGAGCTCTGAAATTGATCTCTTGGCCTCTTTCGCTAGGTCAACTTTAGGTTACCAGGTGGTAGGTCTCTGTTGCCGGAGACCATCTGGATAGGTACCACCGCAGCTCCTATTTCAACCGACAAATAGTAGTGTGCAAATATTACTGTGTTCCGGTTTGAAGGGCGCTGTAGCTAGTGTAATTACTGGGTAACGAGACTTAACCCTTATGTCTCAAGGCGACGAGCGCAATGTGGTGCAGTGTGTACCATCTTAACTAGCACCACGTTGTCATGGGCAAGCGTGTCACTTACCATCAGGTGAACGTCTTGCTCGTCTCGTCGCTTAGTAGTTTTAAAAAAAAAAAAAAAACTTCGCTATGACACATCAAGTTGCTTAATATCCTTATTCTAATATTTAGATGAGTTAATGTTATTCTTAGAATGGATAAATCTGATGGCAGATGTCACCAATACATTTCAACAACAAAACGGACCCGACCTTCAGTGATGAAGAGAACAACTTTTATCATTTATATTAACCACCAAGGTTGAGTCGCGCGGTTTTACTCGCCGTAAAAACAACGTACTCAATCTACAAAAAGTTTTCATAACCTTCTTTAAGAATTACGCTCTTTTTTTTTTAATTAAGTATAGGCTAACGCTTGACTACGATCCCACCTGATGGTAAGTGGTGATGTAGTCTTTGATGGTAAAGCGCGCTAGTCTAGAAGAAGCCTATTCACTCTTCTCTTAAAGACTCCCACATCGTAACTGGACGGAAACATTGACGCCGGCAGACTATTCCAGTCCTTCGCTGTTCGCTCTCAAACACGAAAACAATTTTTCAAATCCGTCTGACAGTTAAAACAATTTAAAACAACACTTCGGCTAATTTATTATACGGAATTGTAAAGGCATTTGTCTGCCAATCTGTGTTCAGCAAAGTTAAATGTTAGGATGCAAAACAATTACAAGATCAATCCTTTTCATTTATAATAGGTTCTTTCTTCTATCTCTTTTCTTTCTTTACCAAAACCATTGGCGTCTCTCGATCTGGGGTATCGATGTCCAGCTAGTTTTGCTTTCATTTGCAAAGATCCACGGATTATTACTTTAAACAGTTCATGTTTTTTAATATTTCTGATTAATTTCCTAATATCTGTAACTACATACTTTTCTATTATATAGAATATTTCATTCGTTTAGAAGTACATTAACTTGATTTTAATTGCAAACGGAAAGAATCAGTGACTTTTACCTATTTTAAAATCGCGCATAATCAAGTGTACTTGAATTTGATAATCTTCTTAACAGTTACAGTAATATGATTAACAGTAGCTGTTGAAGAAAACCATAGAAGCATTGATCATTGCTTTTGTATATACGTTGAAAAGTATAATAACAATCTAGTCTATAATACCTATCTAGGTCACAAATAGGATTTCATAATACTCGTCTGTTGTGTTTGATGTTGGAATTAATGAAGAAGATAAAGGGATCCGCAAAAGTCAAGGATAAGGAATGGCGTAACATTTCACGTTTTCTCGGCATCCTCTTGAATTCATCGATTAATGGGTGACCTTATTTTAATGTCATGAGATGGATATTTTTTTAAATGTATATAATTAAAAAAATACATTGTTGTCATTACAAAAGAAGCCATATCTTTATTTTGTCATTAATGTTTTATTCACAAATGTTGCCTAATGGAGTTGCTCAGGGTTCGTTGTTAGGTTCTCAACTTCTTTTTAGATAACGAAATTTTTAGATACATTCTAAAGCCACTTTTGGTCATACATTTATAGTATACCATTAATTTAGAATGACATCATCAATACATTAATGCGGTGTATCGTCCGATGACATTTTTTTCGTTATATTTATAAGAGTGTATATTTTTTAATAAATTATTAAGCATGGGTTTAACAATTCTCAATTACTGATGGTTGATAAAAAATACGTCTGGATATTTAATGAACTTCGCTTCTTTTATCGGTTTAATTAAAATATTATAATTATTTTTTTCCTACACAAGTGTTTTTATACCTGTTTGATATAAAAACAAGGTTTTTAGTAACGAAGTTATACAGCGGAATAGCCAGAACTGGTGCTGTTATGGCGGCAGTAGTTTATACTATTATAGTGTTAGCTAGCCTAGTAGGTATGAATAAAATACATCTGTCTACTAAACATGTGGTCCGGAATCTAAACCTCCGTGTTTTAAAATAATCGTCTCCTAAAAGAAGACAGTTAAAATAGAGACTCGAAAAGTGTAATATGGTATTTAAAAAACAAATCTTTATTTGCATAAAGTTTGTACAAATCTTGTATTAATAATGAATTCTATATAACTGATGAAAAACCGCAGATGTGTTGAATTTTAAGGAAAATTACAATATCCAGTCCAAATGGCAATGACATGCAAAATTGTTTTTGCGAACTCGATGTTTCTGCAGGAGATCCCGATTTAATTATAAATTCGGACTGAGGACATTTACATTGGATTTGTGATATGTATAACGTTATTTATATTAATATGTTTATCTTTATATACTTACAGTCCTACTCCTTAATCTAATATATATCTGTCCATATATAGATTGACTATAAGACTGCTTACAGATGCGACCTTTTCTACAGTCATTGCGCATTTCCTTACTTTCAATGTCTTCCTTTTAATTTTTATTATTTCTTGTCTTATACTATACAAAGAAGTTTTTTTTTAATCTATTGTAAAAATCAATAATCGATAAATGTGCTATGCAAGTAACAATGTGGTTGCTATACGGATCGTTTATATAGTACATTGCACTTTTCAACCTGAGACAAATGTATATCTTCTAGAACCTACGTTGAGCAGTTAAAGAAGTTAACATCATTCATAACAGTTTAAATTATATTTCGTAAAAGTAAAAGGTAATCGAAACGATCTCGGTAAATTTGTGAAATTGCCGATTGCGAATTATAATTTACGCCGTCATAAGCTTTCTTTTTAATGTTCAATTTTAAAGGTGTTAAGGAATCTATGAGAGGCATTAAGAAACAGTTATAAACATTTGAAACGAATGGGAAAATAAGTAATGATGATGAATTTACATTTTCTGATTTCGGATGTGTTATTTCGATTAGAGTAAGGTTCTTATACAGGTCATCACTTACCATCAGCAAAGCTTTTTTAGCTTAGTACATTCAAAAATCTAGAATTATTCATGTACGAGTTTGTAGTCTTAACCTTATTTTTGATTACTTGTCTTGAGCTTTTATATATCTATAAAAGTTGAAGTAATTTATCTTGTTTTCGTTTGCAGGTCTTATCCTCGCCGTGCTGCTGGAAGATGTGCCGACCACGTCCGCAGTTAGAGCAACATCGTTGATTTTCGCGAAGACCAGCAGTACGACCGGTGCTCCAGAAGAGGCATCGGAGGGCGAGGATGAAGCACAGGTTTGGCATACAATTAAAGTTATTCGAAGAATTGAAGTAAAATCACAATAAATCACAGCTTTAAAAATACATGTAGACAACTAATCAAATGAATAACAGGAGATAGTTACTAAAATTATTTTAAATCGCAAATTATTTGGATAAAAACAAGAATGTTAGGTTTACAGTTAAATCTTGTGGATAAGAATATTAAGCGGGCTATTTAATATTATTATCATCATCTTATTTAAGTTACTTATTAATCAATAAGCATGGTGATTTATAAGTATGTTAAGTAATGTCAACATCAAACCTTACAACCTCATACTATGGTTTTGTGTAGAAACATACATGAATAGTAATATTTTAAATACCTTTCATTGTAAATGCAGGAAACTGCCTGCAGCGTGATGCTCATTGAGATACTTGCAAGGTGATTTACTTTCGATTTAATACGCAGTGAATTCCAATCGGCAGGAACACGTTATTAAAATACATGAATAGTAATGTAATAAGGTCTGTTCGGAGTAAATAAGGTCAAAGTATATATTCATCATCGGCAAAAGGTAATGTTTTTTTCCATTCAGACGTTCTATTTATTCCAAGAAATGTTTTGTTGTAATCATTTTTAGTAGCGGCTTGTCTTGTAATACTGGTTCGCTTCCGGGACCACAAGTTGATAATGGTTAGGTTTTTACAAACCCGTCTGATTATATAGCAGCCGTATATTGTAAATCACTTACCATAACAGCACATACATTATATATTCAGATGACAGATTAAAGTCTTCTGCAATAAATTTTCAGGTGGAGACGACCGCAGAGGGTGCAGATGTAGCACAAAACAATACGAAGAAGCTTACTGGAATCCCACAAATAGATTACATACACGACCCGAACCTTCCTAGGGAACTCAACGGGTACAACCTGTCCAACTATCCCTTCTACGAAACGGTACCTCCTCCGGAGATGATGGACTTCAAGTGCGACGGACTCCACGATGGATTCTACGCTTCAGTCCCTCACAAGTGTCAGGTTAGCGCCTTGCAAGTTTTATGAACAAACTTAAAAGTCGTCCAAGTTCCTTCTTATGGTACCTATCACGGCAATCTTTTACAGTAGAGTAAAAACATACTGTTTATAATTTTGACAGACACCTTAATTAGAGATATTACTTAATACAATGTAACACAAAAGTTTTTATACTTGAATGTAGAGTTGTGTAAATATTTCAACTACTCACCTCATTTTTAGGGCAATTCAAATCGCCTTTTTCTAGCTGAACGTCATCTGTTTGTTGTCAAAAAATGGATTAAGTGTATCTAGCTAGATTCATTAAATAAACGCCTAATCTTTTTAGGTTTCCTACAATTATGATTCTTTCGTTTCCAGGTGTACCATCACTGCCTCTTCGGCACTAGGTATGACTTCCTGTGCGCCAATTACACCGCGTTCGATCAAAAGACTTTCATTTGCCACTTCGTCTCTGAAGTAGATTGCAAGAACTCACCGAACTACTTCAACAGGTAAATTTATAGATCCTATAAATAAACATTTATATTAAATTCGAAGCTAGGATTTTTATAAGCAATAGTTAGGTATTAATGAAATTCCCATCAAAAACTAAGATTTTGTCTCATTTAGTTACTAATGGAGAAGGCAATGGCAAACCACTCCATTATAACTGCCAAGAGAGTCGTCGTGTGTTTCACGATACATGATGTCCATGACCCTCAGTCATGAGGAAATACGACTAAGAAGAAAGAAGTTACTAATATGACGGCAATATAATCATTATTATTTTTAGCTATAGAAAGCTTATGTCCAGATGTGTACCAGATAACGGCTTTTCTCAGAGCATATCAATTTTTAACAATTGACAGTAACTTTTTCAAGTGTGAATTTATTTACAGAAACGAGGCTTTATATAAAGCCGCATCCACCGCGCCGCCACCTCCGCCCCCCACCACCACAACAACAACCACGACCACGCAGCGCCCCGCGCGTCCCGGACGCAGGCGCCCCAACTACCGATACGACTACTACGACGATGATTACTACTACCCCGCTAGGGACGACTACGATTACGGCTACGAAGAAAGGTAGGTGACCTTCAGTAAATATTTTAGCAGCCTGGACGTCATCCCAAAAATATCTCATCTTTGGCTTTCAAAATCAAAATGGAACTACCTCCCAGATAAATATTTCAGAGAAGAAAATGTCTTATAGTTATACTAATAAAAATATATATTTATGATAAATTTTTGGCTACAAATATAATTTACGACCAAATGGAATATGTTACAGATCTCTCTCCTTAATAGTTTAGAGCAAGTATACCATGTTCATTAGTTTTTTAGTTATTCACATACATGTAAATACAATCATGCTGCACTGAGACTATTGGTTGATGGGTTTCAATGAAGTCGAGGCGAACTGGAACAACATTTTCCATTCTTTAAAATATATCAATATGCTTACAGAGGTGGCAGAACTAGAAGGCCACAGGGCAGACCTGCAAGGCCAGGCAAAAGAAGGCCTTACGACGATTACGAAGATAAGTAAGTACATAAACAACTAATGCATTATATAAGCGAAAAATCTTTTATTAATTAGTTAATGAATATAATAAATTATAATTCACTACCTGTAAAATTTATTAAATATTGATTCCGAAATGTTGGTTTACAAAGATAATCAATTTTTTATTTGACAGGCGCGTAAAAACATGTATGGTCTTTTATTCAAAAAGATTAACACAATTCACAAAAAAACAATAAAAAATATGTGATACGCATAGAATTGAGTACTTCTTTATAATCATCGTCATCATGCATTTTTTGGAAATAGAAGCCTGAAAATTAACATAATTTTTATAAATTTTTCCAGTTTCTTGTAATTTTTAATTAGAATTATTTAGTCATAAATTTGTTTTACAGATATGAACCGCGGCCGAGACCAAGAGACGAAAGTGAAGACTATGTTGAAGAAAGGAGAGCATATGATAGAAGATCAGGAAAAAGGCCCTATTTAGAACGAAGACCGTACGATGAAGATGATAGAAGAGACGATAGGCGGCCGGGCTACAATGGCGGCAGAAGGCCAGGTCGACCGAGGGAAAACGATGAAGATCGGTATAAGTCTGGTGATGAGGGCAGACCACGTCCTTCAGCTCGGGATCAAAAAAGGGATGAATTTATACCAAGGGACAAAAACAAGCCCCGCGATGATACAAGACCACAAGAGGATGAAAAGTCTAGGGACGATTGGCCCGATGAAAGACCTAGAGATGAAACGAGATTTCGTGGTGAAAGACCTAGAGATGAATATAAATCAAGAGACGAAATAAAGCCTGATGATGATGATATTACTTCTAGGGACGAAATTCCAACAAGAAGGGATAAACAAAGAGATGAAACTAAACTGCGTGACGATATTCGACCGAGAGATTCTGTTCAAACTAGAGACGAAATAAGGCCCAGGGATGAAATAAGACCTAGAGATGAAATTAGGCCTCGAGATGAAATTAGACCTAGAGACGAAATTAGGCCCAGGGATGAAATAAGACCTAGAGACGAAATTAGACCTAGGGAAGAGAAAAGACCCAGGGATGAGACGAGGTTCAGAGATGATATACGTCCGAGAGATGAAAGAAGACCTTATAGAGAAGACGCCGGTAATATTGAAGGAAAGAGAGAAGGTGTCAGAAACAGAGACCGATATCAACCTACTGATGGTCGACGTCTATACAACAGAGAAGAAAGACCTTCAAGAAGAGAGGAACGTCCTTACTCAAAACCTGAACGAAATTATGAGGATGACGATAAAGTTGTAGAAGAAAAACGACAAGTCCCCTCAGTACCAGATGGTCAACCACTAGTCAAACCTAATGGTCATGGTATTTTCAGCCAACCACGTATTCCGCCAAAAATAAAACGTCCAGTACCTGCGAATGAAAAAGATAAATACGAATATGTTTCTATAGCCACAACAAAGCCAGCACCTAAAGTTGATGAAGAATATTACGACGACTATGAAGAGGAAGTAAGTAAGCCGTCATCATCAGGAAAATCAAGCGCTATACAACAGAGGCCGAAGCCGGAGCCCGTTGAAAAAGAAAAATTCAAGCCGACCCGGTCTTTTTTGACGAACCCCGAAACATCAAAATTTAAAAAGCCAAAAATAGTAGCAGATTACGAAGAAGATGATTACGATTACGAACAACCAGCGAGGAAACCCAGTTACGTTCAGCGCTCAAGAGAAGAAAAACCTGTAAAGACAAAAGTTAGCGATGACGATTATTATTATGAAGAAGAGAAACGGCCAACTACTGAAAAAGCTAAAGTTAAGGAAGAGGAAATCGCTACTAAAATTAAAGAAGTCAGGCCTAATGTAAGAATTGTAAAACGTCCTTTTTTACCGTCTAGGGGTGGCAGTCCCTACCTGCCTCGTGGCTTGCAGCCCGTCGCTGGTAAAGATCTGAGTTCACCGCCCAACACCACCCCTAAACCTACTACCACTACAACTACTACTACGACTACGACAACAACTACTACCACCACAACTCCTCCCCCGACAACGACAACTAGGATTACAACTACAGAAGCAACCACAACTGAAAAAGCAACTACAACTATAGGCACGGAAAAACCAATATTAACGGAAGCATTAAAACCGGAAGAAGAATACGAATATTACGACGAAGAAGATATTGAATACGAAGGGAAAGACAGAAAGCAAACTGAAATTAAAGAAACGACTACCACAGAGGTCGTGATAACCACTCCATCAACTACAACAACATCAGAAACTATATCTACAGAACAGAGGGCAAAATTCCTCGCTACAAAGGTACTGAGAGTCTTCAACGATAATTACGAAGCCATACGTGATAAGCTACAGTCCACATTATCGCCTGGTGATTATCTCAAGCCGTTTCTAGCGACTTCCACGCCCGTACAAACCGAAAGTAAATCTAGTTTGAAGCCTTTCGCTCTCAAGCCGGAAATCTCCAAACCGTATACAGCTACAGGCAAACCGTTGAAAATACCGGATGATATATCGATAAAACAAAATCTAGCGGATTCATTGGAAAATGATTATGATGTAACGTTAAACGAAGCTTTAGCGCCGATCGCTCCTAACGTTAGGGCCCCCAGTGGATTTGTAGTGTCGCCAGACAGAGATTACACTTACTCAAGGTTTAGAAATAATTTTAACGCTGAACCCCAGTACGCTGCTTCCGAGTTAAACAATTTCCAATTGAGAAAACGTCCCCAAGTCCAAGGAGTTAGCATTAGAACTCCAACGTCGTATTATCTCCAGCCGCAAAGAATCTCTTTCAATAGCGAAGGTCTGGCGAGGCCCCCTAGGCAGCTATTGTATAGGAAATATCCGAATTTCTTCTAAGCATTTGTTACAGGTAACCTTTGAAAGATCGAAGAGTAAACACGGAGGCGCTTCGTGGTAGAAGTAAAACAGTTTATAGAACAAGGAGTCAACACATTAAGAAATGGATAAATATAAAAAAAATATATTAAACTAAGTATATATACAGTGCTTAGATAATTTTTGTACAATGAATTGAAGAAAAAAAAAACTTATTTATATCATTAAACCGCGAGTAATATAATCGAGCTAGTTGATAGATATTTATTTAGTGATAAAAACAATATTACTATTGTTTCTAATGCAAACATATCGCTAAAACGAGCACTGCCAATTTGTATAAGTATGGTTAAGATTGATTAAATACTCCTTAGTTACCCTAATTTTAAGGAAAACATAAATTTTTCAAAGGTTACCTGAAATTTTGTACCGTCGAAGAGAAAGCACTTCACTGTGTTACCATCCATTTAAACAAAATGACTTGAACAAGAACTTATGAGTTTTTATTAAAAAAAAATAATATTAATATAACTCTCTTTCGAGTAAAAAATAACAAAAAGAAATTTAAATGTAAAACAACAAAACAACGTGTAAACATTACTCGAATGGTTTCTCTCGACGGTCTCGTAAATTTGTAAATTTTATAAATATTGTGGGAGTTTATAAGATTATGATTATTATTAATTGATTACTATAAGCGTACTTTTCTAAAATTCATTAAAAAAATTCAAAGAAACTGATAAACTTTTCTTTTATCCTGAAACTTGTTTATATAATTCTAACTTTGTTATGGTTGGCGGTTATGACGCCGTTTCGTCGCTACTTTAATAACTAATAATATAAACAAAAACGTTCCCACGATTATGAAAGCAAAGTTAAATTAGTGTTAAGCGTGAGAATACTAAAATAGTTATAAAGAGGTGATGTAATGAGAAGTAACATATATCAGTGTTAAAATTTAATACAATAATGGCCACGAAATAATAAAATATGTAAATAAAAAACCGAAGACATTCTTTATAAACTATAGAAGTCAAACAGAAAGACACCTGTCTGAAACATTCTTTTTTATAGGACTACTATTTTGTAATCTAAAAGACTACTAAGAATACTTTCGGATTCAAATAACAGAGCTGGAAATTAAGCAGAACCTTCTCAGAAGCAGTTAAAAAAAAAAGAAAGAAAAATTCTTAATGTAGTTTAATAAGAGCTATTTATGATATTTAACACCAATTTTTGAATATATACACGCAATATATTATATACATTGAATAGTTTTATCACAAGTATAGTGCCAATATATTAAATTTATCAGCTGACCAAAATTTTCCCAAAAGACAAAACTAAGGAAAGTTTTTTTTTTCAGACATACGTTGTTAACCAAGAAATGATTTAATTATATATTATATGGATAACTGAAAAAAAAAAATGAAACAAGTAAACTATACAAATGTTTATTTATTTATTAAACTTATTATGCTATTGTTTATATCACATTTATACATTTTTCTCATACTTTAATTATTGGCAAATAATAATCGATTTTTACACGACACAGCAGATGAAATAGGTTATATTAAAATTATAAAATAGTATAGTGATGAATATAATATACTAATGTATATTTTATCTACGTTGGCATATAGAACTCTTATTAAATAGTTCTTTATTAAAATCACAGTATATTTTAATATTTTTAATTACACATAATGGCAGAGTTGGCATAAGGAAAACTTTAGATTAGTAAAATTTAATATATTATAATATATCATCATCAGCCATTGGATATCCACTGTAGGAACGTTCTCCACAAAGACCTTCTCCATCGACCGTCAGTCAATATATTATTTATAAAAATAATTTATTGAACATTTCCCTAGAATTAAATTATATATGCGTCCACCTCAAATTTTATCAAAATTAAAAATCTATATTCATATACACAAAATCGATATTACCTTAATCAAATATTTTTTTTTTCTACTTTTTTTAAATAAACATCTAAAATCAAATTTGATATCAATCAATTTAAATTTTATGATCACCTTTTCATTGCCTAGTCTTTTATTTGAATACAAATAAAGGAAAAGCTAAATTTTGTACATGAGAAAGTCATATAGGTATAAAATACAAAAATCCCTTGACGCTTTAAAAGTGATATTAATTTGATATTCTTCTTAATGTTTCCGTTTTCGCAGATTGACTAACACTAACTTACAGCGAGTAAAATTCACACAGTAAGGTTAATGTGAGAGCAGTACAAGACTTCGCACGGGAAGACTTAAGAAATGTTTAGTTAATCATCACCTTCATCATCCTGTGTGCTTATTTTTTCCAAAAATCTTATGTGGATCGATCTTTCTGAACTATTAATACCACCGGTGATAAAATAGTCAGTATTGTCACTATTAATAGATGACTGAACAGTTTAATGAACCCAATCACCTAATGCCCACACCATACATTGTATTAACCATATAAATTACATTTAAGTTTAACTTAATATTTGTGTGTTTTTAACTATTTTATGTATTTAAATAAAAAAATCAAATTTTTAAGAAATTTATGCAATTTTATAAACTGTTTTCTGTAAAACATATACTTGATACATTGCTGATTGATACCTAACAGCTTCTATTGCAAGAACAGATGTAAGATAGCTAATGGCAGCTGCTGTTCTAGAAAATGATTAGTATACTAAAATTAGTGTTCTTGATCATGCAAACTTACTTGGAACTAAATTGAACATTTTAGTAGTTCTCAACACACATAATTGTGGCGCATCAAATCATCAGCGAGAAGAAAATAAAATCGAATCCAGTTTACTTTTCAGTTTACTTTGAGGACTTCGACTTACTCTAATTTCACTTGGTGTTAAGTGATAATGAGGCTTTTAATGATGAATCGCGATCGTTCAGAAATACTTAGGCTCTCATGTGTTGACAGCCGGAACACAGATGATGTTATGGCGGTAAATTTACAACATGAGGATGGTAGCTAAGTTGGTAGGTTCGAATAAATAACCATCTTCCAAACTCAGCGGTGTAGTTTGGAAGATGGTTATTTATGTCTCCGGAAAGGTTTAGTCGCAAAATCAGCTTCAAATACCATAAAGGACCCCATCTTTATCAAACCATCATCATCATTTCGACCGGTAGTCCTCTTAAATTTATGAACAGTTTAAAATAGCTTAACAAAGTAAGTTATTTTAACACAGACCCTAAATATCTCTACGTATCTAAATATTCTCTTATTACAATGATAAATTATTTTACTTTTAAAGGCACCGACGGACAGACTATCTGATATCTAAATGGCAAGTAGGTAGAATGGCAAGCGAAATGTGTATATATAATTAGTTATAAGGTCTTCTGAAACTTGTATGAATATTGTCAAGAGCAGTAGTTCAACATTTATATGTATATCTGTTAAATATGTACTTCTATTTACAATTTATATAACTTCAGTCTGTTTATAAAAAATGCCCCCCCTCTCCCCAACTCAATAATCACATTTAAAGTCAACACCTAGTTCATATATTAAAATTTACGTAATGACAACAATTTGTATTATCTGTATGTATTTAAATATTCCCACGAGCAATGGATTCTGTCGCCGTGAAGTTACTTAAGTTAATATATTCATATAAGATCATTTGATGTTAGTTATAAAATATCTGCGGTGAATACAAAATTCGACCTTGGCAGTAATTTTCCATTTGGACTCTTGATATGAACCAAAAAATCAGTTTTTGATTTACCTAACCTCGTCTTTCTGGAATTTCTTCTCTGGCTCTTGTAAGTTGACAGACAGACGGAAAGCAACACTTACGGCGTTAGATTTACAATAAGAAGATGTTAGCTAACCTACCACCAATCAAACTTTACATAGGACTCCGGAAATTAACCAAGGAGCTCCGTGTGACCGGATAGGTAGCCACAACATAATCTTCATACTGTTTTTAGATGGAAACCGCATTAGTTGCTCTGCGGGTGGTAAGATTACCACATGATCACCCCGCCGTTAACGTATCAAGTATAACATAAAATTTTATTAATCAAACAAAATCAATTTGATATTTAGAAGAGGTATGTTTAACTTTTGATATGCTGTATCAAGTTAGATACGGACCAGTTTCCTTTGCCAACTATTGGACATCTTACTGTTTTTAAATACTTTTACCAAAAAGACTTTTTCACTTCACATGAATTATAAAATAGATAAGTTTAATCATCATTAAGTGTTTCTATTTATAAGTCATCCACAATCCAAAACATATCTATTATCTACTCATCTATGTCTATTACCTACCCAATAACTAACTTTCTCTTAATATTTGTTTATAATTTTTCTAAATTAGTTAACTTCATCATCAGCCGATAGACGTCCACTACTGGACATGGGGGTGAACGGGCCCATTATTTTATATGCTATTAAATATTGGGTCCGTTTTGACCCTCTCTAAGGAACCTGAATGAATATAATCCATCAATTCATTTGTTACATTATCAATTAATTGACTTATCAGAGCAGTTACACCACCAGCACATCGCGGACAATCACCATCTAAATATGATATTATCTAGACCGACTGCCATACTGTATTTACATCGATTTAGTACAGAACAGTTATAAATGGGAGTCCTCAAATTGACTTTTACCGGATCTATATTTCAAGCTCTGCGACTTCTCTGTGAAAGCAGAATCTTTTGCATCAACATTATTTGGATCAATAACACGTTTTTCTTCTTTGGTTCCATTCGTCATCACCTGTTCCGTGCTGATTTGATTATTTAATCCGTCAATGCTATCCGTTTCGTCTACGTCGCCGTGAATCAACCTGTTGACTGGGAATTGAAGGAAGTAGAAGATGTAAGACGAGACCCATATAAGAAGTTGGTATAAGCACACCTGCCACCAGGTCATGACGCCGAAGACTTTGTACAGCCACCTGCGAGTGAAGAAGTAAATTGCGTAGTATCTGAAAGGAAAGAAAACAATGGGTTACAATGTTTCATAATTCTCTCGAGAGTATTAGATTTTCTAAAATGAATTCAGATGAAGATGTAAATATCTAAAATAAATGACATAAAACAATTTCTATGGATTAATATCAATTTCCTGATAAGTCTAATAATGTTTATTGAAATGCTAATCATAAAAAATGTAAAAAATGAGGAATTCTTAATCAAGAAAGTTTTAATTAAATTTTAGATATTCAAAGTCTAAATTTAAGATAATCTATTACCACAGCCAATGTCACTATTTAAAAAATCTAAAGACGATAGAACCTTCTAGAAAGCAATCACAAGAGATCCAATGAATCTAACTTTTGTATTACCAAATGAAAAACTTACACAATAGCATACGCAATATCGACGACGGTAACCAATATAATCTCCTTCTTGAAATCCCTCGGTCTTCTCCTGGCCTGGAGCAGGGTTTCGATTAGGATAACCACAGTGATGTTGGTGTGGACGCAATGGTTGAACCACCAGGGCACTACGTCATCGTACACCTTCGGGAAGACCAGCTCGCGGTCTACAGCGTAGACGCACCAAAACATTGACGATACAAACTGGAAAAAGGAAACATCCTTTTCGGTGAATCATGTGCTTTATTAAATTTCCATGATTTACACTGAACTATCTAAAATATTTCTTTAGATCAGCAGTAATTTACTTTTTAGTAGTAAATTGGTATGTTTTAATAAAAATTTTAAATTTGTTAGAGGCAAGTTTTGGTTCATTTCTGGGACTTATTTGGCTGGAAGAACAGTTGCTGAAGCGTCTGTTCCTGCGGTCCGGCAGTAGAGTAAACATTATTGTATAAACGTCCTGCGCTTCTTCTGTCTAGTATATAAAACACTTACCAAAGTGAACGGCACAACGAGTCCGGAGAAAACGATGTCTCGCCAGTATCGCAGCACGGATGCGAAGTGGCTATCCTGCTTGTCCAGCCACTCCAGCACGTCGTGTGCCAGCGACAGCATGAGGAACAATGTTTGAAACGCCTGCAACAGGTAAGTTCAAAAGTTAAACTAAATAATTACTACAAGCCAGTTAGATAGGCGTCTGCTCTGTCAAGTTTCTAGATCTGAAGGACGGGCTAAGACGTGACCTCAATTTTATAAGGTGTTAAGGAACAATGAGGCCTTAGATGGTGAAGGGAACCAGAACACTCCAACTCTTAAATGTTGACCACCAGAACACAGCATTGGTGTTATGACGTCACATTTACAACACGAGGGTAGTAGTCAGATCGGTTCGAAAAACTCTAATAATCTCCACAACATGCGGTCCAGGAATCGAAGCCTCGACTTCTGTATTACACGCGCTTAACCACTGCACCACGCTCCACCAGTAAAATTTTAATTATTGAATTATGTTATTTAAAAGGCAGAATCAAAATTAAAAATTGAGTCAACGAAACACTTTTCATTCAAAAGTAGTGTATAAACATTAACGAATTTATTAAGTTGATAGTTAACACGTTCAGTGCCGGTGACACAACAGTTGTGTTCACCAAAATTTTTCTCCAGTGCCGACGACACAAACGGTGTGTCCACTGTTTTTGGTTAATATTTCTAAAATGCATGCGTATATTCGGTTCAAAATTACAGTGTAAGTTAAAACGAATTGAACATTTCTTATCTATATAAGTCATTATATTTTAAAAGTCAAAAATTAAAAATTGAGTCAACGAAACACTTTTCATTCAAAAGTAGTGTATAAACATTAACGAATTTATTAAGTTGATAGTTAACACGTTCAGTGCCGGTGACACAACAGTTGTGTCCACCAAAATTTTTCTCCAGTGCCGGCGACACTAACGGTGTGTCCACTGTTTTTGGTTAATATTTCTAAAATGCATGCGTATATTCGGTTCAAAATTACAGTGTAAGTTAAAACGAATTGAACATTTCTAATTTATATAACAGACATTATTTTTTAAAAGTCAAAAATTAAAAATTGTGTCAACGAAACACTTTTCATTTAAAAGTAGTGTATAAACATTAACGAATTTATTAAGTTGATAGTTAACACGTTCAGTGCCGGTGACACAGCAGTTGTGTCCACCAAAATTTTTCTCCAGTGCCGACGACACAAACGGTGTGTCCACTGTTTTTGGTTAATATTTCTAAAATGCATGCGTATATTCGGTTCAAAATTACAGTGTAGACCTAATATGGTGTTATTTACATATTTTCTTCGTGGTTTGAGTGTGACGCGATATTTTGATGCATTGGACGACGACGTCAAAACAAAAATTTGTATACTACGTATACCTAGAACATAATGAATGTAACACAAACGTGGTTTTTGCGTCGGTTGACATAGCGTTCAAATCGACAAGTATAGTGATTTACTAATATGAACAAATTAGATAATGAGGGAAAGGTAATAAAAACACTACTATCTACAGGATAGACACCAAATAATTTATTATCATCATAAAAATGGGTGACCATATAATATTCATGTACACAGGAAATGTTTGATAGACAAAAAAAATTGTGTGGGAAGTCTCTGTTGGTGCATTACTCTGTAATCACTTATCTAAGTTATGTTGAAATTGTTTCTATTTACCAATTATGCGATAAGCTGCGCATGCGCTGTCAGTGTCTGCCCTTTGCCCAGTCGACGACCCGATTTGATACGGCCTCTAACCAACTACCATCGGGGTAACCATGTTTAACAACTCGGAGGTCTCTGGTTCGATTCCCGAATTTGACTAACCTCATATCACCCGCCGTAACAACTTCTAAGTTTATGAGCTTAAAGTCCATAGATATATAAAAAAAATATATGTTTGTTATATCAAATTAACTTAATAATACAAATTGATGTCTATACGAAATTTACCAAAAAAAGCATTTTAAAAAATATAATAAATCTCCGGAATGGCAACACCGATTTTGATGGTATTTGTATTGATATATAGCTAAAGATATAAGGCATAACTTAGGATAATATCTCTTTTGAAAAAATAAGTTTAAAACAGAAAAATTATGAACAAAATCCATTAACACTTAATTATGTCATCATATGTTTTTAGTTATTAGAAACTAAAGGTTTCTTCTAAGTTTTTTCTAGACCAAAACGCATCACCATCTTGATGTATATTGGAATAACCATCACATGTATATGAGAATAAGTTTTAGCTTAATCTATATATTAACCTTAATTAATACATACAAAAATAGCAATTAATTTTATATATTTACTTCCGGACACATCTATCGGCCCACCACCCAGTGTTTAAAGTTTCGACGGTGTCTAGTAAAAAATAAATGTTAGGTGGAGCAATAAGTTTTAATGCAGTTTTGAAGCAGATTTATTGGTCAACCCCTATGTATGTTTTTTTTTTATTTTTTTTTAATTTCGAATTGATTTGGCCGGCAGAAGTTTTACAGGTTGGGCGACAATTTCAGGCAGAGTACCCATATTTTTTGGTCAAAACTGGCTCTAAGTTTAGATTTGCCGTTTTATGGAACCAATAATCGGACACATCAAAAAAAAATCCAACTTGTGCGAAATAAAAAAAGTTTTCTCCATTCCTGGGTCGTTGAAAACAATGAACAGACTCGAATTTTCGTTGTTTTTTCATAATCCTCAATTCAAAATAAAAAAAAAAAACATACATAAAGGTTGACCAAAATATCAGCTTTAAAACTGCATTAAAACTTATTGCTGCACCTAACATTTATTTTTAGCTAGGCACCGTTAAAACTTTAAACACTAGGTGGGCCGATAGATGTGTCCTGAAGTGTATAATAAAATTATCAATAGGTCCTCTAAGAGATTGAGCAATACACAAAAATTACTGTGTACTTTGAAAGGTGTTGTAGTTAATAGTTTAAGGTATTAAGTAAAACGTCAATGTAATGTTCTTACGGTAACATGATATTGACTCCATCTATCATTAAATAAGATATCACGCGATATGCGAGTGAATCAATCACACATATGAACGCGCAAAGGTCGAATAATCGCGTGTGATCTTATAATTAAACCATCATTTACATAGCACATGATCCTTTTTGTGTTTAGAAATGAATATATTTAGATAATTTAATTTACTACGCGAACTATCATAATCATCAGCGTATAGTCGCCCACTGCTGGACAAAGGCTTACTCTAAAGATCTCCACCCAAACCACGGACTATGTGTATATATAATATAATATTAGTATGAATGTTACTGGTATACAGCTCTCGTTAATCTATTAAGAATGGAAGATATAGCATATACCTTTCATCAGGGAGAAGTTCGACAGAGGATATATGATACGTTACGTTTGCGATTTTCATGTAATCGAGTTTATATATGTATACATAATGAATAATGAGTAATATATATATAATATAATATTAATATGAATGTTACTGGTATACAGCTCTCGTTAATGTATTAAGAATGGAAGATATAGCATATACCTTTCATCAGGGAGAAGTTCGACAGAGGATATATGATACGTTACGTTTGCGATTTTCATGTAATCGAGTTTATATATGTATACATAATGAATAATGAGTAATATATATAATGAACTAGATTTTCTACAGAATTAGGTTTACTACGGGAAAGTAACTTTTTTGTTCTTGGATTGATTCATCGGATATGTTTAAGCTTTGGCGAATACTCTTCAATGACGTCAAACTCTTTCCGAATTAAACCCTTCAGCATTTATATTGTATTTGTTATTATGGAGGCGAGAAAAACCTTTATTTTTTGGTATCAGGACATAGGGAGGGGATATCCGAAAGATACTTCACTGTGAGAGAGGATTATGTGCTACACAGGAGTAAAGTCCTCTCCAGTATCCTCGCTGACCTACCATCAATTTGATAGTCATTTAACAACTATTATATACACGGAAGCTTGTTGATGTCATTTAAGTTATCACTTATCACGAAAAAAATAATTATAATCTGCCCTAAACTCAAACATATCTAACAAGGAAGAGACTTAAATAATAATATACAGTTTATTCGGTAAAATTGGTACACTACTAATTACTTTAATAGATAACTTAAAACGTGTTTTTGGATTAATGACATTTTTAATTACTACAAATGAAAAAAAAAGCTATACTATTATATGTTCATTCATAAATTATGTATGTTGTAAAAATATATACTACTATAAACATAAAAATAAAGTTAAAACTAATAATGAGTACTGGAAATTTTAGTACAAAGCTTAATTCACATTTAGTTTTCTATCAGTAATATGTTTGGACAGTTATAAGTAGAAACTTAGAAAATAAGGGCGGAAATATAAAGTACAACTAAAACTTAATATAACTTACATATATTCAAACAATATATAATTTATAATCACGAAGACGATAAACGACTTATTTTTTACTTAGATCCTCTATAGACAACGCTAACTGATGTTATATTAGATATTTAATTGTGATCTTTAATATACTGTAATTACTTACAAATTTAGTTAAAAATACTGTAAAAGTGTTTACAATACTATTTTCATGAAAATAAATATATGAATTCAAATATTTTATGTATTTAAAGAATAACGAAAATTACCTTTCCCGTGCTTACTAGCAAAACTAATATGTTTAAGTAAAACTTTTTTGGGAAAAATTTACATAATTTCAGATTTTTATTATATTTTTGTTTCAGTGTCTACTTGATGTTGTAATTTGAAATACTAATTATATAATAATATATAATTTTTAATATATATGTATAAGTTGTTTCTACAGCGAATATTATATAAACGCGTTTGACAGCAAAAGAATAGCAAAATAAGCTTTGGTTTTCTTCTTCTGAGAGGTATTCAGTCCCAGTAGTGGGAACATTACGTGGGCTATTTAAATTACTATGATATTAACAATTAATATGCTTAGTGAGTCGTTTACAAGAATCAGTTAAGTTAGTTAAAAATATATCAGTAAATTCGGCGGGTACTCACAAAATTCCATCCGGTTAGATATGCGGGTCCGTATTTATACAAAGACTTGATCTCATCACTCGGATTGCTCTCCAGGTCCAAGTTTATAGCGTATATGCTTACGTAAGTATGGTGTGCTATTGAAAAAATATGAAAAACTGTCTTCCAATACAATCTAGCGTCGCTCCTGTCGAACAGTTTCTCGTTTTCGGTTATAAGGAAACACAATACGTTGTACAGTATATTACTATCCCGCCACAGATCCTCCATTTTTAAAATTAATAATATATGTTAACTATTACTTATTTATAATGTAGTAAATTATATTATTAATTAAACTAAACTAAATAGACGCCCGTATGTGATTTGGGCGACTATTGCCGTAAACAGATTCGTGGACGGTAGGAGCGCGGCGCGGCGGTGTGGCGACACACAAATAATATTACCACACAGAAAAAAAGATATTTTATTAATTAATAACTGAAAATAGAGATGTAGAACAAATCAATCTTTATTATTTAAATGTGATTTAACCTGGGTATAGATAAATATATAAAAATTATTAAAATGGTTTATGATTAAAATCTTTAAAAGCATTAGGTGTTTTATATTTTGATTTCTTTTACTTATGCATTAGAAAAAATGAAAATTTTAGCATTAATAAATTTTTAGGTGAGGTCATAGATTTAAATCCGTAAAGTTTTAATAACTAAATACTTTTGATTTTGAAATCGTGTATCCTTTTGTTAGTTAAAACACATATCTTCAGTCCTCGTGTGATAAAACTTTAGACAGTTTCCATAATAAAAAATTACTAATTAAAATATAATTTGATTGTTAAGTAGAAATTGAAATATCTAAAAATAATATAGCCAGAAAGTTAAAATAAAATATCCTGAACCAACTGAACAACAAGTAATTTTTAGTTTTATATGAAACTTTCTCAGTGTGTGATAATCGTAAGTAAAATGTCTGTTTGTGAAATTTCCTGATTCTGTGGTAAATGGAAGTTTGATGTATATGGCAACCCCGTAGGTCGGTGCCGGCTATCGTAGCGCGGGCAGACGGTAGTGAGCTCTTTGTCTGGACTCGTTATCAGTTCGATAACGCGGTATCCCTCGGCTAGTGACGCGTCTTCATAATAATCGACAAAGTATTCAAAATTAAAAATACTTAACGTGAATAGGTACAAGGATAATCCTTTTCAAATAAATAAACAGCTGTTTTGTTCTTCTCATTGCTAGAGTACATGGTCTTGTCTAATAAGGAGAGAGACCACTACGCTAACCAAGTAAGTGCTGGTGAATATCCTATGGCCACGATAGCTGTTACTCTTGGAGCACAGCATGTATTGCTGCACCGGAAGCTCAAGCTCAGCGAGGATCAATTAGGAATCTCAGTTATTTTTTTTTTCATGTGTTGGACAATTAGGATGATCAGAGTATCTACATCACGAAAATAAAAAGATTGAAATGGAATTACACGGAACCCATACTTAAAGATGTAACTAAAAACCAGAAAGAACCTCCGATAAAATACAAAAAGAAAAACTAGACTAAATTAAAGGTATGCTGACGATATAAGGAATCTGAACCCAACGGACAGAATGACGAAAGATAGATACTTAAAGAAAATCCGAGGAGGTCTTTAGATTAAAAAAGACATGATGAAGAGATACCTATAAAGGTTGCCTTTATTTATTACGAAAAATACTTTACACTCTTTAAGCAATAAGGTTTCCAAATAATAATAAGGTGGGCTAAAAGAAATCACCCTATTGGAAGACCAAATTGAATCACGAAATTGTGGCGGCGCCTATTTGGACGATATCATCTTCTCGACTTCACCAATAAAATTCTAAAGGTTCAAATAAACATAATCAAAAAACAGAATCAAAGTTTTTCATTTACAAAAAAAATGAGAGCCTAACAACATCGGATGACTTCTTTTGACACATCTTGTATAAGCTAGTCGAACAGACGGCTTATTCTTTATACTCATCAATATGACGTGCACGAAGGAAAAGTGAAGATCACCATGAAATATAAGGTAAAATGTTGTTGTAACATCATATGGTGTTAAATTATAACAACATATAAATTAAAGAACTAACGATTGGTTTTTGATATCAACGCCATCAAACAATTCAAACCAACAATTGATGCAACAAATATATCGGTATTGTGTCCTTGTGAAATAAATAGATTTATCTATACGCGAACCGGTCATGGTTATTTTAAAAGGTGTGTGAACTTTTAATCAGTAAAGAAAAACTACATTAATACAATTGAATAAATAACTTTGCACTTGTATATGAAGAATTACATTATTCAAAGGTGGATTAAAAATTTTAAGGTTAGATTTCTTTCAGACATCTTTTGTGTTCATCTGAAAGGATGATGTAATGTGAATAATCTTAATATGATTTAATACATATAAAATCAAGACAAATCTTAGTTTTAGTTTAAATTAATAATAAACAAAGGATTGTTTGTAATATCAACAGTAAGAATTGTTACAAGGAAAACTCTACGATAAATAACAATAGATTTTATTAACAAAAACTAGAAACTTGATAAAATAGTGCTTAAGATATATTCAGATTGTTTTAAAAATATCAGTGATCTCTGACAAATTAATATACAATAATCAAAACCAGACGAATTAAAAAAGCTTGAGCTAAGAATAATTCTTTCATCGTCGCTCCAATCTTTTGTTTCCCACTGCTGAACTAATGCCTTTGCAGAAGATTACCAACGCTACCGGTCTCATCTGTGATCTTTATCAAATCCTCTGTCTACTTGGCAGATGGTAGTTATATAAACGTAACAAAAGACCGACCTATTCTTAGATCTTCTTTCCCTGAAGGTAGTCCTGCGGTACCTTTGCATCTCCAGCATATTCCTCCTCTTTTCATAGGTTAACAGATAAAAAAGAATTTAGCATTCCGTCATTACTATAAAGACTATTCTTCGTTACTGAGAAAACTACTACCTTCTCTGTTTGGTAAATTTTTAAAACAGCATACAAATTTTATACAACATCTTCAAACTTAACACCCCCTATCAATTCGATGGATCTGATATGATGTAAAAATCTTAACTTCTATATTATCAGCATTAAACTAGCACCCGACAACCTTTCAGCTCGTCTCAATGCAATGTTATATTTATTGTTCAAAGGTTTATTGCCTACCTGAAACAATTCATTAACAAAGGAAGCCATTTAACTCCAGTTCATAACGCAACAAAGGAAATATTAACGTGTTACAATTGCATCAGATAATTGTGTGCGTAATCCGAAGTTTGTTATTAATTACGGCGTGTAGATAATTTTACGTTAATTATACAGTTTTGTTTAGTGTTACCATGACAAAGAGTTCACTGTGACAATTATCATAATTTCAAGCAATGGACGTAGATGTCTCTCAGAAATTCAATAAATACGATCTTGTTTAAATTTCATTCGTTATTATAGTGATTATTATAAAGAAATACAACCAGATGATTTCAAATAACTTGATCTTCTAGAGTATTCTGATAGATTTAGGATTAGGTGAATGAGAATTAAATTGTTCCAACCGACAGTTCTCGATTCATCCGTTTGATGATTTGTTTGTAAAATTTGTAACATCAGAGTCTTTATTTGGATTCATGAGCCTCATAATGAAATTCTGATGTTGGTAAGCTCTATAAAAGGTAGACTTTGAATAGAAGTTCCCATCATTCCATCAGCTGCGTCCTGGTGATCAAACATACGAAAGACGGAATGCTTCAGGCGAGGACATCAAACGAGAATTAGGTTACGTTAACTGATTGCTATTTTAGTATCACAACATATGTATTTTTGTTAAAACAAACTAAAGATACACTTCATCATGAACGACCTCTTCTGCTGTTTATCAAGACCTATCCAGAATCAACATTGTGAGCTCATAAAGGAATTCTATTTGCAGATGTCCTAAAAATTAAATTTTTCTTTGTCTATATTTGCTATAAGCTGTTCTGTTAGAAACTATAGTATCAGTAAGTATATTTCATGTGGTTTCTTTCTGGTGTTTCAAAGCCTTATGTTACCTTAACGAGCATAACTTAATTATGGTTATGAACGATATGCATAATCATAACAATCTACAATTTGTCTGCACATTATATTATACTAGGTGGGCCAAAAGAAATCACCCTATTGGAAGCCCAAATTGTATCACCAAATTGTAGCGGCGCCAATTAGGCCGATATCATCTTCATGACTTGACCAATAAAATTCTAAAGGTCTTCTTCTTCTTCTTAAAGTGCCATCTTCCTAAAGGTCTAAATAAACATAATCGAAACACAGAATCAAAGTTTTTCATTCAGAAACCACATTCAGAGCCACACAACATCGGATGACTTCTTTTTGACTTCTTTGTACAAGTAGGTACCTCCTTTCATGAATCTGATGTCTGTTTCATCGCGATGATTTCTTTCACCGGAAAGTCAAGTTCAGCTGTAATCGAACCCACACCACTTACAGTTGGTATTTTTTACGCCATCAGCACTTAGTTGAGAATTATAGCGATTACTTATATCTCCGAAAACATTTCATCTCCAACTGAGTTCTCATTATCATAAATGTCACGGTCGCAAAGGAAAAAAAAACCGCTCAACACGTATTTTTATACATATTTAAATAAATATACAAGCGGACTTTTTATTTAGGTCTCACACTACCTGTTGCGATTTTTTATTTTTCTCTTTACTCTCACGTTTTTCAACGATCATTGTATTGCAAAGGAAACGATTATTAACTTTAATACTAAGAACAGAAACTTTTATATATATATTTATCGCTTTATAACTTTAGTTCTTTTTACTTAATTACATTGAAATCTATATTTCCAAGTAGCTTTTGTCTTCCGGATTCCGATGAATATGTTTTAATGAAAAATACAATATTTTAAGATCACTTATTCAACAATAATCGAATGACAGATTCGTACCTTAGAGCATTAACGAACACCTCAAACTTTCAGACTATTGTATAAGTTTACGTTATGGTGTATATAAAGTAAAACAGTCATTAGTAATTTTATGGAGAAGGTTTTGATATTACCTTTTGCTAGTTAACTTATTACTCGTAAGTTATAAGGACCTTTGATATGTAAAAAAAAGAAAAGCTGGTTAGTTCGTAGTAAAAGTATGTTGCTTTTTATACCTATTTATAAATATATATAACCTTTAGTTATTATAGTTAGTTATGTGTGTTAAAGTTTATATATTGATAGACATAATATTAACTATAGAATACAAAGAAATGCAATGAAAAATATATTTCTTGTGATTATTAAAGTAAATCTATACTTAAACTGTTGAATTCTGTAATAATTTTGTGTGCTTTATTTTTATCATACGCCTTATTTTTAATTGTAAATTTTCAAATATCAGATCAAGCCTCATCATCATTATAACCGATAGATGCCCACTGCTGAACCTTCTATCAAAGATATCTACATCCAAATCCCTCCAAAAGCTAAAGCGGATCACTCACCATGTTCCAATTCGTCAAATAGAATGGTATGTTATCCCTGATGACGATGAAGTCTTCGGTGACTACGTCCATTTTGTTTATTCTATCCACTATAACCCTGCCGGTCTGTTCCGATAGTAATACTATGAGTAAATTGAAGCTGCGATACAGCATCTTGTATATCAAGTGCACCCGCACCGAATTGAATTTCCCGCGCAACATCTTAACCGGAGATGTTTACCGCGGTAACTGCTGAATGATATTGTATTCAACTTGCGCTTTTCAATACGCATGTATACATTTTTTTTCCAATGCCGCGATAGAGGAAACCTTCCATTGTTTGTTGATACGATGAACAAAAAGTTGTAGTCGAGATACAATTTAATTGTATAATTAAAATAAAACCTGAAACGTTTATAATTAGCTCGCGATTTTAACAGTCGAAGTTTGTGTAATTCGCCGTATTGTCAATTTAAAAACTACAGGTTTTCAGACTTTGCTGGTCTGGAGCTGTAGCTAGGTAGTTTACTGGAGTAACTTGACTTGATATTTTTAGTCTTAAAGCGATGAGCAATATTAACATGAAACCGTAGCGTGTCTAAACGCTTGATTACAACATGGAGGTCCCTGGTAAGATTCCGAGGTCTCATGTGAGGTTTTGATTGATTAACCCTCTCAACTAACTACATTCACATTGTAAATCTGTCGCCGTAACTTCATCGTGGTCCTAATTTCAACGCATGATACTCATTTTTTTTTGATAATTGAAATTTTATAAAGATCGTCGATCTGGGAATGTTGCGAGAAACCATTGGATGTAGTAGACTTAATATGATAATCTTTGAAGAAATCTCTGTGACCAACAACAGACATCTCCCTATGACATCTATCAGCTGTTGAAGACAATAATCATTCCACATATATAACAACATCTTAACAATACAGCCAATATAACGGTAAAACCGTATTCGTTAAGTATATCGTCGATAGATGGCGCTATCCGCAACATTCTTAATGCTAGTAGTAGCATGTTCTGTCAACAGATGGCGTGTTACTGCAAATTTTTTTATAACCCATTATGACTTATCAGCTCGATAATAAAAGAATTTTTTTGTTGATGAAAGAAGCTTTTTCGTGTTTTGAAGTCAGTACTTTTGCAGACTGTAACAATTTCCCCACAGAATCAAACATCACGATTTTTTACATTTAGTCTGTAGATACGTTCATTTAAGTTATTTTTTATAATTATGTTAAATTAATTCGACCCTGACACATGTTAGTGAATTTAAATACTTGCGATTTCGTCATCGAGACGATTTATAAATATTCCGAATTAAATGTCATCTATATTAGCAACCTCGTGACGTAAACGAAATGTCCTAAGTTGAACTCGCACAAGATGGTTATTGTCCTTTGATCAAATCAAATAACAATCCTAAAAAAACATTTAGTCAACTACTAAAAGGATATTTTAACCTTCAGAAGGCGTTTGCTATTACATTTACTTGCAAATATAATCTGTGTATTCGTGTAGTAGCAGTTTCAAACAACTTAACTCCCAAGGTTTCAGTTGTGTTACACGTCAAATTTCTATTTCCTTTTGTTTATTTATATCTTTTTCACTGTTTTAAGGTTAAAATAGTCAAAGTCCTTTAAGAATTTATATTACTAGATATAATAGATACACTAGCACAGTGCTATAGTTTCTATCTTTTAATCACTAACTTACTGTCACGTAACTCTTAATTACTCTTTCTTTTTATGTTAATATTACAACTACATGTTTCAATGTTTTGCTCATTGGCCATCTGATGACCATCCTCCAATAGGTTAAGAGAATTCGTAGAAATACTTTAATATTTTACTGTTGAAGAATTCGTCTTATTGGAGACTATATAAATGGTCGAAAATCCGGTCCTTCTGTTAATATTTTTTATATTATCATTCTACAGTTTGAAAAGGATTTTAATCATAACTTAGCCGTGAAACTTTTAAAGATAATGTCTACGTTTAAGGTCAATTTGGTGTTGTAATGACCACCAGGTGAACGTCCTGTTCGTTATATAATTGGATGAAACTCTCGTATTGTAAATTTGTGGTCATAACATCATCGCTGTTTCTACTACGGTATTCTAGTCGAGCTTCACCATCTACGGCTTCATTAACACCATTTGAAATTGAGGTCGTTTGTTAATGTATTGGCTTTTAAAAGGTATTACTTAATAACAAACATTACTGCTTATTGATACTGTTTACTGCTGCATCACGCGACGGGGCTGAGCGCACGCAAATTCATTCTTGCAATTTTAAATAACCAGCTTTAATATTGCTTACCTGATGGATACGAGGCAGCGAAGGCCGCTGAAAGTTGATGGAGCCGGTATCGGAAAATGTTGATTTGCCAATTTATTTACTAAGTTACCATTAAGCTGGTCCGTTCTAGAATTAAACGTAATGATAGTGTTTAATTAAAAAGTGGAAATACTTATTAACAACACTTAACAGTGACGCATTGGATTCATTGTGCTAATACTTATTTACTTTTATATACTACAAAATACTTTATTTTCAGAAACTGAACGAAAACCTCGTGTTTATTATAGGGTGGTAAGTCTCTGTTGATACAGACCGTCTAGGTAGGCACCACCGCAGCTTCTATTTAAACTTAAAAACAGTAGTGTGCAAACATTACTGTGTTCCGATTTGAAGGGCGCGGTAAGGTACTGAAATTACTGGGGTAACGAGACTTTACAACTTATACCTCAAAGCGTCATTTTTTTCGACTAGACGTCGAGAAGAGCGAGACGTTCATCTGATGGTAAGTACACTCGTCCAAAACAACGCAACGCTTGGTAAGATGGTATACACTGCACCACATTGCGCTGATCGCCTTGAGACATATGTTAAGTCTCGTTACCCCAGTAATTTCACTAGCTTACATATTCACATATTTAAAAGCCATAAACACTGTATTCTGACTGTCTTAATGCATGATAGCCTAGAATGTTCTAAGCACATATCACCATCTATTTTAT
Source organism: Byasa hedistus (assembly GCA_029286795.1). Classification (NCBI taxonomy): domain Eukaryota; kingdom Metazoa; phylum Arthropoda; class Insecta; order Lepidoptera; family Papilionidae; genus Byasa; species Byasa hedistus. The sequence goes on from JAGSMW010000028.1 coordinate 7,551,529, forward strand.
TGTAATTTAAAATCATTTGAAATTGAGGTCAAAAGATGGTCTTGTCTTTCTAATACAATCTATACTCCCGGACACATCTATCGGCCCACCACCCAGTGTTTAAAGTTTCAACGGTTCCTGGTTAAAAATAAATGTTAGGTGGAGCAATAAGTTTTAATGCAGTTTTGAAGCTGATTTATTGGTCAACCCCTATGTAGGTTTTTTTTTTTTATTTTTTTGTAAATTCGAATTGATTTGGCCGGCAGAAGTTATACAACTTGGGCGACAATTTCAGTCAGAGTATCCATATTTTTTGGTCAAAACTGGCTCTAAGTTTAGATTTGCCTTTTTATGGAACCAATAATCGGAAACATCAAAACAAAGAATCCAACTTGTGCGAAATAAAAAAGTTTTCTCCATTTCTGGGTCGTTGTAAACAATGAACAGACTCGAATTTCCGTTTTTTTTTTTTTCAAAAACTGAATTCAAAATTAAAAAAAAAACACACACAAAGGTGGACCAAAAAATCAGCTTTAATACTGCATCAAAACTTATTGCTCCACCTAACATTTATTTTTAGCTAGGCACCGTTAAAACTTTTAAACACTAAGTGGCCCGATAGATGTGTCCGGGAGTGTATTTTATCAGAATAGTAATTTAAGTTACAAAGCCTTTGAAACGGAACGGCGATAGCTCAGTGAGTGTAATCGACCACATATTATACAAAGAAGCTAAGGTTCTATTCACACTTAGCTCTAATATTGTAAGCCAACACACTTAACCATTGCTTGACCTTAAACTTAAAGTATTTCTAATTAAATTTAACAACAGTGTGTTAATAAGATATCAAGGTAAAGATGAATATTTCTGTGTATCGATAAAAATAGCTGCGGTTGTATTAGACGGCCTTCGGTAACAGATCTAACACAAAAACATGTAGGTAGATGCAATCGTAGCGTCTAATTATTTCCAGGTGGTAGGTCTCTGTTGCCGGAGACCGTCTGGGTGGGTACCACCGCAGCTCCTATTGCAACCGACAAATAGTAGTGTGCGAACATTACTGTGTTCCGGTTTGAAGCGCGCTGTAGCTAGTGTAATTACTGGGGTAACGAGACTTAGCACCTTATGTCTCAAGGCGACGAGCGCAATGTGGTGCAGTGTGTACCATCTTAACTAGCGCCGCGTTGTCATGGGCAAGCGTATCACTTACCATCAGGTGAACGTCTTGCTCGTCTCGTCGCAAAGTAGTATAAAAAAAAAATTGTGTAGACTATTTCTTATTGCTTTTTCTTTTTCTAAGTAGTAATTCCTCATGACTGAGGGTCGTGGTCATCATGTGTAATGAAACACGTCGACTTTCTTGGCAGTTATAATGGAGTGGTTTGCCATTGCCTTCTCCATTTCACAAAAACTAGGCTTGCTTTTTCTTATACAAGGTAGGCCTAAAGAAATCACCCTATTGGAAGCCCAAATTAAATCACCAAACTGTGGCGGCGCCAATTTGGCCGATATCATCTTCTCGAATTGATCAATAAAATTCTTAAGGTTAATATACACTCCCGGACACATCTATCGGCCCACCACCCAGTGTTTAAAGTATCGACGGTGTCTAGTTAAAAATAAATGTTAGGTGGAGCAATAAGTTTTAATGCAGTTTTGAAGCAGATTTATTGGTCAACCCCTATGTAAGTTTTTTTTTATTTTTTTTGTAATTTCGAATTGATTTGGCCGGCAGAAGTGTTACAGCTTGGGCGACAATTTCAGGCAGAGTATCCATATTTTTTGGTCAAAACTGGCTTTTAATTTAGATTTGCCTTTTTATGGAACCAATAATCGGAAACATCAAAACAAAGAATCCAACTTGTGCGAAATAAAAAAGTTTTCTCCATTCCTGGGTCGTTGTAAACAATGGACAAATTCAAATTTTCGTTTTTTTTTCATACTCCTGAATTTAAAATTTAAAAAAAAAAACTTACATAAAGGTTGACTAAAAAATCAGCTTTAAAACTGCATTAAAACTTATCGCTCCACCTAACATTTATTTTAAGCTAGGCACCGTTAAAACTTTTAAACACTAGGTGGGCCGACAGATGTGTCCGGGAGTGTATAAACATAATAAAAAAACAGAATCAAAGTTTTTAATTTAGAAAAAAAATGTGCGCGAAATAACATCGGATGACTTCTTTTAGCCGACCTTGTGTAATTGGATATTATAAATCTTAATTTAAGAAAGTGATCATATATTGTTTTTCACAATTCTCTCCACGCACTGCACTGTGAGATACAAGTTATTTTATTACAAGCGTATTGTTAGAATATAATAATAATCTATATAGAAAATTAAGTAGTTTTTAATTCGGTTGAATTAAATTAAAATCTATACTCTACAGTACCATCTAGTGACAACAGAGTGTTTGATAAACTTATGGAATATCCACAACAAATTAATAGTTACAAGAAAAAACACTTGTTATTCAATGAAATACTTGTCAAGTTCAAAATTAAATCTTTCCATTTAAAAACCAAAGGTATTAAGTGTTTTACTGAATCATCTCAAGTTATTTTTATGATAGAAGAGAAGTCATCAAAATCAAAAAAAAAATGAGTCATGACTCTTCCTTGTGCCATAGTTAAATAAACTTAATAAGTTTATACTTGTTTAATGGGATAAGTGTGTACTGTCAAATGGTTTAAGAAACGAGCGTTTTCCAACAATTTGCGACTATCATATATATGTGGGAAGAGGTTAAGGTTTTGCTATTTGTATCTATACTATAAAAGAATAAATTAAACGTCAATTGTGACAGAGAACATTCGAGTTGGGAGAGTCGAAAAAGATGATTAAGATGAAACACGTAACGAAGAATAGTTGTAAAGAATAATAAAGATTTTAGTGCTTAACCTGCTTCTTTCGCGTTTCAACGATCCCACATATATATATATATATATATATATATATATATATATATATATATATATATATATATATATATATATATATATATATATATATATATATATATATATATATATATATATATATATATATATATATATATATATATATATATATATATATATATATATATATATATATATATATATATATATATATATATATATATATATATATATATATATATATATATATATATATATATATATATATATATATATATATATATATATATATATATATATATATATATATATATATATATATATATATATATATATATATATATATATATATATATATATATATATATATATATATATATATATATATATATATATATATATATATATATATATATATATATATATATATATATATATATATATATATATATATATATATATATATATATATATATATATATATATATATATATATATATATATATATATATATATATATATATATATATATATATATATATATATATATATATATATATATATATATATATATATATATATATATATATATATATATATATATATATATATATATATATATATATATATATATATATATATATATATATATATATATATATATATATATATATATATATATATATATATATATATATATATATATATATATATATATATATATATATATATATATATATATATATATATATATATATATATATACCCTTTATGGAACCAATAATCGCACACATCAAAAAAAAAAAATCCAACTTGTGCGAAATAAAAAAGTTTTCTCCATTCCTGGGTCGTTGAAAACAATGAACAGACTCGAATTTTCGTTTTTTTTTTTTCAAAAACTGAATTCAAAATTAAAAAAAAAACATACATAAAGGTTGACGAAAAAATCAGCTTTAAAACTTCATTAAAACTTATTGCTCCACCTAACATTTATTTTTAGCTAGGCACCGTTAAAACTTTTAAACACTAGGTGGGCCGATATATGTGTCCGGGAGTGTATTTTAATTTTGTTGAAAACGTCAACATAACAATGTAACTTTAAAAACAACTTAATAGATTCACTTAGATACATTGCGTTACGTTAAACGCTATAAATAACTTAAACTGTTAAGTAATATAATTTCCATTTTCATGACACACACGACCGTGAGGTAAACATAATATCGGATATTAAGTGAGCATTCGTTAACATATGCACACGTTACTGTGTTCCAGTTCGAAGGACGCTGTAGCTAGTGAACTTACTGGGGTAACGAGACTTAAGTGTCTTATTCCTGCCTTATTCCGCGTTGTTATAAGCTGGTAACACTTACCTTCAGGTGAAAGAAAACTGAATTTTTTTATAGATCGGCGCTTACTATCTGATGGTAAGGCGATGTAGTCTTTAATAGTAAAGTTTTTTTTTATACTACTTTGCGACGAGACGAGCAAGACGTTAACCTGATGGTAAGTGATACGTTTGCCCATGACAACTGCACCACATCGCGCTTGTCGCCTTGAGACATGTGTTAAGTCTCGTTACCCCAGTAATTACACTAGCTACAGCGCGCTTCAAACCGGAACACAGTAATGTTCGCACACTACTATTTGGCGGTTGAAATAGAAACTCACGAATTCTGTATTAAAGTTAACGAAATCAAGTTAAATAATTGAAAAAAAAAATTACTCATTTACAAGTTTTTTGTATAACACTTAATGTTTTTAAATTGACGTAGTAATGTTTTATTGATTTGATCGCGTGACATTATAATTTTAACTAGTAATAAAAATCTAATGGTTTCAGAATTTTTGAGCGAAAACGGACATTAAAAGAATATATTTGTCATTGATTATGTTGTATTATGTATATGTAAAAAAGATTAAAAAATTTATTCGGTTTCAGACAATTTTCAATAATAAAGAATTCAGATAAATAACGAAGTTTTATTATAAATTCTTACTACGCACCTTTCAAAAAACTAAACAGTAACTTAACGGCGTGTATACCTTAACAGTTCTTATCTTGAACATATAAACTCAACTTGAATAGTGTAAACATTTTAATTAGGATCTAATTTCGATCAATGACCGATATACATTAACTAAAGATAGATGAACAGTAAGATTTACTGGTTGATTTGACTCCGTTATCAGAGACCGTCTAACACTGCAGCTCTGATTTCTACCGATCAATAGTAACATGCAAATATTACTGTGTTTCAGTACAAAGAGTACAGTAGCTAGTGAAATTACTGGGGTAACGAGACAACTGTTATTTATTCAGCTATAAAAGAGCTGATGAAAGAGGATGGTGCTTAGATACTACACTCCCGGTCACGGCCCACCATCTATCGGCCCACCTAGTGTTTAAAAGTTTTAACGGTGCCTAGCTAAAAATAAATGTTAGGTGGAGCAATAAGTTTTAATGCAGTTTTAAAGCTGATTTTTTGGACGATCTTTATGTATGTTTTTTTTTTAATTTTAAATTCAGGATTATGAAAAAAAAAAACGAAAATTCGAGTCATTGTTTTCAACGACCCGGGAATGTGAAAACTTTTTTATTTCGCACAAGTTGGATTTTTTTTTTGATGTGTCCGATTATTGGTTCCATAAAAAGGCAAATCTAAACTTAGAGCCAGTTTTGACCAAAAAATATGGATACTCTACCCGAAATTGTCGCCCAAGTTGTAAAACTTCTGCCGGCCAAATCAATTCGAAATTACAAAACAAATAAAAAAAATATACACATAAGGGTTGACCAATAAATCTGCTTCAAAACTGCATTAAAACTTATTGCTCCACCTAACATTTATTTTTAGCTAGACACCGTCGAAACTTTAAACACTGGGTGGTGGGCCGATAGATGTGTCCGGGAGTATATTTATAGAACATATACAGTTCGTTAACACAACGGCTTCACTTACACGATGTGGACGTAACTTATAAGGCTTCAGTCATTACCCGGATTAACTAAAAGGTACATAGTAACTTATAAGTAGTAGTTCATCTAATTTTCACGTGGATTTAAGTGATAATAAAGCCGTGGATTATGAAGCTGTTATAGCGATAGATTTACTGGTGGTTGGTAATTAATCTAAACACTAAATAAACTCCGGTAATCAAACTAGGGACTACAAAGACGACAGTTCAACTATTCTATTATCGTCTAATATGTTCATAATAAAACCTTTTTCCAATTGAATTTATAACTAATTATTAATTTCAAACAAATTTAACACATTATTATGTAAATTTATATACATAAGATAACAATAATATAATATAATTAACATATATACAGTTGCGGCGAATATGATTTCGTAAGCATATAATTTTAGTCTGTTATAATTTTAATTACGAACTCACAAACAGTTTTTGCAGTTCATTTGGAACCTTTAATTGTTCGTAATTAAAGATCTTTATACTGAACATAAGTAAGTAAATTATAATCTAAAAGATTATTTAAATATAATATTGTACTGTTTTTGTATATGTTGATATTAATGGCGATTCTCGACAAAGAATATTATAACCTAAAAATTTAAAGACGTCAAAATGCTAATCTATGAATCTATGATTATCTGTATTATAGAAAATATTTGTTTAATTTTTAATATAACTGTGGTCAGTAGAGATGATGACGAACTGGGGATCTTCCACTTAAGTTATTAAGGTCTACAATGTATCACAATTTCCTAATCGCTTTATTAAAGTATCGATAGGTCTGTTTATCTTGGCCCCTATTGATCCCCTCTTCACCTCGACCTTGGTGCACGCTCTCGCCAAACCCGTCCAGTTTTGAGGTCGAGGAATTAACAACTTAGGTATTATGCAGTAATCGCATAATAACTTATATATTCAAGCAGTTACATAGCCGGAGATTCGGTATACGATTCTATAGCGATTTTGAATTAATTATTATCTTTACGAATTTTCTTTACACACAAATATTTAAATGTTAATACAAAAACTTACATGAAGTTTATACATAAAATTACAATTTAAAAGATTTTCATCAGTTTATATATTTATATTTATTACTTAATAGATATTGTTTATAATTTTTAACAAATATAAATCGCATCAACAATTAGATCTTCTTGAAGAAATTTACTTCTTAAAAAGTATTGGTTTGACATCAAAATACTCACTTTTGTATTACTGTAAGTTTATTTCTATAATAAAAAAACGGGTACTCGAAAATTAGTGAACTACCCAATAGTTTAATAATGATGATGTTGTATTACAAACAGAAGTACAAACATTTTATTTGTTGTATTTAATTGAATTATATTCAATCACTTTAAATTTTGTTTTTGTTTGACACTGCGACGATTTTCTATTTCATTAGCTTTTTTATAAAATATTACACTGTTAAGAGGTTATATTTGTTATTTCTTATATATAAAGACAACAGTTACTGATATTTATATATTCGTGAATAAATTGAAGCTACGTTAAAAACACTTACAAAATTCCAGTTGGTCAGGAAAAATGCCGCCAAATATTTCAGATCCTTCAGCATTGGATCGGTAGATTTGGTACCGTCTATCGCGATACACATCAACACACCCCAAACACCGACCACGCAGAACAAAACACAGTTGATTATGTGAAAAATCGTCTTAATAAACAGATTAAAGAAAATTTCCTTTTGAAAATTCCCGCCCGCGACGCGTGCGGTGTTTCGTCCTCCATTTTGAATTCGTTTTGACAAAAGCGCGCTAAAACGCAAACGCATAGAGCAGCGAAGAAGTTTATTTTTTAATTTTAACGCTTAACGCGTGTAAAAGGCAACAATGTTGTAAAAATACGTGCTGCCGCCGCGAGGTGAACTTGTTATATGTTTCGCGTTGACCAATATGTTGTTTGTTCGCGTCACGAGGTATGAAACCTCCTTGTACACTAAACCTCCGTGCGGACTAAGTATGAGGATACAGCGAATCAATTAGTTGCAAGTTGTAATCAACTAAGTGTACACTTTTTATGATTACATTCTTTCAAGGTATACAGCCTTTTTAACCATCGACCAGAAGAGGTGTGTTAAACATTAAAGACGCTGTATATAATATAAATTAATTAACGAAAAATTTCCTGCAGATCAATGACAGAGATGTGTATGTCTGAATTTGATACATGAATTCTAAACGTGCAGAAAAAACAATAAAGAGTAAAAATATCAAAAAATGTTGCATTAAGATAATGCTAATTATTTCTAGGAAAATTATTAAGTACGTATTAATCTTATTTCTAGTATTTTTATATTATCATAAGACGAACAGACTGCGTTGGCAGACCTCCCACTAGGTGGACAGACGACATTAAAAGAATCGCAGGGAGTCATTGGATTGAAACAGCACAAGACCGTATTTTGTGGAATACATTACAAGAGACCTATGTCCAGCAGTGGACGTCCATCGGTTGAAATGATGATGATGATGAAGACGAACAAAAAGCAAAGAAAATTGCACATGACTCAAAGTACACATCTAAATTAATATGAACTTGCTAAACGCCTTGTACGTCCTCCTGCTAATTAATGTGTATATTAACTTTAATAACATCATATATACACAGTCCACTTAACGTTCCCACAGCTGGGACTTTGTGACCGCTCACGAGGCCATTTAAGCCCATCAACGCTTGCCTATTACTATACAACATGTTGGTTACCCTCCGATGTTCTTTACTGGTAGCTTAAACTCAATGTACTTGCGCACTTTCAAAACTAAGCTCTCATAACTTAAAGTTACATACATCACAAGTATATTCGAGTAATATTTTTTTTATTTATTACTATTGCTTAGAATAATGCTCAAAAATGTCATTAGAAAACTTCTCTTGCTTTTATTATTTAAGTTTTTTTTTTATACTCATATGCGACGAGACGAGAAAGACGTTCACCTGATGGTAAGTGATACGCTTGCCCATGACAACGTGGTGCTAGTTAAGATGGTACACACTGCACCACATTGCGCTCGTCGCCTTGAGACATGAGGTGTTAACTCTCGTTACCCCAGTAATTACACTAGCTACAGCGCCCTTTAAACCGGAACACAGTAATGTTTGCACACTACTATTGTCAAGTTTAAATAGGAGCTGCGGTGGTACCTAGACAGTCTCCAGTAATAAAGATCTATCACCAGTAGAAAACATATTAGTATAGTCAAACTACGGCCTAAAACAAATTACGTATATACTTCAGTTATAACTAAATAACAATTATGCTAAACTCCTCGTTTAAACTAGAGAAAATTTATCCACACCGCTAAAATAAAAGGTATTAAGGTTATATCCGTATATACATCGGTTCGTAGAAAATATTAATACTGTTTGTTTGTTATACTTTTATCGAATAAATTTTGCTGCAGCAAACGGGAAAAACCATGATGTTTCACACTATTTAAAGCCGTGTTAAAAAAAATAGTATATTTTTGATAAGAGAAACTTGTTTAACTTTAAAAATAAACCGGTTCTGTCACGAACATGTTGAAAAAGCGACGTAAATGCAGATCAGCGTAAGACTTCAAAAGCTAAGTATTTGTTCGCAGTGAAAAATTATAAATAAACCGATTTGTGATTATATTTACAAACGAAATCAATGAATTTTTCTATTACCTGCAAGTCTAGATTACCACTCTATTGCAAGCTAATTCAAAACCACATAATCAGTGAATCATCAAAGACATTAAAACTCATTGGACCATTATTTTTAACTAAATTGTGAAGAATATATTTGACCTAAACACTGCGTTTCACATGCATACATGTTTACTATTTATATACTCAAAAATTAAAGATTATAACCATATAATTGTCATCATAAGTTTAGTATGACAAAGATGTTTTGACACGTGGCGAAAATTGGAACTAACGCCGCCATCTTGGAAACGTCAGTCCAAATCAATTCGCTGTCATTGTAGTTATTTCATGATTTTGCTTTTATAAAAATATAATAAAATGCTGGAAGTGTTAAGAAGTTATGTTAGAGAGATATTACTTACGGGTACAGAGTTTTTAAGAAAGAAAACCATCTGACGCCAGATAATTCCGTTGGAAAAGATTAAAGAGCGTGTTGCTGCTGTGACAGGCGGTACCATATTTACTGTTGATTTTTGCCGCAGTTACAATAAATATTTTCAATGGGAGTTAAAACTTATAAGTATTAATGGAGAAAACTGTTTCAGGTATTACTTTACGTACCGTAGCAAGAATTGCAAATGAAGGATAGCTGAAGCAACTTCACGTAAGATACTCTAGGTATAATACAGAAAAACTAGGAAAGACATGGTTTTTAAAAAAGCAAAATACACATTGTAAATGTCCGATTTTTCGTAAAATAATAGAGTATTTTGGTTAATCTGGTATTAAGGTTTGATAATAACCAATGTTTGAAAATTGTGAAACTAGCCTATTGTCTTGAATAATTTTGATATGGAAGCTCCAAAGGTAAATTCACAAGTTTTCTACAATAAGAAGAGAAATTCCTTCTGTTAAAAATACACAGTATACTAACAGACCAGATTGCTTTCTTTTATTTCTGTTTTTATTATCCACTGTTCTATGAAAATCCGCTCGTCGACGAATTACAATCCATTAACAAAAATTACGAATGTTAAAAAAATGCTTTCATTTTCGGTGACAGGGCTTCTATAATTAACGCTCATATTATATTCCAAATTAAGAAAAATTATTATTTGTTTATCAATGCCTATAACTGACCGCTTCCTGGTGAGGCACAACTGATTACTAACATGTACGTTATTTATATATTTTTCCTTTTTGTACATACACAAAATAATTAGTGCGATTAAAACCGCAGAGCGCAGCTAGTAACAAATAAAATTATAATATGTATCTGGTGAGGAAGTGAAAACTATCCAGTTCTAAAGGAATTTTCTTTAACTGGTTACCCTAAATTACTCTTACGCCCTCCTGTCAATGTCATCCAAATGACGAAAAATCCTTGTCGCACTATACTACAATAAAAAGGATTGTAAATAAAAAAAAATTGAAAGTATGTACATATAAATGTTTATGCCAGTAAATTATACAGTTTCCGGGATTACCTTTCTCAAATAATATATGTTTTTATTTTAAAAAAAAACTAGATTCATTTTACAACAAACAAAAAACGTTGCCATTCTCTACGAAGGACATGTTTTGTCTTGAGCACATTTGATATAAAAAAAATAAAAATTCTGTGCTTTAAGTTTTAAATAGATGTCGCTTTATTTAAACTTGCGATTATTTAATCATCAATTTTATCTTAACATTGATCGACACGTTACGGAAATCTCATGAACATTGAAACTCAATCGATTCCAATAGTTACAATAATGTGTTACTAGATGGCGTGGAAATCAATCTCATCGTCAGCAGCTAATGCATATCAGTAAAAATACTTTATGATGTCACTTTAGATTTAAAATACCGTTAAGATAATATTATCTTACGGCTGTATAACTGTATTTTAACTATTTACGTACGTATGGGAATACATTACAAATGTTTAGTTATTGAAAATTATATTTTTTTGTTTATTCAACGATGCGTGTAGAAAGTTCACATGGTAAGTGATGCGTCTACTTATAATAATGTGGAGCTGGTTAGGACAGTAAGCATTACCATATTGTGATCGCGTGGAAAGTTGAGATGAAAATTTCGTTATTACAGTAATTTCACTAGCTACAGCGCCGTTAAAATCAGAAGACTACGACCAGAGAGAAGCAATAAGTAAAAAGTACATTGCTATTATTTTTTGATTTTTGATTCGTATATAAATATTATTGAATCCAAAGATTTATGGTTATAAATTTCACCTGTAATCAAAAACCTAAATTAACTTAAAAGGTATTTCATCAATTAATCTAAAATATATCATCAATTTCCACAATCTTTATATTGATAATTGTAGTGTAATATTAATGCTTTTAGCTCCTGTCGATATAACGCCGACGCTTTTTGCGTTTCGCGTCTGTTAACAAAATGGCGGGCGCTATATTATAATTACTAACAGTGTAAACAACATAATCTTTATTCGCTACACAAATTTTATGTTTGAATTTTAAAATTTCTAATTAATATCCTTTATTTGTTGTGATTTTTCTCTTTAAAGGGCCTTTCCAATTAAGCATATTTAATAAATAATAATTCATTGTATAAATAATAACTAAACGGAATCAAATTACCGCTTAAAATAAATCTTTTTAACTTTTTCAATATTATGTTTAACAAATAATTACTATCTTAAACTATTGAAAAGTGATAACGTAAATACCTCTTTTTCTTTAAATTTTATAACTAACTTAACACTAGGTAAGATAAGTTACTAACCTATTTGGTTTGAATAAAATGAATTTATATTTAGCTGTCTACCGTCTTGTACGATTTGAAAAATGTCTTTTTAATTCTTCCACTTAATAAGTTGCTTATATCTGATGAAATCGAGAGTTCATATCGAACCACAGGTTCATAATATAAATACCACTTATTATAAATTTGTGCTTGAAGTATTCTAAAACTAGTTTAATGGAATACGATTGTTGTTTGAAATGTTAATACATTTAACTCTTCCTCGTTCAGTCACTTAAAGGTATTCGTGTCCTGAATTTTTACATTCGCACCAGTTGTTCATATGTGTTTATTATTGCGCATATACAATTAACATTTGAAACTAGCGACATTTAATACGGCCGACGACTATATTATAACATGAATAAAACAATTATAAGACAATAACTTCTTTTAATGGAAGTAAATGTTCTTTACTGTTGTCTAGGTATCACAAGCAGCTTCTATTTCTTGCGACTTAAAACTTTATCTATCAAAGCGTCGAGCATATTAGTATACTAATAACTAGCTTCACATTATATACAAACTTATCACTTACCATAAACTTAACTCATGTATGCTCTGTTTGTATAACTATATGTATAAAAGATCACAAACTTTTAGGTTTTGGTTATTTTTTATCTGCTTCAAATTCTATCCTACTTTATTCAATTATTGAATTACGTTTACCATTTGTATATACTCCCGGACACTTCTATCGGCACACCTAGTGTTTATAAGTTTTAACGGCCCCTAGCTATATATAAATGTTAGGTGGAGCAATAAGTTTTAATGCAGTTTTAAAGCTGACTTTTTGGTTAACCTTTATGTATGGTTTTTTTTTAATTTTGAATTCAGGATTATGAAAAAAAAAGCGAAAATTCGAGTCTGTTCATTGTTTTCAACGACCCAGGAATGGAGAAAACTTTTTTATTTCGCACAAGTTGGGATTTTTTTATTTGATGTGTCCGATTATTGGTTCCATAAAAAGGCTAATCTAAACTTACAGCCTGTTTTGAGCAAAAAATATGGATACTCTGCTTGAAATTGTTGCCCAAGTTGTAAAACTTCTGCCGGCTAAATCAATTCTAAATTACAAAAAAATAATAATAAAAAAAAAAACATACATAGGGGTTGACCAATAAATCTGCTTCAAAACTGCATTAAAACTTATTGCTGCACCTAACATTTATTTTTAACTAGACACCGTCGAAACTTTAAACACTGGGTGGTGGGCCGATAGATGTGTCCGGGAGTATATTTATAAACATATCTAATAGGTTTTAAATAACTAAAGATCAAAATATAGAAAATCATCGATTCTATTACATTACACAAGTTTCCTTAGTTTGTATATTATTTAAAACTAATCTAATTCTTTTAACGTCTGAAACATGGAATGACGGAGTCGTTGATAAATAACAACTCTGTCATAACATTTTTTAACTTCTCATGAAAAATGGATTTGTTTCTAACATCCAATACCAGTGTACGGCTTAACCTAGAAACAGTTGAACCAGTCTTAACCTATATTCGCGTTAGAAAGGTTTCACGGTAACTTACAACAACACCTTTTCAGCTCTTTCAAAGGATATCTTTAGTTTTTCATTTATTAAGTGTTTTTCTTTTGGAATTATGTTTTTTTATTATATTTTTAACAATAAAAATATATTAGTTTTTTGATGGATAGGTTATAGAAATAAGATTGTTGACTATTTTGCCTGGACGTATTGAAGAGTGTATTAGTGTAAAATTTATACAGATTGACTTTGACAGAACTACGATTATTTTTACAAGATTGACAACAATTTAAAAATTAATAGAATTTTCCAGAAATGAGTTTGTAGCTACATCCATAAGGAACCGCTACATCTTATTGGATTAAGGAATTTAGTTTTTGTATATATAAAGTTTTTCGTGCATTAACTTTCAGAAGTTATTGAAATACTTCTTTTATACTAAATATCTAGCTCTGGTTACCAATTGGTGTAGTGTAAACAACCTAACAATTACCACAGTATGTTATAGACGTATCACTCAGCGTCAGGTGAATGTCCCTTGTGTATTAATTGCGTTGTATAAAAATAAATCTGAATGTCCTTCTAAAAGCTTGTTTCAATCCAAAAATAATTTCATTTAAAAAAAAACACTTTAATTGTTGTACCTATAAACAGTTAGTAGGCTTATTTAAAAACCGGAAACCGTAAAACCGGTAGAGATAAAAATCGGAGCAATGTATTCATTACGGAAAATTATTTTTTTTTTTCAGTCATTTGTATATTTACGAATACAAATTCATGTATAACTTGCACTTAAATATATTTCCGTAATACCTTCGCTGGTTGCTATTTTAATATTTAATATATTCGATTAATGAAATAGAAGAAAAATTAACTAAAATATTAAATTAATGATTACTAAATGATGGTAAAAGGTAATAAAGTGACAAAAGAAGACGCGCTGAAAATTGGCTGAACCGAAACAGCAAAGAATAAAGATATAAAAAAAAAAAAAATCTTTATTGCTTTTTAACACAGTATCTTAAAATTAAGTTGTGGCAGACTCCTTTTAGGCAAGAAAATGCCTGTGTTAGGAGACTACGCTCTTCCATAGCTAAATACAATATATAATTAATATGTAGTGCTGGTTTGTGTGTGTGTGTGTGAGTATGTGTGTGCGTGTGACTGTGTGTGGGTGTGACTGTGTGTGCGTGTGTGTGCATTAAGGAATATTTAAAACAGTCTCGGTTTCTTTATAATTTAAACTTAGTTTTTGTTAATTTGCTTTATGTATGTACTTATCTCCTAATAAATGTTTTTCTTTCTTTCTTTCTTTTCTTAAAACAAAACGTGAAACAATTTATTAGAAAATAATATGGACGCGAAATAACAGTTGATGCGCACGCGCATGCGACACGTGCTCGAATGTAATTATTATTGTTAAATGGGAAATAGAAAAAGGTTATTGTTAATTATCGAGCGTTTGTTAATTGCGAAAGCAACGATTGGACTTAGCGTAGAGGTTCGTCTTTAAATACAGAGGTCTCATATTCGATCACTGGGCTAACTAAGCAGGGGCTTGGATGAAAGTATCTCGATCTAACTGGTAACTAGTCAATGCTGTCATATGTTTTTTTTATACTACTTTGCGACGGGACGAGCAAGACGTTCACCTGATTGTAAGTGATTCACTTGCCCATAACTTACAGCTAGTTAAGATGGTATACACTGCACCATATCGCGCTCGTCGCCTTGAGACATATGTTAAGGCTCGTTACCCCAGTAATTACACTAGCTACAGCGCGCTTCAAACCGGAACACAGTAGTTTACACACTACCGTTTGGCGGTTGAAATAAGAGTTGCAGTGGTACCTAGACGGTCTGTAGCAACAGAGACCTACCAGCAGTAATACTACTATTATACAATTACTAACTAATACTACTATTATACAATTACTAACTAATACTACTATTATACAATTACTAACTAATACTACTATTATACAATTACTAACTAATACTACTATTATACAATTACTAACTAATACTACTATTATACAATTACTAACTAATACTACTATTATACAATTACTAACTAATACTATTATATTTAAAAGAATAATAATGATTCCTCTAATCGAAAGGCTACCAAATAATTCTAGGACTACCTCCACACTATTCCTCCATTTACTTAATAAGAGGATGTCAGATTGTTGAAAATCTTTGGGGAAATACCTTTGCCCAGCAGTGGACGTCTATGCGATGATGATGATTAGACTCCTTCCTTCAATCTTTGCACCATTTTTCCCTGTATTGTATTACGTTAGTTGCATCCAGGATATTGCTGCTAATCCACAGATTTCCTCTATAATCCTTAAATCACCGTTTTCTTTATGTTCATCATCATCATGGCAACACAAACCTTCTTTATGTTCATCATCATCATGGCAACACAAACCTTCTTTATGTTAGTTTACTTTGTAATAACTTAAAGCAAGTAAAAACTAATTTGTGTGAATGCAGTTAAGTGATGAAGGAATAAAAACATTCAATAATAGATGCGATTCATCGATTCTTTAATCGCTTCCGGAGGATAATCGATGCAAACTATATTTAAAAGAAACGAATAATAATGATTCCTTTAATCGAAAGGCTACCAATTGATTCTAGAACTACCTCCAGACTATTCCATTTACTTAGTAAGAGGATAACAGATTGTTGAAGATCTTTGGGGAAATACCTTTGCCCAGCAGTGGACATCTATGCGCTGATGATGATTAGACTCCTTCCTTCAATCTTTGCACCATTTTTCCCTGCATTGGGTTACGTTAGTTGCATCCAGGATATTGCTGCTAATCCACAGATTTCCTCTATAATCCTTAAATCACCGTTTTCTTTATGTTCATCATCATCATGGCAACACGAACCTTCTCCACGATAGTTTACTTTGTAATAACTTAAAGCAAATAGAAACTAATTTGTGTGAATGCAGTTGAGTGATGAAGGAATAAAAACATTCAATAATAGATGCGATTCATCGATTCTTTAATCGCTTCCGGAGGATAATCGATGCAAACTATATTTAAAAGAAACGAATAATAATGATTCCTTTAATCGAAAGGCTACCAATTGATTCTAGAACTACCTCCAGACTATTCCATTTACTTAGTAAGAGGATAACAGATTGTTGAAGATCTTTGAAGAAATACCTTTGTCCAGCAGTGGACATCTATGCGCTGATGATGATTAGACTCCTTCCTTCAATCTTTGCACCATTTTTCCCTGCATTGGGTTACGTTAGTTGCATCCAGGATATTGCTGCTAATCCACAGATTTCCTCTATAATCCTTAAATCACCGTTTTCTTTATGTTCATCATCATCATGGCAACACGAACCTTCTCCACGATAGTTTACTTTGTAATAACTTAAAGCAAATAGAAACTAATTTGTGTGAATGCAGTTGAGTGATGAAGGAATAAAAACATTCAATAATAGATGCGATTCATCGATTCTTTAATCGCTTCCGGAGGATAATCGATGCAAATTATATTTAAATACCAAGAAAAAAATATATAATTTTCTTGTACATAAACTTGCTTTGTATTCAAATTGAATACATACAATGAACATTACAAACCGTTAAATATATATGTCCTTTTATTTCTTAACTAAAAAGCAATGAGAATATATGTGAATGTTTAATATATAATTTCAAAATGATTTTTATTTTAATTTTAACAGGTTAGTATTGAAATCTGTTAAAACTTATAATAATATAGTACTTTTGGCATATTGATGCAAACAAAACGACTTAATAAAATTGATGTTTGAGACCTTAATTTAGTTAATTACCTTGATATGTGCATAAAATTTTAATTCTAATGGTCGGTACCCTCCATGGTCATTGACTTGGACATTAACAAGCGAATTTATATTACCGGTTTAACATTTAGTTTTACTAAACAAAGTTACTGCATCGATATGCTCAACTTTAGACTATTTATTATTGTTACCAGTAATTTTATTAGCTACAGTAGCCTTGAGATAAATTTGAAAGGAGTAATGTTAAATTTTGCTGCTAGACGCAGTCGTGCTTGCTTTAGCAACAGACGTTAATAAAATAAAAGAAGAATACGTTCAGCTACAATATAAAGGATTTCTTTAATTTATAGGTCAATATAAAGTGCATTGCAATTGCTTCTCGCTTGTTAAAGTTCACAATGTATTATCCGCCGGTCCTTTTGTTAACGAAGTACTGGCGCGGCATCTTCATACTTCAACAAATGATAACCTCTATCACAATAAAGGAGTGTTGCATAAATAAATCTGTTCTTTGGGCAACTGTAACTGCTAGTTATAGAATTAGTAAAAACCCAGGTTTGATCATCGTTAGATATTTTTAAAAAATATCGCAAAAAAACTGAAGTAACATAAAGAACTAAAGTTATTAAGAGAAGAGCTTTCATATAATGATTTCTTATATTTCCGCGAATGTTACACATTTATTATAACTCAATTTACGGATTTTATCGCGTTTATTATTTAATTTTGTTTACGACTGCTGCAAAGCAATCGAAACGTCGGGAATAAACAAAATAAATAATAAACGCGATAAAATCCGTAAAATTGAGTTTTAATAAAGAGCTTTCATAGATTTGATTCCCGGTCCTTGTGAGAGGATGCCCAGAATCCCAGCTGTGGGGACATTGAGTGTTTACTTTATGTTGCAGCATAGTAGCCATTAAACTGAACAATTTTGGTCTTTTATCAGATCATTTCTAGTCAAAGTCAAACTTTTTATTCATCATGGGAACAATAGTTCACTTATTGAACGTCAAATCTACCAGCGATTCGCAAAAGAAATGCCACGGACCTGAGAAGAATGGGCAAGAAACTCAGCGGGCTGTATTTTTGTTTTTTCATTTCAAAATGTCTTACACGTACTGCTCGAGAATCAGCGCCATTTATTTCCACACATCTCTATCCATTAAATAATCATCAACACTACAATATGAATTACTTGTTAATACATTTTTAAATCTATAAAATGGCAAATCTAAAACAGTTTGTGGGACCTTATTATCCATTCGGATACCGAGCCCCATAAAGGATCCATTAATTTTGTGCAGACGAAAATAAGGAGCCGCGAGCCTATTTTTATTACTTTTATTTCTACCGTGTATCACCGTGTTTACTTAGTTAAGTATTTAACGATTTTTTTACTGTTAAAGATATTGACAAATTTAGTTTTATGTTTCGTTAGTACAGTTTGCTTGCACTGTTAACCAAAGCCGATACGCCAGATAAGCCAGCACAAGAGTTCTCGTCTCTATTAAGACTTCCTCTGTAAGCTATTATGTGACATCCCGTGACGATTAAAACTGAAGTATACTGTATGCCAATAAGGATAAATTTATTGTTTTTTTATGCTATGTTCATCCCCTTTGACTTGGATTAGTATTCATTGTTAGCGCTTATATTTAAGTGAAAGCTAATAAAAGTCTCTTGTCTTTTTTAGAAATAAAACCAATCTTTTCTATGATAATCGAGAATTCTTCATATACGTCGGCTTAACCACGTTAGAAAATCATTTGATTGTGTATATTAGTTAAATATCAGCAAAAATACGTTTTAAAATTTCATTAATTGTATTTTTAAAAACAATTCAAAAATTATTTTTTACATTCAAGCGTGTTTTTGTAATTTTTGTGCGGGTATAAATGGAAACGCGCCGGAGAGTGAACTTCTTAAGAAATCCTTGCGCTGTTGTACAAATGTAAGAACATTCTGTAAAACTATGTTTTTTTTTGGACAAGTGGCAATCTCAAATATGATGTTAGTGGTGCCAGCAACGCTGACAATTTTTTTTATAAACAATTTATGAGCCGGTGCTCCAATATATCAAATAAAAAGATGTACTACTATAGTAAGTTGTCTGTCTACGACAATTATATTAGTAGCTACATTACCATTTATTAGAGACATCAATTTAAATATAAATTTATCTGTCATACCTCTCACATTCACACGTCACCAGTCAGAGCTCTATAAATTAAATCAGCCATACCTCTCACATTTACATGTCACCAGTCAGAGCTCACACCTCGCACACTGCTCAAATACGAATGTCGCGAGAATCCCAGTCATCCGCTATTTATAGCGAAACGACGTTACGGCATCCCCTCTTTTTTTCACTTTCAATCAATACACCTACTACTATTTTACTAACAAAATATCGGTAATCACAATTATTTTTCTCAATATTTAACACATTGTTCCTTAATAATTTAATCGACACAATTACAAACTGCAAAAAAAGAAGTTCCAATAGAGATTCCATCTTTTTCTAATATCCAAAGTAGTTTTTTCTTTGAAATTAGTTATTCTTGATCGTATATAAGTAATATATCATTATTCTATTGGCTGTTTATACATCTATTTGCCTTCATTACTATGATTTTATAATGAAAAAATAAACAAGTAATTTAACCGTTAATATGTCAGGAAGTAAACTGTTCTAATTGAATTAACTAGATAATTTAAAATTCTGATATAACACAATTTCAACTTTTAACTAATTGACAAGTTAGGTGATTAAATTCAATCAGGTTTATGTTCGATTTATTGAATTATGTTAATTGTTTGTTGTGTAAACATTCTGTTTGTTTTATTTACATATTTATAAGTGGTAATATGTATAAGACAACTTTGTAATGCTAACATCCACTTAGACTTAGATTGTGACGTGAATAAAAACTGTACGAGGGACAAGATGTTTAGCGACTGTTTACTTAAACCTTAACTTAGGTACCCCTTTTTTAATGTGTCGGATTTATACCAACTGAAACCTCTACGGTGTTCCTCTGCTGTCGCTTTTCAGCGAGGACACTCCTCTCTCTCTCCAGGTGAGCTCATTTAACTCACCTGGAGTGGTTATACCGAACCGGGGCTACTACCCAGGTCGGTTGGGTAGGTTCTAATCTTCACAATGGGCAACCAGACCAATGATCCTCAGTCCTACCGCTATAAACCAGGAATCAGTTCCGATAAATTCAAGTCCCACTACAGTAAGCGATTAAAATATCCACAGGTTCTTATGTTTAAAGGGCGAACGACCTCATCGCAACAATTAAAGTATTAGAGACATCAATTCAAATATAAATTAAATCAGCCATACCTCTCACATTCACACGTCACCAGTCAGAGCTCACACCTCGCACACAGCCCAAACACGAATGACGCGAGAATCACAGTCATCCGCCATTTATAGCGAAACGACGTTACGGCATCCCCACCCTTTTTCACTTTCAATCTTTTAAAATCAATACACCTACTATTTTACTAACAAAATGTCGGTAATCACAATTATTTTTCTCAATATCTAACAAAAGGGAGCGTTATTAAGATGGTAAGTAACATTACCGGTAATATAAGTTCAATGTTCTCTCCATTTTAAACGCAAAGGTTAAATAACATTAACGAACACGAACGCAGTGCATGACTAAATAAAGATTAATAAAAAAAAACTAATCTCGAAGGGAAATAAAGAATATAGAAAATTAGTTGTATCCTTCACACCAAAATAGGTTAAATTTTAATGCGATTTGTTTTCTGTGACTGAAGATCGTTTTCATTCATCACACGTATCCGGACAGGCGTTTAATGATTAATACTTTTATTTGAAGGCTGATCGGCGGATTTGAACATGATATTTTTACATCCGCACACTTACGGCGTATAAGTGAAAAATTATAATTGTAGAACGTTAAAAAAAATATCATTAAAATACCTTTGAACAGGAAATGTTAACTCTCGCCTTTGTTTCCTTTCAAGTTTATTTTTATGGTTAAAGGTGAGGACAAATGTACTATGTCCAATAGTGGACATCCACTGGTTATTAAAAAAACTTGCATCTGTACACAGAAAGCTGACCTATACTCCATTTAAGATATATATAGAAAGAAAGAAAGAGAGAGAGACTGTACGAGTAAATAAAATTGATGAGTTTTGCAAATAACAATATATGTTATCTATAATATACATGTATACAAGATATCTAGATTTTATCCTGAATTCTCTGGATCCTCAACTCTAAACAAAAGCTCCAGTCAAAAGATATCTTGAAAATGTTTGATCTGTTCAAATTGACTTATTTCAATAAAAAAACTCTGCTGTAGCCGTTTTTAAAATGTCGTATCGATCATTAATATTTATAATGTTTTCTGAACTGGTTTAAAATTTTATTTCAACTAAATATTTTTATCTACAAGTTCAAACAAGTCTGTAGTCGATATTTTATTTCGAATATTTTAATAATAAATGATGTAAACAAGTGTTGTAAGTAAATAGTATTGATAGCTAAAATTGTTCTTTTGAATATTTAGTTTGAAATATTAAAAAATATACACTATATATTTATTCTGATTATCCTTCTCTTTATCCTTATGAAAATTGACGGGTAGGTTAAAAATAAGCAGTATATAAGTTAACGATAATCTCAGTATGTATGTAATATTATTTTTGTATATAAATGTATTTCGTAACGTGTAAGCGTAATGTCTTAACAATCCTATTAAGGGGGTTTCTAGATATTATCTGTCATTAATATAACAAATGTATGTTACTAAAAAAGGGGAAAATTCTTTATAGACAGTTTAATAGAAATATAAATATACATAATATGAATTAATTGATAGTATCTATTATACTTCTTATCGTGTGAAAACTGTGCAATGTTTTTTTTACGAGTCTGTGTACGTGTTTTAACATAAGTATCTTGATAAGAGCATGTAATACAGATATCATAAAACCGGAGTAATTTAAAGAAAATTACTTTCCTAATCGTTAAATTAAATTTTTCTCTTTAATTTAGAAGAATGTTTTATGTAAGAGATTAATGGAGTATTTTGTTAGATTGTTTTCATGTTTCTATTACACACATAGCTAGACTGCTTTACCTAGACAACATCTCAGTTTGTCATCGGTCGCCGTCAAGCACCAGTGTCGATATTACACAAAAATGTTACATAAACCTTATGTTGGATTGATTGTTATACTTACATAATTCCAATTGGTACCGAAACCGGGCGCTAAATATTTCAAATCCTTTAGAATGGGATCCGTGTGTACTTCGGTGTCCATCGTTACGCACATCGCGATGCCCCATACCGAGACGAAGCAGCTCAGCGCGAGGTTCGTGAGGTGGAAGACGGTGCGCAGCAGTAGGTTGAAGGTGGACGTGGCCTTCTGCTCCACATCGGGCGACTTGAACGCGGGTATTACCATCTCCATGCCGGCAAGGTAGAACGCGTCGAGTCGCGACCGACCGCGCTTCGCAACTCGCAGACCGCGCTCCGGAGTACACTTATCGCGGAAGCGACGCCGGCCTTGCGCGCCGAGCAAAACGCCCGCGTGTCACTCACACTGCACTCGCTGCTAATTGATATATCTTAATTTAATATACCAGAGAGATATAATACACCCGTGATAGCCTAGTGGTTTACACGCCGTCCTTCCACTCCGAAGGTACCGGGTCCGAATCCGACTTACACCAACTAATATCACGCGCTTTGACGGTGCAGGAAAACATCGTGAGGAAACCTGCATATCTACGTCATGACCATCCGTGCTCGCACTAGTATGTGAAATGGAGAAGGCAATGGCAACACCACTCCATTATAACTGACAGGTCGTGTGTTTCATCACACACGATGACCACGACCTTCAGTCATGAGAAAATACGACTTAGAAGAGATTTAGAAAAGCGCTGTAAATGAAATTACAGAGGTAACATCGTAATTTGCGACATGATGACTAAGTTTATCACTTACCATCAGGTGAACGATCTAATATTATCGCTTGTTAAAATTACTATTGACAGTTCTCCTCCAGAAGTAAGCATTACACTACATCCATAATCTATAAGTTGAAGAGTTGTCTTCGTTTATCTTTTATTCTACTAGACGAAGAGAGTAAGACATTCACCTGATGGTAAGTGATATGCTTAGCCATCCTGTTGTTACGATGATATCTTCACCACATTATTGTTAATAGAATGTATTTAAATACTCCTTGTATTTAAATACATTCTACCATAAATATTATACATAGCCTCTAGAAATCTAAATAGAAAATCTAGATAGGAATAATAGGGAAAGTAACCGGTAAGAGAAAGATCGGTCGCAGAAAAAATCGTGGTTAGACAACATAAAGGAGTGGACCAACATCAGGAGTACCGCGCAGCTGCTCCACCTAGCGCGGAATGTGAACATGTACGAACTGCTGTCCAATCTGCATTAGTTGGAGAGGCACGTTAAGAAAAAGAAATCTAAAACATTGTTATCTTCTGAATCACACCGAGAGACACTAAAGAGATTCGCCAAAACAAACCTTAGATATTGGATTAGTTTACTGTTAGTTAGTCTCTGTTGCCGGAAACCGTCTAAGTACCACCGCAGCTCTTATTTCAGTATTGTGCAAACTTTACTGTTTTTACTGAAGTGCGCTGTAAACTAGTGAAATTACTGAGGTAACGATACTTAACATAAATCTAATCTTAACTATCTCCGCGTTGTTATGTGCCAGCGTATCACTTACCATCAGGTGAACGTCTCTCATCTCGTCGACTTGTAGAATTAAAAAAAAGATGTAGTTTCAGTTAAAATTAATATTATCACGAACCTGGATAAACCGTACTGATTTGCAGATAACTAGTTAATCTTCTTTTTAATTTTAATTTATGTTTAACAATCAAATTATAAAATAATTAACATCCATAACATATACAAGTCGATATTGATTAGTCAACTACAATTTTACTGTAAGTTAAATCTCCGTAACAAACAAACACTTGTTACCTGCCAAGAACCAATAGTTAAATCAATCGAATACAAACCATTCTTACTGCTGATAACTTACTTGATGATTATCACTTATTGTATAAGCCGTAGAGTCTAAATTTTACATGAACTTACATTTCTGATCTTTAATCATTGAAACATATTAATTTAACTGGCGGTAGATATCTGTTACCGGAGTTTGTACATCTACCGCCAAATAGTAGCGTGTTAACATTACTGAGATAGTTAATATACTTGAGTAACGAGACTTAACATCTTATATTTTTAGGCGATAAACACAATGTGATCATATCATCCTGACTAACACGACAATGTCAATGACAAGCGTATCACTTACCGTCAGGTTAACGGCCTGCTCGTGTGAATCGCCTTTACAAATATAAAAATCACCGCTTTAACAAACAATAGTATTTACTTAACAATACTTCGGTTAAAGTTATTAATAAACTGTTTAAGAATATTTTTATCTCAGTCGTATTTCCTCATGACTAATGGTCGTGTTATAATGGAGTGGTGTTGCCATTGACTTCTCCATTTCACATACTAGTGCGAGCACGGATGGTCATCACATAGATATGCAGGTTTCCTCACCATGTTTTCCTTCACCGTCAGAGCACGTGATATGGGTATACTAACTGCATATAAACTGAAAAATTCATAGGTGCAGGTCGGATTCGAACACGGTACCTTCGGAGTGGAAGGCCAGCGTTCAAATCACTAGGCTATCACGGCTCCAGATTTTTTTATCTTTGTTTAAGAATATATCTTACGTTATTTTCTAGTACATTTCATTAAACAAACATTTCCATTGGAGAAGAGGCGAAGTTTTAGAAACTAATGTTGAGCATGTGATTGCACACTTAGTTAACATTATATCTTTAATTCGTTTGGATAAGTCGTAACTCTGCTTCACTTAATATGTATATCAAATAATAATAATAGATAATTATTTAATTTACAAATTTATAAAAAAACCTAAAAAATTTCAATTCATTTCTCAGTGACATCTATAGTGAACATTCGTTAACTAGTGTTTGTGCAGAACTGTTTTATTTTAGTTATGTCTCTATTCTATAAAACGACGAGACGAGCAGAATGATTTAGTGGTAACCGTTCCTGCCTACAACAAAATGGCGCTAGGTATAAAAATACACAACACGACTTTGAACGTCGTTCCTTAAAGACAAAAGATGTTATTTCTTGTTACTAGAGACCTAATATTTATGGGTATTTATTTAGTTTATTTTTTTTATAGAGTATAATATAACAATCAGTTTAATAACCTTGTGATAACTGAAACTTAAAATTGATATCTCCTAATTGTAACAATTACTATTATACGCTCATCGCTTATCATTAAATACGGTTTACTGCTACCCTCACAAAATTTATCGGTTTACTGCAACCCACTTCGATATATCAGGTTTTTGGACTATATGTATCCGTATGCTATCATCTTTATCAAATCATCACTTCATCAACACAGGTGGATAGTTCAAATCACAACGCATCTACGTTAGTCTCTACGTCAAACGTTACAAATGCATTTACTTGTTCGCTTTTATTTCATTTGAAAATTTTCGGTCGGACAGTGAAAGAAATTAGAATTTACTACCACAGATTCTCAAGCACTGTGAATTACGTGTTTTTAAATTAATTATACAATTATTCAACGCAAGGCATCGAACTTGTACGGTCAGAATTTAAAGTAAGCATAGGCGCTGTGTTACCACGTCCATTGGAAAGTAAAAGGACCCTAATAAGCATAGACAATCGATTTGTTCGAGCATACATTTTGTACGGCTAATAATTGGCCCGCACATTGATTTCTCGTATTCCAATAGCTCTCCGACACGTGAAAACCAACAGCGTAATCTCACTTAAACAT
The DNA here is from genome assembly GCA_029286795.1 of Byasa hedistus. Lineage (NCBI taxonomy): Eukaryota > Metazoa > Arthropoda > Insecta > Lepidoptera > Papilionidae > Byasa > Byasa hedistus. The sequence continues at coordinate 7,578,028 of JAGSMW010000028.1, forward strand.
TCGTGGTTCCGTACAAAAAGAAATATAATTTGTTTTAAAACAATTGTAATATTAATTACAAGCATTAATAATTCTTTTTACTTTGAAATTTACTTCTCATCTTTGTTCTGAAATAAAAGCTGAAAAGCATTTAAAGCATGTCTAGATTTTTTTTAATTTTTAAGCTAAATTACATCACAGTTAACTTTTTTATTTTATCGCTTTATAAGTTATGGGTAAAACTAAAATTACTTAAAAAGTATGAAACAAATAAACAGCGATTAAAATAAACTTTACTATAGCTCCGTTAATTACTAAAGAGGCCCCCGAAACAATCGGCGCGAACGGACAAATTAGTAAAAACGTATCCGTAACGAAAATAAGGCCGTGGAAGCGCACCCATGCGGCCACAACTAGTCTGCAGCGTCAAAAGAAAGTAGGCGTCATATAAAACAGATTCCTCCCACATGCTCCGGTCAGTGCAACCTTGGCCGCGAGAAAGCGAACCTCATCGCCATTACGAGAAATTAAAAAAAAAAGCGGACGAAGCGCGAGCTTTGACAGGTGTCAAAATGTTGCCGAAGGGCTGCGTGGTATTGATGTTGTTCTTGTCAACGGTACAAAGTGCGAGTTTGTTGGAGAGGTCGTACGAGTACGTCATGAGCTTGGGGAAGAACGTCGCGCCCAGTGTTATGTCGGTCTTCGACTGCCTCGCCGACGACGACGCCTGGAGCTGTGCGAAGGAGAAGGCGGGGAAACTCCTCGACAACTGGGACGAGGAAGTCGACAAGCAGAGAAGAATATGGCAGGGTGAGTTCACATTTCTTTTGCACTAAAGCTAAAAGAAAAAGAAACACTTTCCTTATATTACCAAAACGAAATATATACCTTCTGTTAATGAAAAAAATGTTTACTTTTTTATCGCTGACTTTCCTGTTCGTGTCGTTCTTTAAAGATCCAGTGATTAATGTTAAAAAAAACCGGCGGCATTATTTTATATTCTTTTGCATATTTTTGCGTCATTCTTAAAGGAAAACTGACGATTTCCTGCGCCTGTCCCTGAGAACATTTGCATTTTTTAATCAAACCAAAAACTATTGTATATAGTCAATAAAAATCATTTATAACATAAATCGGTTAAGCTAAAGTTATTTTTTTATTTTTAAAAAAAAAACCTCAAAACGATCGTGAAAACCCAATTCTAATTTAAGAAACGAGAATGCTTCTGGATTTTGTTGGATTTGATTTTGACCAGATTGAGTTTGCTCCGCAAAGTTATTACAAAACATTTTTTAAGTTATCTTTTATAATTATAGGGAACATAAGTCAATAAATGTACTTTTTTAATTGAATATCTTTTCTTAAAACCATCTTAACAATTATAAAAAATCGATAATGTGCTTTAACTTTAATTTTTTTATGAAAAAAATCTTTCAAAAGCTAAGCTAAGAATTAACGGGGTTTTATTAATTTTAGCAGTACTACTAATATTTAAAAAAGAACGTCAACGTTTGTAGTCTTATATGAAAAGACTACAAATTTATTATATAACTAAATAACCAGCAGAATTTCAGTCTGATGGTATCGCTTGTGATTAGAATGGCTACGGACCCTTATAACATGGTAAAAATAGGGTCATCATCAGTACCAAATCAGAAAGAACTAAATTAGGTCGTGAAATCTATTATCAGTATAATATATAAACGGAGACATACTATATACTGGTAGTAAATAAATATGGCCAGAGACCATATTAATATCAGCGCTAACCAATATTCTACTACCAAGCAGTAAACTAACATAGCTTGCATTATTAAAGTAGTACGTACAAAGAAATCTAATAATCTAGTCGATAAATCGTAAGCTTCATGATATAACGGACGCATTGCGAACTGATGATGCATCGACCATATATAGGGCTATCGACCATACACTAGGAAATTCATTCGATTAACATAACATGAATGTTCAGATGAAATAGGTTATTTGAATAATTCTAACAAAACTATATAATGATTAGAAATCCTTTTTAACATGACCTGTTATTCGAGTTAGGATACAAAGCTGCATGTGCTGGTCGTTTTAAGACATGTTAATTATCGTTACTCCAGTAACATCGCTAGCTACAACGCCCTTCAAAGCAGAATACAGTAATTTTTTTTATTCGAAGAGGAGACGGTCATCTGATGATAAGTGATATGCTTACTAATAATAAAGTGGTGGTGGTTAAGATGGTATACACTGCACCACATTACGCTCGTCGCCTTGAGACGTATGTCAAGTCTCGTCACCCCAGCAATATCACCAGCTACAACGGCCTTCAAACTGGAATACAGTAATGTTTGCACACTACTGTTGTTACTATGCTTGAAACAATCTCACTAGCGTACTAGTTGGTTTTTGTAACACGAAGGCACCAGGTTCGATTCCGTGAACTTCGATTTCGTTGATAGTCATAAATATACTCCCGGACACATCTATCGGCCCACCACCCAGTGTTTAAAGTTTCGACGGTGTCTAGTTAAAAATAAATGTTAGGTGGAGCAATAAGTTTTAATGCAGTTTTGAAGCTGATTTATTGGTCAACCCTTACGTACGTCTTTTTTTAATTTTTTTTGTAATTTCGAATTGATTTGGCCGGCAGAAGTTTTACAACTTGGGCGACAATTTCAGGCCGAGTATCCATATTTTTGGTCAAAACTGGCTCGTAAGTTTAGATTTGCCTTTCTATGGAACCAATAATAGGAAACATAAAAAAAGTTTTCTCCATTCCCGGGTCGTTGAAAACAATGAACAGACTCGAATTTTCGTTTTTTTTTCATAATCCTGAATTCAAAATTAAAAAAAAACATACATAAAGATCGTCCAAAAAATCTGCTCCAAAACTGCATTAAAACTTATTGCTGCACCTAACATTTATTTTTAGCTAGGCACCGTTAAAACTTTTAAACACTAGGTGGGCCGATAGATGTGTCCGGGAGTGTATATCACTACCATCGCATGTAGTAAAGATTGTTTTATTACGTTGTTGTCGGTGATCAACAACCCTGATGTGATTGTAGTAAGCGGTGCTCGTGTAGATGGCGTTAACCACTACAGTGGATGCGCGGTTAGCAGACCGCTGCTCTAACCGTGACTGCACTTATTAACTGGAACGAACACTGAACACTGCACACGGTATAATTTACCGACTTAAAAAAATGTGGTAACTGAAAGAAAAGCAGGAGACGGCAGCTATACCAGGTGGTAGGTCTCTGTTGCCGGAGACCGTCTGGATGGGTACCACCGCAGCTCCTATTGCAACCGCCAAATAGTAGTGTGCGAACATTACTGTGTTCCGGTTTGAAGGGCGCTGTAGCTAGTGTAATTACTGGGGTAACGAGACTTAACACCTTATGTCTAAACGACGAGCGCAATGAGGTGCAGTGTATACCATCTTAACTAGCACCACGTTATCATGGGCAAGCGTATCACTTACCATCAGGTGAACGTCTTGCTCGTCTCGTCGCAAAGTAGTATAAAAAAAAGCTATGTATGTACGCCGCATCGATAAACAGTAGTGTGCCAATGTTCCAGTTTGAAGGGCGCTGTAGCTATTGATATTACTGGGGTAAAGAGACTATTGGATGACTATCTTAATCGGTGATTGCAATGGTGTTTATTATTCTTACTAGCGCCGTATTACGTAAGTATCGCTTACCATCAGGTGACCACAGCACTCGTCTCATTAAAATAAAAGAAGCAGTGTACAAATAGTAACAGAGAATTTGCCAAAAAAAATCTTAGAAAACAAACATACTTTTGCTGCTGACGGTATGTAACTAAAAACTATTATATCTTTTAGAAAAGTAAAATTTATACATAACCAAATATTTGTAATTAAGTCATGATGGTAAGTTATACGCCAGCGCCGATAGATCCTAATTAAAATTTTCATACAAAGCTACAGCGCCATTCAAACTGAAACATGGCCATTGTATAAAAAAACAAAAAAAAAACGAAAAAATCAGTTTTTTTTGGTATATTTAAATGAATTACAAGAAATATACAATAAACTTCATCTGCATTTTTGTAGATGATTATCAAATTGGTATAGCCTTTTTTTTATACTTCTATGCGATGAGACGAGCAAGACGTTCACCTGATGGTAAGTGATACGCGTGCCCATGACAACGCGGTGCTAGTTAAGATGATACACACTGCACCACATTGCGCTCGTCGCCTTGAGACATAAGGTGTTAAGTCTCGTTACCCCAGTAATTACACTAGCTACAGCGCCCTTCAAATAAATAAAAAAATAATAAAAAAAAATTTGGCGGTTGAAATAGGAACTACAGAATTCCAGTATTCAACTCACAGATTTCTTCTCTATAATAATATATTAAAGTAGTGAGGAAAATTTAATTAGTTGACGTTACTCATACGGATGTAGCTACATCGCCCTTCATGCCGCTGAGAGATGGAATTAAATGATTTTATAGAAAGCGTGCAAGCGGGCTGTGTACAGATTGAGAGAAAGCGAGATGGCGCGCGTAATTATCACAATAAATGGCGGATCAGGGTAATGTGGTGATGAAGAGGTTCCATTTGTAAGATCGCTGTATATTTTATGCATAGCTGAAGGCTCATGTAGCTATCACATTGATTGGGTATTAAGAATTAACTTTGACTTACGTCATAAGAGGAAAGTTGTTATATAAATATTTTAATCAGATATAACTTAAACAGTGATACTGTAACAAGTAAAAGCTTTAAGTAATAAAGCAATAATTTAACTTAAGTTAAATAATCTTTAATGATACTTGAGAGATATGTCCTGATAGTCCCTGGTTCGATTTCGCGTCCACGTCTCGAGGGGTTTGGTATTTCATTCGAATTCTCATATCGTCACTTAACATCACGTGAGAATGTGATTAAGTGCCGTAATTGATATCGCGATTTAAAGCGGTTTCACTTTTATTTGAGTGTGGTAGTTTTTTGGGTGATACAATCGAACAATTTCGATGCTTGCCTTAATTTAACCGGTGACCAGCGACGCGACTTTCGTTTTTAAGGAATTAGCATATGGTGAGCGTGATGCGAAATCATCGCGCTTTCACTGCGAGAATTCAGCAGCTGCTGGACAGGACCTGATCGGTTTTGGTGCTTACCCCGCTCATCGGAAGGTCGGAACCGTTAATGATGAGATTACGATGATGATAGCCAAATATGATCACAAATAGGCTATAGTCTCCTTGAGACGAATTAAGGACTTGGATTAGAGATGAAGAACAACTCCAAGGTCGTAACATTCTCGACAACCAGGGTCTAAATCTGGCGAGTCTTCCGAATGCTTCGTACACATACGTAAGCGAATAGTTTTTATTTTATTTTAATTACTTCTCGATGCCATTTAAAGTAGCGGAAAAAAGTCAAAGAACGTTGACATTTAACATTACCACTATTTGCACCTATATATATACATTGTTTTGCTCGTGTTTATTTTAAATATATATAACAAGGTTAACTATTTACAAAGAAAATCTAGAAAACTACTCTCTTAACGTTCCCACTGCTGGGACTTTAAAGCCAACGAAAATAGAGTCGAGACTCAATGCATCACTTTAAATGGGTTTGGTAATTAAATTCTATAGTTTTTCCTCACAAATTTAAAACGTTGAAAACTTCTTCCGGTTTCTCTGACGTCAAAAAATATCGGGCTTGGCAATACACGAACACTCTGCCACCTATACATAGAAAGGCGGAATAAAGAAATGTTGCGGCGGTTTATTTACGATGTAAGAAGTCTAGACAAGTGGCTTAAAAAAAAACTACAACATATTTAAAACTTGACCAGATATGGCTAAAATTTTATTATGGATTTTGAGGCCAATGTACTTTAAAGGTTTTATATTTAACTTCAACATTCAACTGAAGTAATATTTGTATGAAGTCATCCTTATAATAAATATCAAAGCACAGACAAAAAGCTATAAGCTTTTATAAGCAAGTAATACTAAGTTAAATGAACTTTAAAATGCTCGTGCTTCGTCATCATCGGCTAATAGACATCCACTGCTAGACATAGATCCTTCTCTAAAGATCTACGCACCAATTAAACCCGCATAACCCAGATCAACTTCGTCTTATTGAAACAGTGTTAAACTCATAAAATCATCAGTTTTGCAGCAGTGGTTGAACATTTTAATAAACAACCAGTTCCGATCCGGAAAGCTGATTGTATCCCAAAACTAATGGCTGTTACTGTGTTACGGCGTTGTGGGACCTGACCTCTGCTGTCCATGAACGTGTGAATCGAATGGAGGTTAGGGGTCCGTTGTATTTGGCACAAAATTCATGTAAACTATGCCAACATTACAACAGCGCATTAGATATTTTAGACCTCAAATTTAAATTCGTTATCCAGTTTCATGTAGAGTTTATCGTTAGACTTTCTCAATTTAGTTTCTAATTTCTTACTTAGTTAATGCTTAGTACAGATTTTTTAATGAAGCTACAAATGATATCTAAATTAAGCGTTAGCTTTAGTTAAATAATACAATTAGCTACTTACTTCTAAGTCGTATTTCCTCATGACTGAGGGTCGTGGTCATCATGGGTGATGAAACACACGACTTGTCAGTTATAATGGAGTGGTGTTGCCATTGCCTTCTCCATTTCACATACTAGTGCGAGCACGGATGGTAATGACATAGATATGCAGGTTTCCTCGCGATGTTTTCCTTCACCGTCAAAGCATGTGGTGTTAGTTGGTGTTATACTAACTACACATAAATTGAAAAATTCATTGGTGCAGGCTGGATTCGAAGCCAGTACCTCCGGAGTGGAAGCGTTCAATTTACTAAGTTATCACTTAGCCACAGCACCTTTCAAATTGGAACTGTTAGTTTTTTTTTATGCTACTATGCGATGAGACGAGCAAGACGTTCACCTGATGGTAAGTGATACGCTTGCCCATGACAACGCGGTGCTAGTTAAGATGGTACACACTGCACCACATTGCGCTCGTCGCCTTGAGACATAAGGTGTTAAGTCTCGTTACCCCAGTAATTACACTAGCTACAGCGCCCTTCAAACCGGAACACAGTAATGTTCGCACACTACTATTTGGCGGTTGAAATAGGAGCTGCGGTGGTACCCATCCAGACGGTCTCCGGCAACAGAGACCTACCACCTGGTGATCCCCTGATGACCTTGTTTTATCACTGCTTAACGATTCCTGCTTTTGTTGAGAATTTAGCGTTACGGTTGATTTGTACTGTCACTTTAAGTGCTAAGACCTCTGGCTCTCCTGCGTCACTCACCAGCTCCAATCATTTGCTACATCTTCTCAATAGATAGGAGACCACTTCATCTTCATCGTTCTCTCCTAGTTCGTTAATAGACAATGATGATGATGTTGATGGCTCCACAATCAAGTCCCGGGAACTCGAAGACCATTTTAGTCGCCTTTAATTTTTTTTAGCGTTCTCCTTCATGTGTGTGGATTAGTTTAGTTCTTTCCTTTTTATTTTACGTCTTTTTTTCTTTATGTATATTTTTCTGCTTCATTTTTTATTTTGTTTTCCGAAATTTTCTCTAACTTTATCACCTTCTATACTCCATATTATATTTCATACCTTTTCAGATCTTAGTTATACATATTTATATTTTACAAATTGTCACCTTCTGTTACAATCAGGGTTAGATGCCTTAGATCTATTCTAACTAGCTTTAGCCAGGGTAGACTGTGAAAAGACCTCCAGACAAGTTAGAGGCTGTGTATTTTTATTAATATGTTAAGCGGTTATGAAGTAATTCATTCAATTCTTCGATAGTTACGGAGACCTTTACCGCCGAAGCGGAAGTTTTATTAAGCTACCTTTAGTTATGTAGTTGTGTATATTCAATTAGCAAGTTAATTAATCATTGCTTTATTTCTAATAACTCAAGCATTAACTTATTTTCATATAGGATAACATTGATGATGTATACTTAAAATCGTGATTGTATTACACAACCAAACGACGCTGCGTGATGTTGTATATATATATTAACATGTTTAATTATGAGCAGTCGTTTAATTTGTGATCAGGTGGACGTTTTCTTAGGTGTTGATGTTTAAAAAACAATTTTCCATGTGAAACTGAAAAGATATTTCGATTTCGCGGTCATTTTCCGATCCGATTGAAATTTTAACCGAGAAACGAAAGTGGCTCGATGCGGTGAGATATAGTTTTCACTTTCCCACTCGGCCTATTGTTATTAAACTCTGGAACCACGCGTGGGTTTGGTGCTATTAGAAAAAAATCAACTGAATCGGAACTTTCTAGAATTTAAATCGGGCCGCTTGTTACCTAAGAGTGAGTCGCGTCGAAATCGTCATGTGTTTTAAATGAGCGAAATTGAATTAATTTTCTCCTTACGTCATAATGATTACGACAGATACAAATACAAAAGTTTCACTGATTACAATTTTAATTTCTCTTTTGAAATTAACGTAAATTTCACTTTACACAAACATATTTATTTTTAAATAATTTTTAAATGTTTCAACTATGACCACTGGTATTCTCTATCCGATACTTTTTGGAAATTCAATGATTTTTTTTTGTAATACATCCAAATATTAAAAAGGATATTTAAAAGCATTTGAATTACAAAAAGATATATAGTTATAAACATATGCACAGTGATAAAAGCATCTCAAACCTCTCCATCCAACAGAGAAAGGACTGATGAAAAAAAAAGGATAGAACTAAGTCGCAAAAAAAGTAAAAGGAGGGTACCATGGCGGTGAACACGTTAAAAAAATATTAAAAAAGTATTTTTTATTTTTCAGATCCAACTTTATAAGTAAATTATGTATATAGAATAGAATAGAATAGAAAATGCTTTATTGCATACCAAAAGATACAGAAATTAACAAATCACATTGCTTGTTATATGATAAATGCACAATGGGCGGTCTTATCACTAAGAGCGATTTCTTCCAGACAACCTTTGGATGGAAAATATGTAAAGTAATAAGTAAATTTGGTGTGGGTTTTTATTAGGAAATATAATAAATAAGAATAGATGTAGTAACATATACTTATATACGCATACATGAATACTCAAAGTAATTTATTATTACATTTATAACGAAAGATAGAATTTACTGACAAGGTTCTTAAAAGCTTGCAGTGACTGTGTCTATTTTTTTGAAAAACAATCATTAAATTAGGACGTTATAAGTTACGTTGGTGGTGCTCACATTGTTACATGTTTAAGACATATCTTCATTGCAACTTAACATAATTGAAATAACATTTAATTGAGTACAAAATCATTCAACATTATAACCAGTAATTAAGTTATATTAATATTAGCTTCATGAGATATAACGCTCCATTAATATGTTTGTTTCCGTTTCCTAATTTCAATATTAAACTCGCTCAAGAATTTAGCATTGATAGCGATGTTTACAATTTTTAATGAAAATTCCTTTAAAAAACCACTAATGTATTACATTATTCATACTGCTAAATTAACTGTTAAGTAGTAAACAAATATATTTCTTATTTTTTTATAGTATGATGACTATTTTTAATAACAACAAATAGTACTAATCTAGGAGTTTTTTATTCTACGTCTTGAATGAAAGATGTTTTTTTTTTCTAGAAATTTTCCGTTTTTGGTTTTTTAAAAACTTAATGTTACTTTCTCCAGACGCAGCTGATGCTGAAGCCAGGGCCTCTGGAAGGTCCTTGAACGAGATGCCCTCGCAAATAGGCAAGGAGGTGGAGCGGTCTCTCAACTCGCTTGCGGACATCGTACAAAACGGTGTTGCCAGGTAACAAATATATCCATAGACTAAATAACATCCAACTCTTTAATTTGTGATTAAACAAAAATACTATATTATTCCAAACGCCGTTATACCGGTATATATATTAAAAATAACTCGTCAATTTTAACAGGTTTATTTTGTTGTTGGAGTAATAATGAAAACATAATTTACTCGTATTACAATATGCAATATATACTTCCTGAATACATTTGACTTATCACTAACCACATAGTAAACATTAAACCTGTACAAAATATAACAGAGATCAAATACTAGTATTGCTAAATAAAGTTGTAAGTCTTGAAGAGGCGCGGGTTCGATTCCCACTTAGTTTACTGGTGGTAGGTCTCTGTTGCCGGAGACCGTCTGGGTACCACCGCAGCTCCTATTGCAACCGACAAATAGTAGTGTGCGAACATTACTGTGTTCCGGTTTGAAGGGCGCTGTAGCTAGTGTAATTACTGGGGTAACGAGACTTAACACCTCATGTCTCAAGGCGACGAGCGCAATGTGGTGCAGTGTGTACCATCTTAACTAGCACCGCGTTGTCATGGGCAAGCGTATCACTTACCATCAGGTGAACGTCTTGCTCGTCTCGTCGCCTAGTAGCATAAAAAAAAATTAGCTTCCGGTGAATGAAAATCTACCACCTGATGGTAAGTGATACGCTTGCCCATAACATGCCGCTAGTTAAGATGGTATACACTGCACCACATTGCGTTCGTCGCCTTAAGACATTTTGAGTCTCATTACCCCAGTAATTTCACTAGCTTACAGCGCACTTCAGTAAACACAGTAATGTTTGCATACTGAAATAGTCACTGCGGTTGTAGCTAAACGGTCGCCGTCAACAGAGACCTACCAGCAGTAAACATGTTCTAAGAACAGCTTTATATATTAACAAGAGTCCCAGCAGAGGGAAAGTTTAGAGAGTTATTACATCGTTCAATATTAAATCAATCCTTTCTTCATTTTCATAGACGTATATATCATCTTGTAACTACACTCCCGGACACATCTATCGGCCCATCTAGTGTTTAAAAGTTTTAACGGTGCCTAGCTAAAAATAAATGTTAGGTGTAGCAATAAGTTTTAATGCAGTTTTAAAGCTGGTTTTTTGGTCAACCTTTATGTATGTTTTTTTTTTTAATTTTGAATTCAGGATTATGAGAAAAAAACGAAAATTCGTGTCTGTTCATTGTTTTCAACGACCCAGGAATCGAGAAAACTTTTTTATTTCGCACAAGTTAGATTTTTTTTTGATGTGTCCGATTATTGGTTCTATAAAAAGGCAAATCTAAACTTAGAGTCTGTTTGTCCAAAAAATTTGGATACTCTGCCCGAAATTGTCGCCCAAGTTGTAAAACTTCTGCCGGCCAAATCAATTCGAAATTACAAAAAAAAATAAAAAATAAGCCTACATAAGGGTTGACCAATAAATCTGCTTCAAAACTGCATTAAAACTTATTGCTCCACCTAACATTTATTTTTAACTAGACACCGTCGAAACTTTAAACACTGGGTGGTGGGCCGATAGATGTGTCCGGGAGTATATTAACTGTTTAACACATCCGGTAAATGTTAGTACAGAAGAAGTGTATCCGTTTCATAGATCCGTTGTTCGGATCTTAGATCTATATTGGATCACAAAAAATACGGGTGAAGTCACGCGAGAACACTTGTTAAGATCTAATAACTACTTATATATCAATTATACTGTACGTTATAAATTTAATTAAATGTAGTTTTTCTCGTTTGTAGTGAAGTTCAATGAATTGTAGTATATTCTATTGTTCATTTACACATTATTGATTTCTGTGTACCATTCTTTCTTCTTTCTTTTTAAGTCGTGTATCACAAAAATGTGCTTCGCCTTATATCTTTTAACGGACGCAAAATACATATGATGATATTTCTTTGAATCAGTAATATCACTAGTTTACTGTTTGACGGTAAAAATATGTGCGCCAAGTAAGCTATGTTTTAAAAGACCTTTGGAAAGGCTATTTACTGCAACACGAGCACATCACGCAATAAACTAAATAAATATTATGTATGTATGTAAGTTTGTATATGTTTTTTTTTAAACTACTTTGCGACGAGACGAGCAAGACATTCACCTGATGGTAAGTGATACGCTTGCCCATGACAACATGGTGCGAGTTAAGATGGTACACACTGCACCACATTGCGCTCGTCGCCGGAGACATAAGGTGTTAAGTCTCGTTACCCCAGTAATTACACTAGCTACAGCGCCCTTCAAACCGGAACACAGTAATGTTTGCACACTACTATTTGTCGGTTGCAATAGGAGCTGCGGTGGTACCCACCCAGACGGTCTCCGGCAACAGAGACCTACCACCTGGTAATGTAAGTAATATGTTTGTATGTATATATGTAGATATTATGTATGTATATATGTAAGTATTATGTACGTATATATGTAGATGTTGTGTATGTATGTAAGTATACATGTCTGTATTAATTTAAACTAGAATTAGCACCCGCCATTCCTCTCTATTCCACTGTCAAACATTCTCCCGGGGTTGACTGGTAGAGAATGCCACTAGGCATTAAGTCCGCCCATTGTAACGTTTTGGCGTATACAATAAAGTTTTTTAAATAAAAATAAATAAATAGGAGCTGCGGTGGTAACTAGACATGGATTATTCGGTAGTGTATATTATTCGTACATCCGTTTAGCGGCGGAAACATTAAAAGTGACTTTCCATCCGTTCAAGCTCTCTGTTACAACTTTCCGTTTTAATAAAACCTTCGATGTGATCGTTGACGTTAATTATTTTTGTACGTTTTCAAAAGTTCGATTTTATCATATACACGTATTTTAACGGGTACGGTTCCCGGTGAGATATCGGTAAAAGAGAAGATAATGAGATAAACTGTATACTTTAGGAATTTTCATGGGCACGGTCCCAGTAGTGGGAACTTTGAGTGTGCAACTTATTTATACAATAAGATCAATTTGCGTTTCGAAGGAATGTAGTCGGCTCGGAATTATTACCAATGGCGCGGACGTGCACCGTGACGTCATCGTTCGATTGTACGAGCCATGTGTGGTGGGGGGTGTTTGATTCAACGGACGTGATGTATCACACTTATCACGCTAATTTTACCAGGTGGCAGGTCTCTGTTGCCGGAGACCGTCTAGGTACCACCGCAGCTCCTATTGCAACTGACAAATAGTAGTGTGCGAACATTACTGTGTTCCGGTTTGAAGCGCGCTGTAGCTAGTTAATTACTGGGGTAACGAGACTTAACACCTCATGTCTCCATGCGACGAGCGCAATGTGGTGCAGTGTGTACCATCTTAACTAGCAGCACGTTGTCATGGGCAAGCGTATCACTTACCATCAGGTGAACGTCTTGCTCGTCTCGTCGCATGGTAGTATAAAAAAAAAAATTGGTTTACGATAATTTAAGTTTTTTTTTATTATTAACTATTACATATTACTGATCAGGATTAATAAGTTTTAATTATTAGAACAGAAATAATCATTAACGCAAATAATTTTAGTGCTCATACTTTTTTTTTAAATAAAAATAAATAAATAGGAGCTGCGGTGGTAACTAGGCATGGATTATTCGGTAGTGTATATTATTCGCACATCCGTTTAGCGGCGGAAACATTAAAAGTGACTTTCCATCCGTTCAGCTCTCTGTTACAACTTTCCGTTTTAATAAAACCTTCGCTGTGATTGTTGACGTTAATTACGAGTATTTTCGAACGTTTTCAAAAGTTCGATTTTATCATATACGCATATATTAAAAATAACCCTGGTTCGGTTCCCGGTGAGATATCGGTAAAAGAGAAGATAATGAGATAAACTGAATGCTTTAGGAATTTTCTTGGGCACGGTCCCAGTAGTGGGAACTTTGAGTGTGCAACTTATTTATACAATAAGATCATTATTTCCAATGGCGCGGACGTGCACCGTGACGTCATCGTTCGATTGTACGAGCCATGTGTGGTGGGGGGTGTTTGATTCAACGGACGTGATGTATCACACTTATCACGCTAATTTAACCAGGTGGTAGGTCTCTGTTGCCGGAGACCGTCTGGGTACCACCGCAGCTCCTATTGCAACCGACAAATAGTAGTGTGCGAACATTACTGTGTTCCGGTTTGAAGCGCGCTGTAGCTAGTGTAATTACTGGGGTAACGAGACTTAACACCTTATGTCTCCATGCGACGAGCGCAATGTGGTGCAGTGTGTACCATCTTAACTAGCAGCACGTTGTCATGGGCAAGCGTATCACTTACCATCAGGTGAACGTCTTGCTCGTCTCGTCGCTTAGTAGCATAAAAAAAAATTAGTTTACGATAATTTAAGTTTTTTTATTATTAACTATTACTTATTACTGATCAGGATTAATAAGTTTTAATTGTTATAACAGAAATAATCATTAACGCAAATAATTTTAGTGCTCATACTTTTTTTTTTAAATTAAAAAATTACCAGAGTACAGACAGATTTTATATTAACCGTTTTGAAATTTATTATCTGTGCTCTGCTTATTAGACATTTTTGTTATAATCCAACTTTGTTGTTCGTCGGCCCCTGGTTCGATTCCAGTGCTATATATGTGCGAGTTTGAATTGATTTATAACGAACTAGTTATTTACAACCATCGCATTGCTTTTGCGACAGTCATACGAGAGCGTCTAACTGTGAAAACGCAGCTTAATAGTTAACTTAACAAGTGTAAACTTGGAGACGCTTTGTTCATATGTACAGTTACAATTGTAACGTTTCGCTGTACACTTTCGTTTTTATGTAAAATCGCGAACAGTTTCGCGATTTACTTTAAACCTTTGTAACGGAAACTGCGCAGAGTGTAGTTATAAATTATATAGAACAGAGGCAACACGTAAACTAAATTGTCATAAGCTCTGAATTTTTATTTGTCTATGTTATCAATTACAAAGGATCATCAATGGCCGTCTGTATTATGAAGCCATTAATGAATTATTCTCTTTTTAGTCGACTTTTGCGACTTGTTGGGGTTGTGGTATTATCATGAGGTAAATGTTAATACTCTCCTATGTTACATTTTATAATATAAAACTGTAACATTTTATTGTTAACGTCTGTATGAATAAATTGGTAAGTGTATTCCACACGAATTAATAATCATAACTTAACCTCTCTCTCAACGTTTTTAAGCTAAATTTTAACGAGTCTCCTTCTCAGACGGAACTGTGTAAGATCAATCAGCTCAGCCATTTCACAGCTTCCACTTGACATACAGAAATGCGACCTCGCTCGTACGGAAAATCGGAACCGGTTGTCGAACCCGCGACCCCGTGTGCCTACAGGCGCGCACTTTCACTGCCGACACACATAACACACACGTCCCATAATTATGATCAAACATAACAACCGCTTCGCGTGCGCAAAGAGAAATTTTGTATACTATGGAAGGGCGTTCATTTTTAATAATAACTTATTACGGAAACTTAACGAGAGAGTTGGCAATTAAAAAACATAAAGTTAAGCAATAAATTAAACACAGCCTTCAAAAGTTGAAAATAAGCACAGAGAGGTTCAATCAACTCTTTTTAGTTAAAGTATAGTGATCAGGAGTCTAAAATAAATATCATGCAATGATGATGATGATGAAATACATATATCACAAACAGTCACTAAACACTATAACCTCGTCGATTATTTAGCTTATTATAAATAGCTACAATACATAAGTAAATAGTATAATAAGTATATACTAAATATCGCTGTTCACTTGCTAGAATTATAAAAAACTAAATAGTGTTTAGATTAGTCTACCGCCTATTAAACTGCTAAACAATAATATGTTAATATTATTTCCGGTTCAAACGAGAGTCGTTACTAGTGATATTACTGTAGTAACAACACTAGTATCTACAAATGGAGGTGATTGTGGTGCAGGTTATCATCCTAATTACTTGCTATCAGTTGAATGTCTCGTCGCTTATACATATAAAAAAATCGCTCATCTCGTTATATTGTACAATATACATATAAAATATAAATCATATACAGACAGATAAACATTAGTAAATAATGTATCGTAAGGTTTTTAAATAAGAAACATGTCTTCATATGTTATATAAAGATGAATGTTTTCATTTATGGCAACATTGCGTTGAACTTTTTTTTATTCGGCGAGACTAGTAAGACGTTCACCTGATGGTAAGTGATACGTTCGCCCATAACAACGTGCCAATTAAGATGGTATACACTGCACCACATTGCGCTCGTCGCCTTAAGACTTGTGTTAAGTCTCGTTAACTTAGTAACTTCACGAGCTTACAGCGCCCTTCAATACACAGTAATGGTTGCACACTACTGTTTGTCTGTTTAAATAGTCACTGCGGTGGTACCTAGACGGTCTGTAGCAACAGTCTACAGCCATTTTATACCATTTCAATACACACAGACAATTGTAATTATTTGTCTGTTTATATATTTTTCAACTGTGCATTCAGAGCACTATCTACTTGTATATCTAAATCAATCTTTAATATTCCAATTGGTGCTCAAATTAAACGGTTACGTATTTAATACGCTTCCGGTATAAATTTCAGGGTCGAATTCATCAAAATACAGTTTGTGCGAATTAGAATAATAATTTCATTACACCATTTGATTTATTTTCGAAATTTGCATAGTTACTAGTAATTTTGCGAAGCGCCGCGAATGGACTGTATGGGGCCGACCTTGTGCTTAGTTTTGTCAAGGTGACGTCGGTCGGCGAATTATTTGTAGATCTATTCATGTGTCAAAAGAAATAAAGATTAAGAAATAACTGTGATATTAGGATAAGGCTATAGTGTAAGAAACAAAATGTAGTATAAGGAGAGGCTGAAATAAACTGTGGTATTAGATAGGAAATTGGAAAAAATAGGAAAATTAGGTAAAATTAGTTTTTAAGTGGAATGCTCTCTTACAGGGAAAATAAATGGATGGATCCACAGGTCTCCCCTGGAACACCGCAAAATTATGTAGACGACGGAGTCTTCACTCCAGAGCGCGAGGTATGAAAGAAGGAAGAAAATTAGCGGAATGTGTGTAAGCAAAATAGAATTGAAGCGAGAACTAGTATGATTGAACTAGGCCCTGACCAACCACGCAGGGGGATAATGTATAAAAAAAAAGATCTATTCATGTAGCTGTCTATGGTCAATGAGCAAGGGAATATAAACTATAAGAACAGAAAAAATATCGGACCTTGTACCAGCAGCGGACACAAAATCAAAACTTTAACAGAATCACATCTACCAACCTGCACTTAGAGACTTATGCCTTTTATTCTCGTGAAAGAACGCTCCGAGTCCCAACAGTGGGAACAATGAGACAGCTGTTTATTATAATTGTACATGAAATAATAATTTATCAGGAATATATCTCGATTAAATGTATACGGCAGTGATAAGGAATGAAAGTACTAAAGGTCACACACATAGTATATTTCCTGTGAACCCTGAGTTAGAATTGCTAATGTCGCTAACTACAGCTATGACTACATTTTCTTTTTCAAGAACGACACTTATGAACTATCACTGAATAGTACTTATGATAATGATAAATGTGGACCCGCTTTCCCATGTTCCTGTTTCACATTTAACATATTTCAAAACACTTTCCATACGCAATCTCTTCAGACTTAGTGTCTGTAGTTGTTAACATAACGGTTGCTCTGTCTAGATAATTATTAGTAATTATTATACTCATAAACTAATTGCTAAGTTGCCTATCATTAAAAGTGTAAAAAATTTAAATGTTCACACGTAAACTTCAGCTTAGCTTAAGCCATTAGATATTCTAAAGATCTTTGATAAAACTTGTAACATGTAAACAATAAGTTATCAGATTGAACATGCGGTTAAGCATGTAATCGCTACAGAACGTAAGAGTATTTAATTTAAATAATTTATTCTCATCCTTTTAATGAAAATTATTTTTGACAGAGCTCTGGGAAGAAATCACGAGAAAACAGAAGATTTGAAAGCAGCTCCATCGAACAATAACGAAAAGAAAATTAAAAAGATGAAGCCGCGGCCACCGACGGTTCACCTCCTCCGTCCTGTTACAGCACCTGTAAAGAAACAAGAGGAGGAAGGGAGAGGATTTAATCAAGGAAACTTTCAATCGTGGGTGATTGGTGGTAAAGATTTAATCGATGATGGAGATTCATTAAGCGAACACTTTAGTGATAACGATAACGCCAGAAGTGCATTTAGCGGTCATGAGTATGAAATTGAAGAGACCGACGTAGATGAATCGGTTGACGATGAAGCTAAA
Organism: Byasa hedistus; assembly: GCA_029286795.1. NCBI lineage: Eukaryota > Metazoa > Arthropoda > Insecta > Lepidoptera > Papilionidae > Byasa > Byasa hedistus. The sequence continues at coordinate 7,596,124 of JAGSMW010000028.1, forward strand.
AATGAGTGGAACGATTCAAAGATCGGTGTAAGTAATTTCAGGAAAGGTAGAGGCCTGATTTCGGAAGTGTGGGGAATCGGAGAGAAGGCGTTAGACGCGCTGGCTGAACATGTCATTGAAAACGAGAACGTCGAAAATGGAATCCAGGAAAAGAGTTCTTTCGAAGGTTTGTATTTGAATAATGTATGGATTTTTATGTAATCTGTCGACGCGCGCGTTTTATAATAGATTCATTTCTACCACATCTGCGTCAGACTATTAAATTTTGAAGGTTGCTGCCTTCTAACGTCAGTTGACTAGAAGGAAAGAGGAAACAATATTTCCGATCTATTTAGATACAACGAACTATTATCATCGTCATGCTTATAAATCTAAATGTACTTTAGACTGCATCTAAGGGGTCTTTCTCCTTGTGTTAAAAATCCTGAGTCCAAACAGTGAGGAAATTAAGTGGGCATGGTAATAAAATTTATTATTATGGCATTATCATCAGTTTCACAATTTCATATCAAAAAATCTAGTTCAGAATTTGTTTTACATTTGACTGTTTCGAGTTTATAAATTTTTAATCAAGGTTATTCAGGTAGCGTTGGCAAGGTGATACGTATCTGGTGGGCGTGATAGGCCCGAGGCAGAATAATCCGTTGACCCTCAAAACAAATAGTTACGGATATGTGTAATTTCAAATTAATATTCAAATATTTTTTTTTATTAAAACTTCATGCAGTAGACCGACATACCCAAAGTTACTGCTGGTAAGTGATAACGTTGGCCTCAGACAAAATTTATTTAAATGTTATAAACAAGTGATGGCAACAAGGCATGGAACAATTATAACGTAGCTCGTGCAACTTACGTACGCAATTGCATCTTATTGATCTATTACCTGAAGTAAATTATTGATGGAGATCGCTCAGCGCTATGTTTTGCTCCGTAAATGTGTGCCGTCAATGCATCAGTGATTATAGCTCAAGATCAGACTTAGAGAGTTCCGTCATCGATACCGGATGGTGCGGATATCCAATTTAACCACCTGGCGCAACAGCTAACCGATCTTCTAGTAACACGAACGAAGCCAGTTCGATTCCGTATCCACGCGTTTTGAATTTCATTTGTCAGGGTTTCTTCTAACCTGCTGGATTCTCGTATTGTAAATCTGCTGCCATTACAGCACCGATAGGTTCAGTGTATTTAGAAAAAAAAAATCTAGGTTAATTTTTAATTTCTGATCAAAACCAGAAAATCTTCTGATCTTCATAAATATTCTAATCCGCAATTCATCAATAAAAGCTAAATTTTGCACTGATGACGAAAGCATTTGTTATATTTATGTTACAATCGTTTACAAATAATTTTAGAGCAGAGAGGTAAAAAGAAGAAGAAGAAGAAGGCAATCCTGAAGCTGCTGATCTTGGGTGCGGTGCTTAAGGCGAAGATCGGCACCCTGCTGCAGATACTCTCGTTTAAACTGCAAGTGAGTAAGACGTCACGAAACAAACTTTAAAAATATATAGTATTTTCATAATACCTAAGAGTTGACTGATGATCTGCGTCAAGCAATCAACACCTGGAGAAACATAGACTGATTATTGTAAGAATACAAAAGAAGACTAATGAAAAAGTTTACTTTAAAGCATCGACATCGAATAAAAAAGAACGAACAGAACGCTGGAACTCCTGTGTCCCAGCTGTGGGAACATTCAAGTCTGTTTATTATTTATGTAAACGATGAAAAAATAATCTATACACAAAAATACTATCCGCTTATATAGTACTATTACTATAATAACAAAAAAATGACTGTCTTATAGTAAAATAACTGTATTTTTGTATGATATTCTATTTCATACATTATCGGTTGTGTCCAATCATGTTTTCAGGTGAAGTTCTTCATAATCGCTCTGATAGGGCTCGCCATCAACCTGGCGAGGTTTTGGGTCGAGCTGAAGAACAAGCACCAGCAGCCGCAGAAGGTTAGTCGATTTTGATTCTTTCCCATTTAAAAAAAAATGTAGTGAGGCAGACAACATCTGTCCTCCTTTTTCATGAAGAGTAGGTTATAAATATTCTCAAGTTAAATGATGTCCAGTTCAGACATGTTCAAGCTGAACACCTGACCCTGGCTTCCGGAGCCGGTATGCGCAACCCACATAATAAAACCGGTTACTTTCTACTTAAGCTTTGTATACTTAGTACTGGCAGAACTCTGGGGACGACATCTTTAATTATGTGCAAATTTTGCATGTAAATATTTTAGTGTTGTGTATATATTCTAGTGAGTGGAAATAAGTAGCAGTTAAGCTTAAAAGCTTAAGCAGTCTTTTTTTTTAATTACTTGATGCACAGCTTCAATATTCGGATAGAAAATTTGTAGGAATAGATGCGGAAATGAATACGGCGCGCGTCGGACATTTTATATGAAAGCATCGGATACTCACACCGTAACTTTCCCCTCGTTTACCATATTGAATAGAAATCATTTGCAGTGTAACACTTTACCAGTTTAACGTATATCATTTGTGTTTTGATGAAACGTATAAGATGTGTACAGGTGAGTGATACGATCGTCTATAATGTTAGGATGTTTACACATCCTGTGATATTACATTAACTACAACACTTTATGAAGAACACAAAAGATTTTTATTTGTTTATTTTCTTTTTACAATGATTCAGTTTTCACATAGTTTTAAATGTGACGAGATCGAAGATCACATAAAACCTGATATGTACAGGACTACAGGTACAGACGATGGTAAATGTGGTGTACACCATCCTAACTAGTGTAACAATCAGTTGAGTTTGAATAACAAATACAACTATAGTGTAACTCAAGAATCGAATCTAGTACGTCAGTGTCATTTATTTGTAGTTTTTTTTTTCTATAATTGAATAATAGAAAGTGATACGTAAACATGATCCTGCCGTTTCGATGGTGAAACGGAATCACTTTCTCTGTTGAGTCAGCGTCAGGTCACGCGGCGGTGCCGATCATCCACTCGCCGAATTGTACCGGTTTATTAAAAAAAAAAACACTTTCACCACCAATTAATCGACCACGAATTTATGGTGATGATGAAAGCGGTTTGTTAAGTATTGTTTACGTTGAAATTTCGACCGCTATGCAGCAGCCGTGGTCATGAGGACTTAGCTGACATGTTCTGACCTTATGGTCATTCCGGAGTACTTTTATTGTTTGAACCCGATCAACACAGAATGAGTTCACTGTGTTTAGTTTTTGATTTAATTTTATTAATAATGGAATCCGAAACTAGTGGTGAAATTAAACTATCTTCTCTATTTATTAACATGTTTTACTTTCAATATGCTCACGATCCTATCCTTGGTAGCTCTATTTGTTTGAGTTGTAAGTTAACAATTTCCCTTCGCCAGCAGGTGATATATTATGAGCACGCACAGCACCAGCACCATTACGAGCACGAAGATGAACCGGGCTGGGGGCCATGGTCCAGAAGCATAGACCCGGAGGTACCGCCATAACCCACCAGCACCAGTGTTTTAAATATAACGTCTCTATGTATTATACACTGTATGGAATTGAATGTTGCAAAAGAATGTATAACAACGCCATCTAGCGTTAAATTTTCAAGTCCTATGCGATCGGTCTGTTAGTATCCGTGGCAATGTTCCTGCCTGGTTACTAATATCATTCTGCCACCATTCATGGCCACATTGTCGCTTAACATCGTGTGAAATTGAGGTCAAGTACTCTATATTAAATTTTTTATAATATAGACGTCCATTGATGGACTCCTCCCTCCCCCAAACATATCCACACCGATCGCATTCAGCGGTTTCCCATAACTATACCTCACCAGATGTAAATGCTTTGGGCGTAGCATCAACCTAGCCTCTCTCCGCTGTGTATCTGTCAAATTTCTATAACGGAATATGTTCCAGGAACTCGAGGTGGATGCGGAAATCGAGGCGCACAACCGACCGTACCGTGCGCAGGAGCGCATCGCCACCGCCCGGCCGCTGCTCACGCTGTCGTAGCGGAGAGACCACTATAAAGCCGGGTTCACACCCCCCGTAGAAACTTAGTCCTTACCATCTATTACAGCTAACCTAGATATTAGGAAGCTAGATTAATCATGCATTAACTCAATATGCTACTGCTATTATGATGCAGCAAAGACAAGTCTATTTTGCTGAAGAAGAATGAAGATAATATCTCCACCAAACTTTGTCACTATTACTTGTTTAACAAGTTATATTGCTTTATGTTAGAACCAAGTCCTAGCGAATTTTAGTTTAAGTAAATTATTTATTTATTTATTGTAATTTAAGTTTAAGTCAGCCATAGCGGTTCGATTGTATTTATTTTGTGTGATTGTTGTAAAGTAAATTTGGTGAATCGTGGGTTTAGTTTTAATATTTATTACCTTGTGCAAAAAACCCCATGTCCATCAGTGCACGGTCTATGTGAAGATGAAGTAGATGACAATGAGCAACTGTGTTACTATCTAATCCAATTATAGCTTAGGTATGATATAAGCTGAACCTTCTTTTGATTATTAGCCAATGTATGCTGATTTTATATACAATATATATGAAATTAAATGTAGCGCCATCTTGAGGTAATTTACGGCAAAATGGACGCCAAAGAACCAAAACAAGAAACACGTTCCATTTTTTTTTACATTTTAGTAGTTGTTAATAAAATTTAATAAATTTATGTCGATGTCTCACTCAGCAGCAGATACTTAAAAATGCCTGTTTAAAAACCGCTGCATACAAACTGATATCATATCAGCAAAATAAAAAGGAGGCTGTATAAAACCAAAAAATATATTCATCTCATTAATACATACACATTTTTTAACACATAAAATCAATACACCGACAGGCACTAGTACCGCGCGCCCCACCGCTGGGACTATCGCGGTGAATACTTAGGATTGTCCGGGGCGTAGGTGAAGCTGCGCAACTCGTACGGCACCCCGGGGTTGTTCTCGTACCCGATCTCCGAGTAGTAGTCGCCCTTGTGCTCTGTGTCGCAGTCACCGCAGCCGCCGAACACCCTGTTGGGGGACCTGGTGGTCTCGGTCTCCCCCCCGCCGCCGTCGCCTTCCTCCGGCGCGCTCGGCACGGGCCGGTAGAGGGCGGTGTGCGCGGTGGCAGTGTCCAGGTCGGCCTTCCTCGATACGATGATACGTATGTCCGTATGTAGATACAGTTTACCAGATTTTGACGTCATGAATCTGTTGACAACGGGATTCTTACATGAGAAATGCGGATGATGGATATTAATCACACTACGTTTTATATCGGGTAACAGATTCACAACAATTTAAAATGGATTAAAACTTGAGCACCATTTCATATGATGTTAAGTGACAATGTGGCCGAAGATTACAGAGCGTACTCACATAGAACACCCTGGGTCTCTTATGTTGACAATCGGAACATAGCGATGCTGTCATGGCAGTAGATTTATAATACAAGAGTGGTGTAGCAAGCAAACCGAATACAAACCTACCAACAGTCAAAACTCTACAACATGTGACCTCGGAGTCGAACCAGAGACCTCCTTGTTAATATGCAAGCTTAACCAGTACGTCATGGATACAGTCTAATCCTTTATTGTCGTTATAGAAATGAGACCTACCTTAGGTGTATGAGGTAGCGAAGCCACTTGTGGTGGTCGGGCGGCGGTGCACGGGGCGCGGCCGCCGGCACGTACAGCGTGCGCTGCCGCAGGAAGGTGCGCGCGCGCGGCGGCATACGCGTCAGCTCGTACAGCACCACGAACATCTTGACGAGCGTGCCGTGAGGGTTGAACAGCGAGACCTGCACGGTGCCCGCGCGCGGCACGCGGTACCCGCCCGCGCCCAGGTTTATGTGACCCTGATGCAAACGTAAAGTCAACACTGACACATTTAAATATAAGAATGACTTAACATTACTTCATACTATCTCTTTCTCTCTCTAATTATAAGAGAGCACCATAATAAAGACGATATTTAAACGTTCGTAAGTTCAGTAATCAACGCTTGCTGAATTGAAGTTGAAGAAAAATTCATTGCCTCCGTAACGCAGCAGCTAACCACTTACCAAGTAATACAGAGATCCATAGTCCGTAGTAGTTTGATTAGTGGTTTAGTTTGTTCAAAACCACCTTTCTAGGTTACTGCGCTCAAGATTAAAGTTAAAAGTAAACTCAATGTCATTTAGAAATTTGAACTATGTACATAAAAAAGAGAAAAGGTAATAGAAATGTGCAGTACTTACCATATAGGGGGCGTTGGTGCCACCCGGCGCGTAGAAAAACACGGTGACGGGCAGGCGGCGGTGGGGAGGGCAGAAGGCACCGGACGCGCCCAGCTCAGCTGTAAAACCGTGCACAGTCGCCACGGGTTCCAGGCGACCCTTGAGGGCCGACTCCTCGAAACTACCTGAATAATGAACCTACATAACTACCACGTCGTTGTTAATAACGTATCTTATACTACCACATGAATGGCGTACTTTTAATCACCAAAGCGACCTGATGGTAAGTGATGTGCTCTAGTATACTACATATCATGCTAACCTTTTCCTCATGGGTAATAAAGTAAGGGTACGAATGATATATACAGCACATCAATGTGCACATTGACTTAAGACACAATAATAGTAGAATAAGAGTTCTACGGCAATTGAGCAAGAGACTAATTTAAATGATCCGGCAATTGACAGTATCCCATAGCATCACTTAATATTGGGAATGTTAGATCACTAATTGTAGTGTTTAAACGGCTTACCGAGCAGGCAAGTGCTGGGGCCGACGCGCAGCTTTGGCTTGTCCGGCTTGCGGGGCGGCGGGGTGGGAGCGCGGGGAGCCGACGGCGCATCGCACTTCGCAGGGGGGTGAAAGAGAGCGCTGCAATAGACATATCAGAATTTAGCTCAGCAACACTGCATACATACTGTGTAATAATAAAATTACCGATATTTCAAATTATACTTTAAATATGTTCGCTCACCTCTTAATACTGGTTACACCATTAATAGAATCATCAAAATCAAAACAATTATTCCCCCTTCGCAACGGCGCGGGACTAGAAGTCAAAGGGAGACCAGTCTTGGAATGGAACACCATGGAGGTAGCGGAGTCGAATCTCCATCTAAATCTATCCATCTCAGTGGGGGACGGCACCTGATTCTCGCTCTTGGGCTCCGGGAACTTGAATCCTTCCTGCTCCGGAGCTTCCTTCGGGGACTCCTCGTCATACTTGTCGAATGTTCCATAATCGCAGTTTTCGTAAAGTACGTAATCCTCGTTAATCGAGTAAGTCTTTTGTCTTTTCGCATCCGGCTTCGGCACAGAGAAGACAGTGTCATCATCTCTGAGATTTAGTTCTTCTATGTCCTTCTCCCTGTGCTCGCTGCCATTCTGCGATCTATCCGCTACGACCTTCTCTATTCTGCCGACGATTGGAAAGAATCGCCGCAGCTTCGGCCGCTTTATGATGGAGTCGGCGTCCTTCTTATCACTAACACTACTGTCTACTAAATTATCTATATCACACGTTAATTTACTGCTAGGGTTATCACATTTGTGCTTCTTCAGCGCTTTATCGTCATCCTCACACTTTCTCCTCGCTCCGTTCTCCTTCTCGATGGAGGCGAGATTGTAGTTCGCCTCCGACCTGACCATCCCTCTGTCGCAGCTCCCGCACTTCATCTGCAGCACCGTACCGCACTGGCAGGAGACGTCCTCGGTCTGCGTCGACACCGTGTTGGTCTTCCTGAACTCGGTCGGCGGCAAGCTCTCGGTTTCTATGAACGGCGACTTGCTTTCGATTCTGCTCGCCGGCAGCGTGAGATATGTCTGATTTCGATAGCAACCAATAGCTCGGAACCGGTCGAAGCGCGACGCTTGGAGGATCGGTATCGACGTGGGCGCGCTCTTCAACTCTCCTTCAGACGAAGTGCTGTCGCACAGCTTCTTAAGCTTGCTCTCCTTCCTCAACCGCCTCTTATACTTAGCTATCTCCTTAAGCCGTCTCTCATCTAATTTCTTCGTCTCCTGCAGACTTACACTAATGGAAGATCTATGATTCCCGTCAGATTCCTCATCGCAATTGCACTTGTGTTTTCCGTTTTCACTGCAGGGGGTCAGCATCCTGTCATCTAATATCTTACACTTATCGGAGTCGGAATTGGAGGTGTAGACGTATTCAGTTGAGCCTGGGTTGGATACTATGGAGAGTCGACGACTAGAGCTTCCTATGTTTGAGTTGATCGCGAATTCGGAGTATTTGGAGCTTTTTGGACCTAATGTGAGATCATTGAGCTTGCCCACCAGCTCGTCGTGGAGGCTGGCGGGCGTTTCCTTGCTGACGCGCCGCTTCGGTTGGCAGGTACATTTGACTATAGGTATGTCGTCCGTACGGGGGAGACTCTCTAGTACCACTTTTAAGTACAGGTTGCTACCTATACTCGTGATGGGGAAGTGGTGGTCGGTCGGGGTGCGGCTGAACTCCGCCATCTTGTAGCTCTCCCCCGGGATCTTAATGGAGTAGACGATGTTAAGCTTGCGCTCTTCGTTGGACAGGTCCTCTTCGTCGCAGTTCGCTTCTAATTTCTTGTAGTTGCAAAGTTCGCGGCTCAGCTTACGACTGAAAGAACAGAAATAACGAGTGAGGAATCTTTTAGACATTCGTTATAATATATTTTATACATTTGTCATTCTCAGCGTAACAATTAGCTGATGATATATTGAATAGTGACGGTGAAACGTATACTTTGACAGAGGACTTTAGCGGCTTTCACCGAGCTCTCCATTTGTGGAAGTAACAAATAGTTATGTGTGAACAAGACTAACGTGCGATCCTACTAAACTGAATAAGTAAATTTACTTCAGCAACAACGCCCTTTAAACCGCAGAACATTTGTTATAGCTCTGCAATGATACAATCAAAAATGGACTCTGGTACATATGTTTGATTTTGGGACCGATATCTCGTATCTTATCGTATTACAACTATATTATTCTAGCTATATTTACCGTCGCTGGCTGGGGTCCTCGTCTGCAGGCGTGCCTCGCTTGAGGCGCGCCCGCCAGGCTGCCAGCTGGGAGAAGTGGAGCTGCGACCGCACCGCGTTAAGGAGCCACTGCGAAGTCGTGAACCCAAGTGCCTCGTGACTCCTGCAGATATTTACAACTAGTTTAAGTACAACATTTTTTTGAACATATACACGTAATAGGCAAGGTATACCCCTGATAGTAATACATACGCCTGAATACTTATATTAAAGTAAGACCTCGATTTTACTAAATTGTATGTATAGTATATAACCGAAATCCCGTCGTATTATATAAGAATAGGATTACGGTATTCTCATAAAAATAAACGTGATACAAATGTACTCTTGGGGAAACCTTCAGTTTTTTTCTACGAAAACCTATTGTTGTTACGTCTCTATTGTTGTATAAGCCTACCTGCTTTCTACCTTAGTCAAGCTTCATAAAACAGGTTGCTGCATATAAACTTTTTTCATAATAGATTCTGTATTTTTAAGAGTCATTCATCATCTCAAATGTTAGACGTCCACTGTTGGACATCCCTTGTAATGTATTCAACAAACTACGGTCTTGGGGTCTATATTTTCAGATAAATACAAATGTATGGTGATGGAGCGCTGGTAACAAGACGTACTTGTTTTGGAGCGCGCGGATGGTCCAGCGTTCCAGCAGCAACGCCCTCTGCTGGGAGTGAAGCGCGTCGTACGCCAGGTCATCGACCCGGGTCAGAGCAGCGCAGCACTCCTGGCATTCCGGAGCCAGCAGGACCTGCCCACAAGACCGACCATACATTTACACCACGCGATCCCAGCGAGATCACATAAGATTGCATTCATCTTCTAGAAACAAGATAGTACGTCTCCTCATCCCGGTAATTTGAATACAACGACCTTAATACCCGAACCACAGATAAAACAATCAATGGTTAATTCAATATTTACATAATCATAACTTTTTACACAGTTGTTTAGAAAACCTCCATTCAAAATTATTTCGCGTTAATAATATTTGAGTAACTTCTAAAATTAGTCGGTCGCAACACTAAAATATAATGATTTCTTATTTGGTTAGCGTGACGGACAGACCTCAATGCATACGGGGATTTGTTCGTTCCAGAGCGCCAGCACGTGGCTGTCAAGTTGCGCCTCCACGCCCGAACTTGGCTCCACTGTCTCCGGCTTCGGCAGGGACGGCACCTGGAAATATATAGTTTAAAACTTTATTAACGTTGCCATCAACATATCAAAAGATATCGCCAATTTCACAAAGATTTTCATTTATTATTTTGATATATAAATGAAAGTTATATGTTAAATGCGTACATGAAAAATCAAAATTTTAATGCTCTCTGTTGCATTGCTTAACAGCTAAACCGATTATAGTATTTTTTAGTCCAAAAAATCCTCAATGATCTAAATATAGATCTTGGATATTTAAGCCACATGTTTTAAGAGATTTTTAAATACATCATTATTTTATCCGTCAGTTGTATATTTAATTTTTAATTATTTTGTACCGTGTGTCTAAAAAATTGTATCATTAACTTTTACAGTAATAAAAGGATTCTTCTAAGTCGTATTTCCTCATGACTGTGGGTCGTGGTCATGTGTAATGAAACACAAGATGACTTTTTTGTCAGTTATATTGGAGTGGTGTTGCCATTGCCTTCACCATCTCACATACTAGTGCGAGCACGGATGCTCATCACATAGATATGCAGGTTTCCTCGCGATGTTTTCCTTCACCGTCAAAGCACGTGATATTAGTTGGTGTTATACTAACTGCACGTAAATTGAAAAATTCATTGGTGTAGGCCCGTTTCGAACCCGGTACCTTCGGAGTGGAAGGCCGGCGTTCAAACCACTAGGGTATCACGATTGTAATAAAAGGATTACGTGGATATTATTTTAGTTAGTGTTATGTAGACAGTTTTTTTCCCATCATTCCCCTGTATAGATGGGCAGGGCTTTGTCTTTCCTTTTTTGTTTCTTTTGTCTATTTTTTTACTGTTTCTTTTGTCTATGTTGTAGATTTTTATCTTTCCTCTATTATATCTAACGCTTTCATTCTTTCACGATTTCCTTTTCTACACTTTTCTTTTTCCTTGCGCATCGCCTCTTAGAGTTTAATCACCGCATATTCTAGTTTTCAATTTTCTTTTTCTTTTGATCTTACATTTCTTTACTGATTTTTTTTTTATATAGATAAAGTTAATGCTCGACCGCGATCCCACCGGACGTTAAGTGGTGATGTTATCTGTGGTGGTAAAGCGCATTAACTTTGTAATAACCTGTTCACTCTTCTTTTAAAGACACCCACGTCGTAATTGAACGGGAACACTGACGCCGGCAAATTGTTCCACTCTGTTGCTGTTCTTATTAAAAAAGAGGAGCTAAACCTCTTTGTGCGTAAACTGGGGATGTTTACAACATGAGGAATGGTGCCTTGTCGTGCGTCTGGTGGAAAACTTATACTTTATACAACTTCCATTTAGATGTAGACAAAAAAAATAGGGACAACCCTCCAACCTCCCACGGCCCCACCGACCCAAAGGTCCACACCATACCATAGAGCTCATACGCGGTCTAGCCTCAGTTCGGCTCCACGTACATCTTCTTGACTCCCTACAAGTTATTTATTCTCTCTCCCCTTGTCCCTATGTGTCCACTCTCCTCCCTTCCGGGCTGGACGTAACAAGCACACTGTCGACTCCGGTCGTCACGCTACTTCTCCGTGCATGCCACTCGTGTGCAAACTCTCTCAGTTTAGAGAAGTTGTGTTCGGTGCTCACTAGATCCGAGTAATACACTGGGCCCACCTCTTTTTGATCAATTTTATCCATCATCTTTTACCAGGTGGTAGGTCTCTGTTGCCGGAGACCGTCTAGGTACCACCGCAGCTCCTATTTCAACCGCCAAATAGTAGTGTGCGAACATTACTGTGTTCCGGTTTGAAGCGCGCTGTAGCTAGTGTAATTACTGGGGTAACGAGACTTAACACTCATTATGTCTCAGGCGACGAGCGCAATGTGGTGCAGTGTGTACCATCTTAACTAGCACCACATTGTCATTGGTAAGCGTATCACTTACCATCAGGTGAAAGTCTTGCTCGTCTCGTCGCATAGTAACATAAAAAAAATCTTTCGTCTCAAATCCGCATACAACTTACACTCCCATAAAACGTGATGGCGGTCCTCCTCCGCCTCACCACACTCACACATACTATCTTCCACTAATTTCATCTGACAAAACCGTTTTCGAAAACTGACATGTCCACTAAGGATCTGTGAGACTTGATAGTCCGGTACGACCTAATGATACTCGAGTCGCACCGCCACATCCGGGAAGAAACTGAACAGCTCTCGAACTTTTGTATCATTCATCCATCTAACTTGCCATTCACACATATCCCAAATGCTACGCTTAGGCCTGCTAATTTCTCAACTTCCATTTAGATGTAGACAGTTCACCTGGCTGGTGGATGGGTGTGCGGCGCGCAGCTTGGCGTGCAGCGGGTCGGCGGGGCTGCGCGCGCGCACGATGAGGCGGCCGAGCTGACGCAGGAGCGCGGGCCCTGAAGACGGCGCGGCCACGAGCGGCGCCGGCAGCGGCTCACAACTGTGCATCTGCGCAAAGCAACCAAGTAATATATTATTATAAAACATTAAAAAAATTTCATTTACATACATTAACATCCACACTCCCGGACACATCTATCGGCCCACCTAGTGTTTAAAAGTTTTAACGGTGCCTAGCTAAAAATAAATGTTAGGTGGAGCAATAAGTTTTAATGCAGTTTTGAAGCAGATTTATTGGTCAACCTTTATGTATGTTTTTTTTTTAATTTTGAATTCGGGATTATGAAAAAAAAACGAAATTCGAGTCTGTTTATTGTTTTCACGGACCCAGGAATGGAGAAAACTTTTTTATTTCACACAAGTTGGATTTTTTTTTTGATGTGTACGATTATTGGTTCCATAAAAAGGCAAATCTAAACTTAGAGACAGTTATAAACAAAAAATACGGATACTCTGCTTGAAATTGGCGCCCAAGTTGTAAAACTTCTGACGGCCAAATCAATTCGAAATCACAAAAAAAATAAAAAAAACATACATAAGGGTTGACCAATAAATCAGCTACAAAACTGCATTAAAACTTATTGCTCCACCTAACATTTATTTTTAACTAGACACCGTCGAAACTTTAAACACTGGATGGTGGGCCGATAGATGAGTCCGGGAGTATATTTTAATGTTCCCTCCACAGCTGGGACTCGAGGCTTTCTTTTAAAAGGAGATAGTCAAGACCAATCCTTGCAACTAAAGTATTTCCTATTCTATGTCTCCACGTTCTTCCGAATATACATAAGTTACTAATAATACAATACGAGTTAGATAGGAGCCGTTATCAGTCATTACGAACCATAACGATAACGGCCCCCGCGCGATAACAGAGTATCAGACTCGCATAAACGGAGAAGTGCAGCCGCGAAGATAAGCTGAATTGTCCGAGTTATTGAGGTCAGTGGGTCAATATAAATCTTGCTAATATTTATTGATTTAGTAGAAATAATCTTCCCACTGCTGGGACAAGGGGTTTCTCTTACAAGTTCCACACGAGCTCAGTGGGAATCGAACATCGTAACATAACTGTTCTTTCTTAATCCATATTATTTGAATGATAGTACTTCTAGTGTTCTGTGTGTGTCAAAATTAGTGGAATTACTGCGGTAATAGACTATTTTATGCCATCTTTGGTATTAGATGAGTCAAATTAACTATATTCAACTAATAAAAATGCTACTGATTAAAAAAAAACAGGGCTTTATGTAACTTTTGTGTTATACAATTTAACTAATAATATATTGAAGAAGGTAAATATTACCATCCTCATTAAAAAAGCATTATTTTTCCATTTAAAAAATGTATGGTTTGCGTTGGCCTTCAGTTGGGCTGTGACGTCAGAGCTCGGAAGGCCACAAAAGGCGAAAGGCGGTTCCGGCCGCACGGTCACACTTGGCCCACATTAGACCCACACTGGGCCAAAGCGCTGATTTAATCGAAAACCTATTCACAAATCTGTGACTTTAAAGCAACGGGACGAGGAAGAAGTTCACCTGATGGTGATCCATAATAAAACAACGCTAGTAATGACCACAGTCCCATTGATGTGACGTAAATGATGAAGATCGAGAATACTCCGGCTCTCATATGTCGACAGCCGCACCACCGGCAGACTTCGACTATATGTTTTCTTTGGAATCGAACCTTGAACCTCTAACTTTTTTTTTTTAAACTACTAAGCGACGAGACGAGCATGACGTTCACCTGATGGTAAGTGATACGCTTGCCCATGACAACGCGGCGCTAGTTAAGATGGTACACACTGCACCACATTGCGCTCGTCGCCTTGATACATAAGGTGTTAAGTCTCGTTACCCCAGTAATTACACTAGCTACAGCGCCCTTCAAACCGGAACACAGTAATGTTCGCACACTACTATTTGGCGGTTGAAATAGGAGCTGCGGTGGTACCCACCCAGACGGTCTCCGGCAACAGAGACCTACCACCAGGTCAGGTAACTAAAACCTTTGTATGTAAAGATAAAGTTAAAAACGTTACAAAAAAACAATGAACTCCATAAAGTCGAAAATTGTTCAGACACAAACTGTTACCAACGCTCGATTCTAAATATAGCACGCCGCTGGGAATTTCAGCCGCTGTAGCTGAACGGAGCCACACAAAGCGTTCTCCAGCTCGTTTCTAGGCCGGATCCGGGGGCTGGGGTGCAGCACAGAAGTGGGTCAAGGGCTACGCTTGCATGCGACCACGCCCCGGCCCGTATTCGATTCAACAACGGACGCGTCTGCGTCACATTGAAATATACTGTCATTACTACAAAGCACGAACTTCTAAGTAGTATTTCCTCATGACTGAGGGTCGTGGTCATCATGTGTAATGAAACACACGGCTTACTTGTCAGTTATAATGGAGTGGTGTTGCCATTGCCTTCTCCATTTTACATACTAGTGCGAGCACGGATATGTAAGTTTCCTCACGATCTTTTCTTTCACCGTCAAAGCACGTGATATTAGTTGGTGTTATACTAACTGCACATAAATTGAAAAATTCATTGGTGCAGGCCGGATTCGAACCCGGTACCTCCGTAGTGGAAGGCCGGCGTTCAAACCACTAGGTTACCACGGCTTAAAGCATAAATCTACTAATATTTGGGTAGTAATTAGCCAGCTAACGACATCCTAAATTTTATCTAGCGGTTTACCATTAGAGAGAACGATAATACAAATAACATTTAACTTTAACGATAATGGTCGTAGAACATTTCATTGATCATCTGGCCAATTGATTCATCAAACCTTGGTCCAATTGTTAGGGCTTCTAAAAATTACTCATCCAATACCGCAAGGGCTTCATTGTGAATGAGCAATAGATGAAATTGAAGATTCACTTTATCGCTTAGTAATCACAAGGATTAATGGAAGAGCAATATTATTTTATACATCCAAGACCTAGTCTAGACACTGAGATGCTACTTAGTATATTTACACAGCATCACATTGCTTCCCGTTGCTGTCAGACAATAAATCTTATAGTGACAACACATTTCTTAACAAAGTATAATGACAGCAAAAATATGCGCTGCGATGGTGACTTCCTAGAATGGTCACTGACAACACTCACCACTCTTGTGACAGAGACTCTCATCTGCTGAAAAGAAAATGCCACCAGTGGCAGAACATAAATATCAAATAATTATGGACGAAAAATTAAAAAAAAATAAAGCTGTTACCAGTAACGTGACCGTAAAGTACAGAAATGTTCTATATTATAGTATAGCCTACCCATAACCTCAACACAACATATTCAGTTCAAAACAAACCTTCAGAAACCAGTTATGGTTAATATTGCCACATATAAAAATGTCTCGCTAAGGAAAATATCGCAGTAGCATAAATTTGCAATGAATAATAAAATATTTAATCTTAAAATTTGCATTTAAATGTTGCCATTATAATATTTCTATTAACGCAAAATATACGATTGCATAAACGTTCATTAGAAATCGTGTGTAAACATAAAGAATTTTAAACTTCCGCGATATTTTCTCGAACAAGAAGTGAAGTGCGAATTAGTGAATGTATTTGAGTATGAATGTTTATTTGTCCCAAAAAAGACTATGGTCCTTAATATGTTCATTAATTAGAAATATAACTTACTGGTTGTGGACTGATATATTACTTGGGTAACGAGACTTATCTTGTTTCCCAAGGCGACGAGCACAATGACCACAATTTATCATCCTAACAGGTGAATGTCCTGATAGTTTTACAACAGAAACATTATGTTGGCAGCACTGTACAAATTAAAGGATTGCACCAACATGCAAAAGTTTTCTTACGGAAATATTTTAATATTACGCAATTTGTAATATAAGAGATAAAGATGCGTGAAAAATAACAAATAACCTAAAAAAAAACCGTGTTCACGATACGCACGGTCTTATTAAAGATGCGGAAGCGCGCCAATCTAAATTTATATTCCACAATGTTGACAAACATTAGTCCGTCCTTTACACTCCCACCGGTAACACCCATATCGCCGTCCTTGTTCAACAACTACAAAGATGGCGGCCGCGCGGCAAGTGGAGCGACCCATATGTTCGCTAATGTCATGATTAGTGTTAAAACACTAAAATTATCACATTTATAAATGGATTGTAACATTTCCGACATTTCTAACGATTATGCGCCGTAGCCACTTAACTCTTTGCACGTACCGCAACAATTATATAAATACAAAATAGCAAAAACTAATCGCAATATAACAATGCTAATTTAATGATTATTTATAAAACAAAAACAGTTTTAATTACCATCAACAATATTCAAGATGTTTTTTCTTTTCCCACCGGGTCAGTGTTCCTTGATTTCGTGCCAAAAGAACAAAGAACCCGAACGTTCCGTTTTACGCAGCGTTTGTTAATAATAATTTAAACTGAATACACAAACTTCTTTGTATTTTTTTTTTAATAAATAAATAAAAAGTTTATATATGTAGTTTATAAATATAGTTTACAGTGGCAGGGACATTCTTCTGAGCACACAGTGATTGTGTTATTGTAGAATGTCCAGCTCTTCCACGACTTAAAAAATTAAAAGAAAAATATGAACAAACAATAATAATACAAAAAAAATACTTTTCCTAATTTTTTTAAATAAAGTAACAACATGTTAGCACTTAAATTTCACAAAGTATTAGTCACAATAAGGTCGAGGATAATGAAGCGCGCAGGATTAATCTGACCTCTGAATTACTAAGTAAGCGAAATAAAAAAAGCAAGTACCGAAGTGACTTACTTGTGATGGAGGCGTTGTACTCGAATTAAATTAATTTGTAATAAGACAAAGACATCGTACTACGCAGTCAAGTCCAAGTAAGAAGGTTCCAGTTAACACGCTATACATAAAATACAGATAAAAAATATATCAATTTATGAGTTTTGTTTAATTTAAATAAGTTTTAATTTTATCGAGCTTCTACATTAAACCTCTTTTATTCATGTTAAATTATTTCGTGTGTAATTTTCGTAATTTTTCGCTGACGACCATCTTTGTTTCATCACAATTATGCAAAAATGGAAGCAACTTGGCAACCGTTTGCACGGTCACGAATTCGCGCAAATGTACCAGGCTGACAGAAGTAAAAGGAGCATGATATTCGCACACCGGTGCGCCGCTACACACGAATGTGAGCTTTACTTCCTGCCCAGTTAAGTTCAAGTTCAATGCTGACGGGCGTGCGATAAAAACGCTACGCCCGGTTACATTGTTTTCCAATTCAGAACGGACACTACAACCGGTTTAGTGTTTGTATTTTTTTTTAAATCCCAAACAAACTATTTTAAACTCTAACTGTAATGCGATAGGGTTGTAAATCGCTTGAATGTAAAAACCGCAAACAAAGGGCATTAACAAGTCGACATTATTGAGCGCTCGATAATCCATATTGATAATTACAAACATTAGTTACGGTTGATAATTTAATGAACGCGCTACAACATGCGACCTTCTGGAACCGACGGCTCGCGAGGCAGAGTTAATAATTGCGTGCAAGCGATTTATCATCCTAAGACAATTAACATAAAGTTTAAAATTGGAGTAACGCAGAATGGGTATAAGACTTATTTCGAATTGGATTAAAATTGTATGCAGCGATACGTCAGCTCTCCCCCCTCGCGCCCCGCCTAGCCCTTCTGACACAGATACGCTGTCGTCAAGCAGAATATAATGCCGCCGGCGCTTTATTAAAACTCTTTGTTTGGACGGAACCGACGCTTTGCAGCGCTTTACATACTGAAAGCATACACACACGAGTCAGCGTACTGCAATAAATCAATACAAAATCCAGCGATTGAATGTAATCGGAACTAATTCAGGAATTACGTTTTCCGATCGATCGGAGCTCTGCTTCTGATCGGATTTTGTACATAACAATAGTTGAAAATTAAACAACATGTCGATGTGTTCAACATAATTGTAAATGGCGTCGAGTGGTCTAGACGGGTTTTGTTTAAAACGCAATGAATACGAACCTTGGCACAAATGCGCGCACGATTTGAAATTGTATAATCATTCTTGCGACGCGTGCGCACGGTCTTAGACCTTAACGTTATAACTGTAAGACTGACGGTAACTTGAACCTGATACTGTACCATAAGTTTCGATATCAATATAAAATCACGATTTGCGTGATATGAAACAGTGATGAATTATATCCATTACAGTGTATCGAGTATGGAGGTCCCCGGTTCTATTCCAGAAGCGACGATTCGAAAGGGGTTCAATCATCATTAGCTTCCGGTAAACCATATACACACACACCCACATACATACAAATACACTAAAGAACGGTACAAACATAAATATATATATAAAAAATCTTTGTTATACAAGTACTATATATATATACATATGCCAGGGTCCTGAGATACAAGCTGTGCTTAGTTCAGGACCCAAAGGATATCATGTACTGTAATTTAAGGGAGTGTGTATAATAATAATAAATAAATAAATATACTACATAGATATGTAATAAACATATTAAATTACATACAGCGGTCAAGCGTGAAACGGATTTAGTACCCCGGTTCCGTATCTTATCGTGTTTCATTGTATTTATACAGGTGTATCGCTTTGACGTAAACATTTATATATAAATTATTTACTTTACACTTTATATATATTTTAATATTGGGGACAGTGACACTATTATATACATTAGATATATAGCGCAGCGGTTAACTGCTCGCTTTCACAGAAGTATTTGCTTCGATCCCCGGAGGAAATGAAGTTTAGATAATAGTAAGATATCGGATTCGTTCTAACTAGTAACTACTGTATAGTAAACTTGTATTTTTTTATGTACTTTAATTCGGATCGATAATAAAAATTTTAATTCAGGATATACTTTAAAATGTTGTGTTAAAATAATCGCTGAGCCGGTAGAGTACGCCGCGTAAATGTTAACGTTATAAATGATTCATAACATGTTTTTGCATGTCATGGAAAACTAACTTGACGTGGAAGTAGGAATAAAGTTACTTTTAAGTGCACAATTATCAATTCCATAAATAAAGATATGTATTATGTTTATATAAGGTCTTCAGATTTACTTTCAAATCTAGTTCATGAAGATTAATTTTCATAGACAAAAATTATTTAGTATTCTAATTAAATAATAAGTTATGAAGGACATTACGAAGGACTAAGCGTTTCGCTTGGTCCTTCATAATGCGTACAGCGAGGAAGTGGAACAGTCTGGCGGCGTCAGTGTTTCCGTCCAGGTATGATGTGGGGGTCTTCAAGAAAAGAGTGAACAGGCTTCTTCTAGACTAGTGCGCTTTACCACCTAGATTACATCGCCGCTTACCATCAGGTGGGATCGTAGTCAAGCACTAGTCTATCATAAATAAAAAAAAAAAAAAATAAAGTTCTATTGGCGGTAAAGGTCCAAATAATAAGTAAGTTAGAAAAGAATATCAATACCATTTGTGGTATACGAGGAAAAAGTAAGGATTCATAGTTCACTGATGAGTCGTCCATTTTGTGATACTTCCAGGAAAGTTGTTAGTTAAGTTAGTTCTATGAAAACTTTAAAGTATAACGAAGTTGAAGGGTCTAAGCCAAGACTGAAATTGGTCACATTTTAACGTTCTTAATTTAACACGATTAAGTTGTTGCTTAACAAAGACAGAAGACAAATATTGTAAACGAGGAAACAATGTTCACAGCGCAGTGAAATCGTTGAAAAAAAATCTCAATTGTGTTTGGTAAATAGAAAAAAGAACTCACATAACTCCACTTAGATACCTGCTTACATAATGAACTGAACGTAACTTGCAATATTATCGCAAGTTAACTTATTCTACTTTTAACATCTGTACAAACGGGGATCGTCCTTGTGAATATATAAATTACTTTAAATTTATATATATACTCCCGGACACATCTATCGGCCCACCACCTAGTGTTTAAAGTTTCGACGGTGTCTAGTTAAAAATAAATGTTAGGTGCAGCAATAAGTTTTAATGCAGTTTTGAAGCAGATTTATTGGTCAACCTTTATGTATGGTTTTTTTTATTTTTTTTTTGTAATTTCGAATTGATTTGACCGGCAGAAGTTTTACAGCTTGGGCGACAATTTCAGGCAGAGTATCCATATTTTTTGATCAAAACAGGCTCTAAGTTTAGATTTGCCTTTTTATGGAACCAATAATCGGACACATCAATAAAAAAAACCCAACTTGTGCGAAATAAAAAAGTTTTCTCCATTCCTGGGTCGTTGAAAACAATGAACAGACTCGAATTTTCGTTTTTTTTTCATAATCCTGAATTCAAAATTAAAAAAAAAACATACATGAAGGTTGACCAAAAAATCAGCTTTAAAACTGCATTAAAGCTTATTGCTGCACCTAACATTTATTTTTAGCTAGGCACCGTTAAAACAACTTTTAAACACTAGGTGGGCCGATAGATGTGTCCGGGAGTGTATATAAATAAATATTCCTTCAAGTAAACCAATTCAATACTAAGCTATTAATACTTATGACATAAATTATACAAAGAACTTAACACAAGTACAAAACATTAAGTGGTCACCCATTTAATAATTTTGAGGATAATTGTCTATCTAGTATAACAGCAACAGAGCTGTTGTGCTGGAATTATTTTGGGAATGTTGTCCAGTAGTGGACAACTGTAAGCTGAAATGATGATCATAAAATCCAATATAAACCAAATATATATCTGAAAAGATAGTTTTGTAAGATACAGATTAAAATGTAATAATATCGTTTATTTTATACTACTATGCGACGAGACGAGCAAGACGTTCACCTGATGGTAAGTGATACGCTTGCCCATGACAACGTGCTGCTAGTTAAGATGGTACACACTGCACCACATTGCGCTCGTCGTTTAGACATAAGGTGTTAAGTCTCGTTACCGCAGTAATTACACTAGCTACCCCCTTCAAACTGGAACACAGTAATGTTTGCACACTACTATTTGGCGGTTGAAATAGGAGCTGCGGTGGTACCCAGACGTCTCCGGCATCAGAGACCTACCACCAGTAGAATGCTTATTGATGCTTTTTTATTAAAAAAAAAATATGCAAAGCCGCAATCGCGTACTAATGTATGATACGGAACATTGAAACCCGTGGTAGGAACTTCCGCCACCCCATCCGCGCTATCGCACCCCGACCGCACCGCAGCCGTATCTACAACACTGGATAACTTATTTCTAACCGACACCAATACCACCGGAAACAAACATTTATTATTGATAGTTGTCAGTGTGCGAATATTACTATGTTCCAGTTAGGAAATGAAGCCGTGATAGTCTAATGGTTCGAACGCCGACCTTCCACTCGCAAAGGTATCAGGTTCGAATCCGGCGTCCACCAATGAATTTTTCAATTTACGTGCAGTTAGTATAACACCAAGTAACACCACGTGCTCTGACGGTGAAGGAATACATCGTGAGGAAACCTGCATATCTATGTCGTGACCGTCCGTGCTCGCACTAGTATGTGAAATGGAGAAGGCAATGGCAACACCATTCCATTATAACTGACAAGTAAGTCGTCGTGTTTCATTACACATGATGACCACGACCCTCAGTCATGAGGAAATACGACTTAGAAGAGAGTTAGAAAGGCGCTGTAAATGAAATTACAGAGGTAACATCGTAATTTACGATATGATGACAAAGCTTATCACTTACCATCAGGTGAACGATCTAATATTATCGCTTGGTAAAATTACTAGTGACAGTTCTCCGGAAGAAAGCATTACACTACATCCATAATCTATAAGTTGAAGAGTTGTCTTCGTTTATCTTTTATTCTACTAGACGAAGAGAGTAAGACATTCACCTGTTGGTAAGTGATATGCTTCGCCTCATTGCGCGAGTCTCGTTACCCCAGTAATTTCATTAGCTTAGTGCCTTTCAAATCGGAACACAGTAATGTTTGCACACTACTATTTGGCGGTTGAAATAAGAGCTGCGGTGGTACCCAGACGTCTCCGACAACAGAGACCTACCACCAGTAAATGCTTATTGACGCTTTTTTATTAAAAAAAAATATGCAAAGCCGCAATCGTATACTAATGTGTGATACGGAACATTGAAACCCGTGGTAGGAACTTCCGCCACCCCGACCGCACCGCAGCCGTATCTACAACACTGGATAACTTATTTCTAACCAACACCAATACCACCGGAAACAAACATTTATTATTGATAGTTGCCAGTGTGCGAACATTACTATGTTCCAGTTAGGAAATGAAGCCGTGATAGTCTAATGGTTCGAACGCCGGCCTTCTACTCGCAAAGGTATCAGGTTCGAATCCGGCGTCCACCAATGAATTTTTCAATTTACGTGCAGTTAGTATAACACCAAGTAACACCACGTGCTCTGACGGTGAAGGAATACATCGTGAGGAAACCTGCATATCTATGTCGTGACCGTCCGTGCTCGCACTAGTATGAAATGGAGAAGGCAATGGCAACACCACTGCATTATAACTGACAAGTAAGTCGTGTGTTTCATTACACATAATGACCACGACCCTCAGTCATGAGGAAATACGACTTAGAAGAGAGTTAGAAAGGCGCTGTTTACGATATGATGACTAAGCTTATCACTTACCATCAGGTGAACGATCTAATATTATCGCTTGGTAAAATTACTAGTGACAGTTCTCCAGAAGAAAGCATTATACTACATCCATAATCTATAAGTTGAAGAGTTGTCTTCGTTTATCTTTTATTCTACTAGACGAAGAGAGTAAGACATTCACCTGATGGTAAGTGATATGCTTCGCCTCATTGCGCGAGTCTCGTTACCCCAGTAATTTCATTAGCTTAGTGCCTTTCAAATCGGAACACAGTAATGTTTGCACACTACTGTTTAGCGGTAAAAATAGTCAGCGGTAACTGGACGGTCTTCAACAGAGAACCACCAGCAGTAAGTAATCCTGCGTAAAACATCTGATTAATAAAAGAAGACACCAGGTGGTAGGTCTCTGTTGCCGGAGACCGTCTGGATGGGTACCACCGCAGCTCCTATTGCAACCGCCAAATAGTAGTGTGCGAACATTACTGTGTTCCGGTTTGAAGGGCGCTGTAGCTAGTGTAATTACTGGGGTAACGAGACTTAACACCTTATGTCTCAAGGCGACGAGCGCAATGTGGTGCAGTGTGTACCATCTTAACTAGCACCACGTTGTCATGGGCAAGCGTATCACTTACCATCAGGTGAACGTCTTGCTCGTCTCGTCGCAAAGTAGTATATAAAAAAAAACACTACTGTTTAGCGGTAAAAATAGTCAGCGGTAACTGGACGGTCTTCAACAGAGACCTACCAGCAGTAAGTAATCCTGCGTAAAACATCTGATTAATAAGAGAAGACATTAATCAAGTAAAATAAGTCCTTGCGCGTGAGGCACTTTCACCGCATTGAGGTTGTCCGCCGTGGCGACCCAGATTCGATGCCCGCGCGAATCTAGCGCTTTGCGTAATCGAAGATTTACAATAAAAAAAAAAAAAGTGCTTACGTCGAGGCGCGAAAGTGACCATAAAAATCCTCGATTATAGCATTTGCTAAAATCGTGATTCTCTTACAAGATCTCAACTACAACTTTCACCATCCTCCATGGCAGTCGCTCCTATCAACTTCAATATACCATCTTAGACTACCATCTCTTACCATCAGGTGAAATCACCAGGTGGTAAGTCTCTGTTGCCGGAGACCGTCTGGGTGGGTACCACCGCAGCTCCTATTGCAACCGACAAATAGTAGTGTGCGAACATTACTGTGTTCCGGTTTGAAGGGCGCTGTAGCTAGTGTAATTACTGGGGTAACGAGACTTAACAACTTATGTCTCAAGGCGACGAGCGCAATGTGGTGCAGTGTGTACCATCTTAACTAGCACCGCGTTGTCATGGGCAAGCGTATCACTTACCAGGTGGTAGGTCTCTGTTGCCGGAGACCGTCTGGGTGGGTACCACCGCAGCTCCTATTGCAACCGACAAATAGTAGTGTGCGAACATTACTGTGTTCCGGTTTGAAGGGCGCTGTAGCTAGTGTAATTACTGGGGTAACGAGACTTAACACCTTATGTCTCAAGGCGACGAGCGCAATGTGGTGCAGTGTGTACCATCTTAACTAGCACCACGTTGTCATGGGCAAGCGTATCACTTACCATCAGGTGAACGTCTTGCTCGTCTCGTCGCAAAGTAGTATATAAAAAAAAAACACTACTGTTTAGCGGTAAAAATAGTCAGCGGTAACTGGACGGTCTTCAACAGAGAACCACCAGCAGTAAGTAATCCTGCGTAAAACATCTGATTAATAAGAGAAGACATTAATCAAGTAAAATAAGTCCTTGCGCGTGAGGCACTTTCACCGCATTGAGGTTGTCCGCCGTGGCGACCCAGATTCGATGCCCGCGCGAATCTAGCGCTTTGCGTAATCGAAGATTTACAATAAAAAAAAAAAAAGTGCTTACGTCGAGGCGCGAAAGTGACCATAAAAATCCTCGATTATAGCATTTGCCAAAATCGTGATTCTCTTACAAGATCTCAACTACAACTTTCACCATCCTCCATGGCAGTCGCTCCTATCAACTTCAATATACCATCTTAACTAGCACCACGTTGTCATGGGCAAGCGTATCACTTACCATCAGGTGAACGTCTTGCTCGTCTCGTCGCTTAGTAGTATATAAAAAAAAAACACTACTGTTTAGCGGTAAAAATAGTCAGCGGTAACTGGATGGTCTTCAACAGAGAACCACCAGCAGTAAGTAATCCTGCGTAAAACATCTGATTAATAAGAGAAGACATTAATCAAGTAAAATAAGTCCTTGCGCGTGAGGCACTTTCACCGCATTGAGGTTGTCCGCCGTGGCGACCCAGATTCGATGCCACGAATCTAGCGCTTTGCGTAATCGACGATTTACAATTAAAAAAAAAAAAAGTGCTTACGTCGAAGCGCGAAAGTGACCATAAAAATCCTCGATTATAGCATTTGCCAAAATCGTGATTCTCTTAAAGATCTCAACTACAACTTTCACCATCCTCCATGGCAGTCGCTCCCATCGACCTCAATATACCATCTCAGACTACCATCTCTTACCATCAGGTGAAATCACCAGGTGGTAGGTCTCTGTTGCCGGAGACCGTCTGGGTACCACCGCAGCTCCTATTGCAACCGACAAATAGTAGTGTGCGAACATTACTGTGTTCCGGTTTGAAGGGCGCTGTAGCTAGTGTAATTACTGGGGTAACGAGACTTAACACCTTATGTCTCAAGGCGAGCGCAATGTGGTGCAGTGTGTACCATCTTAACTAGCACCACGTTGTCATGGGCAAGCGTATCACTTACCATCAGGTGAACGTCTTGCTCGTCTCGTTGCATAGTAGTAGATAAAAAAAAATCATTTAATCGCTAATCTATACAAACTAATCTTCTTCCTTATTCTTCTTTTCAATAATCATTTGACCTTAACTTCAAATGATTCAGTCGGAATGAAAACTGTAGATGATGAAGAGTGATAAATAGTAGTACTTTCAAGGTAACGGGATTTACAATATTCCGATTCGATAAATCGCCGCCATCTGAACTGGTCCACGTTCGTCTCTGAACTCGAACCAGGGTTAGAGGATATGTGGAACTACAGATGAACGTTGCTACATGAATGAATCCAGGTGTAAGTCATACTCACCTCCAACAACTGACTCCCGTCATCGCAACTATCGAATACATCCACACACTGACCTGCAACAAACAGAAACGAAATTATTTAAATGTTAACTTTGCTCAGAATTACCACATAGTATTTTAAATTGACTATATATAATTTTATTACGACCACATAATATAATAATTATGACAACGTAGTATTTAAATAATACCACATAGTAATTTAATTACGATCACATAGTATTTTAATTATGACCACATAGTATTTTAAGTTGACTACATATAATTTTATTATGACGACATAGTATTTTTTAAGATAACGTAGTATTTTAAGTTGACTACATATAATTTTATTACGGCGACATAGTATTTTAATTATGACAACGTAGTATTTAAATTATACCACATAGTAGTTTAATTACGATCACATAGTATTTTAATAATGACCACATTTTAATTATGACAACGTAGTATTTAAATTATACCATATAGCAGTTTAATTACGATCACATAGTATTTTAATTATGACAACGTAGTATTTAAATTATACCATATAGCAGTTTAATTATTATCACATACCTAGTATTTCAATTACGATCACATAGTATTTCAATTACGATCACATAGTATTTCAATTACGATCACATAGTATTTCAATTACGATCACATAGTATTTCAATTACGATCACATAGTATTTTAATTACGACCACATAGTATTTTAAGTATGGTAACAGTGTTTTAAGCACAGCCACATAGCATTTTAGTTACGTCCACAGTATATACGTGGTTCGCTTGGTCTTGTGGTCTGAGGCCCTTTGACCTTGTACCTCAATAGGGCTACAACCGCGGCAGCTATAAACCTAAATAGGCCCGACGTCGACGTCGAGGCTGACGTCATTTTATTACCGCCATTAACGAACTGAACTCGCCTATAATATCTTAATGTCTAACATTGGCTATACTGTTTTTACTGTCTACATAACATATTATGATTTAATATACTCTTATAGAAAAAACTGTTAAATTTGAAGTTACGATTTCGATGGCCAAAATTATACTAAACTTTTAAGCTATTAGAATGATATGTAACGATTTATAATTGAAGTATTTTTATTGTCTTATCATTATACAGTTGTACTGTATCACAATGGTACCGCAAAAATTGTTCACCACAAATTTTCACCACCTTACTGTTATTTATTATCGTCAACTAAAATGCTTATATACTATTTTTACAAATTACAAATCTTTTATTTAAAATAATCATAACTTAAATTTAAGTAAGTTTTTTGCTTAAATATTTACTGTTGTAGATATATATCTCCATATTACTGTTCATTGATAGTATTAAAATAAAATACTCGTATAACAGGTAAAGAGTTGTCGATTCAAAAGTTCTAAATGCGCATACATCATCGCCAGACTGCCGACGGTGGCAGACCTCGCAGGGGGGGTCTGAAGTCTAGACCGAGTCTAGACCCGGACCTGGGTCAACGTTCAGACAACAAAGAGCCGAGGAAGCGAATCTCTTGTGTCGTTCACCTTGCACCCGCTAATATTGAATTAAATTTGATAAAGATAAAGTGTCTAGCTTAAGATGCGATTAACATATAACTTTTGAAAAAAAAAAAACTTTCTTATCGAAGAAAAATAAATACTAAGCAAATTAAATAGTTAAACTTTAACCTAAAGTGATAAGGAGAAAAACGAATGTACTATCTCTGACAATCTACAAATAATTCCTAACTTGGAGTGATTACTTGGATTCATATTAACTTTAATCACAGCTTATTTATTATCCAATTCGAAATACTGAAGTTTCCTAAAAATTTTTGGCAACTTTGGCATTTTTGAGAAAGAAACGTTGTGACCAGCGGACCTATGATGAGTCTCCATAGCGACCTTCTGCTTTCATCTCTCACCGACTCAACAGTTAGTAACAATCCTACTAGCTATTTGTAACTGTATACATCGCAAAGCTCGGGTTCGATCCCTACTAAGCTTGAGCCCAAATTATTTCCAAATAGGTCTTAGGGAAACTGCGGAATTTCCAGAAACTGTAGCTGGTAACTCATCTTGCTATGGTTCACTGTAACGGTGCATAATGAATCCCACGAACAAGATTTCATTAAATAATTGGAAGAGGAAAAAGCTCACTAATGATAGGATGTTCAACCGCGGACATCAATAATAGACGAGGATGATGATTATATAGATTTTAATAACGACATAGAAACAATGGCAAAAATATTAAATTTATATGATGCATTTTAAATGTATGTTTGAACACAGCGCTTGATACCCTCATCCACCCCCACGAGAGTTATACTTGTTAAAGAGGAAGTGCAGGAGGTAGAGGGGTTTCAAACAAACCCTTTCACTGCACTTCATTAGTACGCGACAATTTTGCAATTATAACAAGGTAAAATCCCTTAGCTAGAGAAAAATCCCGCACCCCATCCCCCGTAACACTAGATCTAAATTCCCCCGGGTTTAGATCTTTATAATTAGTGCTATCCGCACTAAATGACTGGAAGACAGATTCTTGAGAAGGAAAATCTCTTGGAAACTTGGAGTCTACAAGCTTGAAGAACAACTCGCAATTTGGCTAATGCATTGGATTAAAGCTTTGGACTCTAGTCACTATAGGGAACACGTAAGAAAGAAGACAAAGAAATGTTTATCATTTTGTTTTAAATCAATACTAATTAAAACGGATCAGAGTTAGGAGTATGTGACGCTGATGATTAAACTCCCAACTCCAGCCAAATCCAGAAGAGAAGCAGTAATCAAGAAGGCTTTTGTAGATACGATAGACAATAAAAACAATTTCTGGCTCTAGAATTCACATACACCGGCTCCAGTTATGAAAGGCGTTGTAGTTATTAAAATAGTTATTGGATGTGTTTTCCAATGCTATTGTGAAACCGGGCATACTCATAGGTGTGCATGATACAAATTTAAAATGGGTAATTAACGTAAAAACCAAACAGCTATTCACATCAACGACAATGAAATACTGTAGTCGAAGTGAATTTCTTATTTATGGCGGATGGGCGACCGCTTTCAATGCAACATTGTAGGCTCAGATACACTTTCAGTTCCCAGCGCAACCGCAATATAAATAAACTAATCAATTGGAACTGAAATCGTAGATCATTTTTAAAACTATGTTTACTAAATCCTTCGTTGAAATTTTAAAATGATTTTTGTTAGTTTTTCAAGATCATTTTAATATCTTTAAAAAGTGAATTAGTGGCTGGGAATCCGACTACACGAAAGTCCTGGATTCCGAGGTCACGTGGTGGTTTCGATATTGTTACCGTCACGAATATGCCGCTGTAACCTAATTTCTTTGTTTCAGTTCTCAATTATAAAAGTAAATTGGTATCAATTGTTAATCCATTGTAAACAAAGAACTTTTTTTTAGATTTCATCATGTATAACGTATCCGGATATTTAAAGGCTAGCGCACAAAATTCAACCCCTGTAACTAAGCCTTGCGCCCCAATGACCTACTTCGGTACCTCGACGTAGATAAATTCAGATGCACTGTTTGTTGCCATTATCGACCTAGGCTTAATGTTTATTGTAGTAGTAAATCAGTTTCCGTACCAAACCAAAAATTTTCAATTAAATTAAATAACATACATGCGTCAAAAAACAAATAATCATCAACGTCATCTGGAGTGAAAGTGAAGTGAAACAAAAGGCAGGCTACGTATGGGAGGGAATAACTGCATACACTCAAAAGGACTAGTGGGGTTGTCAAGAGTTCCCCGTAAACGCACACAGTAAACACCCCCCCTCCTAAAACAATGACTTTACATGGCCCACGTCAAAGTCATCACGTCGACAGGCTCGATGTAAAGTTAAAATGTGTACTTACGCGGACTGAAGAGGCAGAACATCTTAATAACGCTGAACGCAATACGAAAAGGAAATTTAAATTTAAAATGCAATTAAAATTGTTATAAACAACAATTTGTCCAATCGACACTTAAACGATTATTTTTAATTAAGGACAGCAATTAAACAAAAAAAACATTTTGATCAGCACAAAACTTAAAACAATTTATCGCGATGCTGAAATATTACGGAGCATCATGAACACAATTCGACGGCGCGCATGTTTTTATTCGGGAGCGCACAACCGCACGTCCTCCCCGTGCGACGTCCTACAATAAACTGATCTCAAGCGCAGCGGACTATCAGCTGTTGAGTGTTTCAAACTACCTACACCTACCGTTTGCACCCGTCTAGACGGGGGGTGTGGGGAGGGAGGGGGAGTGTGGGTAGGGTTGACGTTTGAATCGAATACACAGCTTTGATTGGATTCATGCATTTCGACGGCGAAAGTTTCGCTCGGGTCATGGAACTTGTGCTAAAATTTTTCGTTTCGCGGCGGGATTACACAGTGCATTGCGGCTCGTAGCGCACTGACAACACGCGATAATATACGAGTTTCGTTCACTTGAGAAATTTGAGCGTAATGTATTCGTGTTTCTTAAAAAATTATTACCATTGAGAAAATTGTGAAATTTCGAGTTTCTTTTTACAAAATACGAGTGTTAAAATATTAAAGTTCGACGTTGAAATATAGCTGGAGATTTAACCGGTGGCATTATCGGCGCAAATCGAGAGGTCCCCGATAGTTGAAAAAGGGGTGAGCGCTTTCGTCTCGGCTGTTTATGGTGCGGATGGATGCAGTCAATTGACCCAGTTCCGTGGCGGGAGTACTTTTTTAATTTGTTTAAAGCGAACATTGTGCACAAAAGCCCATTTTATAGTGCTGAAATTGAAAACTACGATAAATAAACTAGTGACCCGCTCCGTCTTCTCTCCACTTAAAGTTTAAAGAAACCTTATGTTTTATCTGTTTATGTTCACATTAATTTTGCATTTCAAATATCTCATCTTATATAGTTCTATTTTTTTGTATGAGTTTAGATTTTTTAAATCGTTACTTTTGTAACTCAACGTTGTACTTTCGTAAAGAAACTTATATTCTCTTTAAAGTTCATACTTAATTTATAAGTTATGTAAAACCTTTCGTCGTTTCGTTCGTTCGTTTTTAACGGAATGTTCAGAGATATTAAACAAATAATCCAAACTGTATTTACTACCAATTATAAACGTAATCTACTAAATATTCGTTTCTTAAAACAATACTTATTAAGCGAAATATGAACATAAAAAAAATTCTGGGTTATATGTGCAGGGCACTTATGTATTTTAACGTGACAACGTCTATTAATTATATCACAAAAAATTTTGATAATAAATTTTATTATTCTTGTTTGACATGTTTATCGGGTTACAAATCAAGTTATACTAACTCTCAATTATATTTGTTAGGGATTTTATTTCTAATTATTATTGAGCAATAGAATACATCTTTTACTTTCAACCAATTCGGGCAAACGCATACCGACTTAGCGGTCGGCGTAAGCCACGCCCACTTATGTGCGGGACATTTCTCAGCACGCGCGTCCTATCTTATACCAATTTAATAGACGTTGTCACGTCAAAAATAGCTTATCACTTTATGATTGGACGGTGTTACATAATTTCAATGCAAGTGGAAACGTTTTCGAATAACGTAAACATTGAATCACAACTAAGCTGTTATCAGTTTATCGGACGTGTGATAACACGTGATTCAGGAGCACCTGTTATCATTGTTGAAGCATCACATTAAATAGTAAACTATTTTAGTCAACGAAAAGTAAATATCCTTAAACTACTTTTACTGTTATTTCCTAGCTTTTATATCCTGTAGTCATTTGACGTTCACCTGATGGATGCCAAATGATACCAGCGTTTAACTTACCTGGTTACCAACTGTTACTCTCATCAGTTTGTGTAAAAGCTCTGCATCATGATTTATGGATAAAGGTATTAAGAAATCTATGAACGATACATCTAGAATAAGGTCTCGAATATCCTAATCAGCTATACTGAGCACTCTTCGTCTAATCTCAAATGCGACATGACCACCAGACAATATTTCCTAAACGAAGTTGACTGTTAAGTACAGAATACAGTATTTATTTTTACTTAATCCCATAAAAGACCTAAACTTTATAGAATATCTATTATAAGTTAAAAAAAAACCTATCAATTGATATACATTTCTAAGAGTAAAATTTGGACTTTTTTGTTATTTATATATTGATAGTTTATATATATAACAATTATCATGAAAATTGGTTGAAAGAATGCTTAAAAACACGGGAGTCCCTAGTTCGATGCTGGGGCTTCATGAAGTTTGTTTGATGGTCACTTTACTATGATCGTGAAATCTAGATTGAGCGATAGATCATTATCGATACAAGTCATGATTAAATCAAACCACGTCTATTACTCTCCAAAATCTTTTCCTATAAATGTTCTCCAATATTCACATAAAAATAGCTTCGCTAAAAATCTGATTTGTCTAAAAATTTTAACTGTTTCTCTTTCTCTCTCTTTCTATATTGACGCTTCGCTTTGTGCAAAAAAAACAGTAAAAAGAATGCAATGACTAGAGCGTTGCCTCAAGTCGTTCAATGCTCTTGAGACGCCTAAATTTAAAACGGTCAGCCAACTTTCGCGGAAAAACTGATTCATATGGGAAGTGGTCGTTTGTGGATACGAGTCACCGGAACACGCGTCTTCACGTGTAGTGACAGTGTAAATGGTGAAAGGTGATCACTGGGAATGTCTCACTGATGAACGAACAGTTAAGATTAACAACGGTACGATGGAGATTCATCATCATCGTTATCATTTCAGCAAATTGTTGTCGAATGCTTAACATAGTTTTTTTTTTTATTTATATTCACGTGATGGTAAGTTATACGCTTGTCAACGTGACGCTAGTTAAGATGGTATACACTGCACCAAATTGCGCTCGTCGCCTTGAGACATATGTTAAGTCTCGTTACCGCAGTAATTTCACTAGCTTACAGCGCACTTTAAACCGGAACACAGTAATGTTTGCACACTACCGTTGCGGTGGTACCTACCTAGACGGTCTCCGGCAACAGAGACTTACCACCAGCTAGTTCTTCTCAATCGATTCCCTGATAGCTTCACCAGGTGGTAGGTTTCTGTTGCCGGAGACCGTCTGGATGGGTACCACCGCAGCTCCTATTGCAACCGACAAATAGTAGTGTGCAAATATTACTGTGTTTCGGTTTGAAGGGCGCTGTAGCTAGTGTAATTACTGGGGTAACGAGACTTAACACTATGTCTCAAGGCGACGAGCGCAATGTGGTGCAGTGTACACCATCTTAACTAGCACCGCGTTGTCATGGGCAAGCGTATCACTTACCATCAGGTGAACGTTTCGCTCGTCTCTTCGCAAATTAGTATAAAAAAAAAAGTTAAATTTATAACCTATCTCTTTAGACTGGAGGTTTAAAAACAGCTGGAGCTATGGTCATAAAACCTGTAGTCAGCAGAGAAAGAGAGTTAGTGGCAGTTTATAAGTATACTGTTAGAATGCGTTGGGTCCAGACCCCGGTGATTGTTTACGGTGTAGACGACCAGGGCGTTGACGCGCCACGGGGCCGACGTCCTTCTGCGGTCATCTTCTTTAGTGATGGTTATTGCACCCGCACGATCACCACTGCGGGAACAGTGACATGGAGACACAATGAAATGTTAAATTTTTTTACTGCGAGAACAGTCACGTGATGGTAATTGATATGTCTGTCTATAACGTAGCGTTAGGATGATACACACAGCATTGTGCTCACATTGACATAAAACGGTAAAAAGTAACGTTTGCACATTTTAGACTTCGCTGTGGTCACATTCCGTCAGCAAAGTTCGCATTTCTTATGAAAAAAGTTGATTCTCCAATGTGCAAAATTTGTAATCAGATTGAGGATGTGCAACATTTGCTGATGGAATGTAAACAGAGTAATTTTAAGAGAAATTCATTGCTGACATCACACAGGATTAACATCAGGGACGTTGGCGTGGTGCAAACCGCGCTGGCAGACCCAACATCCAAATTCGCCAAAGACCTGATGTCCTTGGCGAATCTGAATGATATTAGCTCTTAAATGATTTAGTCTGTAGTTTAGAATGTAGATATAGTCTTAAGATATAAAGGGTGCGATGGGATTGATATGCTCCTTCGGGGCAAAAATCCCAAAACCAAAATAAATAAAAAAAAAAACGTTTGCACATTACCCTCAAGCAGAAGTAAGCGATGGTAACTATCCAAACTGTTGTATTTTTTTCAGTATATTTTTATATGTTCAAACAATAAAATAGATATATATAAATATCACGAAAAGTGCAAGTGATGGTTTGGCTAAGTAGTGATTACAAGAAAACCGACTATATGCACTCTAGTGTTGTATCCCAAAAATAGACCCCCGGGACCCTGCGAAACGGGGACAAGTCACTAGGTCAGCTCAGTGAAATGAGGTCAATGAAAAAAGTTTCGGAAACTCCATAGGCACTACGCTCATCTATGCTCCATTAGCAGATATTACAGCGGGGTCCATTGTTCTCTTTTCGTATAGGAAAAACGTGAAAACTTAGAGGTCCGTAGAGGGTCTGCATCTGGAAAATTGCAGCTGGATCGCAGACCTTTAATAACTACGAACATTACTACGTATTACCCCTTTACTCAGAGAAATTACTGGGATAGAGAAATCTGTATCAATACGACGAGCACAATATGATGCAGTGTAAATATCTTAACTGTGGATGCGTAAATCTTGCTGTCTGTCCTATTCTAGTCTAATGCGAAGCAATCTTTAAAGTGCCATACCTTACTAGTAACAATGAGGTACTAATTGAGATGCTTACCACAGCGCTCGTCATATATCATCACATTGAAACGTAAGACAGTAAGTCTCGTAACAACAGTAAATTAATCGCTATAGCGCCGTGTTAAACTAAACTATTATTTCTACCGACAAACAGTAGTGTGCAAACATTACTGTGTTCAAGTTCGGGCGCTGTAAGCTAGTGAAATTACTGGGGTAACGAGACTTAACAAGTCACAAGGTTACAAGCGCTATGTGGTGCAGTGTATACCATCTTTACTTAACTTATCATCAGGTGAACGCCTCGCTCGACTCGCATAATAAAAAAAAAACTTGATAGTATTACCACAATATCTCATGTCAGTAAAATTGTACACTCTTCCATTAATCAAAACCTAGTAACATTTCTAATATTCAAGTAATAACTTAGCCCTTGTCAGATATTTATCCTTAAACAAAACTACGCTTTTTTTTTATACTACTTTGCGTCGAGACGAGCAAGACGTTCACCTGATGGTAAGTGATACGCTTGCTCATGACAACGCGGTGCTAGTTAAGATGGTACACACTGCACCACATAGCGCTCGTCGCCTTGAGACATAAGGTGTTAAGTCTCGTTACCCCAGTAATTACACTAGCTACAGCGCGCTTCAAACCGGAACACAGTAATGTTCGCACACTACTATTTGTCGGTTGGAATAGGAGCTGCGGTGGCACCCATCCAGACGGTCTCCGGCAACAGAGACCTACCACCTGGTTAAACTCCAACAGATATATGTTAAAGTTACAAAAGTAACAAAAACTAAGTTAGAGTGAAAACAAAGTGTTTTTTTTGTCGCGACACACTACACTCGAGATCCGGTTTCGAAGCTGCGCGGGCGCAGTAAACAACAGCCCGTACGGTCCGGTGGAGTATAACCTGTCTCCTCACATAACGGTCCCAGACACAAAGCCGCGGTAGTTAAGCTGGTTTCAGCTTCTAAGTGTTCAAAATCTTACTAAGAATCTTAAACGGCTTAGCCGATTTTTAGAGCTATTCATTCCAATACAATCCAGTTCAATTTAGAGCTATGACTACAGTACACTGTTCAGCGTCAATATTCATAATTTCACAAGACTGATGATATCGGGAGGATTTTTTAAACAAAGTAACGGTAACCCATCCATCGCTTTTTGGTACGATTACGCGACGTCTGATTCTTCTTCTTCTTAGTCGTATTTCCTCATGACTGAGGCTCGTGGTCATCATGTGTAATGAAACACACGACGACTTACTTGTCAGTTATAATGGAGTGTTGTTGCCATTGCCTTCTCCATTTCACATACTAGTCCGACCATTGATGGTCATGACATAGATATGCAGGTTTCCTCACGATGTTTTCCTTCACCGTCAAAGCACGTGATATTAGTTGGTGTTTTATGCTAACTGCACATAAATTGAAAAATTCATTGGTGCAGGCCGGATTCGAACCCGGTACCTTCGCATTGGAAGGCCGGCGTTCAAACCACTAGGCTATCACGGCTCTCGACGTCTGATAGTTATAATTAATTATCCAGTTACTTAATATGATTGTGTAGTAAGGTTTACTATAACCTAACTAGTAAAGTTACATCAATTTGTACCACATTGATTTATCTATTTTGTTTTCCCAGTACGTTCACTACATAATTAATCTAGTGTTCATTGGAATGGGCTTCCATGTCACAGGATGATAAATGTCGGTGATGACGATAGTGATAGTGTTGATGACCACGAAAGCGGCGAAGATAATTACGACGACTACAATAGTGATCATGACGATGGCGAAAGTGGCAGTGATGATGATGACGGCGAAATAGACGATGATGATGACGACGACAATAGTGATCATGATGATGATGACGAAAATGGAGATCATGATGACGATAACAGTAGTGACCAATATGATGATGACGAAATCGGCGATGATGACGATAACAGCAACGATAGCGATGACGACAACAGTGATCACGGCGATAATGGCGAAAGCGGCGATGATGATGATGACAATACTGATGATGATAACGATGATGATGACGGCAATAGTGGCCATAATGATAACGGTAAAAGCAGTGGTGACGATGATGATATTGTTGACGACAGCGATATTGATGAAGACAAAATATGACGAAAACAGTGATAATGATGATGATAGCGAATTTGACGATGCTCATAACTCTATACTCATGACAGCATTGATGAACTTTCAAATGATAGTGATGATGATTATGAGTGTTGTTGATGATGTTGACGACATTAACAGTTTTAATAGAACCCCACTATTAGCGCCCACGTTTAATTGCAAGCGTGGGCGAACTAATGACTTCCAAACAAATGATGACGTCACAGCGCCGTCGTCATGGCGATGAGCGTGAACCTTTAGCCTTACTTACTTGGTATACTATATTGTTAAAGATTGCACTTTACCATCAGTTACCACCGCGTGGTATACTAATCACCACCTGTACCAGTTCAAAGTGCGAATCAAGAAAACTTATAATATTTTAAACCGACTAAAGACTGACATGAGAGAAATTATTCCTTTCGTAGTCGCCTTTAAAGAAACGCGGTAAGTAGAACGCCCGTGGGGATATTCTAACCTGTACCCCACGTGTGGGACTCTGTCTTTTTACCGCGATCAATATACTTTCGGGCTGTTCTAACATGCACGCATGTTTTATAATAAATCATGCCAATGACTCGTACGGTGTGCCAAGACGTTTGAAGGTCGGCCCGTCGCCAATTTGTCTGTCGCGCAAAAAACTGTGACGTCACTGTTGTTTATTAACTTCTAAACATTACAAACGTATTCAAAAACTTATCTATCACCATCAGCCGAAAGAAGCCCACTGCTGAACATAGTCCCACAGACTTCCACTCCAATCGAAGCTTATACTTGGTATATGTAGAGATGATCTCCAGATATAATATTACTGCCTGGTAACTATTGATTAGTCTATACAATTAAATAAAATTGGAGTGTCTGTTTGTAACATTAAAATTACCGTTTTTTTCTAAATGCATTTCGATGTATCTTCTTCTTCTTCTAACTCGTATTTCCTCATGACTGAAGGTCGTGGTCATCATGTTTTTATTGGAACACACGACGACTCTCTTGGCAGTTATAATGGAGTGGTGTTGCCATTGCCTTCTCCATTTCACATACTAGTCTGACCACTGATGATCATGGCATAGATATGCAGGTTTCCTCACGATGTTTTCCTTCACCGTCAGAGCACGGATTAGTTGGTGTTTTATGCTAACTGCACATAAATTGAAAAATTCATTGGTGCAGGCCGGATTTGAACCCGGTACCTTCGCATTGGAAGGCCGGCCTTTAAACCACTAGGCTATCACGACTCTTTTTTTATTATTTCGATGTATACACGATACACATACCAAAACCACATTTTTTAAGTTTTTGTTTGTCTGTTTGTTCCGGCTAATCTCTGGAACGGCTGGACCGATTTGGACGGGATTTTCACTGGCAGATAGCTGATGTAACAGGGAGTAACTTTGGCTACTTCTTTTGTAAAAAATTATAGCATCTCAGGAAAAAAAATTAAATCAACGAAAACTTTAACAATGTTTGAAACAAATAGGGAAGTTGTATTCGTACATTATACTTTATTTATTTAAACTATATTTAGTTTAAATAGCACGCGGGCGTAGTCACGGGTAACAGCTAGTAATAAATATATTTACGGGTTTCACCTTCGAAAGGATATTGTAACGCCGGACGAGTATACACGTCAACTAACAAAAATCAAAATATACAAACAGAACGCCATTGGAAATTGATAGATCACAAACATATATGTAATTACTTAAAACTTAGTTAAGCTTTCGACACATATTTCTGGGTGATGGTTAAATTTTTTTTATATTATATTCTACTATGGAAATTCGATGTCAGCCGTTTTTATTTTAAATGGCTGGGTATCCGTTAACGAATTAATTCTGCAAACTTCGGACCCCGGGCCAACGACCCCGCGCCGGTAGAGGTCGATCGCCCGCGCCTAGCCGAGACCCGCGGGTAGAGAAAAAAACTGCATACGACACCAGGGGTCCAGTACACCAGGTCGTAATAAACGACCCACAAATAACCTTATTGTTGGTGGTAAGAAACCAGGTTCGAATCTCAATAAGCAGGACGGTGAACTTTCAGGTTATCGATCCGATCAGCGCATACCAGGTGGTAGGTCTCTGTTGCCGGAGACCGTCTGGGTGGGTACCACCGCAGCTCCTATTGCAACCGCCACTAGTACTGTGCGAACATTACTGTGTTCCAGTTTGAAGGGCGCTGTAGCTAGTGTAATTACTGGGGTAACGAGACTTAACACCTTATGTCTCAAGGCGACGAGCGCGATGTGGTGCAGTGTGTACCATCTTAACTAGCACCACGTTGTCATGGGCAAGCGTATCACTTACCATCAGGTCAACGTCTTGCTCGTCCCGTCGCAAAGTAGTATAAAAAAAAAAAACCTGCCACTTCCCTTCAGGAACGCTGCCTCTGTCCTGTTTACTTTCACAATCGTCGCAACTGTAACGTGTTTGTTTAATTTCAACCGCTGCCAGTTAATGGCAACATTGTATACGATCAATAAGATAAATTTAAATACCGCCACAACACTGAAAGTTCTCAATTTCAGTTACATTTTCAGACTTTATCACCTAATTGCATCAGAAAGACTAGTGCGCTGACTTACAATACTCCTTAACGCTTGTAACTTTTAAACCGAAACAGTTACACGGATATTCTTTCAGGATAATGAAGTACAGGGTAAGGAGACGAGGAATCCAAAATTAAAAGACTATAGCTCTTCCGGTTAAGTAGATATGAAATGTTAAAGTTAAGACTGTGCAAGGTGGAGGAATCTAAAAAGAATAAATCTCCGAGAATCGAACTCATGACTTCTGTGTCCAGAGCATGGAAACTAACCGGTAGATCATTCCAGTACATTATAATCTTATAAGGTAATAGAGACACGGATAATAAGACGCATGCGTTTTCTATCCGGCATGTAGGATGATGATCAGACATATGATGTTATATCTCGTTACCGCAGTAATGTTTGTTCGGTACTGGTTAGCTTCGGTGATACCTATACGGTCAACAGAGACCTACCACCAGTTACCAGGATATATAGCGTTCATACTTATAAAAGGAAGCGTGTAGAGGTCAACAGGAAACTGCTGACCTCTGATGAGCAACTGACCTACATCCCTTGCTAACTGTCCCATTAGTTTAATCTTCGTTGAACGGACTTGAGACCTCTACTAAACATGTGCCTCCTGTTCATGTGACGAAGATACTCTTAAACTTGACGGTTTTCATTATCAACGTTACTTGTATAAAGTAAGAAATCCGATTGCCAATTAACTTCAAATAATTATCAATTCACAGTTTATAACATCGGACCTTGGACCGGATACGCAGCGACTACTAAACACGCCATTCCAGCTGTCGAGCAGTAACATTACTGTGTTGCGATTTGAACGGAGCTGTTAAATTACTGGGATGACGAGACTTGATATCTTATGTTCTTAACTAGCGCATTAACGAGGTTTTACAAACGGATGCTTTGATAATTAAAAATGGCTGGGGAACATACAAGCAACAATATCGAATATATATATAAAAGGATACAAAAAAAAATTGAGCACATGAAACTAGTTTCGAGGGGGAAAAAAATATTGTGAGTTCTGCAAAGCGAGTCGGACCTCTCCGGGGTTACGGACCTCCGCAAAGGGCTACGGACTTTACTTACGCGGCGAGAGCTAAATTTAGGCTCGCGATGCCCCACTGTCTTAAGTTATCGATTCAATACTTAAACTGTTTTACATAACGATAATTAACAATAACATATGATAAAAGTATAATTCATAATAAAAAAAAAACAAGGCAGATTAAAAATTTAAAAAATTGCATGGCTCAGATTGCGATGACCAGCTAGGTCTTAACATTCACCTTGAGGAAATTTTTTTTTTATACTACTATGCGACTACCGCAGCTCCTATTGCAACCGACAAATAGTAGTGTGCAAACATTACTGTGTTTCGGTTTGAAGGGCGCTGTAGCTAGTGTAATTACTGGGGTAACGAGACTCAACACCTTATGTCTCAAGGCGACGAGCGCGATGTGGTGCAGTGTGTACCATCTTAACTAGCACCACATTGTTATGGGCAACTGTATCACTTACCATCAGGTGAACGTCTTGCTCGTCTCGTCGCAAAGGAGTATAAAAAAAAAAATACTATTTGTCGGTTGCAATAGGAGCTGCGGTGGTACCCATCCAGACGGTCTCCGGCAACAGAGACCTACCACCAGTAAGATCTGAATCGAATCTAGAATGAATTTTAAATCCCAGCAGTGGGAGCTTTGCTTCATTCAATTTGCCACGTGTAAGCCATTGTTATTAACTGCGCACTAAACGATTACAATGTTACAAAAGATCCGGTTATAATGAGTTGTTTAACGCGACTCGTGCTTAACTTCCTCGAGAGGAATATTTAAGGGACCGTTTAGAAATAACCATTGAGGTTATTGACTGTCCGTCACCGTCTATTTGCGGTTCAGGACAAGCTAAAATTACTACTCAAGTATCGATCGATAAGTGAAAGACTAAGATGCGAGCGAAACGTTCACTTGATTATAAGTGATTCAGTGATGGCATTAAATATTAAACTTGTGAAATAATAATCGCTGAAGTTACAACAAATAACCGAGCAACATAAAAACTAGTTTATAATAACAATTTAAGTTAATTATTCCTCTGTACAGTTTGCTCGATTGTTAACCGCATTCATATCGGAAGGAGATGATATTTATAAACTTGATTCGAGGCTGTATACGAAGAAACAGCTTGAATTTAAAAATTAAAAAAAAAAAAAAAAAAAATACTTTGTACGTATTGGGTCCTCCCTACGATGAACGATTTCCAACCCTATGTGAACACAAAATGGCGACGGCGCAGCGAACATATGATGTTGAGACATTAAATGTTAAACTTGTGAAATAATAATCGCTGAAGTTACAACAAATAACCGAGCAACATAAAAACTAGTTTATAATAACAATTTAAGTTAATTATTCCTCTGTACAGTTTGCTCGATTGTTAACCGCATTCATATCGGAAGGAGATGATATTTATAAACTAGATTCGAGGCTGTACACGAAGAAACAACAGCTTGAGTTTAAAAATTAAAAAAAAAAAAAAAAAAAAAAAAAAAAAAAAATACTTTGTACGTATTGGGTCCTCCCTACGATGAACGATTTCCAACCCTATGTGAACACAAAATGGCGACGGCGCAGCGAACATATGATGTTGAGATATTATATGTTAAACTTGTGAAATAATAATCGCTGAAGTTACAACAAATAACCGAGCAACATAAAAACTAGTTTATAATAACAATTTAAGTTAATTATTAACTGTATACATATATATTAGATTTAATGAAAGAAAAGAAAAAAAAATTAAATTAAAACTATAACAATTTTACTAAAGTAATTCATTTATTAAAAAAAAATTCTTTGAATATTTAACTACCCTCCTCACCCCTTCCACTAAACCGTACAAAAAAAGAAAGAGATATTAAAAAAATGAGTACTATAATATATGAAATTAAAAACTCATTATCTCTTATGAATCAACTCCATTCGCTCGGGATTACAGACCTCGTTACCAGTAATTAGTTCTTCCATCCCTTTCACTCGCATGAAACGGTAACGCGCGCTGTATCCGCTGGAAAACTCTTTATATCCATTACTGTTACACCTAGTGTAGAAGCGTACGACGATAAAAACTACTAATTATAGTTATCAATAGTGCAAAAATACAAACACCGCCTGATAAATGAATAATGAATAACAAAACTAATAAATAATTATGTTTAAAATTTAAAAACCGATAACACCGGACATAATTAATCGATAAATCGTAACTCATTGATCCGACAAATATTTTGAATATATCACAACGTTGTTTATAATAAAAAAAAAAAACATTTACGGTAATACTATTTCAGTTACTGGTAATTGGTATTGAACGCGGAGATAGGTACCATCGCAGTTTCTATTTCTACCGTCAAAGACGTCATGCACATTGTGATGCAGTGTATATAATCTAACGCCACATTGTTAAGGGCGGCTAAC
Organism: Byasa hedistus; assembly: GCA_029286795.1. NCBI lineage: Eukaryota > Metazoa > Arthropoda > Insecta > Lepidoptera > Papilionidae > Byasa > Byasa hedistus. Next base: position 7,639,400 of record JAGSMW010000028.1, read on the forward strand.
TCGCCGTAAGGTGAACGCATTGTCTCATCACTAATAAAAAAAGACAAAAAAATTACTATTATATAGTATATCTATTTCATATTTTATCTGCGAAATAAAAAAAAATACTTTGTATGTATTGGGACCTCCCTACGATAAACGATTTCCAACCCTATGTGAACACAAAATGGCGACGGCGCAGCGAACATATGATGTTAAGACATTATATGTTAAACTTGTGAAATAATAATCGCTGGACTTACAACAAATAACCGAGCAACATAAAAACTAGTTAATAATAACAATTTAAGTTAATTATTAACTGTATACATATATATTAGATTTAATGACAGAACGATACAAAAAAATCACGGTAAGAAATAAAATGGCACGTGTAAACTATTTCCACCTAGCACACCATCACGATGGAGTGCCAATAAATCCGCTTACGCAACTTCTGTTATACAAGAAACGTTAAAAATTACCGTTCACATAACTATCTTAGTTACAAAACGGTATAAATTAAGCTTTTACATATATAAATTACACATCAAATATCATATCAACCGAAACTCCTAAACATGAGCGTAACAGGTATAACATAAATAGTTACTTTAATTAGAAACAATAATAAGACAGCAAAAAAGTTAATATAGCTATCGAAGGTCATCATCCACCATTAACTGCACGGTAACGACCAATATTTCAAAACCGGTAACTCGATAAAACTGTGCCTGCCCCTAATGGCTCTGAAGGGATTGCAGGCTGAATTCAGACTAACCGACATGCTACGTTAAATTTAGTCTTAAGACCTTAACTTAAGAGTTAAAATCGTGTAAGTAATATAAAGGACATATTAACAGCTGTCTGCCTTATACCTGCTTGACCCGTTATTTGTACACGTCGGAAAAAGGCCCAGCATTTGTGACCCCACCACATTCAATACAATTTTACCTGTTACTCAAATGGTCCATCCGAAATCAGCTGATTCTATTTACCACGTTTGCAAGTTCCAGCGCATAAGAATACATAAAAAATATTTAATTTGTGTTACATCCGCTATTATATTCATATTTACTCTGTTATATTGTATACAAATGCTATGATTTATGATATTAAGCAAATGAAATTAGGATGCACGAAGAGTAAACTTCGCTGCATACGTTTCAATGTCAACATAAAATGGTCGCTATACATTTCAAACCTGTCAAACTTTCTAAAAAGCAGGAACCGAGTGAAATATGCGTTCGCGGTGATTGTTAAGAAAGAATCGAATTGATCGCATCCTGAAAAATTATATTCAAGCATATGTTGCATGCAGCACATTATAAAATTAAAACAATGATTACCTTTTTAGCAGCAAGCGTATTCGTCTAACTCCAATACGGAACACCTACGCTATAATATAACACTACGAAATTCGTGTCTTTTTCTCTTCAAATACATTATTGCACTATTACACAGTATATCCGGACGCGCAAACGCAGTCCAAATGTAATTTTTTTCAATAATTTAAGCGGTCGAACAAAGCGAGCGTTCGCACACCGCCCGCTTCAGTCATGGACTAAAAGATGTCAGCTGTGCCAAGTACGTTCTCATTCGTAAATCGATTGAAAATCTCTTTCACACGTTTACGTTCTCGCTCGCACCTTCATTTAATTTCTGTTTTATGTACATTCCGCTGATTGTTTTACATTAATAATTGAACATAAACAAATTTCTAAGCGTTTTTTATAATAAAAATATGTTAATAATAAGAATAACGTAGCGTTTTCTTCATTTGAGATCATATGTTAAACAAAGCAATATGTCAACAATAACACTGTTCTATTGACATTTCACAACCTGCCCCGATTGGTCTGCGCACAGCTGTTTTTGACGCGTCGCCACTTTTCAAACTTCAACAACAGATGGCAGCACTTACTCAACTTTAACAAAGAACTACTAAATAACTTAATTTCAATATCTTAACATTTCCAAATAATATATTTCATCTCAAAAAACTACTTTTTATTAAAATTTACGTTTTATTTAACTTTAACATATAAAGACTCTGTTTTCGGCAAAATTTAACGTAATGAATACTGTTTCAATTATGATCTTAGTATGATTGCCATGGTAACGTTAGCTTGAACACATTTACGTCAGTATATAACATTTCAATTCAAAGCTTCAATTGCTATTTATAGTTGAAAGTTTAAATAGTTATAGAAAAAGCATAGTAAGTTAAAAGATTGATAAAAAAATGGATTCCGTGGACCTTTTAGCTCGGGAAAATGAATTCAAAAAACTTAACAGGCAGTTGGAAAAAAAGACTGAAAGTCTTATGAAGGAAATAGAACACGTTATGGTATGTTTTCATATTCAGTCATTTAAAGCTATCTATTATTATTTACTATTAATATAAATCATTACATTACAGCAAAAACAAGACATGTTCCCTGATTTCTCACAGAATTTGAGTATAACACCATCACCAAAACACTATAAAAAGCATTCCTGTGATAGTTCCAAAGTGTCTGCATCTGTTAGTGGAAATTCCGGCCAGAATAATGTACATCAACGTTTAAAAATCGCAAATAATAAGACAAAGGAAACAATTAAAGATGTTATAATTAATAAAACAATTGTACATAACAAGGAACAGCATAATTGTGATATAATAAAACAAAGCAATTCCAATTGCACTGAGCAATTTTTATGTCACAACTGCATGATTGATAAAAATGGAAGATTGAGTAATGATCTTGAATTCCTGTATGCATTTGTTTCCATTAATGTTACTGAAAAAATCTTACCAAAGGCATTTTTAAAAGGTATTTCTAGTTTATTCAAGACTCTTTGAAATTGTACATATTATACAGTAAGAAAATTTTTGCAAAATCATCTGTTTATTGAAACAATATTATTAATATTGCAAGTTTTAAATGTAATTTTGTCATAACATTTACAACCAAAAATAGATGTTCACATCAAGGCATTGGAGTCCTCTAATCTGCATACAAATATTTTAAGGGATAATTAGCTTAATATATAAGAAGTTTGATAAAATAGTTTTATCTTTTAGTGAACTATGTGAATTTTGAACATTAATTACATAAATAATATTAAGTAATCTTACAGACTTCTTTAGAAGTTCCAAGTTTACTTTCTCTATAAGCTTCATCAAAGACATCCAAAATACATTTTTCCATAAAAAACAATATTCACAAATTTTTTTTAACAGAGATCTAAATCATAAACGCAATTGTGTATACATGAAAATATTCTTTTAAATTTAGATTATAGTTAAAAAAAAAAAACTTTTTTTATTTCAGAACGAGTAACTGTGGAAAGTGTGTGCAAATTCTTATCAGCCAAAGTGAAACTCTTAGAGGAGCAGATATGCAAGATGCAAAATGCAATGGACCAGAAGGTATTTTGAATTACTACGGAACCCATGATGTTGGTATCATGAAGGGTGTTAGAGAAGTACTTAGTGGAACTTAAGTAACAAATCATACTTGTCAAAGCCATGAATACATAGTGCCGTGTAACCATCCCCACTAACACCACATTGTTGTGAGCAGACATGATACTTACCATCAGGTGACCATCCTCCTTGTTCAAGTTGATTAATTAAAATATTTTGTGCATCAATTTCAATATTGTACTTGATTATTTTAATATGTTTTTAACATTGTTATTTAAAGCAGTTTTAATTTATTTATTTATCTAATTTTTATTCTTGTCTGTGGATCAGATAAACACCTATTAGCATTAACAAATACAGAAGAATAATGACATATTTGTAAAACAAAATCAAACTTGTTAACATTACACAGCCAAGTGAAGTTTGTGATGATGACTAACATGACTATAGTGATTTGATATTACAACAATATTACTTGTACTTCCAGACTAAGCAATGTGAGGGTCATCTAACCCAGCTGGCGGAGCTTGAGAGTGAAAGAATGACTCTAAAGAGCAAAGCGAAAAACATGCATGGACTGGCTGACGACGCTAAAGCCAAGTATACATTATTACAGAACAGATTAGAAGTAAGTTCTTCTTCCAGTATCAGATAAAAATAACTTTTCTTCAATTCATGTCTATTATCCTCTATTTATAAAGTTATACCCTTTACTCTCATTTACTACCCAGTTGATGCACTCTGTCATCAGTAGAAGTTGTCTCATGTTCTGTTACTCACTCAATCCTCAATATCTATTGCATTAGGGGAAAGAGCGTGCCTTCAAGGAGCAGAGAAGTGTCACAGACAGACTGTCAGTAGAAGTTAAACAGCTTAGAAGTAAAAACGCCAGTCTAGAAGCTCGGTGCGCCGCGCAGGAAGATGCCGTTGAGTCGCTAAAACAACAGTTAGAAATTGCTAGAACGGCCGAGAAGGTAATCATGCCATTGCAATACAAATTAACGGATTGAGTATATAAAATTTTAATTCTAGATTATTAAAGCCCAAATGTTTTTTTTTTGTGTCTATTAGCTCAAGTCTGTGTACCAATCTGTCTGTATGAAACTTTGCTATATGAAGTAGCTGTAAGTTGCGAAGTTGCCGATACAAGTTGGGTTACCTTGCTTAGCCTTTGCTTACCCTGAATTAGCCAGATGGGTAAATGGCCACAACTTCGTCCTTGTAAGAATAGACCGCAAGTTGACATTAAAATAGGCTGTGAAACTAATCTCTAATTAAAAATGTTTGAACAGGGTTTTACAAATTAAATGTTTGTGTACCCTAAAAAAAATTTTAAATAACCCCCAGGAGTTTCGTGATTCATCGCGGCAACTGTCAGCATCACATCAGAACGCTATTTGCCGCTTGGAGGCGCGAGTGAAGCAGCTGACGGGATGCATAGACAAGCAGAACTCGCTCATAGACAACCTGAAGCGGCAGATCGCATTGCTGATCACGGAGGGCGCTTTGAAACATCTGGAAAAGGAGTACGACGATTTTTTAAATCAAGACATTTGATATTGAACTTAGTTGCGTAGTTTCATTTATAATAAAAACAAGCCTTTTTACATAATAATGTTTGTACACTGCTTAAAGTGCTGCCATGGTACTCCCCTAGACGGTCAACGAAAGCAGGAAACCATAATTCACAATAAGGGCGGGATACTTTCTAGAATTAAAAACGTGTAAAATGTCCTGCCAATATTATTCATCATCATTCGATAAGCGTCACTGGCCTTGAAATGGTATCGTTCAAATCTGCTGCATCAAAATGGTTACGGTGAAATAACGAACTTAAGTATTTACTAGTAGTAGGTTTCTGTTGGCGGACACCGTTTAGGCGGGTATCATCACCGCTACTCCTATTTCTGGTACATATCAATGGTATAATTAGTGTTAGATTAGTCGAAATAAAATTATTTAAAGGAATTTTACAGTAAATTATAACGAAGCAAGAAATATATAAAAATAGGGTTAGGCAACGACAGTAGCAAGAAAATAGTTCGCCTTGTCTACTAACGTGAGAAACTGTCGAAAATCTTATTTGAGGTTGCTTTGTTACCAGCGTGTTTTATCGCTTACGTAAACAAATATTGAATGGTCAAGGTTATAATCACCACCATTACAGTCTATTGTCGTCCACTGTTAAACTCATGCCTCTCCAATATATGTTCACAATAGTTATAAATTAACTAATGTACCTAACTCCCTCCCTGCAAGACAAGGAGCCGAGTTCCTGCAGTAGGAACAAAAATATGGATGCTTATAATTGCCATTGACTACAATCGGATTTGTATGAGTAATTAGAACGATTTTCCTTAAGACGCAGCTGATAAATATGTGTTAGATCACAGCGTGCGTATTCCATGCGTAATGTAACAAACAATGTTGCCATAATCTGGTATTGATTAACATAAATGTTTCTGGAGTATTAATTCAGCCATGGTACCGAGAAAGAACACCGTCCTTGTTTCCAGAATCATCGCTCAAGGACTTTATCCAAAGCACCACCATCTAGCCATTTGCTACACAAAGATGATGCGAATGTAATTCACGGCATAATGCATCTCATTAGAGGACTAATTTCATTAGCTACAGCGTCCTTCTAATCGAAATACAGAAATTGGACGCAGTAATAATCATTCCTCCCACGACATCCACGAAGCATTCATCGTCATTATTATTCTGGTAATCTCACGATCTCTGTACTTTATTGTTACTATTATTTTATTTAACTGATTGCACCAATTTATTAAACGATCTGTGGGATATATAAAAAAAACTGGGAAGAATTTTGAAACGGCAACACTTATCACACCGAAGATAAACTTGTTGACCTTTCGTCACACAAACGATCAGAGAATAGAGTGTATCAGGCGCATAGTTCACAGAAAATGAGGACCATAATTTTAATCACCGTTCTCACCATCTCGCTGTATCGAGTGGATGGTGACCATCTGGTGATTGGCAATATTGCCAACCGAGTGTTGTTGGCTGAACATAAAAAGGTGGAATACAACGCAATACCGTTCATCAAGAGGGTAAAATACTTCTTCTATACTTCGCCGAACAATAAAATGATTCAGGTAAGAATTATATGTAACATTTATTTTTGTAAAGTGTGTGAAGCGTTTGGCTTTCGCTTAACGGGTACTTAGTTCAATTCTCAGTTGAGATTAGTTATTGAATTGATTATCATATAACGATCTGATTTTATTGTTCCTTTATGTTGAAAATAGTACATTTTTGAGTTATTTCCGTAAAACTTAACGAAAATATTTATTCCAATGATACAATTGATAATGAATATTATTCATGATTTTTTCATTAGCTCTTTTAAAAAACCTTATTTCTGAAGGAAATAAAATAAATTATATCACAAATACAGCAATCGATTTGTAACAATTGACTTTATTACTTGTGATTCAGATCTTAAGCTTTAACAAGGATATGTTATAGGCGTTGGACTACAATTACGTCCAAGAATGTGACTAGTTATTTTAATAGCTTAAGGTCATGTATCCTTAAAATTATATATTGCAATAACGCATGAAAATGACTTGAACTACAAGGCGTTCACTAGGTAACTGATATGTTTACATTTAATATCCTGGGAAAGACGCAAATACATCGAGACGACCTTACAAAAAGAAATTAGTAATTAGATATCGTGTTCCATGGAATAAAACAGGTATATAGAAGGGTCGGCTTTATTCATTTCAGGGCATCCAAGCTTTGGATGTGCTGCACAGTAAAGCCTCAATCAACGTGACCGCCGGCGGAGTGGGTCATCCGTTTGTCAACCTGCGCATGAAAAGCGAGAGAGGCAGAGGTCTGGAGTACGACATAGGAATATACGAGAACTCCGAGTACTTACAAATTTAAATACTAATATATATGAAATAAATGTTGTTTTATTGCATCCCTTATCCGATTTCAATCTTCTATTTCAATTAACGCATGTACATGAATTTTTTAATCTTTCTTTTTAACATTTCCAACTACGTATTATTCCTTGATAGTATACAACTGTTTTCATAAATTTTATCATTAAATGTTTAATCATAAATTGGTATTAACGTCCATAAATATAATTACCACCTGAAATCTAGTATTATGATGTATTAGATATGAGACGGTGAACAGTTCAGATTTTAAAGGAATGGGACTATGCACTGAACGGCTCCAAGATACATGGTTACTATCGTTACTTCGCAGAGCTTCCGGTGAAAAAAATGACGAAAATCTATAAAATAACATTCGACAACTACATATATGAATCAGCGAAGAATTGTAAATAATGGCTTTAACTCTACTCGAATGGAAGAAAGCCCCGAATCTCAAAAATGTGAACGTAAAGTTAATTACTTACATATAATATGTATAAACAACAGGTTTTATTATATAGTAGATCATAAAAATACCTAAATTAAATAATTATTCAACAGAAAAACCCAAATTGACTTAGTGTGTGACCGGCGCTTTTAATGCCAGGCTAATGGTACCAGTAAATACTTGTTCTTAAATGTAAATGTTTTAATGAATTAAATTGTTCGTCTTTTTTCAAATTTGGCTGGATCTCAGCAAAAGAACTATTTGTCAGTTTCTATATATAACAATAATATACATGAGATGTTCAATCACATAAACACTTCATGAAGGACCAGATCAAGGTGACATAAAAAATGATTTAAACGGACGCTGTCTCCGAATCAAACAATTGCCAAACTATTGTCAAACTGCAATTTAGAATCGGTGTTGTAAAAGTATTGGTATGGGTTTATTTTGTTAAGTTTTAGCTTTATTTTATGGTATCATGCTCGGTTTTGATTTCTTAGTACATAGCAAATGTTATTTTTCAATTTTTTATGGTGAGTATGATTTTTGTATTACTTTAATACGTGTGAAGTGGTTGAAGGACCTGTTTAAAAGTGATGGATCAAATATCAAGGATCAGTTTAGTTTATGATCAAAATAATGACGTACACCAGCTTAAAAAAATATTTTTAAGTCCAGTCATTGAATAAACTTTTAACAAAAAATTACATCAAAAGTTAGTTACTTATAAAGTTATTAATATGTTTAAAATTTTTGTTAAATAGGTTAAAGTTAAGCTTATGTTATGTCTAAGTTCAAGCAGAATAAATTAAATAAGAGTCAAGTAGTTAACTTCGTGAATTTGTAATATTTAGATATTACTAATTTAAGCATATAAACATACTAATGTGTTAGTACACTTATCTTACATATTTCAATACGCTTTCGTTAAAACACTTTGTAACAGAAAATGTTACATTGATATATATATCTACAAATGGGTTATTTGTTTGCAGCCTGTTTTATCTGATGGTGCTTATTAACAGCCACACTATATCTAAAAGTATCGCAAAAGATGACGAAATCATCAATGTAATTGACAGCGTCCGTGACTTGGAGAATGATAAAGAACACGATGTCAAACAAAAACGATTTCATATCAGAAACGCGTTTCATAAAGATACTTCCAACGTTCGTGACGAATGGTCAACCAAGGAAAATCCAAACACAGACGTGTCAACTTTGACTACCGATAATATTAATTTAACTATGGATTTAAAAGATAAGAGCAATGAAATTCTAGTATCTAAAAGCCGGCGAAAAGGTTTCTTCAGGAGAATATTAGATAAGATAAAGAGGAAAAATAAAAAAAACTATATAGCGAATAAATGGACAGAAGAAATCAGAACCCCTATTAGACATTCTGATCATATTAGTTCTAATGAAAGCTTTCGCAATGAAAATGAAAATATTTACTCTCAGCTTCAACAAAATAGAAGGAGAATTCAACGTAGAAGATTACCAAAGAGGCAAGTTAGTACTTTGAAAAGTAAACAACAAATGGTCACGAATAGCGACGGTTCAATTAAAAGGTACTGGTTACCGGAAAACTTCATGTGGAGATCTTATTATCCATTTACTGCGATTAGAACTTATACGCCCGTAATTCAAAAGAACAATGAAATGAGTTTATCCGAAATGACAACGAAAATAAATTATTTAAAGGAAGTGTATGGTATGACCCCCCGCGGCTTTGCAAAGTTTATGTCTATTATGACAAATCCTGTTTTAAATTACAATTGGAATCAACAGGAAGGTAACCAAGAGTCTACTACTGCATTACAGAATCAAAATGTCGATACAGATTCTTTGGAAACATCGCAAATCGAAGAGCTATTAAATAAAATGAAAATGAAAGCCGTTCAAGATGTAACGGTCAGCACTGAACCCGCATTCGAAAATTATCCGGTATCTTATGAGATTTCGAGGAATGTTAAATCTGCAAAAACTAAAAAGAAAATAAAACGTGAATTGGAATCAAACACACGCTACAAATTAAACTACGGCAGTGTCAATGACTTGAAAAAAGTTTACGCGAAGGTAAAAAATGAATTATCTAAAGACCTTAAAATGAGTGAGAAAGTTATTAGAAACGAAACTCAATATTGGGCCAAAAAATTAAAAAGCGTCAGCAATATTAATAAGGCTAAAGGAACGACTAAAAAAATTAAAACGTTGTACTACGACGTCGCTGGAAACTCACAACATCGCGAAAAAAAGTTATCGTTCTTCAAATATGATAGGAATGAATACACAACATTTCCCACTATTTCACAGCCTGCTACAGATGATGATTACAGTTTAATATCTAAATGTGAACTGCTGCTTAAAAACGCTTATCAATCTAATAACGCACTGGCCTTGACAACAGAAAACGTTAACGACTATTTCGACGGAAAGAACATAAGACCTATTAGAAACTCAAATTACGGCGCATTTATTGCTCCTTCTATTTATGAGGATATTGATAATACTTCAATCTACAAACCTGTTTTTAAATATAAGACCAGTACGCAAGAAAACTATCCTAAAGTGACGACTACATACAAAGAATTAGCAGATAAACTGTATTACAATGACTATGTCAATGGTTATAAGCACTATTTAAAGTTTCAAAAAGAGCAGGGCGTACAAAACTATTCTAATTTAGTTCGTTACCAAGCTCATCGACATCATAGCGTTGACGACATAGGAAAGTTTATACTTAACAAATTGCCGCATGTTCCTAATCGACACATTAGAGCTTTTTACGACGAATCGGCGACTACAGAAGATCAAGATGTATCGTCGAAAAGCGAGGAATCGTGGTTTAAGAAACATTTTTATTTATTCATCGACTCTGGGCAACCTAAGAAATATCATTCTTCGCAGACCGTATCATTGAGACCAACCGCCACTAAGACTGAAAAACTCAAGTCCAAAAATGATTTCATTAAGGAAAACCATAGTTCATTACCAAGTAATGCCCCAAAGCATACAGGAGAAACCGATTTGGACCATTTAACAAATATATTAGATATGTTCAAAAGTCACCTAGTACCGCCTGCTAAGAATTCTTTGAAAAATAGTAAGTATGATCTACTGGACGTAATGCTTCGTTATTATTAAGTAAAAGTAAACAGTAATTTAAAACTTTTATTCATATGTAGTTTAACACTTTCATCTTGGCTAATATTAGAACACCCACTTCTGCGTTTATTGCAAGTCCTAGAGGTATTTCTGAATCATTGCTCTTTCAAACTTTTGCTACAGCTTTATCTTTTAAAACGCTTGTTCTTAATTTGAAATAATTGACGTAATAAATTTACTTACTATACTTACTATCAATTTCAACCACGCTGTGATAAATGCTAGAATGTCGGAGAAGTTTGCTTAGACTATTTAAATTATATTAAAAAAAATATTACATACATTTATAATCAGAATTGCCTAGAATTGTCAAAATTGTTATGGATGTAGATTTATAATTCATAAGAACATTTGATGTAATAAAATAATCACAAGAAAATATAAAAGTGAATGAAGGTATGATGTGATTCGACAACAGTCAAAGGCACAACTAAAATGTACATATATTAATAATCGATATCGGTAAATATGCTAAAACTACTATTCAATTACTAAAAATTTAACAATTGTCAAAATTTTTATACTTTTTTGCAGGGTTTAATAGCAAAAGCGAAAAAAAACATAACTTAAAAGTGTCAACTGCAGTCGATACCAATTCACCTCACGTACTAGCACAAAGTAGGTTAAAAAGAAACAAACACAATCACGTCGATAATAATGAATATCAATTATTTCGTAGTTATTTACCAAAAACAGAATTAAGCTCACAAGAAGAGTTGCCTCATGAAAAAGCTTCACCGACTTTAATCAATAAGAACGAAAGATATGGTTACGTCGATGTTAGTTTGGTGACACAACCAACCGCAGTGGTGAAATTGCGCAACGCAAAACATGAGGGTGTGTTGAAAAAAATCCTTAACCATTTTCGACTGCCATTCCATAAGAAGAAAGCAAAAGAAATGACAAAAACTACTACGCAGAGGAATTCATCGCGCAAAGTAAGATGTCTAAACCCTTTAAAAAAACTGAAGAAAATGTTTAACGTTCGAATTGATGGGAAACCTATAATCTTGGGAAGTAAAATTTTCGACTACGATATTATCGATACACACATTGATCCTTACAAACAGATTAATTATGATAAACAATCTGTAAATTTGGATGACTTGGAGACTAAAATACCAACAGTAATACCAGAAACATCCAATGCGACGGGTTTTCCAAAAGATTCACATTTTAACACATCTGTTCAGCAGGTTTCAATTTTAGCTAAAAAATACTATCAAAACCATTTAGATAACACCGCGGACCCAGGAACGATAAATAACAATGGACTGGGTAAGTATAAAAGCTGTTTTATTTTGATTCGTTGACATTATTCTATATTATTTAAATCTGTATTATTTCGAAATTTTCCTTTCCTTACATCGTTTTGTAATAAAATGGAAACGATGTTCAAATTAAACTTTAAAATATCTGCAACAAACTAAACTTTGTGGTAGGACTCACTTGCCGCAGATACTATTTATACTACCTCTCTGAAAACAGCGCGGCTCTGTCTTCAGACGCCAAGTGGTAAAGTTTATTTTACGGTGTTCCAGACAGAAAGATTTGTAGATGTACCATAGTTCGTGTTTTTTTTTTTCAAGATTTTATGTACACTTCAAGCACTGTCTCAACTTGAATCTTATAATTATTTTCAGAGACCAGTGGAATATTGGTAGATGCAAAGATAAACCCTCTTCTACCAACACCGACAGTTCTCAATACAAAAAATAAAGCGGAATTTGATGATTCAGAATTAATAAACATAAAAGTCACTACCGTAAAAAATTTCAATTCTGACAGTTACAGTCTTCCTTATTTACCTTTTGTAACAGAAAGCAGCTTTGTTGACGTTAAGAAATTTAAACGTCATGAAAACACCTTAATGTTTCGGCCAAATGTGCAGAAAAATTATCTTAGTAACAGACATTTACGTTTCAAACACGAAATTAAAGAAACCAAGAAATTTAAGACAAACAATGAATCACAAAATGTAGAAAAAATTGTAAAAGTGCATAATCGCAATATACTTCCCAATGCTGGAAAAAGTACTGAGAATAATGAACATGACGCATCAAACAACGGAAACAATATTGAAAAAAATGAACAAGGCTCTAAACAAGCATTAATAAATTTAAATAGAATAGCTAAAGCAAATGCAAAAAGCCACACTTTCAATAATACAAAGAAAAGAAACTCGAAAACCATGCACAGATATAAAGTAACACCTAATTATTTTAATGATTTAGAAATGTGGCACAATGATATATTAAACTCGGAAAGTTATACAACCTGGCAAAATATATTAAAGTCTATACAACAACCGTTGCAATACAGACCACCTAATGTTAATGTTTTGAGGAAAGAATTAGACAGAATAAATATTCGTATGGGTGATATAAAAGAAAGTGTAACGAATGTAATGAAGACAAATGAAAATCCATCAAAAAACACTAGGGCTACGGCTACTAAAAAAGCATTTAAGCCTAAAAGCCTTGTTAGAAGAGAATGTAATCGTGATCAAATCCATAGAAGAACTGAATACGCAAAACATCTGAACAAAACTCATAAACATCATTCAAATACAAATCTTTCTGCTACAATCACAAACAAGTACCACGCAGCAGACAACGTTCATATTGAAACCGAGAAAGTCAAATTTAAGACAGGTAAATATATTTTAATATTATCTAATGAAATATACAGTTTAATCTATTATACAATGTATGTACAACTCATATTTTATGCTTAATTTTTGATACAGTTCGATAATAGTAACTCATTGAAAGGTACATAGTCCTAATAAATTTCTTTAGAATGTCTAATAATTGACTCAATAATGTCTAATTTGAAAAATGCCAATTCATCATAATTAGCCAGCTGATAATTAGAAAGAACAGGGCTCTTCCAAGGAACTCGTAACTAATTAGCCAATAAATAAGTAGTAATCTATGTGCAGCAAGACAAATATTATAATTAACAACGAATAAATATTTGTTACAATAATGGAAGTCGCGATAGCTCAGTTTTCTAGGCGGTCGTACGTGCTATACTTATTTAACAGGCACAGGTTAAATTTCCGGTTAAAAAAAGGCAGGTCAATAGTTTCGTAAAGTCCTTGTGAGAGAAGACTCCGAGCTCTAGTAGTGGAAACGTCAGGAAGACTATATATTTATTTATACCAAATTTTAGGAACCTCAACAGAGAAGTATTCAGATACCATCCCGGAAACTACTCTGTCTTTGGACACGACTTTATTGGCTTACGATGACAGTTTGAATTTTTTAACTGAAACTAGTAAGTTTTTAATTTTTTGGTTTTTTATCTCGTGTAAGAGGATAATTTGATAATCTGTTATGTATTAGCTGAACGAAGGTAAAAACTTAAAAATTGTCAACTATTAGTAAACAAAGAATTCGTTGTGACCCTCAGTAATAACGAGCGCCTGGTTTCTTAAACAATATAGCACTTAGATCAGAAATAGCGCTATTAAACACTGTTTTTTTATTTATATTAATAATTAGTTTCTTTTATTCTTATTTTTGCAGAAGAATCCACCCTAAAATCTTCACTCAAACCGCATGCATTAAATCCGGTGAGTTTTTTTACATTACTTTTTAATATTGTGAGATCGGTTTTCATAAATTTTGTTTATAAGTATATTGATTTATACTAATATATAAAAGATGTTTTACTCGTTACGTGATACAGCTTGGTGAAAAAGGTTTTGAGAAAAATTATAAATTTAGAGAAAAGCAAAGCATTGTTCCTTACAAGTTATTAAATATTTTATCTAAACAACATCTGACAACATCCAGAAGAATTTTTACTACTTTTTACGTTTGAATTATTATTGAAACAAGTTGTATTCTGAACTGCTTGCCTCTTGCAACACTTCTCTAGGTAACCTTAGCCATCGCTTACTATTAAAACTATTTTTAGGTCAATTTACTAACCAAACTCCACAAGGTTCCTGAGCAATATTTTTCTACGCCTTTACCAATGAGAAGTGAAGACTTTGAAGTTTTTCTTAAAGAACATAACATAGATGTCGAGTCTGTTACTACACCCCTGAACTTTTCATCTAATGATACTTTGAGATCTAATGACGAAAATAATGTTTTGAATATTTTGCCGCAATCAAACGAATCAAAACTTAAAGAGGTCAGCACAACTAAAGAAGTTGAGGAATTGACGAACATTAGTCAAAATACTGTAAACAGAAATTCAATTTCTACGCCTATAAAGAAAATAGGTAGGTATTTAAAGAATGAATTGGAAAATAACATTAAAGATAAGTTTTTCGATGTTAGTTTCACACCTAAGAACGATTTTAATGATGAAAGGAGCCGAAGAGAGATATATAAATATTTACATATTGCGGCTTCTAAACCAGACTATCTTTTAGCCGGGATTTATAGCAAATATAGCAAGTTCAAAAATCACTTTAAAAATGTTGATAGGGAAAAATATGAAACCAGTCTTTCTCGCAATTTTACAATAAAACCAAACAGAATTGATGGTACCGAACATTATTTAGACGTTTTAGAAAATCGTCTAGAATCTGGTAATAATGATACTAATAATGGCAATGACACTGGTATTGGCGGTACTATTACTGGCGCAAAAACTTTTAAGCATCTTACTGAAAATCACCTTCATGTGCCTAACTTTCCACAAAGCCGCAAATATGTAGATTTCAATCCATTTGAAAATAAAACTAACGTTAATATATCGGAGCCCTCTAGAGTAAATCCAGATGTAAGCGCAAAAACAAATGTAAATGAGAAACATACGAAGTTAGTACAAAAAGAAAAACCTGACACAAGTTATACAAATTTTGTGCACAATAATTTATTGTTTAATTACATGTACGATAACGGTAAAAAAGAAAAGGTAAATAAATATAGTGGATCAAACGCCATTTCATACAACGTAAATAACGAAAACGGTGTAATCGTGAAAAATAGAGTGACGCCGGAGGAAGAGATAAAACTACCCACCACTAATGGCCTCAAGAAACTTTATTCAAACCCAAGGAGAATACATGTATCCAGCAAAACTCTTAATTATGATATCATATTCGATGATTACGATACCACTCATAAACATGATATTCACAAATTGGATCAGAGATACGGTAAGTGATAGATTTAGGTTAATATAAAGGCAAGATTGCAATTTTCTATGCACGGTGATCCAAATAATTAATAAACATTAAATTCGCGGTGTAGGTAACTACAGTAGTGAAAATGTTACAATTTGGATATTTACGGCTTGCTTTTAATTGCGTTTGTATAATGTTATCTAAAGTTTCACTTAGTGTTAAGTGACTATGATTGGAAATGGATGTCGAAGCAAGCGTGCTCGACTAGAAAACTCGACTCTTATATGTATCGACATAACAAGCTGGAAGACAGGAATACTGTTATGGCGGCAGATTCATAGGAGCTAAGCCATACGAACAAACCTTACCGCCAAACTACACAACTTGTGGGCCGAAATGGAAGCAAGGTTATGTTTTAAGCAAGCAGCCGGCCACATACCTTAAGGGCATATTGGTGATAATTAAAAATAACTTTTGGAAATATTGCCCACTAAACAAAACTGATGACATTTCAGACTCCGCGACGGTGCGAGACGAAGTATTCGAAAATAATCACCTTCATTCATTGAGCACAAAAGAATCAACCAGTGATAGTGAGTAAGTTATAATTTACGTATTAATTTCTAAGTGTTTTTTATTACTAATGTTTACGTTCCTTTCTATCTAAGCGGATTTGATGGGAGAGGGAAAAAACGATGTCTGTAGTGTTTTGATCTGAGTAGAGTTATTAGTTAATGTGTTGCGACTTTCCCTTTACTTTTCTTTCTTATCAGTAACAGTTATAATGACAGTTTTTTCTCTAAATATCTTCAGGCTTAATGTAAAAATAATAATGCTTCAGTAGTTTTTAATACAAAATGATTTTCTACTGTATTTCATTTTCGCTTTGATAGTTCCCGGTACGCTCTATGGTTGTTGTTTGCCTTAAAATTAAATGTTTCGTTCCGCGT
This sequence comes from Byasa hedistus, assembly GCA_029286795.1. Lineage (NCBI taxonomy): Eukaryota > Metazoa > Arthropoda > Insecta > Lepidoptera > Papilionidae > Byasa > Byasa hedistus. The sequence continues at coordinate 7,656,378 of JAGSMW010000028.1, forward strand.
TAGATTCAACAACATTCGACATAATAGTTTTCTTTTTAAAATTTTTAGCTGTGGTGTTTTTAGTTTGAAAGACACGGTTGCTACAAAAAATTTTGGGTTTACTAGTACAATGTGGTGCTTAGCGTTTTTCATGGGATAAATGCCTTCCCGCCTCGTTTCTTTATTGTTAAAAAAATAAAACCTAACTATAAATTCTTTGATATACAATATCTATCAGAAAAGGATTTTGCTACATCAAACCTGTTATTCGATAGAATGTGATTGAATTGTATCCAGTTAAGTTTTCCAGATTTATAGCATTTATCTCTCTAAGCAGTTTTGTCCAAGCCATCCGTAAAGTCAGTACTTGACCTTCCGACAGAGATGAACAAATTAAAGAACTGGTCAGGGTTGTTGAAGCAGTTGACAACTTCACACGACCCAACGTTCTTTTATATGTGGACCTGCCCACATATTACCTACCCGACACAAACTCCACCGATCCCACGCCCATACGCAGTCCGCCAAAATCATTTTGGAACGATTTTATCCTGAAATACGTATCGGGTATTGCTCTGATAGAGTTACTGACTAAATTTGGGATACTGAAAACCGTGGAGGCGAATTTTTCGGATGGCATGGACGAAGACGTTAATAAATATGGACGTTTTAGTGGAGCTGCTGAACCGAGCTTTGCAATGGACTTGATGTCGCCAGACAGTATCAGAAGAGTTCTACGCTCTGGAACAGGTAATGCACCGTGGCAAGGTTTTCCTACACTCTTTACCAAAAGCATTATCTTCTCATAACTAATTTTATTGACTAAGACTATAGAGAATCAATTGCTATCACTTTTATGCAATAAGCAACTACAAAAAACGCGTGCGCGTATCTTAGTAAAAATTTTCAATTGCTGAAAATTGTTTTTACAGAAGAAAGTACAACGGAAATGTCAACGGCAAGTTCACTAGACCCTATAAAGAAAGGAACGATGATTTACGATTTAAAGCAATTGGGCCGACCACATTCCGATGGACTGAAATCCCGGAATGGACCATATAGAAAAGGTTAACTTTCCTAAATCTTGTTTTATATAACGTCTTATAAATTGTCAAAAGGTTTAAGTCTGTTAACATATTGTATTTGTACATAGAACTATTAATTAAAACAATTATTGTAGTGAAAAGTCTAGGATGCTAAAAATAAAATAGTCTGGTCTGGTTGAACCATATAAAATTTGAAACATATTTAACAGAAATCAGTTAAACAGAATCCCGATCAGGGTTACTTATCATATCTACTGAAAAAAAGTTTTTCTTGTTAAATAATTTAAAAAATCTAGACACTATCAGCGCCCCCATGCCATATATTTGATTATAAGTAATAAATTGTAATAACCACTACATTTTTTTACTTGATAAAAAATTATAATAGATACTAGATACTGTGTCATTAATTTTTAGTTTATTTTAATTAATTTTGATAAGTTACTCTTGATTATAATAACCAAATTCTGCGTTAATTTGAACACTGTCTTTTTGGTTATAGGCACGTCTATCTTATCGTTGCTTCTGAAACAAGGGAGAGTTTCTTTAAAAGAAACAACTCGCATCGTGATACCATGGTCTGCTAATAATAAATCATCGACGAAAAACTCTAAAGGTATCTGTTATTTAGACTAATCTAAATTTAGGTAACAAAAATATTATATAATTATCACAAGAATAAAAAACTAATCTTCAATGGATAGTTTATTTTATTTTTATTTAAACATGAATTAAATAATAATTACAATTCTGCTTAGGAGAAGGTAACAAGTTTGAATTGAAATTTCAATAATAGTCCTTAACTAACATTTGCTTAAACGATAAGAATATTAAATGCATTTCATAGTAAAGTTAGCAATTTTGGCGACATTGTTTTTTTCTCAAAACAAAATAGTAGTAATTAATTTGTTTTAATAATCTTTGATATCATTACAGCAGAGGTCACAACAATAACAAGTAAAATAGAAAGAAACATTAAAGATAATGAGAGTAAAGAAGTAAAAGACAACGAAAATAAAGAGATTAATCAAGAAAACAGAAAAGCCTCAAAAAGCACCGAAGAATGCGAACTAGGAAAGCAAGATGTATGTAGTTAATTATGTTTTGTTGTGTATTATTTTAAAAGCCAAATTCTGAAAGTAAAGCTCTAAAGATGTAACGTTAATATTTTGTTAATTGTTATAACATAATTTAGTACAATATTTTAATATCATCTTGAGCCTACGTATGCTATTAAATATATATGTCTAGGGTACACATACATTATCAAATATTACCGACTATTATCACGAGCGTTGTAGTTAATAAAATGACTGAATTATCTAGACGAAACATAACAGGTTTTTAATTTCTTTAACCATATAGGAATGCCATATCTCACTCTAGTTCGAGTTAATATATATGTAGAGTTGCTAATGGGGGCCTTTTGATTCGATAGGCACCGGTGACGAAATTAACAACGACGCCGGTTTTATTAAAAGCCTTTGGAACAATTGCGATTCACACACTACAAGATAAAGAAAAAGAACACACAACACCGAGAGCCTCACCCTCGGCCACTGAGATTAAATCAAAAGACAAATTGAAGACAAATATGGGCAACTATCGCGTAAGTAAAGATAATTATTAACTGTAGTGCCTTCTAAACAACATGCAAGCAGAATCACACTCACAACATAAATGAGACAAAATGTTTTTGTATCTATCCAATTAGATACTGCATTACTTTATCTACAATTATAATTTGAACTATAATAATTTTGTACTTCTGCTTCTAGTTTAGTTAAAAAATCAGGCTTTTATATTACTTTCATCAGGCGGCTGCGTTTGTGTAATTTCTAATGTAACATTGTTTTGACAGTTATATCTAACTACAACAAAAATACTTCCAAAAGATTCAGCAATGACCAACCATAAAGAAAAGAATGTTGATATCTCTACAAATACAAAGATTACTCCGCCAAGCGGAGACAAAAGTAGTAATATGGCCAAAATTACAACAGTAATTGGCGAAGCGAGTCCAGTGACGAAGTTGACCAGCATTCCTACCCGCAAGTTAACATCACAAAAAAATTTGAATGTAAATAAGTCATCTGATATCGAATTATTAACGTCTATTATAATCCCAGAAATTGGTCCTACCCAATTTGATGTTAATACACCGGCGTATGACGACAGTTATTATGTCACCAACAACTACTATGTAAGATATGATCAATATCTTTTATTATATTTATTCTATTGTATTTAGTAACGTCTTATATTTTAAAGGGATACTTTGAAATTTGGATTTTGGGTTATTTTCCCTGTCTGTCTTTTTAGACTACTTAGTTTATTTGATGAATTCTTCGACATATACAAATTTTTGTTCAGACGAGCGTAAAAGTTAATGTTAAAATTAACCTCCCTTTCTTCTTACGTATCTCGTGGTGGGATCAAATTTCTATAAAAATGGCAAAACGTAAATATGCAATGCCTGTTCACGAAATTTAAATAAAAGATTTACCACTTTATGTATTCAGTGTAGCTAATTTTAATATGTTATAACAATTTAGTAATCTTTTTATTAGGATTACCATGGCATGGATAGTAATTATAACGATCTGGAAAATAAAGATGACACTACTAAAAGCACTATTAAGACAAAGGAAAAGTCTACCATCAAACATGATAAACGTGATTTAAAATCACAATATACTTTTACTGCTAAGGACGTAGCTGCCATAGAAGTAATAGTAGATTTATTGAGACACAATCGTAATTCCAACGATAACGATGTAAACGATGTCAGTATTAAGTCAACGTCAGCTTTTGCACGTCTAATGAATCCAACCCAAACTACGGGTTCTGCGCAAATGTTTAGAAAGAGTGATCTTTTTAAAAACTCCATACAAGTCCATATCGCAATTCCGTGCAATTTAACAATAGAAAAAAAACGATCGTTAAATCAACCAGTGAGGATTAGAAAAGTTTTCAGTGCCAGACTGTCTACACCGGTAGACATGGAATATCAAATTCATTCCCTGGAGGATTTAGAAACATTATCAACTGTACCCAATTCTGGCATTTCTTTTACAACTATTAAAACAACTGCTGCACCAGAAAAGTTTTCACCGGGATTATATGTTTTGGTAGAAAATAAAAACGGTTCATTTCCCGATGGACAATTTATATTGAAACCAGTTTATAATAATAATCTTCTGTTTGATTACACTGTAAGACAAGCTGTTCCTAAAGATATCAGCACAGAAAAAGTAACATCTACACAACCAAGTAATTTGTCAAAAGTTACCTTAAGTAAAGATTTCATTGCAGCTGTAAATAAACATTTAATGGAACTGTACCGTAACATGGCTGTTACACCGGAACATGATATCAAAGAAAGAAAATTGGAAAGCGTAAATATAACTTCTAAATCAAACAATGGCATTGATACAAACAATAATAGACAAAAGAGGAATAAAAATTGGGATACGATCAAAAAATATTTTGGGCACGACAAAGTTTGTTCTTGCCATTGCAAACCCAATCGTACTATGTGTAGAACATGTGCCGCGAGTGATGCTGTTATTTCCGAATTAATATTCGAGCTAGACAATTTGGCACAATATATGAGTGACCATTGTACAGAGATACAAACATACTTTTGGATGAATCCTAGCGGCGGCAGGAGACTTAGAGACGCAGTGCAAAGAATAGACAAAGCTTTATACAATTATTTTAAAAGAGTGAAAGGAAAATGCAAAGGACGTCCTTGTAAAGTGTTTACTTGTATGGATAAACGTGATTACGTTAATGCCGATAAAAAACTCAATTATATAGGTGACCCTTTGATACGCGATATAGAAAGAGTAGCTGATCATATAGAGCAAGCTTCCAAATATAATATCGGAGACAAGAACTTATTTGAAACTGGCAATAAGTGTTTGGATGTTATAACAAAATGCATGCACTTAAAACCTTTTAACAAAAGAGCTCATGAGAGTGACAACAGACGAGTTAAAAATGTATATTCTCTAGATAACGTCAATGTTAATATTATATGCAAGTCCGATCATGTTGACAGTACACATAACAATGCGTATTACTCCTCTACAGGAAGTACTTCATATTTAACAGAATCACCAAATATATTTTATTACGATGATACGGGTGATTACACAATGGAGGAAAAAAATAAAAAAGGATTCAAATCGCTATTGAAGAGGAAAGGATATTTTAAAAATAAACGAAAAAATAAGAAACTTTGGTTTACGTACAATGTAACGTCATTGGGCGACAATAATAATGTGAAGTTTAAAAAAAGAGAGGTAAAAAGTTATTATCAAATGGAATTGCCTTTTATCGGACGTAATAAAGGTTTAATGTGGTATAACTTTTTAAAAAACTACAAAAACAAAAGTCATGATTTAGGTGAAATAAATCCAAAAGACAACAGTTACACGAATTCTGTCGCTGACCATGATATAACAAATATATTGAATGTATCGTTCACAATGAACAACACAAAACATGATCCCGGTGCCATTGAGAACAACAAAAATAAAAGCATTGACGTTTATCCAACATATTCAAGAGATTTTAACAACGTTACTCCGCAGACAAATATAAGGTCTAAATTCAAACCATTTGGACCGGCCCTGGGCAAAAAACATAAAGTTAATTCCTTGAAAACAATAATTCCCACTTCAAATAAACTTCGCGATATGGAAAATTATGAATCAATCCAAGACGTAACGATTATGGATTCTAACACCAGTAATATTCAAATTAAAAAAAATAATAATGAAAGACCTGTACCTAACGTCAACCATAAAGTTCAGAGCGACGGTAATTCTTTCCACAAATATGATAAAGTCTCTGAACTTACAACAACCGCTATGAACAATAACTTAGAAAATGTTAAAACGACGCGTCAAAATTTTATTCAGAGATTTAGAGAAATAACTTTAAAATTCCTGAACGGTTTCCAGTTAGACAAAAAGGCAACTACGCCAATTTATACGATTTACAAATCAACTAAATATAAACGGGACCTAAAAAATTCACATACCAAAGCAAAAAAAGTTCTGAGGGAAAAACTAGATAGTAATAGAAATGAGATATTAAGGGACAAAATTAGTTACCCTTTAGACTCGAGTTTAACAGAGAAAAAGCAACTAGAATCTGATTTGAATGAATCTACTAACAATAAGAGAGAACTTCTTTTATCCATTCTCGATTTTGAAACTGGTAAGCTCAACGACGAGTGGGAAATGGTTGCAGCAAAAAAGGCGCCGAAAGAAGACGGGGACGAAGACAACCAATCCATATTTCAAATACATTCTGAAGTTTCTATGTGAGTATATATAGTGAGTATCTAGTGAAATAGACATTTTGTGTTGTTTCATGGACATTCACATGTTTTAGAAAAAAAGTGTACCAGTAGTTTATATGCACTAATTGATTTTAAACGAAATATAGGTATTACTTATAGTTTGAGAATCACGGACTGTTTGTACGTATCTGTGTTTTTAGAAGGATTAAAAAAATATTGGAAATTAGTTCCATGTAGTATTTTTTATATTACAAAGGATCTTTACTTATTTTAACACGATATTTTTTTTATCACAGGCCTCCTCCGAAATCTTCAAGACCGAAAATAGAACATACTATAACCGCGACTAATCCGTGTTGTAAAAGTAAACACACGTCAGCGCAGAAACAAAATAAAACATGTAAACCTAACGCGAAGTGCACTAACAGAACAACAACATCATCGCCATGCAAGCAGATAAACCCGACTAGTGAAGAGTGCGAAATCTACGATATCAAGAAAGATTTACCGGAAATAGAGCTCAGTGTTCCACCAGATCTCTTTACTACTAGAGCGTATCATGGATTTTTAGACAAGTTCATTAACCAATTTAAGTTCAAGGTTGTTCCTAAATGTCAAACGGCGAAGGTTAGTTATTTATTCTTTCTTTCACATATCTTTTTCTCGCGTTTAGTTGTGTTTTCGTTAACTGTAAACTAGTCATATATAGACAGCGGTACGTCTTGTTACACTAGTAATTTATCCAGCTCAATTTCTTTCAAGTTAAAACTCAAGTATGCCCGCACACTTATTGATGTCAGAAATAGGCGCTGCCGTAGTGTGTAGACATCGTGCGCAAAAAAAGATCTATCATTTCAACACAATTTTAAATTATCTATAATCATTTTAATTGGAGAATCGCAAGATTGTTTTATATTGTAATTTTATTAGACATATTTAGTTCGCTTGTATTAGTAACTATGTGAACAGGATGAAAAAATTAACATCTTTTCGAAGGCAGCCAAAAGTCATCCAAACGGTCCGAAGGGGCGATCCTTCAAAAGAAAGCTACAGCACGGAAGTCGGTTCCAAGGTAAGCTGCGCTACAAGACAACCAACAAGGAGAGCCAATCATCCAGAAACGGTGTACGTCCAGGAGCGTTGCGACCTCCTGGGACCATTATAATTAGAAGTAAAGTATCAGTAGTCTATTGTACGGTGACGTGGCATTCATAGTACTTCTATAATATTGCGGAAGAATTATAGGCAGTTTCTATTGCAACAAATATTCAAATATTTCATGTCACGAACTGCGTTTGATCATCCTCCCGCACATTTAATAGTTTATTACCTATTGCATAATCTTTTAACTGTAACTAAATAATTATGATCAATGTTTTGACAAAAGTCTCAAGCAAAACAAAAAGAGACTTCCCGTTAGAGTTGCCGGCTTAAAAAATTATGAATCCACAAAATAAACTGATCCGTATTTTATCCTCGGTATTTCTTAAAAAACTTGATTAAGCACAACTTAGATTATTACTTTTCATAATTTTTAGACGTATGTAAATTATTATTAGTTATTTTATAAGTGCATTATACAATTACACAATTAAAACTTGATTACCATTATTTATCTTTACCTTCTCGTAGTCACCGAGCTGGCTCCCGTCTCTGGTACAGCAGAGGACTTACGAGGAAACGCATCGTACTCTAATAAAACTACCTTGTCGACAACGCTAAAAAAGGAGTCAAAAACTACTGAATCAATTACCACCGAAGGGACAACAGGGGCTGGAAAAACTTCGAAACGAGTACATTTTTGATTATTATAACGATTACTTGATGTAGCATATTTATTATCCATTCTTAAAATATAATATGTTTTAATTCTAAATAAGTTTTCTGTAGTTATTTACAAAAAAAGTTACATTTGAAAATTAAAATTCTTTCACCAATATAAAAACCATAAGAAAGACCTGATCGATCAAAACTTTTTGTCTACCGCCATGCACTGTTACAACTTTAATATAATTTCTACAGCTACCTTTATAACATCAAAAGCATTATTAACGACTTACTTAACATATTATAAAGTAATGTTTATATAATAAATGGTAACACTAAAAAAAACTAAGAGATAAAGCTGAAACCAACCTGAAATACTTTTTCTTAAATTATTAAAATCTTATGTTTTAGAATAGTATTAAAATAATGAGACGCTAATAATTTTCAGGCTGAAGAAACTCGGCAGCCGCCCGTTAACTGTACTAAACCTGTGATACCAGAAGGTAGGTAATACTTGTAATTATCATCGTCATCGGTTTAGTCAATATCTACACTGCTGATGATCAGGCCGTTTCTGTCACCACCGATCTAATCTGATCACCTGACATTTCATTCTCTTGGAGTTATCATTACATCATCGATACTTATTATTTCCCACAGAAAGTTTTCTGAGTGTAAAAACCTATGATAAAAATTAATGATTCTTATAATGGCGTGTTGATGGATCTTAGATTATTTTAAAAGTATAGGAACAGCCGACCCTTAAATTTGCCTCATGAAAATAATTAGAGCAAATGCTGACGGCTATATTAAGAAATAAATTACTATAACGCAACTGTAAAGTACTGCTAAGTTACTGTTTGATTCGTTATTTTATTAATAAACATTATTTAACATAAATCTTTTCTCAAGAGGCCTGTGACACTGGTAGTCAAGAAAACATATGCGACATCGACGCGACCATGATACATATCTTGAGCAAATACAGAACGCTTGCAATGTACGAGTTCAAAAAATTCGTCAAGAACATCACCTGCTTTAGATATAAAAGGAGGCCGTCGATTTTCCGAATCAGGGCAAAGAATAAGAAGAAGGTCAGACAGCATGTTCGAAGTGAGGAAGGGAATAGGCGCTGGAGGTGGAACTGGGTGCGAGGAAAAAGATCTTCTGAATCCATGAACTCTTTTGGTGATATTACCAATACAAATGATAACGGCTTTGATTACTTTGATGGTGACAATAAAAATGAGGATATTGAAATTAAAAGTCTGAGGGACAGATTGACGAATACCATGAGAAATGATGTGGAAGATTACGACAGATTGTATTTAGGTGGTGATGGAGTGTACCGAGGGCGAGATAATGAAAGGAAGAAAAGGAAAGTGGATATGACGGATGTTATTAGCGGCTTGAAGAGTTTGCCTCCTTTGCGTGAACTAGTTGTGAGTGTGCACTTTGTAATACTTAATCATAATATTTGTTTACAAATTTTACAACAAGGACTAATATAATTTCAGGACGAAGTTTTCGTTATCCGTGGCAATCCGGTAACAATATACTGTAACGTGTCCGGAACTCCGCTGTACTCAATCTCCAACTTGACCAACATGTACCGGTACAGCTGGGCGGCGGAGAGGAAGTCGATGCTGAGCAACCCAAACCTCAGGATCGTGGGGCCCTCGCTCGTCATAAATGATGTCCAGCCGAAGAACTACGGCACTTACACCTGTTGCCAGGCAATTATCATCACTTTCTTCTCCTTCAATTTTTTCGGCCTGCACCAATGAATTTTTCAATTTATGTGAAGTTAGCATAAAACACCAACTAATATCACGTGCTTTGACGGTGAAGGAAAACATCGTGAGGAAACCTGCATATCTATGCCATGACCATCAGTGGTCAGACTAGTATGTGAAATGGAGAAGGCAATGGCAACACCACTCCATTATAACTGACAAGAGAGTCGTCGTGTGTTTCAATAAAAACATGATGACCACGACCCTCAGTCATGAGGAAATACGACTTAGAAGAAGAAATCTTGATTATCAGATTATGACAAACAATTGTCGGATTATTGAAAATAACTATTCGTATAATAATTTTTATTCGTTTTCAGGATAGGATAGTTACGCGCAGTGTCAGATTAAATGTAATTGAGATACCCAACTTCAAGATTGTTTTTACACCTTTATATAAATGCCTGGGAGAATGTACGTACGAGGTAAGCTGTGTTATTTTATTTAATTTACAATAAGTAATGCTTGTAATCAATAATTGATTGATAAGTGTTACCAATATTCTAATTCTATTACTGATGTGCGCCGAAAAAGAACCGAGAATCTCCAAACAAGAGCTAAGTTCCTAATTTTGCCGATGTATATTTGCATTCACTGTAGTAAATTTATGAGTTTTATGAATTTATTTGTCTGATGCTAAATTTGTAGTATATTAGGTGCTAAACATCAGTAAGGAATAAGTTTAAAGATAAACTCTCATCGTTTTATTAATGTATTGCTTAAATAAATGTTTTAAGGACCTGGAGAATATCCAAAGCTTAGGAAAGGAGATGATGAAATCGGCAAATTGTTGTGGTCTCGTTCCATGCGCAATACGCGTGGACAATCCGGTGACTTTCTCGAATAAGGTACGTCTATTATCCTGGTGCATATGATAGCCTAGTGATTTGAACGCCAGCTTTCCAATCCAAAGGTACAGGGTTCGAATCCGGCCTACACCAATGAATTTTTCAATTTATGTGCAGTTAGTATAACACCAACTAATATCACGAGTTTTGACGGTGAAGGAAAACATCGTGAGGAAACCTGCATATCTATTCCATGACCATCAGTGGTCAGACTAGTATGTGAAATGGAGAAGGCGATGGCAAACCACTCCATTATAACTGCCAAGAGAGTCGTCGTGTGTTTCAATAAAAACATGATGACCGCGACCCTCGGTCATGAGGAAATACGACTTAGAAGAAGTAATATTCAATTTGTTAAATTGAGCCTCAAAATAGCATAGTGTATGAATTTATACAATTTTTGTTGTTAACTAAAATACGTTCACGCAAAAATAATCTTTTCCAGTTGTTATAATGTATGAGAAGTTCAACAACACACTGACGCCCGTGGACAGTAGCAGTGCCAAAATGATCGTGTCGCAAAAGCTCAAAAGCAGAGGTGAGACTATTTGAGTATTTAAATCGAAGGATTTTCGACCGTTGGAGCAATAAGTAATTCGCTCAACGGAAGGCGTAATGCTTATCGATAACTTACAATGTTGACGAACTATTTTGTGATGATCGCAGACATCTGAGATAACTTATGTAAAGTTATCGCGCAACTTTTTAACTGGAAACATTACATCATCCTTAAAGTTCCCACGAGCCGTAAAACTATTCGATCTACTTCGATAGTATATCACATTATTGGTAATAAACTCTGTTCAAGGACTAACATGTTACACATTTTTACTAATAATTTCAGGAGAACGAAGACTTGTTGAAACCAACGATAGTGGTAACCGCCGCACCGCCACCGGCAATAGACTGCGACCCTGAGTGCTTGAGAGATCTCACATGTTCCTTGGCCCTACTGTGGGCTGCAAACGCACCCTCTTTAGCAATTGTCAAAGGTATTGTTATAAACTTAATCAATTTCTTGGGCTGCTAATCCGATTTCCATAAAGCTTGTCATAAAAAGTTTATGAAAATCAAAAACCTCTTAGAAATTTCCGTATTAGTAAGCCGTGATAGCCTAGGTTTGAATGCCGGCTTTCCAATCCAAAGGTACCTGGTTCGAATCCGGCCTGCACCAATGAAATGTTCAATTTATGTGCAGTTAGTATAACACCAACTAATATCACGTGCTTTGACGGTGAAGGAAAACATTGTGAGGAAACACATAGTGCATATTTATTTCACCACCATACGTGCTCGCACTAGTATGTGTAATAGAGAAGGCAATGGCAACACCACTCCATTATAACTGCCGAGAAAGTAGTAGTGTGTTTCATCACACATGATGACCACGACCCTCAGTCAGGAGGAAATACGACTTAGAAGAAGAAGGCGAATAATTAGTGAGGGCTATACGCAGAGTTTCTCTACGAGAAGAGTGACGGATATAGTCAAAATAATTGCTCGCTTGAAGTGTCACATTATTCGAAGGATTTTCGACCGTTGGAGCAATAAGTAATTCGTTCAACGAAAGGCGTAATGCTTATAGACAACTTACAATGTTGACGAACTATTTTGTGATGATCGCAGACATCTGAGATAACTTATGGTTTAATTTGTTGCCAAGTAAAGTTATCGCGCAACTTTTTAACTGGAAACATTACATCATCCTTAAAATTCCTTCAAACCGTAAAACTATTCGATCTACTTCGATAGTATATCACATTATTGGTAATATACTTTGTTCAAGGACTAACATGCTACACATTTTTACTGATAATTTCAGGAGAACGAAGACTTGTTGAAACCAACGATAGTGGTAACCGCCGCACCGCCACCGGCGATTGACTGCGACCCTGAGTGCTTGAGAGATCTCACATGTTCTTTGGCCCTACTGTGGGCTGCAAACGCACCCTCTCTAGCAGTTGTCAAAGGTATTGTTATAAACTTAATCAATTTCTTGGGCTGCTAATCCGATTTCCATAAAGCTTGTCATAAAAAGTTTATGAAAATCAAAAACCTCTTAGAAATTTCCGTATTAGTAAGCCGTGATAGCCTAGGTTTGAATGCCGGCCTTCCAATGCGAAGGTACCGGGTTCGAATCCGGCCTCCACCAATGAATTTTTCAATTTATGTGCAGTTAGCATAAAAAACACCAATTAATATCACGTGCTTTGATGGTGAAGGAAAACATCGTGAGGAAACCTGCATATCTATTCCATGACCATCAGTGGTCAGACTAGTATGTGAAATGGAGAAGGCGATGGCAAACCACTCCATTATAACTGCCAAGAGAGTCGTCGTGTGTTTCAATAAAAACATGATGACCGCGACCCTCGGTCATGAGGAAATACGACTTAGAAGAAGTAATATTCAATTTGTTAAATTGAGCCTCAAAATAGCATAGTGTATGAATTTATACAATTTTTGTTGTTAACTAAAATACGTTCACGCAAAAATAATCTTTTCCAGTTGTTATAATGTATGAGAAGTTCAACAACACACTGACGCCCGTGGACAGTAGCAGTGCCAAAATGATCGTGTCGCAAAAGCTCAAAAGCAGAGGTGAGACTATTTGAGTATTTAAATCAAGGCTTACACCAAAATGGTTGTGTCATAAAATTTAAAATATATATTCAGCATAATATTTAACTATTACCCATATTTAAAGTTTACACGGATTATGTTTACGTGAATTTTTTGCTCACGAGACCCTTCTCAGTGGTAATTTATTGGATGACAAGAGACGACGGTGTACCAATCCTGGTTATTCTGGATTCTCCTCAAATATTCTATTTCATAAAATGACAGTCATGATTACAAGCAAATTTCCTTTTCCGACATCACCGGCGTAAGTGCTAGCAAACAGAGGTTCCATTTTATTAATTATATTACTATTTTTCTAAATAAAATGTCTCATCCCTCCCGGATCTCAGACTCGAACGGTCATCGGGAGTATATTGACCTTTCGCTCAACATGTCCCCGGGGGACGTCGACGTGGTGGTGGCCTGTCCGGCCGGCTTCTACCTGCTCACCGAACAGAAGATTTGTGGTAACTGGCTATACTAATATTCAACCAGGTTTTAAATAAAGCTTCAGCTTTGTATAACTTTTCTGCTTCAAATCCTGATTTAATTATTGTAGATATGCTTTAGCATTACGGCCATCCATTCAAACACGCACTAGAGATGTTCTTAGTCGAAAAAAAAATGCTTTTTCGTATCACCGAGCCCCGAGTCCGTCGATGCTGTGAAAGTCGTGAAGAAAACTAAAAACGCAAATATCGTGCGAAACTAAATCTTTTGACTTTATGTCCATGATAGATAGCGTATAATTGTGAAGGCTAAGTCCCGCTGTGTGCTGAATGTTTCAGCTGTGTGCCCGGCGAACACGTGCGCTGCTGAAGGCGAGAACACGTGCTCGGCGTGCCCGCGCGGCACCCACTCGGAGCCCGGCTCGGCTGCCTGCCGCCTCGGCCTCGGCAGGCTGCACAGGTACGATGTACGTAAACCAATTGTAACTTTAAAAAAAAATGTTAGGCTTCACTTTAATATCACGTGGGAGTTAATAGACAAAGCAGAACACGGTAAAGCATGCTAATCCAGGGATTGTTTTGGGTTCTCGTATGTTGACGGTCTGAACAACGCGATGCTGTTATGGTGACAAATTGACATGATCTTACAGGGCCCGAGAAGTCATCTTATGTAACATTTTTATGAGTACAATGTTGTACAGTCTAAAATAGTATATATGACAAACGAAAAAATGTCAATTTCCTTTTCTCAAACGTAATAATCACATGATGTTTTGTTGCAGTTACGTTGATAAATGCGCAAAGGTCCCTTGGCAGTTGTGGGCGGGCGGATGCCTGTTGAGCTTCATCGGCTTGTGCCTGGTGCTGGGCCTCTGGTTGTGCCGTCGCTCCACCGCCCGCCCCAGTAGTCGTCACTCCAAGCCCTTCCGAAGCACTGAGTATTGTGCGTGATTTGTTTTACGGTGACTACAACTTTAGTCCGCGTCGCAACAGAAAATTACAACTAGCTTTTTATTGAAACCTTTTAGTATCGAGAAAGTTTTAGAATTATTGTGTTAATCATCTTATTGCTCCCTCTGGGACTCCGGGCTTTTTCTGGCTATAAATCAAAAATTTTTTTTCACCACCTTAGCTAAATTCAAATTGGTAAATGTAAATTTCTTGGTTTCTATACTATGTTTTCCTTTCGCCGACTAAATTGTGTTCTATGAATAAATTATTATTCATCGAACACAATAACCAGTCGAACTAACCAAGTCAAGCTATGTATTACTCATCCGCTTCAAAGGCAACGGAAGTATTATGCTCTTAATATGTAAAAATCTCCAGTGTTTCACCACTAAAGCAGTTCCAAGCAAATGAGAACCCGCATCTTCAAATTAGCATATAACATCCTAAACAAGTCAGTTATGGGCGCTAGAAGCTTTCGTCAAACGATACTTTTTTGAACTGAATATTCGTTAATATCTGTTGTAATGTTTCTCTTAAATACTTATGCTTTTGATTCACTAACCCTTTTAATTTTTTTTCCAAACTTTTACAGCTAGACAATGATATTTTAACCCTACAAGGCACCCAGTGCCATATGCGGAACACCGATTTTTAACCTTCTTAAAAGCTATAAAATTATTAATAGTGACCACTCTTACATCTTTGAAGAAACCTAAGACATTTAGCAAAGTAGTCATAGAAGCGATTACGCATATATGTCATTACTGTCTTTGTTATTGAGCACTTAATGTGAAATTTTGGTGAAAGTGCTACGTCAGACATTTGTGTGAATTCAAAAATCTAAAAAAAATAGTTACCAAACAGTTATGACTTGGAAAAAAATATTGTGTTTTAGATCAAAGTGTATATTTTGCAGAGGTAAGTTGTTTTTTGTATTACTACAATAAACGTTTCAGTAAATGACATTTTTACCTATGTTCCACTTACGGTACGTTGAGCTTTAGTGCAAATTTTTACTACTACCTACTTACGGCCACTTTTCTTATGAATACTTAGATTTTTTGCAGAGTATGTTGCGAAGAAGATTGTGTGAAGAAGATTTAGAAGGTTTCTTGAATATTCCTTCTGGGAGTGAAGCCGAAGGAGAATTTTCTGACGATGGAAGGTGGAATGGAGATGGAAGACATTAATAAAATCCAGTCTATCCAAAACTTTTCGTCTGTATCACTTAGAGATGTGGAATCTTTTTTATCACGGCAGAAACATCAGTATTCTTTTCCTGTCAACGAGGTTGTCATGAATAGTGAATGTCGTCAGCCAGAAATATCAGACCTTCAGCCTAATATAACAGGTGTGATTTCAGGAAAAACTACTGGTACCATTAGACAATCTCGAACCTCTAAACGATCATCAACCATGAGTAACACTCGCTCGTAACACTACATTTCCAGGCTCTATCACCGTCACCCTGTCACTAAAAGGAAAAAAAAAAAAAAAAAAAAAGGTTTATTTGAAAGAAAACGATTTTCAATGACCAGATTTTCCTTATACTGAACACAGAAGTTTACAGTAACCGATTATAGACTTTGAAACTCTCCTTCAATATTTTTTATGGTTTCTTTACGAAGAGTTACTTGAGAGGTTATTCAGAGCAAATCGATGGAAAATTGAGATAACACAGATCTCGTCACCGTTATGTGATTCGATAATAAACAAGCCAAAAAGAAGGAAAAGCCTAATACAGCAGTCTACCTCCTCGTGATGTTAGACGTGATGGGTTTGAGCATGTTTCTGTTTGGGGTGAAAAAAGAAGATAGTTAGTGTCTTGTAAAATCCTGGAAATTTCCTGGTTGTAAAATCGAAACCTTCATATCATGTAAAAATTGTCGTGTATAACTTAGCTCGAATAAAGATAATAATTGTTTCAGAATTGTTCAACAGATGGTATTTTTATTTAAATTATACATTTAAGTTTTTTAATTTTTTTTTTTAAATTGTAAGAAGCAAATTAAAATAATTCAAATAGAAAACCGTTTTCCAAACAATTCAATTGTGCTAGGTTATATTACCAAAAAGTATAGTCAAGGCTCAGTGTACCGTATATGGAACTAAAACAAAAAGTAGGTTTTTTTTGTAAAATACTGGAATAATTTTTTTTTATTATTTTTTCCTTACTCCAAATCGTTAACTACATCACATATATTTTTGTCATCCACAAAAAAAAAAATGAGCCTTGTAGGGTTAAAAGTCTGTCTCTATCGTTCCTTTATTTAAATTATTTGTATGTATGATTATACATATTTACATCTAAATTTATGTAGTTCTACTTCTTGATCGTATCGTTTTCTTCCTTGTCTGGGATATTCTGTTATCAGGTATAGTTTCTGGTTTTTCAGCTCAAGATTGTTCCCCAGTATGTTATTATTTTCAAATGAAATTTTTTCTGTTATGTTTTTGTGTTCACAGCCGATCGATGGTTAGGGGTAGGACAGCGTCACGCAAGGCGCCCTCTCTCTCCTTCGCGCGTACTCCTAGAAAGAATCTACAAACGCTCTCAATCATCATCTCGGGCAACTGGTAAGACGTTAACAAGGAAGTACAATTATTATTATGCATATAAAACAAGCAGTGCAGAACGTTTACCTAGTATCAAAACATACGCCTGTCCATAATAAAACCAGTAAGCACAACAATGCGCCTATCGCAATTAACACTTGCTTTTTAACACAGTCCCTGGTTAGAGTCCTTAGTTTCGACGGTGTATGTATCCATAATAGGATAACTGTGTTTCGAATGTCCAACATATGAGAGTCAGAGTATTCCGGGTGAGCACACTTACCATCCGCCTCATCTCACACATCATCAAGTGACTATGTGGATACGAGGTCAAATTTGAGCTAATTATAAATAAAAAAATTGCCTTAAAATCTAAAGGGAAATTTCTCTTCGAACTATATCAATTTACACACCGTTACTTTCCGTTTATAAACGGCTAACAAAAACATCCCCCTGTATATTCCTAATCGTCCTGTTAAAAATTTTTTCTTCCAGATTCTCAAGAAACAAAATTCGTGGTAACTCAGATGAATATACCACCTCCGGTTCCACCGATCGATTTTGATTATTGAGATGTTTCTGCTGGGCCTATTTTAATACTTGACGTATAATAAACACAACAATGAGAGGTTAAATATTGAAAAAGAAGCATATCATCATCCGATAGACGTCGTTCACTACAGAACGAAGGCTTCTTCTCCATCTTCTCATCCAGCGGCCTTTAAGTCCAAGGCCTTCCAGCCCTGTGGCCGCCACTCGAAGATCTTACTGCCACGACTTACAATCGCGTAAATACGTTGTAACAATTATCATTCCTTTACGGCACTTTTATGGTGGTCGTTTTTAACTGGTGTGTAAATTACATAAATATTCATAATAGAAGTTTTCCTATGTATGAACAATGAACCAAAACAACTTCTAGTTGATTGTTTGGTGGTTACTGTGGAACTGTAGAAAATGCCTTGCGATGAATTATTTAATGATCTAGTTCTAATTTGTCTTTCTAAGCGTATTTTTTGTCGTTACTTTTAGATGTTGTGTTTTAAGAAGGCGTTTTAGCTAGGTACCTATTTGCTAAGAGTTATTTACTGTGTCCAGTAACACACTGTTACTTTTTGTTTGGCTTAAGTATTAATAAAGTACGGTGATAATTTTTCGGCGTGTTTGAATTATAATCAACTGTCCATCATCTATTCTTCATGATGCATGAACATAATTGTAAAAGTACCTTTTAAAATGTATGTACTATTATGTTCCTACGATTAACCAGCGGTATATTGTTATGAGCAAACGTAACACCATCAGTTGAACAATCTGCCTGTTTCAGAGCTCAATTACGTAAAGGATATAAACAAATTAGAACAAATATTCAAATTCAGTTTTATTATAAAAAACACCCTTGGGACGCAACATTTTGATCGTGTAGAAACATCCTGAGCAGAAGCGCATTGATATATACATCGACATCTGTTTATTTTTCAAGGAATATAACATCAGACATTTTATATTATGAGTATATATTCATAAACAATTAGAATTATTATAGATAACAAATATTTTTAATGTCAGGCCAAAATTGTTGCCATGTTTTAATAAAAAAAAAGAGTAAATCTTTTTAATGTATTTACTATTATTAATATAAAAATTATTAAATTTATATTATTAAAATATAAATTATATTAATAACAGTTAAATATATTTCAAGCCATCATAATCACGTCAGGATAAATCATCAATGCGATGACGGCTTACCAGATCCCAAGGGCTGCAGTAATAAAGCTACCAAGCTAGCTATTTATATAATATAGTACCATGATTATTTAAGCCAAACGGATGAGCCTTCAAGCAGACTCTTGCCTACTACAAATTGTAACACCAACTCTTTACCTTTCGTGTAATAAAAATTTAACGATTTATAACCCTTCAATGGGTATATTTTTAATATAATATAATCTGTGACCCGCGACAACATATGGTGCTATTCAGAGTTTTCCCATAGTACTCTCTGTAGATTTATTAATTTGATTCAGTTAAATTCAAGGCAACGGCGCGGATAAATTGAGATTTCACTTAACGCGGAGGATTATGGGCTCAGTAGGTAGTAAGTCTAGAATAGCATTCTCCGCTTGAAATTATAACTAACACTTGCAGACAATAAATGAGATTAACTTCACAGTGATCGAGATCCACCAAATGTGATAGATCAAAATAACTATCAACTATAAATAGAGTTATTTGTATGGGTGTATACAATAAAACCATGAGTCCGTCAATAGTACCACATCCAAAATTTTTACCACTCCATAAAACCAATGTTTAAACTGTGTACCAACAGAACATGGCCATTAGAACTCTGAATATCGCTCGGGGCGAGCGTATCAATGATCACTGGCCTTCTTCCTCAGCACCAACGTCCGGTGGAGGTTCTGGCACCTCCTCCTCCCGCACCCTGTTCGGTTCCAGCTCTATCACCGGATCAGCGGTTGCCTCGGCCAGGTTGGTGACAGACTTGGACTTGAAGCATTGGAAGTCCACGTGGCGGGACTTGGCTTCCTCTTTCTCCCAGGACATGTGGATGAAAGGTCTCTGGACGTAGTTGTAGATGACCTCGGCGCGCCCGCCCGGTCGCTTGCGGACCTTCTCCTTGTACGTGGGGTAGCCCTCGACGCCGAGGCGTATTTTCTTCAAACCGCGTTCTTTCATCACTTGCTTGGCTACATCTCTGCAATTTAAATATTTTAGGTTTAAACTTTTATCAAAGAATGCATGATAGTATTGTCTTAATAAAATTACACCAAGTCTTTAACATTATTACACCTTTTGTTACATGTCTTTGTCATACAAATCTAGTATGGAAAAGCAAATTGCTGTTTGAAAGAAATATAAAGAGTAAAAAGTTATTGGCCTTGGGCACATAACCATGGCAGATTACACATTGCAGGTAACTCATGCTAGAAGGATTATTACAGCAGTGTGGGTGAATAACTTCTGGTTTTTATCACTTAAATTATATATAAATTCGTGATGGTATATATTTATAAAACACTGAGAATCTTTGTGTCTACTTTAAGTATAGTGGTGCATGATGTTTTGGATTTAGAGTTCATTTAGAGGAAAAGTTAAAAAATATACACAACATGTTCTACCGGTTCATAGAATAATAAGTGATAATGACATATATTAGATAGTCTGTAAGAAACTTTTGCCTGAATTTTGACCACTGAAAGCATCAATAGTCTACTGCAGGACAGTTGAAAAAATTACTTTTCAGTCTTCTTATTGTTTGTGCTTTTATTTTGTTAATTACCAACCTGTTCTCTATATACTTGAAGAACCTGTAGAGCGGTGTAGAGAGAACCGTCTGGCTGTACTCGTCTCCCATCTGCGGCGGATACTCCTCGTCCCACTCCACAGCATCGTCGTCCAGCAGCACCACCACGTGGCACTCGCGGTCGCCGCGCTCCGCCGACTCCACCATCAGCGGCAGGATCAGACGCTCCAGGAACGACTCGAACTGACGCCGCGCACCCTCGTTGGACAGCTCGTGGAGAAGACCGCGCAAATTCTGTGTATTTTTTTTAATTTTCAACCGAAAATCTTATCATCCTTATAACTGCTATCTTCTATGATCACATGTCCCACAGTAACTCGACAGTTTTCTTGCCTTTAATAATTCCCTTGAAGATTATATAATAAAACATCACAGATAAATAATCAAAGAATCTGAAAGCTTTAATGAATCCACAGATACAGGACCCTTCCATTTTCCTTGTTTAAAATTTAAATTTGTTGATATCCACCACTGCTAAATGTAGGCCTCCCAAACTATTTTGCTGAGCAACCGGTAAACACCACCTTCATTCAACAATTTCGTGTGATCTTCACCAGGTTGTTAAATAACTTGAGAGTCCCACTCTCAATTCCTCAATATATAGTCCTCTGCTATGGTTAATAACCACGTGGACTTTCGATTCACATCTCACACGTGTAATAGTTACATATGAGAATATAATAAAATTACATTCAACTATTTTTTCAGAGATTAACAACAATAAGATTGTTAAGTATTTGCTTACAGATAACTTTGTTACATAAAATGAATAACGATGACACAACTGACACCAAACATTAGAAGATGTGAAGGTCTTCGAGACTTGTTGAATAAGATTATAATATATCAAGATAACATTCTATTCGCAACAGGGACATTAAAATACTAAAGTTGTTAAGCAATGTAAAGTGTTTTTTGAATGTTGAAAAATGATTATACAAAAATGTTAATGTTTAGTTAATGAAGTAATTTTTAGTTACATAATCATTTGTGAAAAAAAAAACTGTTGAGGTTCCATAAAACTATCCACTAAGTTAAAAACATCCTAAATAATATTCTAAAGTCATGTAACAATTGATAAATTAATGACCAAAGCCATCTTACGATGCCTTTGACTACAAAACCGTTGGTGCCAGAGGATTATGTATATGTGCAGTTTATCTATTTGCTACAAAAAATAGACATCTTTTGTTATTAATAATGGCTTCTAATTCTAATGTAGTTGGTAAGAACGTTATTTCGAAATTTTTCGCAAAATGTATAAATCATTGATGAAATGTTAGAAATAGCAATATACCTGACACCGCACGGTGGTCGCGTCGAAGGGCACCAGTAGATAGTCGCAAGCTTCGCGCAACTCTTGCACGTTCACAGTCGGCGGACACCGAATGGTGCCACCCCGATAGTACTCTAGTATAGCACGGAATATAGTAGCTGATATACCCTCAGCCACTTCATATTCGCCACGCTCATTGGGATGCGTGAATTCAATACCTACAAGGAAAAGAACAATATTAAATCTACTGCCATAACATCTTCACTGTATGTCAACATGAGGGTGCCAGAGTATTCCAGGCTTGCACAATTCACCACCAAAAGCCTTGTTGTGAAAATAAGATGTTGTGTTAGAATATTGTATGAAAAAAAAATCTTTTGTGCAGCAGAGAAATATGATCATAATTTTATTAAAAAACTAACCCCGGCACATCAACACAAATTTCATTTAAACAAACAAAAGATCAGTTTTATTAACTTTTGATGTTTTAAATTGTAGTATTTTGTCATTAAAGTATGACTGTATGTTTCCAATCCAAAAATTTCACAACGATTATATCTTATTTTAAAATGACAATTTAATAAAAAATACAGTTAAATATATAAACAGGTTTCATATTTAGGTAACGTAAACCCACATAATTATTAACATTAACCCAAATCCTTTGTAGTCTTCGAAAAAGTAAACATTGAGATAAATAATTCCATAATGAATCCCACAAAAGTTGTAAAGTGTTGAATCATATGTATTACTTTCAAATTCCTTGAATGGTAATGACTCAATATGATGTTGTTAATATATAAAGTTCAAACTAGTTAGTAATAAATGTAAACAATGTTGACATATCTTTAAGAGGAAATGACCATGTGACCTTATATTGATTTGATGTAAATCATTTATGGTAAAATTTGAAATTCTTCCATAATTTACATAATAAACTTTATATAATGCACCAATGTTAAGAAACTTCCAGAAAAAATTAACCATACAAATTTCGGCTCTTCAAAATGCCATGTGGTGTTTATTCGAATGTATGATTTTTTAACTCTATTTTTATATTTTTTTACAGTTCTTAGGAAAAACAATAAAAACTAGAAGCTTAAACTATGAAACACTAAATGCATCTTACCTGAACTAAACATTCTTCCAAGCATAGTATTAGGATGAGCTGTGAATTGAGCCGGGTCTACCACGAACCTGGTGTTGTCCACTACCAACGTGACCCGATCATCGATCAGCTGGCCCTTGGTGCCGTTGCGGGGCGGTTCGTGGGTAGAGGTGGACGGCATAGGTGCACTCTGGCTCTGGTTCTTCGGAGGCATCCTACCGCGAATAGTTGGTCCGTTACGCTTCGATAGACGTTTGCGACGCTCCTCGTTATCCCAGCGGTATTCTTCTGTGTCACTACTACTGTCAGGATAAAAAAACGGGCGTCGTTGTTCTAACATGCCGTTGGCCTCGGGGCCGTTCGCCTGTGAATCAGACATAGGCGCACGCTCGTCGCCGCGAGCCCTCACATCACGATCGACGCTGCTATTTCTTCGCGAACGGTGCAATCGAGGCGATTTCGTCTTGGAAAACTTTTTGTTTTTGTTCGAGAGAAAGTACGTCAGCTCAGTGCGTTGCGTGACACTAAGAAATAATGTTGCCAGTTAACTGTTGCGCTTCAAGTCTCACAATGGAGTCTTTGATAGTTTGTAGTTTTTTTCAAGCATTTTATTACTAATCTTTTTTAAAATATCTCCATATTTAAAAAATACATTTATTGTAGTGGAAAATCAAGTAAAAACAAAATTCATTTAATAACACATTGTTAAGGTAATAAAATGTCAAAACGGCCGTTGGTAAACGATGCAAATTCTTAACTGAGTCATTTTTACGTTTAATGAAACGTAACTGAAAAAAATCCCATCTTAATGACTCGGTTGTTGACCTTACTATGTCAAAATGCGGAAATTTGGTTAAAAGTCTGTAATGTTTTTTTAAATTAAAATATAATAATTCAAATCGAAGTTATGTACAATGTGGAATTAAATGAAAAGTCTTAAAGCCGCTACAGCGCAAAAATTGTGTAGTGATATATATGTGATAAATATTAGAACGCAAAAACTTGTTATTGTAATGGGCGTTCGCATTTTTTAATTTAAATTATTTAAAATGGAATGTAAAAAAGAATACCATGATCCAGATTACCCTGAGGCTTCAGATTCTGCTAAAGAGAGGTCCTCAATTTTATCAGATAAAGAGAAAATAGAAAAAATCAAAAACATAATTCGTACAGAGTTTGATAATGAGTTAGATATAAGAGAAAATGAAGTTATGCTAGCAGACCAGAGGTAAGTTCTGTAAACGAATTTAAGCCTGCTTATGTTCAACTATTTTTTATATTACTTTTATGAAAAATGTTTGCTTAATCGTAATTTATGGGTCTAAAATTGTTGAAATGCACCACATGGGTAAATGAAATCACATTTCAAAGTTTATAACTTAAATAGATGTTGAAAATTGTGCTGACTTAGCATTATGTACATTACCTCCAAAGTTAATAATAAAAGTTTAAAATTTTACTGATTTAATTTATAATTATGCTCCTATCTATGCCACCATACAGTGTGCAAAAATTACTGTGTTCCGGTTTGAAAGGTGCTGTATGCTAGAGAAATTACTGGAATAATGAGACTTAACACTTTATAAAATAAGGCAATGAGTGTAATGTGGTGCAGTGTATACTATCTTAACTAGCAGCATGTGGTTATGGGTAAGTGTATTACTTACCATCGGATAAGTGCCAAGCTTGTCTTGTTGAATAAATAAAATATGTTATTAAACTATATTTGTTTTATAATGAGTGCAGAATTTATTGATAACTATTTTATGTATGTACTTTATCAATGTATGTTGATGAACATATATTTCTTCTGCTTTATGCTGAAAGGCTTCTCTTTAACATGTATTTTGCTTTTCAATGAAAACAAAGTCATTTAAGTAAAATCTCTCAGAATCCTTCCTTTTGATGTTGCGGTCAATCTACATAAGAGACCTTGAGGTACTAAGAATCTTGGCTCTATTTATGGCCATACATAGTTAATCTATCAGCTAGGGTGTGCTTGCTGTCTTGAAGTGTTAGTGTGCAAGATTGTAGTTGTGAGGAACTGATTTGAAGTATTTCTATATTCTATATATATTACCTAAGAAGACTTACGTCAACTACCCCTAATAAATTCATAAGCTGTATTGTTTTCTCTGAATTCTGTATGTCCTTGAATAAACCTTTCATAAAGATTAAAATAGCAGCTGATATACAGACACAATAACATACAGAGAAAGTACAGATATTAAAGGAAAACAATTGCATTGTGGGTTGTGGTGTCAACTCAAAGGTCACTGATAACAATGACAATCTGTTTAAGAGGGTGTATATGAAAAAGTTTTTAGTACATATATATGTGTTACATAAATATTCATATTTAATTTAATTATATTTGTAATAAATAATAACTTTAGATATCAAAACACATGTATAGTACTGATAATAAGCATAATATTGTACATTCAGTTTACACAAATAATTTATTGATGTTTTTAATAGTACTTGCTATATTGTTCAAAGAAACTGCGGAATCTGCTTTATATAAAGTATTTTTGATATTTATACTTCATTAATAATTTGTTCTAGAATGTTAACAGCGAGACGGGCCCTCCACAAACTCCGGTATACAATTGTGAACAGTTATTATCAGGAACAGAAGCTACAACTCACAGCAAGCCAACTACAGGATGAACTTGCCACACAGAGTGAGCCCCGTGCAAGAACCGAGGTTAATGTCTGAATATACTTTTATGATAATGAAATCTAAATCAAACATTCAGGGAATAACAGCTTTTGAGGACATGTAACATCCTCCACTTGTCTTGAATGGTTCTTGTTTAAGCACAAGACAGTAGAATCTTTGAGAGTGTTGTTTGTTATATTGCAATCTTCAATTGCCATTCGAATATTAATATCTGAACTTTTTCACCAGGTGACAGCGCTCCTTAGGGATAGCCAGCGACAAATCCACCCATCGGTGCGCAAGCTGCTCGGGAAAAAGACCGTCGATCTACAAGAGATATTCAAAAGCAGAGAGCCTAGGAATAAATCCAGAAAGGACTATTCTGTAAGCATGTCCTTTATATTTTAAAAACTTATTAGTGACTGTTACCTATTTATTAACTGCCTTCGTGCTACCTGCTGTAAATGTTCATGTGGAAACCTTGGTTGTCTGGGGCAACTATGCTCAAACAGTGATCTTTACTGTGTTTTAAGGATTGATAGAAGACATAGGATGTATTGTGTACTATTGACATTTTTTCATTATGGCGATTTGAACAGGCAATGGTACAGAGCCGGAACTATACAGTATCGGCGGACTCGACGAAATCCCTCCGACCAGAAACGCACAAACCAATGGACTTAGAACCGCCATCTGACGAGTCAGAGAGTTTGGACAAACCTAAAAAGATCCCGCGGCATATTGAACCGAAAGTGAAGAATGTGGTCACCTTAGACGAGGTCACTAGAAACAAGATTAAACAGCGGTACCGAATAATTATAGGTACACTTTTTTTATTTTTTTGTTATCAGTAATTATTTTAAAGTTTTTTTATAAATCGCCTGAAACATTTTTAATAGTGATAAGTTTTGTGCAACTGATAAAAAATGTACACCTAGTGTTAACAATTAGACAAATTAAATTAAACCTCAACGTTTACTACAATAGTTAGTGTAGAAGTGTTGCCGTACATAAATTTTAGTTCTTTATTTTGAAGATAAAGATGAATGAACATGAAGTATCATATGTGTATCGATCATTAATGCTGAACATAGATCTCCTCAATCGAATTCCAGCACGAATGGGCCGAAAATCAAATAAACACACTTAAATTTATAAGTCAAAGTTACCTTTAACTTTTTGTCCATACAACACGAATTTACTGGAGTTACAGTTCTAAACGCCATCTGTCGGTTCCCTCAGGCAACACGTCCAAGTACGCGCCGGGTGCGTCGCGCGCGGACCGCTCGACGCACACATGGCTGCTATACGTGCGCGGCGCGGCGGAGGTGCTGCGCGCGGTGGTGGTGCGCCTGCACCAGTCCTACGCGCCGCATCACATCGTGCGCCTGGAGTGAGTACGAACACACCACCAACGTCGTAAATTAATTCTTCTCGACCCCCCACTGCAGTGTAATTACTTCTAGACCCCTATAAGACAGATCTGTGGAACGGTTTGTGATGTAGGGAAAGGTAGAAGTTAAGAGAACACCAATGCGACTGATCCTGTCAAAACTTCATTAAATGGTTTATTGCATGATTACGATAAGATGCAGTGCGCGACTAATAGCGTCGGATTGTAAACCAAGTGTTGTATCTAAAAAAACCCAATAGCTTCGAAAACAAAAACTCGATAGCTTGGGTCACCGTCGTAGAGTAGCTAGTCTCTCGGTGTTCTATCGAATGCACTTTGGAGAGTGTGCTCATGAACTGCATGATCTGATACCGCCCTCGCCCTTTTATCATCGGACGTACAGACACACCGCAGGCATTCATCCCTTCGTTGTCGATCTCCCGCGCATTAGGACTAAGCGTTTCGCTTCGTCCTTCATAATGCGCACAGCGAGGGAGTGGAACAGTCTGCCGGCGTCAGTGTTTCCGTCCAGGTATGATGTGGGGGTCTTCAAGAAAAGAGTGAATAGGCTTCTTCTAGACTAGTGCGCTTTACCACCTAGATTACATCGCCGCTTACCATCAGGCGGGATCGTAGTCAAGCACTAGTCTATCCTAAATAAAAAAAAAAAAATATATGGATAGCACTTATTAGATATACGTCACACTTATAACATTTTAGCTTATTAATTTATTTTGTCACTTATGCATCAGACTGTTTCAGGAAGCCTCCTTTCCACGTGTCGCGGCGCGGCTGGGGCGAGTTCCCCGCCCGTGTGGAACTGCACTTTGCTCTGCCGGAGCGCAATCGCCCCGCCTCTGTCGAGCACACCATACGCCTAGACCGCCACTGCACCGGACTGCAGACGCTAGGTATTAAAAAAAACTAATGTAGGCTGATGCCAATTGATGCCACCTCTATTGGTGATAGGTCCCTTTTATTGGTGAACGTCTAGGAAACCATAACCGCGGCGCCAGTTTCTATCTCCAAAGCAAGTGGTAAGTGCAAACAGTGAAAGCATGTGTAGAGCTTTAGTCAATGAAAATTACTTGTAACTGATCTAGCTTAGTTATAATGTATGGAAAAATGTGGAGATCGCTTCCATTAAAACTTTTTAATTGTCAAATTTCACGCATTACTTTATGTTTTTTGACTTCAGGCGCTGAAACTGTTGTCGACGTATGGCTGTACAGTACACCGGAAATGTTAGAGCACGAGTATAAAGACAATGTTACAGCTAACCCTCCCCAAGAAACGGAGGAAGTGAGAAAAGCACCTGAGGAAGCTCAAGACAAACATTGTAATGATGTATATAATAAGGTTAAGTTAGAAGAAAGCAGCGATGAACAGGGAGAAGGATATAACACAGAGAAATTAAACGACAGCTGGTTAGAATTCTTCTCGAAAGATAGCACTGAATTAAATGTTGATGAAATGCTGGTCAAGAATGTGAAGAAGGAGGTAATGGACTTTACGAATGAAGAAGGCAATGAATTTGTAACAAACAATACGCATGAATCTGAAGCCGACAACTCCATTTTGTACGATCAGCTAGCAAAAGAATCAAGTAATACAGATTTTAATGTAACCAAACCCACCGATGAACTACCTGTAGATATTTTAAATCAATCCACATGTCTGAAGAAAAGGATAATGAAATATATGGATCCGACGACGAGGAAGATCTATTATTTAGAAATGGACAGAGATCTAGACCTGTCCAAAGTGCAAGAAATTGTGATAAACTCCCATGGTAACATTAAGACTGCTAAAATAGGACCGATCAAATCCAATGGTTTGAAACAAGTCAGAAAAATTAAAAGCGGTACATCACTACTGAAGCCAGAAATAAAGAGTCAGCTAAAGAAGGAATCGTGTAATGAGAAGATCAAAAGGGTAAATAGTTTTGCTCATATAGAGAATGATCATTGTTACGTTAAGAATCCTTTAAAAATTAAGATGGAATCAGAGGATGATGAGGAATTAAGAATTGACAACCAAAGAAGAGGAGACAGTTCTGATGTAAGTGATAAGGAGAACATATACGGAACATTGTGTTCGGCTGTGTTAAGGTTCCCTTGTGTCAGGATGGCTGTAAACTACCTCCTAAAGAAGATCCCACTCATTAGTGTTAAAGCGTGGGATTCTGAGTATGTGAAATATTTTCCTTTTGTTGTTGAAAGTGAGGAGAAGTACTGGAAATTGGATTTTTCAAAGCGGAGAAATATTGAGGTGAGCATTTTATACAATTTAATACTATTACATCATCATTTCAGTTATTTTAAAGTTCACTGCTAAACAAAGAATGGATGGACTACACGAAATGTCAGGATGATGATGACAACAACGATGAAGGTGACGATGGCAAAGCTAACGACTTAATGTTATCAATGACTTACACTTCACATAAGACATGTTAAAGGTAAAATTGTTGTTATTTTAAATATTTTGTTATTGTTTCCAGTGGTCGAGGGCGAAATTAATCAATAAAATAATGAATGAACACTTACGGACCGAAGAGCAAATTTGGAGAACGAAGCAAATATTGATTTACTCCAGGTTACACGGCTTCTATCCGATCAGACCGGAAAGTGTCCTTGAACAGTTTGACAAATCTAGCGACGATTGGCCGTCATGGAACTTGGCAGATGACTCACAGAGAACAGAAGAGAAGAAGACTGAAGCCTGCGCTAGCTCCTGTTTAAGTTCATTGACAATGTTTAATAGTGAGGAGCTACTAAGTAATTGTGTTCTATCGGATTCCATGACTCTGTCAGACTCTGACGAGGAAATCGACATTGTTAAGTGCGAGACTAAAGTGAAAGTGAAAAGTGAAGTGATCCACGAGACGAGTTTAGAAGTGTTACCAGTGGAGACAGAAGAGGAGAGGCTGAGGCTTTTGTTCGTCGAGAGGAAGTGTGCGGACATTGGCATAGAGCTGAGAAATGAGGATATAGGGAATGGATATTCATATAGGTGAGTAGTTACAAATATTTATCTTTGTTTGCAGTCTACATACAAAAATGCATGCAATAATATTTAAAGGGTGTTGTACTTAGCGAAATTATTGGGGAACTGATACTTCAAAACTTTTATCTGTATGTGACGAGCACAATGTAGTGTAGTGTTTGTTATCCTAACTATCAACAGGTGAAAGTCCCATCTGTCTGGTCAATTTTTTTTGTAATTGTAAATTCTCCCTTCATTGTACGGGTCACTCAGTCTGAAATTAAATGTTTTTTATTTATGATTATTATTGCATTGAATAAAATAAAACACATAACTAAGATGATAGTTTGTCTGTGCGAACAATATGTTATTGTGCTCGCTAACTGTGCACGTGTGTGCGGTGTTCGCAGCGCTGTGCACGCGGTGCTGCTGTCCGCGGCGCGCAGCCTGGCCGAGGAACTCCTGCGCAGCGGGCTGGCTGCAGTGCTGACGCGGGACGCGCCCGGCGTGCCGCAAGTCTGGTCGACGTTAGTATACTACTTATGTCACACTATAATCACTTCACACCTTATGATTTTGAGGTTTCATTGATGATAGGTAATACGCCGGATTATCCGCGCATTGTAGCATATGTTAAATTACGGGGCTTACTTAGCGTAGCACTTTGTGCTACGTCGCCCTATTTTTTTATTTAGGATAGACTAGTGCTTGACTACGATCCCACCTGATGGTAAGCGGCGATGTAATCTAGGTGGTAAAGCGCACTAGTCTAGAAGAAGCCTATTCACACTTTTCTTGAAGACCCCCACATCATACCTGGACGGAAACACCGACGCCGGCAGACTGTTCCACTCCCTCGCTGTACGCATTATGAAGGACGAAGCGAAACGCTTAGTCCTAATGCGCGGGAGATCGACAACGAAGGGATGAATGCCTGCGGTGTGTATGTACGTCCGATGATAAAAGGGCGAAGGCGGTTTGTAAGTATTATAGCACCAGGAGAATCAGATATTTTTTCAGTCCACACTACAATGTTATACACGCATTAAATGTTTATTTCTATACAGTCTCTATTTCAAAATAACAATAGTGAATGCTTTTGTTCGTATGTATCTGTTGTTAAATGTGACAACACTGCGCAGGCGCGCGCGGCGCACGTGCGTGGGCGCGCGAGACGTGCGCGCGGGGCTGCTCGCGGCGCCGCGCCTGCAGCTGCTGAGCGCGCGCGGGCTGGGCGCGCCCGACCGCGCTGCGCACCCGCTATAATAAACAAATACACAACATCTTGCGTTTCATTACACCAACCTTTGAAAAAAATAATTAAACAAACTTATGAATATGGATTTAACTGCATCGCAGCTCCTATATGTTAGTTTACTGCCGGTAGTAGGTCTATGTCTTCGGAGACCGTCTAGGTACCACCACAGCTCGATTTATGATATTTCTGAATCTAAACAGCAGTATGAAAACATTACTGTGTGCTGGTTTAAAAGGCTTTGTTGCTAGTAAAATTACTGGGGTAACGAGACATTTTATATTCGTCGCATTGTTAAAAAAAAGCATGGCTAGGGCTGCTTTCCTTAGATGATACCTTTAAGACCAGTTTCTCAGTGTGACTACAGACAAAATAGCTAGAGTAAATTTGTAACGAAAATTTTAATTGTTTAGAGAATAAATCATTAGCTACCGAGAATAAACGTCACTTTCTATAGATGTAATTACTGATAATAATAGCACTTATTAGTTGTGTGTCTATTGTATTTTATTTCTCGATGATCTCAAGTACATACATAACATCCTGAACACGGCGATGCTGTAATGGCGGCAGATTTACAATATAACTGTGAAAGCTAATCAGACGGATTGGAAAACCACTACCACTTCATATTAAGTCGCATTTTATAAACATATATGTTAAAGGGTAAATGAAACAGATATTTCTTTAAATGTTTAATTTCACGTAACAAGTACTATATGATTATATTCACTTCGCAACTCTCGTCTGTTATTATTATACATATACTTAAAATTTCTTAATTGTAAAAAAAAGCTGCGTTATTTATTCGTACGTTATAAATTTCACATCGCTTTAATAAAACTACTAAGTACTAAAAATTTTAGAAGTAAAAATAATAGTGGAAGGTAGGCGTGCTCGACAATACTGCCATTGAGCAACCTCCTCAAGTACCAAACAAGTTAAGCGCTTAGCCACGCAGGCCAGGTTTGTTTAAATACTATAAGTACTACTCTGAAGGATCTATTATTTAAACTTTGTTTTTGTTAAAATTTTAATGGGTTTATCATAATTATTAGAAGTCTTACATGGCAGTGAGAAACTAAATAAATTTTACTCATCAGCCTGAATAAAGTCGACTAATTAGTTTGTTTGCAACAAGAAGACTGCGGTATAAATATCTTAACTTAAAAATTGAAAATTCTAATGTCATAGTCAAACCTTATTAGAGGCCCTGGAATCGAACTGGTGACTTCCGTGTTACAAGGCGAGCACTTATCCACGGACGCAGATAATTTGTATTAAATCTTTATATCTTAAATAGTAGAGTGAATAAGTTTGTTACAAGGCGAGCACGCTGTGCCGCGGGTCACGTCACCACCAAACACCAGGCGGCATTATGGTCACTGACCAACTTAAATAATGCGTATTTTTCTATATAAAAAAATCCTTCACTGGTCTCAATAAAATAACAGAGTAACGGATATTCTCAATTTATTTACGCATTAACAGCTTAAATGAAATTAGGATAAATACCCTCCTGTCGGTATAAATGATTAAACTCCCATACATCTTCATAAACAGATGTAAAAAAAAAATTAGAGTTATTTACAGTTTTCCTTGTGACTAGTTTAAGAATAATTTTACCACTCGAAATCGAGTGCTACGAATGAATAACAAATCGATGTCTCTGTTATACTTATTTTTATTGAGTTTATTATATTATAATGCGTCTACGTGTGGGGGGCCGGCTGCGGGGAGTTGTTTATGCCGTGGATCGGTCTTCGTGGATGGATCACGCCCGGTTGCGGCGACCTGCAACAACACGTTTGTAACCGTCGACAATCTATACAATTACATTAATAACCAGCCACAGAACTGCTTCGCTGGAGTGGATACTATTTCGCGAGGTTGAGGTAAACTTGAGAAACACTATATCAATTTTTTTTTTTATTTAATTTCTATGTATTTTTCGTGTATGTGTACATCAAGAAATAAATAAATAAATAAAAAATAAATAAATCAATTCAATTAATAATTTTAACATGTATTGTGGAAAAGTTTAAACCATAAATTCTGAACGAAACGTAATGTTTGGGTGCGTTGTTATTACAGTACACACGTGTACGCGCGAATGCGTGAGGGTGTATGTGTGTGTATGATGATGGAGCAAGTAGCCTACCACCCGCCGGTGGGGGCGCGCTACGCGGGCGCAGGCGCCGCGGGCTGCGTGCCGAGCAGCGTGGTCGCTGGCTGAGCACCGGGCGCCGGCGCCGGCTCCTTGTTCCCGCTTCGGTTCTGCCGGTCGCGCTTCAGTTTCTCGCCGCCCATGATCGCCTTGATGTCGTCAGCGTCCAGAGTCTCGTACCTGTTCAATGTACGCAGAAGGGTAAACGGTGCATTCGCAACACAGCTCTCAACTTAACCATCAGAACATAAGAGTTTTTTTATGATGATGTTTTTCCTCCATAATACTCGGATAAAGTAGTAAGCGCTCACTCACTTGAGCAGCGCTTCGGAGAGCGCCTTGTGTTCCTTGGCGTGCGCGCGCAGGATCGCTTTAGCACGCTCATAGCTCTCCGATAGGATCTTCTTTATTTCACCGTCCACCTGAGGAAGACATGAACATTTCAGTACATACAAACATAAACAATTATAAAAACAATCACTAATAAATGTATTGTGTGCTCAATTTCAGATTCTGACAAGTGACAGTAAGTCCGTCGATGATGATATCCTACCAAATCTCGCAACTGGTTTCACCGGGACCGGACCAGGGACCTCCTTGTTACAATGTAAACGCTTAATCACTAAGCCCCAGTCGGAGTTAAAACGATCCAAAAACAAATGACTAACACAAACTTTTTTGCAGTTCGCTGTCCTTTGAAGATTTACTACATTATAAATTAGTGCCATGTGAGTTATAATGCTGCACCCACCAGCTCGTTGGTGTAGGGGCCTAATGGCTCGGCGGGAGCAAGCGCGCCGCGCGGCGCCTCCATTGTGCGCAGCCCCACCTTCTCACTCATGCCCCACTCACGCACCATGTGGCAGGCGATCGAAGTCGCCTGCTTTAAGTCAGAGGAGCCGCCTGGGGGAAACGAATAGCTTTTTAAGTTCATGTTATGAAGGTCCCAGAACTGCATCGATGAAACTTTCATCTGACTAATGGCAGGTATACTATGCGAGGGTGGTAGGTAACAAAGCGGATTCGATCATAAAGCCACCAGAAAATAGTTATATACATAGACGGTCTCCGTCATCAGAGCGAACAACCACTACGCTATTTATTTATCCAATACAATATAGTCAATAACGATTTCTTATTGTTACACGGATATTACACATTAATTAAAACTAAATGTTACGGGTTTTATCGCGTTTATTTAATTTATAATCCTGACGCCGTAACTATCACGTGATAGAAAAATAAAATGAGTGCGGTACAATCCGCAAAATTTAGTTTTTATTTACTATATATTCAAATTAGTAAAACGAGGAGATATTTGACAGTTAAATAGGAAACAGTTCACTGACCGGATGTGATGTTGTCGGGTCCGAAGACGAGCTCCTCGGCCGCCCGCCCACCCATCATAGTATCCATCATAGCGAGCAACTGCTGCTTCGTCACGTGGTATCTGTACAAACGAATAATTTTCTTGTCTGTTTGTTCACGGTACTTTAAAATGGTTGAACCGATTTCGTCTACTTTTAAAAAATATAAATTGCGAGCAAATACTTTGTTAAAATTACTTGGATGATTAATTTTTTGACAAAATAGAAAATAAGACTGCCTTCCTCCCCAGATTCGTCAAAAAGGAAAATATACACTGCATAACAATGCGCTCGTCTCGAAACACAGGATGTTAAATCTCGTCACCCCTGTCCTTACATTAGCTACAGTGCAATAATCTACCCCCAGTGAAGTTGTTTTACTTACTAATAACAAACACAATCACCAACCTCTCTTTGGCCGGTATGTAAGCCGTGTGCCCCAGCGATGGTCCGCGTGGGATTATAGTCACTTTGTGCAGCGGGTGGGCATCCTGCGACAACGTTATAAAGAGTTAGCTTACTGTAAATTGAAAATAATAAAAATGTTGTGTCAAAATTTGCCGGCACCGTTGGCATACCATCACCCGTTATTATTATAGAGGGGTGTTTACTCAGCACCTTATTTAATATGTCGTGATGATGGATGCCTTAATATTTTGGATTGTTACCTCGCCTTACAAACTGGAACACACTGTATAGATTCATTGTATACTTCACACTAGATATAGGCACCTGCTTAGAAAATCTCGGGCCGGAGACGTTTGTTAGCAGCTTGACTGTTACCTTGGTATAGTATGCGACAACCGCGTGACCGCCCTCGTGGCAGGCGGTGATCGCGTTCGCCTCGTCGTCGGGCAGGCGAGTGCGACGCGCGGGGCCCATCAGCAGCTTGTCGCGCGCCTCCTCCAGGTGCGACATGGCAACAGTCTTCGCGCCCTCAACCGCCGCCCTGGAACCGCAGCATTTTTTACGACCAGGTCCACGAGGCTGGTTCAGCAGGTATCACAACGTTGGTATGTTTACACAACACTATTACATTTTACGAAAGATTTTTAGCTAATAATTCAAAAATTTTTTCTTTATTTGTTAACGAACAGGCAACACAACGCAATGTAAAGCAAGAGGTATGCTTATGTTTTCAAATTATGAGGACCACTTTCTTCTAATGTATAATTTATAACAATTAAACATAATATATCTGTTTTGATATCGTCGTCAATGTCCAACAGGACACAAAGTGTGATAGAATAGTATTTGGGATTTTACTTACTTGAGCGCGGCTTGATTGACCATGCTCTCAAGGTCCGCGCCGGTAAAACCGGTGGTACCGCGCGCGAGCGCTTCCACGTCCACGTCTTGCTGCGCGGCCACGCGCGCCACGTACAGTCGCAGAATCTCGACGCGCCCGCCGTAGTCCGGCGTCGGAACCGACACCTGATGAAAAAGATATAAGTGTGTTACTCACATTAATAATATAGATAACTTTATAAATTTCAATTTGAAGAGTGCTATAATTAATAAACACACATTATATAAATTTCTCGATTAATGTTATGTGGTGCTGTGTAAACATTTTAAGGACGAAAGTGACGAGCACTATCGGGTGCAGTGTATCTTAACGAGCGCCTCCTGGTTACCGGCGGAATTTATCACCATCGGATGAACCTGCTCATCCCGTTGCTTTGTCTAATAAATAAATGTAATATTATTGTTATTAACCAAGAAGCTAAGCAAAGTATGTATTATAATCCATACAAACAAAATACAACAAACCTCAACATCGAAGCGGCCTGGCCTTAACAAAGCCTGATCTAAATCATCTCTTCTGTTGGTGGCGCCCAGTACTATGACACCCTCGTTCTGGTGGAAGCCATCCATCTCCGATAAAAGTTGGTTGATCGTCTAAAAAGAACTAAAATATGAGGCCGATGGTTATGTACCGTGCCTAAATACTCCAGATCTCGTGACAGCTGTTTCACAGCAATGCTGTTATGGTTATTATGGCAGATTTACAATAAGAGGGTGATAGCTGGCCAGGTCCCAACCCTGCTACCATCCAAACATGTTGCCTTGGAATCCAACTAGAGACTAGCATTGTAAGGCAAATGTTAAACCGCTGCGTCAGACACGCAAAGTTATTTTTACTTACATTAGGTTTATAAAATATTCATTGAGATCTATATGAGCTGTACCTGGTTAGCGTATGGATGCAAAACACTGTTTGTCCTCTTGGCACCAACTGAATCTATCTCATCAATAAAAATTACACAAGGAGCTCGCTCTTTCGCCGCTTCTGAAAACATACAAATTATTAATCATTATTATCATCATCATCATCATTATACTTATAAGAGGCCTTTGTTCTTAAGTTTTAATAATAAGCAGGGTTAAAAAAAAATTGAAATCATTGAACTGCCGTTAGACTGTAGCTCATTTCATTTTATAGATCGGCATCTGTCTATTGATTGTTTTTAGAATGATACCGAGTCCATTATTTTTTTCTCAATCACGTATTTATGCAAATGAGACCAGTCCATAGTTTCCATTACAAGCTGCGGCATTTAACAGCTGTCCTAAGCACCTGTCCAATTAACAAGGTCACCAGACACATCTATTTCAATAGTTTTTAGTTTCATAAATATTTTTACTATGTTGCATGCATCATTCAAATATACATATGTATGTATGTAAGTGGCTAAGTGTTTTCTAAGGCCTCATGTAGTTTGGATGGTGGTTGTTTTTTCAAACAGCTTCCTTAGTTATTTTCGTTGCACCATCTACAACTTCATCGTTACTTAACCTCATGTAAAATTGTAGTTCAGTTTCAAGTACTTTGTAGATAAAAAAAATATGTAAAGATTGGGTACTCACTGAACAAGTCCCTAACCCGCCGAGCGCCTTGACCAACAAGGATCTCGTCGAACTCGGGGCCTGCCGCGTGGAAGAACGGCACACGAGCCTCGCCCGCCACCGCACGCGCCAGGAGCGTCTTGCCGGTACCGGGCGGGCCCACCAGCAGCACTCCCTTCGGCAGCTTGCCGCCTAGGGATGAGAACTTCTCCGGTGACTTAAGAAATTCCACCTAAGGATAAACGTTTTTGTTGAATAACAAAAATATGAAAGGAAAATAAGTTTTGTCTTATAATCCCTAGACGATGATTTGTAAAATAATCAAAATCAGTAAAAAAAAAGTCAATCATTATAAATTGTTCACAAGATCTTGCAAATTGAAAATGTATTAAAATATAACCTTTACGTATTCAATAATTTTAGAATTTAACATATTTTCACAAAATTACTAAATAATTTTTGAATGAAAGCAGCTACCAGAGAAGTGTGGCGGCGAATTGTAAAGCTTGCCGTCAACACCTAAAATGATGAACACGACCACTCTGCAAAGAGTGACATTAATAAAGAAGAATTGTTGAAATTACAGATTGCTCAATTCACTGACCACATCCTTAAGCTCCTGCTTGGCCTCGTCGGCGCCTTTGACGTCGTCGAACGTCACGGAGATGTCCTCGGGGTCGACCTCGACCTGGCTGCCGAGTTGGATCCTGCGCATGTTAGTGACATTCCTACTGATTATATTCCGTGAAGCAATACTATTGAAATTTTATAAAACAATAATTTTCATAATAATAAAAATGATTGTCGGTTATTCATCTGCTTACAAACTTTACTATAGCAGTAGCGTACAAACTTTACATTAACAAAATAACATTAACAAACATCATTTAATTCATGAAA
Source organism: Byasa hedistus (assembly GCA_029286795.1). Lineage (NCBI taxonomy): Eukaryota > Metazoa > Arthropoda > Insecta > Lepidoptera > Papilionidae > Byasa > Byasa hedistus. The sequence continues at coordinate 7,695,009 of JAGSMW010000028.1, forward strand.
TGTGAATGTTACATGTGTTTAATTAACCTTGCTAGCTACCTCCGATTGTAGTATATAGGACATGCACATCATGCAGACTACATTTCGATTAGAGAAATTAAAAAAAAATATTTGATGGATACCGGAAGACTGTGCCGCTGACTGAGGCCAAGAGACTGACAAAGATGGCAAGGAAAAGCACAATAGTTAGCAGCTGTTGAACCAGTTTAAAGTATTTTGTCCCTTTTGAAGTGCGTGCGTTTTCTGGATGTGATCCTAGAAAATTCATAACAGCAATAAAGAATTACGATGATCAAAACATGTTTATAAGAGCCCTGATAAAGGAGACATAAAAGGCAATAAGTAATCAAAACAAACTCATTAGGTAAGTACCACCGCAACACATATTTCTGACACCAAACAGCTGTGCGCAAACATTACTGGATCCATTATGAAAGGTGATAAAAAATACTAAGTTAACGAGAGTAGTGCCGAGCATTTTATATTAACTAGCATCACATTAAATTGGTGGGCATATCACTAACCCTCAGATGAGCATCCCAGTCTTTTTGAATATAAAATATTGTTGATAGACTAAACGTGTCTTAGATTTATTCACTGAGAATTCAAACTTTGTGTAAATGGTTACATTTTTACTGAGTCAAATGTATATAACATCGAACTAAATGGTTGTTACTTGCTAAATCTTGTTATGCTTTGTTAGTTTTTAAATAAATTCTCTCCAACATTTATAGATATAAGATCTTACCTGCAAGATATCCTTCTGCAAATGCAATCTTTATTTTATCTTTTTGTTGATTTGTGAGCAGCTGATCCTCGCTGAGTAGCTTCTCGAGCCGTGGTGCGATATCTGGCCCCACAGTACTGTGACTTTGCTTGTCTACGCCATCACTAACATTCAGGCCTAAATTGTTAAGGAAAATTTGTTTTACATATTTAATTTAATAATTGCGATTGTATCAACTTTCTGGTGGCCTTTAATAGTGTATATATGCTTTTTTTAATTGCCTGTGCCGGGCAGCAGATTACAGCTTATCTTAAAACATGAAGGTCCTTCATTTATTTAGATGTCATATGAGCCTTGAAATTTGGTTGATGGTAAGGTTGTTTCAAACCTACCTAGCTTGTACCTTCACGTTTTAAATGCTACAATAATGGAGTAATTATGTGCCAGTTGTTATTATTTGAGACACCGATTATTTAGTGCCCAACTTCAGACACACATTCACTTAACTTTGTATTTAAATAAGGCCCACTGTAAATGAAAAATTTTAGTATAGTACTAAATTTGATGCACATCTAAGTGCTTTTTTAAAATAAGTATAAATTATTCTTATTAGTGCTTCCCAATATGAAAAAGATAAACAGGAACCTCACCACAAAGCTCAAAGTACAAAGGTTTGTACTTTATATCACTTAAATTGATATGATACACTTGTGGATCAAACCAACGCTGCAGTGACTACACTAACATGTTTACACATTTTTAGGAGCATATAAAATTATGCTTTGAAATTAAACATGTTAAATCCAATTTGAAATCAAGTTGGTATAATTTTAGACACCATACACCTCAACAAACTGCTTATAATACTGACCGAAAAACTTACGGAGTCTATTGATAAAATTAGGATTCCTCTTCAGATCTGCATGGATATTACGCTCTGTTTTAAAATTGCGAACTTGTATATTGTATTTGAAGACATCATCTCGTAAACCATTTGCTAAAAGACCAATGAAGTTTCCAGAAAATGTCAATTTAGTGTTTTTCTTGCGGAAATCGACCGTAACACTGGATATTTGTGGTACATCTATCCAACCATTCCTATTCTTTTCAAATGATTCACCAGAAACATGAGAAACTTTTTTTGCTGAACTCAGTTGTACAACATTTCTAAGAGGATTTTTGCGAGGACTAGCAATTGTCCTTAGGGATTTTAGATTAATGTTGCCCATTTCCTTTAAAACATTCTTATCAAAATTATTTAAAGTTTCTTCTAAACTCTCTGGACATAGTGTGGCTTTGTAGAATCCTGTAGTAGTCTCTGTGCGTTTTACATGTTTGTTTTTACTGTGTTTTTTTTGTTTGAATAAACATGAATATCGCGTCGAGAGCTGGCTAAAACTAATAAGAATCTGTAAAAACAAAGGTTATACGGTGAAGAACTGTCGTGACACTGTGCATTATATAGAAAAGTTTAGGACTTAATCTTACCTGGTTTTGGCTATTAATAGAATTCAATGAAAACATGATACATGTAGATAGTTATTATTTCTCTTTTTTTGAAGTGCACTCCAAAATTTTGTAGATATGCTTTTCTTACGTCAGTTCATAGCAAAACATGGCGAGTCTCTCCTTTTTCTGTGACCTCTATGGGTCAGTTCTAGATAACACAGAAATGCAGCCCCTTTTGAAGAATCAGAAATGTTATGAAATTTGTTTGTTCTAGCTCTTAATGAAAAAAAGACTTTAACACTATAAGCAATTAAAAATAAATATGATTTTAGTACTGTATACTTTATTTATACTCCAATTAAAAATTATACAAATTCTTCCAAATTTTATGGAACGCATCTGTTTTTAATTTGCTCTATATTGTCAATGGTTTATTTGGACAGTAAATTCCAAAATGGCGACGAGCGATGACGAGCCTATGCATTTATATGAAGTTTTTCAAAACTGTTTTAATAAAATAGCAAATAAACAACAAGGTGAGTGAGAAAATGCATACCGTGGTCCGTCTCGTGTTCCTCAAACAAAGTATCGCGATAAAGTGAAGTGTTTCATTGTGAAAAATTACCAAAGTGTTCGCGTGTTATGCCATTTTCAGTGTCGGAACCGAATAACATTTTCGCGAACAGCGTTCACATACAACCATATAAACACCCTTATACCATCCAATATACTTCCTGGATCCCTAATACGTCCCTCGCAATCGATAAGCATAGCTTATCTCTGTGCTAAATGCTTCAAAAGGCTATGTTTTGATCTCACAGTCGATTGTCAAATGTGCTCTCCATTGTGAAATGATTTTGGTATCGAAGCTGAATTGTTTCAGGATTTGTTTACATTGAGTCACGCTCTATCGCCGTACCCAGGTAAAGTTATAACCTTGCAAACCGTGAACATTTGCGGCCAAAGTAACCAAATAACTCTGTGCCTGACACAGTAAGGGTGCATTTTTTGTCCCAATTCGCTTGTTGCGGCATTGAAGAGTAAGTTGTATGCTTGTTTGATCGCCCCGTGCTCTGTTTTAGATCGCGAATTACCGTTTTTATGTTCCCTTTGCGCTCAATGTTTACAATCTAATTTTGTTTATTTACGCTAGTACGGCGCGTACGTCGCATGTTAACTGTGTACAGCCGTATGGTGCTCGCTGCAAATACTTTTTGTGAGACGCCAACTTTTTTTAATTAACCTTACCTCGGTTTATACATAACAAGTTAATTACAATTGAGAAATTTCATTATCACAATCATACAATTTGTGATATTATTTTTGATTTCAATTCAAGTAAGTTTGAACAATTGTGTATTATCAAAATAGTATGTTTTTATGTTAAACAATAGTGATTTATTTTGCACAATTGAATTTTATTTAGACTATTGAAACTTAATTATCAAACTACAGTTAAAAGCATTACCTAGGATAACCTACCTGTTTGCATGCATTAAGATTGTTTAAGGGATTTATTATTGGGTTAATTCATGTCTTAAGATCTTTATTCACTTTAGTTTATAATAATAAAATCCTTTAGACCATTTGAAGTGAAAGGGGGCAATAAGAATATTTTTTTTAAGTTTTTTATAATAGTTTCTTTTATCAGTTCATATATAAAACATAAGAGGCCTAGGAATTTAACAAATGTCAGCATCAGTACGCAACTATTAATTTTATTATGTATAAAAAATAATATTAATATATTCTGAAAGTATATTTTTGGATAGTACAGTTCTTTGGTGATCCAATACATATTCTGTATACTGTAGTGTGCATGACCAATTTTTAAAAATTATTCCAAATAAAATAACAAGTTCTATAAAGTTCTCCATAAGTCTTAAACTTTTACCTAACATATACATCCATTATTTTTTCACTATTGCGATTCCTACAAACATATGTGACCAGTTCAACTTGTAATTAGTCAGTAACATTATAAACTGTGCTGCCCATTAATTAAAGTCCGTATGCTTCTAATATCAACATGCAATTATTTAGATCAAGGATCCATGTTGATTGACACAATGAATTTGCAAACTGCTGCACTCATTACCATGTCAATGTTCCCTTGATAGTAGATGTAACTGCACATATTTGATTCCTTTTAAATGGCAGGTAGTTATTTAATTATAGCTGTAAGCTAAGAACTGCTATATGATGTGAAACCTTGTCTTAGTTTGTTTTATATAATATTTATATGATAGTGGTATAATTATTTTATCAATATCAATGACAAAGGTATCCTTTGGAGGGTGCTGTATCTATGTTGTGAAATTACTGGAATACAAGACTTAATATCTTAAGTAATATGTACTGTAGTTTAGAAATAATTGTACTATATATAACAATTTATAAGCAAACATATTATTTACTATCAGGTGTATGTAGTATTAATTTTATATTAAATATAATACGTGAGGAAATAACTCAATAGAATTTTTGATATGATTGAAGAAAAACTGATTTGAATATACAAAATAGTTATTACTATCAAACAGTATAGGATTGGAATGTTTCCTTTTTTATTAGAGTATATATGTTGTGTATGAGACATTGAGAACACTGTTAAAGCTGAATGGATCTCATAACCAACACATGTCACTTTAAAGTCATATTAAACATGTCATTGACTTTGCGTAACGCGAAATAGTTTTATTACTTGTCAGAGAATGGTGTTTAAAAACTCTTTTAATATCGCAACCACAGTACATGATTGGGCGTTGAAATTATCCATGACTAAATCAATGTTGTTTCTTTAATGTGTTTTTAAACCATGTAACACTTGTGCAAACACTCGCTGTATTAAATAAATGCATTCGTTTATTGTATACAAGTGTGTAAAGTAATATGTTTTAGGTATTGTCTATTTGGATATTTTTCGCATTGTGTTGTACAGTATGTGTGGTACTGATCTACACATTAAAAATGTTTGTTGTAATAAAATTACTATCATGTAATGTTTATCACAGTAATCAATTATAAACTAAATCATCTCCAAGTTTTGAAGGTCTAATTTTATATTTTGATTTTGACTGCAATGATATGCTTTATGTGTTTTGATTTAATAGCATCAAGTTTACATTCATCATAAAGATACTACTCATACCGATATTATGTATTGATACCTATAGTCCAGTAACATTAGTTTTTTTTTGTATTATATTTTTGGGATGCTAATAATCTAAATTAATTTTTATTTATTAGTTCCGATCTTCTATCACCAGCAATTGATGTTTACAGTGAATGTAGCGAGTGTTCAGTACTGGTGGCTATTTAAACATGTATGATTACTGCCTGAACTATATAAGTTCCATCGGCGGTGCCTCCTACTCAGTACAGTAGATACGTTAACGTGTCATTAGTGTACTTCATTGACAGTAGTGTGTGTTCGCTTACTAGCTTTTTGTATGTCTATGTAATTTTGTATATATTGTTTAATATACCGATACTGCACACGTTCTACTATTGTGTGTTTCATGGCAATTGTCTGAATGATATAAGGCATTGGTGGACATTCACCTGATGGTAAGTGGTACGGTCGCCTATATACAATTTGCCGCTAGTTAAGATGGTATACACTGCACCACATTGCGCTCGTCGCCTTGAGACATAAATTAAGTTTCGTTACCCCAGTAAGTTTACTAGCTTACAGCACCATTGAAACCGGAACACAGTAATATTTGCGCACTACTGTTTGTCGGTTGAAACCGGAGCTGCGGTGGTAGACGGTCTTTAGTAACAGAGACCTACCAACAATGAATTAAATCGTTATATACACTTATACATTTTTATATTATATTACTCTCGTTCTATATATAGATTTCCGGAGATTATTTTTATATACCACTTTACATATCACTTACCATCAGGTGAACGTTTTACTCCTCTCGTTTAAAAAAAAACGATCTCATATCACTTGCTCAATGAAAGTCTAAATCGATCCAGAAAAACTAAATTTTTTTTTAATGTAAGTACCATGTGATTATTATGAATTAAATAAACTATATTTAGATATTACATAGAGACGTTAAAATTATATTTGATTGTATATATTAACGAGCCGACTGCACTGTGTGGTAAGAGTACGGATTGTGTAACTAAAGCCGAGTTTCGATTCCGGATAATGAACTAACCGGCTAAAGTTTTACCTTTGTACTATACAATAGTAGATGACGGTGTTACTACTTTTAAAGCTTTGTTAATTTTAGGAAGTAACCACCTTTACCGCTAAACAGTAATTATTGAACTTCAAAGTATTCCTATAATAAGGACATTTAGACTTATGAGGTTTAAAATGTTTCCGATGTTGGATGTGATATTTCCAAGTGTACACTACTGATCATCTTACTGCTGGTAGGTCTCTGTTACTACAGACCGTCTAGGTAGCTACCACCGCAGTGACTATTCCTACCGCCAAACAGTAGTGTGCAAACATTACTGTGTTCCGGTTTGAAGGGCGCTGTAAGATAGTGAAGTAACTGCCGTAACGAGAATTAACATATATCTCAAGGCGTCGAGCTCAATGTGGTGCAGTGTATACCATCCTAACTAGCGCCGTGTTATAGGCATACGTATCACTTACCATCAGGTGAACATATCGCTCGTCTCGTCGCCTCGTAGAATAAAAAAAAAATCATCTTCCACTTTCATTCCCACCCGTCATTTTTGTCATTGTTAGATATTGAGGAAAAATTATTGTGATTACAAACATTTTGTTAGTAAAATAGTAGGTATATTGTACCTTTATAAGACTAAAAAAAAAAAAGAGAGGGTATGACATAAAATCGTTTCGCTATAAAATACAGATGACTGTACGTCTCGCGACATTCGTGTTTGAGCAGCGCACGAAGTGTGAGCTCTGTGAATGTGGGAACTACTGCAGATTGAATTTATATTTGAATAGACGTTTCTAATAATATATCGTCTTCATTTAATCTTCCTGTAACTAACAGCTAGTAACATTTCTTTGTTTTATTCACACTTAAATAAAACTACGCATTAAACTAACATACGCTCGGTGTGACTTAAGCGTAACTTTAACATTGTTATCAAAGCATTTTGTATGCAGAAAATACCAAATACTGTAGTTAACACAAAAAGTTAAATTGATCGATATAAAATTAGTCTAGATCCGTTGTTAAATCTATCTGAGAACCAACACGTCTAGATCAGTCGCACGGTCGTCAAACGCAATGTTATAATAAATACCTAACCACTAATACGGAACCCGGCGCAATAACTAATGCTTTAAGTGACACGGGATCGATAAAATGTGTTTTGAGTAATGATCTAGCATTGCGGCCGACGCGCTGTCGAACGAGCGCCCGGCCTCGACCGACTTGCAACCGCTGAGCTATTGGCACCCGCCGCTAGCTTACGGCTCAATTAGCGGCGCCGCGCTCACTGCCCGTCTCACTTTGTCTCACATATAAAATAGTATTTTTTTTTATATTAAAACCATTCAACTTATAACACAGTATTTGTAAAACAAGCCTTATAAGATTAGAATGTGTCGGAACAGTCTATCGGTTAGTTTTCATGCTTTGGACACGAAGGCCATGAGTACGATTCTTAATGAAATTTTCTTTTTTGTGTCTATTCACCTTCCGTAGTGATAATTATGACCTTTCACATCTCCTTAACCGGAAGAGCTATAGACTCCATATTTCGGAGTTCTCGTCTCTTTATCCTGTACTTCATTATCTTGAAAGAGTATCTATATGTCTGTTCCGGTTTAAAAGTTACAAGCGTTACGGAGGAATGTTAAGTAAATTTATAAGTAAAAGGTGCTAGTGTATCTTGTAACTCTCTCTATTGTATAAATTTTTATTTATTTACACAGACTAAAAAAGGGTCTTCTGTCTCTTCGTAGACAAGTATACTATACTTTAGGAAAAGAAACATCTAACTTTAATATATTTTGATATGACATAAACTTTAGTTTGAAGAAGGCATCACACGATGATGATAATATGAAGAAATGTTAAATAAATTTTCAAGTTATTCTATATGACGTTCATTAGAATTCGGGTTTATTATATTAACAAAGTATACGTATGGTTAAAAAATATTTTGTTTGAGAAAACGAGCGAGAAGTTCACCTGATGGTAAGTGACACGCTCGCGTATAACAACGCGCCGCTAGTTAAGATGGTGTATAGTGTACCACATTGCGCTCATTGCCTTGAGATATAGTGTTAATTCGCGTCACCGCAGTAATTTCACTAGCTTACTGCGCCTTTCAAACCAACAGTAATATACTTCCGGACACATCTATCGGCCGACCACCTAGTGTTTAAAGTCTCGACGGTGTCTAGTTAAAAATAAATGTTAGGTGCAGCAATAAGTTTTAATGCAGTTTTGAAGCAGATTTATTGGTCAACCCTTATGTAGGTTAAATTTTAATTTTTTTTGTAATTTCGAATTGATTTGGCCGGCAGAAATTTTACAACTTGGGCGAGAATTTCAGGCAGAGTATCCATATTTTTTGGTCAAAACTGGCTCTAAGTTTAGATTTGCCTTTTTATAGAACCAATAATCGGACACATCAAAAAAAAATCCAACTTGTGCGAAATAAAAAAGTTTTCTCCGTTCCTGGGTCGTTGAAAACAATGAACAGACTCGAATTTTCGTTTTTTTTTTCGTAATCCTGAATTCAAAATTAAAAAAAAAACATACATAAAGGTTGACCAAAAAATCAGCTTTAAAACTGCATTAAAACTTATTGCTCCACCTAACATTTATTTTTAGCTACACACCGTTAAAACTTTTAAACACTAGGTGGGCCGATAGATGTGTCCGGGAGTGTATTTGCACACTACTGTTTGTCGGCTGAAATAGTCACTGCGGTGGTACCTTGACGGTCGTCATCAATAGAGACTTACCAGCAGTTAAATTTGTCTAAAAGATTTCTTGTAAGTTTTATTTACATGAAATTTGTTAAAAATAAGTAATGTAAGTTCATGTAAAATTTACACTCTGCAGCTTATACAATAAGTGATAATCATTAAGTTAAAGTTATCAGCAGAAGTAGTTTGTTTTCGATTGATTTAACCACTGGTTATTGTTCACGGTTACTGTGTATCAAGAGGCGGTAAATTTTTTCATCGGAGACGTAATATTTATATGTTAAAGGATACTGTGCTGCGACTATTGGTTTCGTAATCAATTTAGATTACAAACGTGTAAATTACATGTAATCGCATCGCCATAACCGTTATCGCTGCATTCGTAACGGCATCGGTTTACGTTGTTAGGTTTTCAGTAATTACAATTAATTGCGTTATTTTGTGTCGAACCGCGATAGCCCCGGGGTTACTACGCGTATCGCAGCCGCCGGGCCGCCGGGGTCGCGCCGCGTACATGCATTTTAATTGCATCAATACAATGTTTATGTAACTGCTTTGTCTCGTGTTGCTGTTACTTAAACACACTCTATTAGCAGTGATTGACATCGCGCTCAAGGGAACCGCTCGGTTTCCGCCGCGCATTTTTCACAAATAGCACGGACTGAAAATCACAATTTGAATTTAAAAAAGTCGCGAAAACTAGTCAGGTCAGCAATAATATTTCAGGGCAATAATTTCGTTTAAATATTTCACGTATTATTTATACAAAACATGTAATTAAAAGTTTATAACAATTATTTTTCATAAAATCAGGAAATTAAGGAAGGAATGTCTTAGGATAAATAAGACGACACAAACATAGAACAGAAAAACAGTAGTATATTCTAATATTGTGACCTTGTAGTATTGTTCCAAATATTGTAGTTTATTTAGTTCACAATGGGTAGATAAACCAGATAAGTCGGCAGTGTCAATGTGAATTTTGTGATGGGGCTGATAGTTGTCATGCACTTTTCAGTGCTGTTAAACTGTATAACTATACTAAGCTATACTGACACACATTATATATAATATTAAGATATATATGTATATCTAACCAATATATTTTTTTCAATCAAATATCGGCTAATACCTTTTGGATAAACTGTTACTTATTATAAAGTTAAACTAGTAAGTATTCAAATAAGCCAGTATCTTTTTAAACTTCACAAGTACTCTTTTGTATTTGGTATTTTTTTATTATTTTTATATTCAGTAAATTTTTTATGGTAAAAAAGATCGTTGTTGTAGCATTTATCATAAGTAACCCGACTGCGCGTTAGACAAGCGCAGTCGCATGTTAGTATTAGTTCATCGCAAGTGTATATGTGTCACATTGTTTTGATGATCGTGCATCTAATGATCTATTGAAACGTAATATTATCGTAATTATTGCGCATCCGTAGACTTTGCGGCAGTGTGTCCATTGGATACTTTGTTCCTTTGTTCGAGAAACTTTCATACGATTAAACTAAAATCCGTGCGACTCGTAGAAATTGATATATAATTTTTATTGTTAGATATAGACTCCAAGGAGTATAAAAAGCTTTTAGTTGCTATGCTATGCTATCTGATTGAAGTGCTAAAAAAATTACTACACTAATGGGATTTGTTCTTCAATCACCGCTCAGTAATTTGAATAATCTGTATCTTTAATAGGACTAAAATAACTCCTGTCTATAGTAGGTGATGAATGTATGGTTTTTCTAATTTGATGATGAGGGCCAACATAGCCTATTAAGCAAGAATGGTAAACACGAAACACGAGATTGCTATGGCCCTCTGCAGTATGCTTACGTGCAGTAGAGAGTCACCGATGGTCGTAGATTTCGTTTTTGCTAGCGAAATTCTGTGTAAACACCATAAACCTAACTTGACTCTACCAGGTGGTAGGTCTCTGTTGCCGGAGACCGTCTGGGTACTACCACCGCAGCTCCTATTGCAACCGCCAAATAGTAGTGTGCGAACATTACTGTGTTCCGGTTTGAAGTGCGCTGTAGCTAATGTAATTACTGGGGTAACGAGACTTAACACCTTATGTCACAAGGCGACGAGCGCAATGTGGTGCAGTGTGTACCATCTGAACTAGCACCACGTTGTCATGGGCAAGCGCATCTCTTACCATCAGGTGAACGTCTTGCTCGTCTCGTCGCAAAGAAGTTTAAAAAAAAAACTTGAATATCATTATTATATCCAGCCGTATAACTTACCACTCGACGAACATTCTGATGTTGTAGTCTCGGTATTAGTAGTATAACAGCAAAGGCCGGCACAGCCACGCCAATTGGATATTAACCAACAGTAAACTTTACAGATAGTACCCGCTGCCCCCCGCGATCTAGCAGCGACAGGGAATATATTTCAATGTCGCCAGGCCTCCGGCTAAGTGACAGGTTGTGACGAGGTGGCTCATGCCAAGAGCTGTTGACGCTTTCGCGGCCGCTAGCTTGCCAATTGACGTACGCTGGTATTAATTTGACCCAGTGGACTTTGCGCCTAGGAAACACGATAATGTCTAAAATTGTTCCCTTCGCACTGTACTACCAATAATAAGCGACCCAATACTGGTCACTCACATGTGTCATTCCCATCGACTTATTGACACTAGGGGGTATAAATGCACTACAGCGAATATAGACCTAACAAATCATCATCAAAATCAACGAACATGCAGTAGTCCACTGTTGGACTACAGCATGCTTCTTAGACACAACTCGTATACAATTTAATATCATATATTTGCAAAATTTTTTTGTAAATGAAGTAAAGAGGCAACACCGTCAAGAGACGGAACAAATGCTATAGAGAAAAAGAAAAATTGTAGATAGATCCATCATTGATTTCCACCATCAGCCAATAGACTCCCACTACTGGACAAAAGCCCAATACCTCATCTCGAAATAGCTCTGCGCATCTTTAAATCTTTGATTTGTTTAAAGTTTATTTTGTTAATACTTCACACCGGTCTAGAGCAAAGTCTAGGTATCCTACGCATACAAGACTTCTTCAGACTACTTCACATATCCATCACAGTAGCAAATCTTAGCGATATGCCTTCAAAAAACTTTTTTTTAATTATGTTTTGTTGTTTCGATTTAAATATTCGTTAAACAACAAACATTCGTTATAACCTATTTCAGGTTATATTGAAATAATTGAAAAATAACCGGTTACAGTGTCGGGAAATAATATACAACATTGACACGGGAAAGCGTGTTTAATAACTACATGGTACGTTTTACCGAAGGTGGTTATTAATGCCAACCCTTGCTGTAACCCCCTTTTAACGGTAATTTTTTAACTGGAAATTTAAAGTATAATAGCTCTTTAATTTAACAACAAACTTACTAACAAAAAAGTGAAGCATGAATGAAAAGTAGAAAGCTTTGCATACATTTTAAAAGTTGTAGAAAAATAACCGAACTTTCTAAATTGTTACTCAATATCATTATCATTGTTTCTATATGTATTGTTGTGACATCAACAATCTTCTTCTAAGTCGTATTTCCTCGTGACTGAGGGTCGTGGTCATCATGTGTGATGAACACGACGACTTTCTTGTCAGTTATAATTGAGTGGTTTGCCATTGCCTTCTCCATAATCACATCACCCAGTGAGGAATGTATTTTAGAAATAATAGTGAATGGGTATGTCTTCTTGTTGATATTACTTCTATAAAAAATACGTTCTTGTTATTATATCGGTTGTAATTCGAGTAGTAATAGATATGCGGATGATTCGCGCACAGTAAACAACACTATCAGTGTTGTGACGTACGCGGACACTCTCCTTAATAGTATCGCGTTTACGTCCGCCTAACGATCAGCTCTCACGTATTTTACAAACTTTATTAATTGCTCTGACCTCAGTATCCTGACCTCGTGATTATCGTCCATCGGGAATTGGTTAAAACTGGATACCGTTTAAAAGCCTTTCGTTTTTCTCTATATCTATTGTACATCAGCGGTATGGAATAGGTGAGATTTTGCATGAAAAAATTAACTCGTAAATTTAATGGTTATAAACGTTATTGACGTTAACATCAATGGGTCATTAATTTTCTTCTTAAGTAACTAAGTTAATAATGAGATTTTTCACTTTGATGTAATAATGATCTACAACTTTGGAGACAGTGACTATTCATTACATGTGCCGCCAAATCCTCTGCTCGAATTCTCTGTAAAAACGTTCAGTTCAGTTTTTAGGACTACAGTCATTGAAATAATAAAATATTTTATTCAGCCTTTTTAAATAGGAAGGCTTGACTGAAAGCGGTTCCATGAATTATGAGAGTATGTCATCGTTATTTCGTGATACCCGCGGTTAAAGCTGTTACTTAATATTAACATTACAAGTATTATTTGGCAAAAGTCAGTGATACGGTTTGCTTATGTTGTAAATCTGCCATAACAGCATTGCTTAGTTCCGCTTATCAACTTAGAACTGGAGTATTCTGGGAAACTGATTAGAGTATTCTGAACGAAGTCTCAAAGCACTGGAACGCAGACGGTAAGTCCTGTCTGCCGATTGCGATTGTTTACGGCCGCTCCAAATAAATAGTGCGTCGTTAATTTATTTACTGCTCAGTTTACTGCCGTAGTTTTTCGGACGACAGTAAAACTTGCCGTCCATCGGCAGCCATCGATTTCTTTACACCTCACCTACGGGCCTACGTTTCCGAATATACTTTGAATAGTATACAACATAGTCTATCTGTAATTTTGTATATCCGTATTAAATAGAAAAATATCAATGCTCATCATGTTAACATAATCCAATTTATGATTTCTGTGATGTAAACATTGAGAAGAGAAAAGAGAGTCTTACGCATAGGTAGACAACTTTGGCAATGGAGAGAATCGGATTAAATAAGTAATTCTGTTAAAACTTTTATAATTCTTTACATCTAAATGTAATAAAGTTAAATAAACTTTTAACCTCCTTCTGGAGTTGGATAGGTTTGTAAACGGCTTCGTTAGGTTACAATTTACCTGCTCATTGTATACAGATAGTTTGAACGCGTTCGCACCTGAACAAATAGCCCGCTTACGCAAAACTTCGACGTGTCGTGAACGTCTACCTTTACACGTCGCCGCTGGAGAGCTAGTTTTTTTTATATGACCTAACCTCGAAAGAATCTTGACTCTCTGATAATAAATACAGTGTCATCATCTTGAGAAAAATTTGGGACAACGTTAAATAGAATTTCTATTACTTCGTCCTTTTGTTTAAGAGACATTCAATATTATCAATCTTAAAATAAAGATGGAAACATGTGATTTAAATATTAGTAATTGTAAATAGCTATATCTAGCAATTGGAGGGTTGAGACGGTGGTGTACAGGCCAAAGCTATCATTTAATATTCATTAGAAGTGGTGACGAGTGAGTACACTCGTGTTTCTTAATACCTATGTAATAAGACGTTTTTAATAATTGCGAAGATAATTATTCAAACGCGTGTATACAGAGCTCGCAGGACGTTAATGAGTGCACGAATTTTTATTTCCAAATGCCTTTATATAGTCGATTAGATGACAGAAAAAAGGGTTTAAGTGGTTTAATCGCTGAGCTGCCGTGTGATTCACATCTATCGGAATTTTTATTTGACGTGAAAATTGCTATAATAAATCTTTTAACTCCTTACAAGGCATTAACAACGCTGTCGTCGGGTTGTTTAGCTGACATGACGGTTCCCCTCCTATTTATTTAATTATCTCTAATATAAATTAACGAACACCTTTTCAGTGAGTCTACAACTGCAATTATTATGTGTACATGATTAATAGAATCAGTTCTATTACTATAATCTTAGGTAGCGAGCTTCAGGTAAAACTTGATCAATTATTTGTATCGCCTAGTTTCTTTAGAATTATCGACAAGATCATTTCTTTTTATTGTAAAAATTAGGTATCTAAATATAGATTTTAAAGGTTTTTTTTCATTTGTGTTTGTGGATCTAAATCAAGGATTATAAATTAGTAAGCGATATCTTTTAGGATCCGGTTAATGACATAGATAATTGTAGTTCATGATGCAATTTAAATATTACGTCTAAAGTTGCTTCAAACACTTGTATTTATGTTAAAAAGATTATTTTATAAACGGTTAACTTGTAATCTGTTAGCCGCTTTTGGAAGACACAGCGGGACGTCGTTAATCTTATACTTGATTAGGTAATTTGCCAATTTGTATATTCTATCTACTACAAGCTACGAGGTCATAGGTATTGATAGTAATAGAGAATCATCACGTCACTAAACATTGCCTGTTAATAAGATCATCTGGATCCGATTTAGGTCTAGCTAACTAGTCAATCCGATACACGAAGAATAGAAAAGGGAAAAAACGCTAAATTTGTTAGCAAGTTTACTATAAAATAATCGCAAATATAAAACTATCACTAATAATTCGGTAATAACAAGACCTGTCTATAATAATCACAAAGCCTTTATTTTTACTACGGAAACATTGTAAACTATCTAACAAGCATTTTTTGAAAATGTTTTGGTAACATCGCCTCTTTGACTTAAGCCTCCCCCATTACGAACCCCATCCATGTTTCTCCCTAAATGCAGAGTCCGTCGAAGTAAACCGTTTAATTAAGTAATTCGAGCGTACTACAAACAAACGCCGCACGGGACCTCCAATTGGACTCGCCACCAAATAGATTTAACCCTAAAAAACGGTCGCGTCCAATGTTTACAAACAAACATACATACAGTGGTCACCCCCAGACAGTTTGTTGAGGCTCAGCAAACAGAGGTGTCCCATATCCCATCTAATATTTACGTTGCGGATGAATTAGAAATAAAAGTCGCGATGGATTTTATAATTTCCTCTGACTCATGTTCTCCCTAGCTCTTGTAATTTTAATACGGATAACATATTTGTAGAATTTTACGTTAAATGTAGGAATGGAATGTACGCAGGTTGTAACGAGATAGGGTGAAGCAAGAAGGATGAAAGGGAATTAAAAAGCAAAGGGAAAAACAATGGAAGTACAGAGTGTCAGAGTGACAACGGGAACGAGAGGATATAGAAAAGCGTGGTGGTGATTGCGTGGATTGCTGGTTTAGATCACGACGCCTAAATCCCACATAATTTTTGTTAAATGTTGCATTTAAAGTAAAATAATTAAATTATATTCTACCAAAGGTTTACTTGTGTCAGTATTATATTTTAATTGGAAACCTTTTCCTTTTATCTAGATAAACCAAGTAACAATTTTTGAAGGCGGTGACAAGCAACAATAGATTCATTAATTTAGTAAATATTATAATTCTTTGGAAACGAGGGCACAACAGTTAACATCTTGCTTTGTAACATCGAGCTCCCTAGAACGATTCTAGAGAAGTTTTGTTGGCGGCAAGATTTTAACCTAACCCATTATTTTTTTTTTCGAGGGGGAAATCTTAAAGATACACTGTCTTCTGGGGGGAAGACAGGGTTATGTGGAGATTTTTACCCACTAAAACCCCCTCGGTGGTCGTCCTCAACGTTTGGAGCGGTGACAGGTTCTCTGTTCGGAACACAACTGACACCTCTCTAACGCTATGCTGGGATAGCTCGCCCCGGGGACTGATTCATTCAGTCCCCAATACCCTCGTGAGTTCTCTTACAATGGCTGGAGACCACGTCCAGCCATCGTCCACCTCGGAGTCGTTGAGAAGGCGATGAAGACCCCCATCCTTACCGCCCACGACCCCAAAACCCATTATAACCTAACCCACCTAATTTTTTATACCTGTATTTTAAATCTATTGTCAGTACAGTGATACACTATCCCCGCTGTCAATATATATAACATATTAGTAATGTATTTTGGAAGAGCACGCTTTACCATCTAAGGCCACGTTGTCACTTAACATTATGTGAAATTGAGGTAAATTTATTTTTTTATTTAGGGTAGACTAGTGCTTGACTACGATCCTTTCTGATGGTAAGCGGCGATGTAGTCTAGGTGGTAAAGCGCACTAGTCTAGAAGAAGCCTGTTCACTCTTTTTGTGAAGACTCCAGATATTACCACTTCGCATCACCATGAATGTTACCTAATCAATGCGACTTTATTTACTTAAAAACGTTATAAACAAAAAAAATAGATCAACTTTGTTAGTTATATGTAAACTTTTGATATAGGAAGCTAATCTTGAATATTATTCAAACCAGTGTATAGCCAGTCACCGCTGAAGATCTGCTCATGTCAAAAACAGATTTAAAGATTCCTTCACCCGTTTCAAACAGACGTGAAGACATTAAATTGTGCAAGTGCCGTTACAAATTGAAATGTTTCTCTTCTGTAGTTTATTATGCTTATAGAAAAACTGCTACACAATAGCCTTTTATAACTCGATAGGAGTTATAGCTTAATAAAAGCTTTATTATATCTTAGATTGTAGATGCCCGTTCATGACGTTCATTCATACTTAAAGTTATGTTGTAGCTAAGCTCTACTTACGTACGACTCATATAGTATTAAATTCATAATATTTACTACATAATGATTATATGTATATTTCTTTTATACAATACCTTTTATTTAAGCGATCAGGACATACTAGCTTATGATAACACAATAAAATCTCGAGTGTTGCGACAATTTTCCACGCCGGTGAAACGAAAGGGAAAGTCGTATTACGCATATGTCCTTATCTGGCTAATTGAATCGCCGCGGCGCGGGAGCGGGATGGCATCACCGTGTTGTGGGGTGGTGCTACGGACTCGATGGGGATGTAGCAAATATTGTAGAGAGGAGAGTGATTATGAGGAGGGGGTGGTCATGCGATCCGTATTCGTAGCGCGGACCAACTATTTTTATTGTTTCAGTACGTTTAAGTTTGTCTCTTGAACTTAGATTAAACGATACTTAACGATTCTGAACTCCAAATGAACTTTTGATATGTATCACATCGAAACTATTTTTTTTTATTTACTTATTATACGCAACCTTAAAATTTACAATACATGATATCATTCGGGTCCTGAACGAAGCACAGCTTGTATCTTTGCACCCTAAATTATGAATATATATCAGTTTCTTACTTATAATTTATTTGTTGTGTCATTATTTATATTTTGACTTCATTACATATATATTTTATATAATTATATGTATTTTTTGGATTTTGTGTAGTATATTTTGTAATGTATTTATTATTTGTTTTCAGTCGACAATTTGCTTCTTTTTTTTTTTCGTTTTTTCACCTACTTTCCATCTTTACTTCTTCCCTTGGGTTGACTGGCAGAAAATGCCTCACGGCATTAAGTCCGCCCTTGTACCCTTAGCTTAAGGTGTTACGAAAAGCTTACATAAATAAATAAATAAATATTTTCTCGGGATTCACTTTTACTGAAAATAAAGGCAAAATGTAATTATTGTATGTTTATGTTATGGCTATGAATATTGCCACCGTCGACTGACTGACTGCGTAGTGATTAATCGCGGGAATTTAACGCGACAGTGAGCCGTGCGCGGTTCGATTCCCGCCGCTGGGGTAGCGAACTGAGCCTCCTTAGTGACGCACATTAGTGTGTTACCCCACTTGTAGATGTGAATGTAACTGAGATAGCGAAATGTGAAAACGTATTATAATATATATTTTTGTTTGTTATGTTTCAAATTGTCTAAAACTTCAGACTTTTTTGTTTCTAATGCTCGATAAAGTTTGGTCTTTGGAATTGTTCGTTACCATCAGGAACTTTGATATCTTTGGACGGCGGTCGTTCATTCGGTCTGTTGACCGATGTTAAAGAGTTTCACAACTAAATTTTACTAGACACTTCTCTTCAAATATACATTCCCGGACACATCTATCGGCCCACCTAGTGTTTAAAAGTTTTAACGGTGCCTAGCTAAAAATAAATGTTAGGTGGAGCAATAAGTTTTAATGCAGTTTTAAAGCTGATTTTTTGGTCAACCTTTGTGTATGTTTTTTTTTTTATTTTGAATTTGGGATTACGAAAAAAAAACGAAAATTCGAGTCTGTTCATTGTTTTCAACGACCCAGGAATGGAGATAACTTATTTCGCACAAGTTGGATTTTTTTTTGATGTGTCCGATTATTTGTTACATAAAAAGGCAAATCTAAACTTAGAGCCAGTTTTGACCAAAAAAATATGGATACTCTGCCTGAAATTGTCGCCCAAGCTGTAAAACTTCTGCCGGCCAAATTAATTCGCAATTACAAAAAAAAATTAAAAAAAAAACTTACATAGGGGTTGACAAATAAATCTGCTTCAAAACTGCATTAAAACTTATTGCTCCACCTAACATTTATTTTTAACTAGACACCGTCGAAACTTTAAACACTGGGTGGTGGGTCGATAGATGTGTCCGGGAGTATATATTTAATCTGGCAGTTTCTGTACCAACACTTCACAAGTCACCGAGTTCACACAAACAGGAATGTAGCGTGACCTACAGTTGTCCGTTTTTTATATCAAAATAACAACTACGCCATCTTTACAATAAACTTACAACCAGTTTATTATTATAAATATTGTAAAAATTATGAATTAATTATATTATCTACATTTGAAAAATTATATACATAATTATTAAACTAAGTTTACTAGTACACATGATGAGTGATTTAATATCACATTCATATACACTGCAGTAGACAGTAGATTTTATCGTTCACCAGTAAGCTATGAACTATAAAAATACTTATAAACAAACTCTAGTTTTATTGTTTATAATAATAGAATAGTAATTATTGGTAATGAAACAAATAAATTGCGTACATTATTAAATAAATTTTATTGCGAATTGTAACAGTACAATAGTGAGGAGGTTTTTATTTTCGATTCATTTCAGTTTCTTACCAAGTCCATAGAATTATTATTTTTCTAACTTTTCATAAATATCCAACAATTTCAAATTAATTTTTGTCAAGTAAAATTACTGAAGTGACTGAAAGTTACTGATACGTCTCTGTTGCTGAACATCGTCTTAGTAAACGGTAGTGTACTAATATATTTTTTTTTTTTATATATACTTCTGTGCGACGAGACGAGCAAGACGTTCACCTGATGGTAAGTGATACGCTTGCCCATGACAACGCGGTGCTAGTTAAGATGGTATACACTGCACCACATTGTGCTCGTCGCCTGGAGACATAAGGTGTTAGTCTCGTTGCCCCAGTAATTACACTAGCTACAGCGCCCTTCAAACCGGAACACAGTAATGTTCGCACACTATTATGTGGCGGTTGCAATAGGAGCTGCGGTGGTACCCAGACGGTCTCCGGCAACAGAGATCTACCACCTGGTAATTAATTAATTTAAAGTAGTACTTATGAAATCTGGTAAAGATTTATTTAAAAGATTTTTAAAAATTATACTGAAAGACGATTGTTGATTATCAGCTTTCAAATATAATGTAGATGATATCGGTTGTACCGTTTAGTAGCCGCTAATGTGCAGATACGATCGTTAAACGCTCTTTTTTATAAGCGGCGTGTGTACACGAGCGGGTAGCCACGTGTCGGTTTGCGGGTAGTGCGGTTCCTTTCCCACTGCTCAATGCCCCTTGTTGCAGTTTCCGAAGTCGCCATATTGTCGAGTACTCGTGATGTTTTTTTTTTGCGCTTGATATATTTTTTAATCGCCTCTTAATCGTTTAAGTTGGGGTCCGGATGATTTAAGTTATTTTCAGTATACACATTGTTGCGACCTCGTCGATATATAAAGTTTGCTTTTGTGCATCTGTTAGTTAATGCTGGGTTTTAATAAAATGTTAAAGATTATTCTTTTATAACGATAACATGGCAAAATCATTATGTATATGATTTAGCGCTTATGTATTACATATGCTTTCTGAAATAGAAATATTGCTTCTTAGATTCTATCCTTCACACTTACCAGCATATGTGTGGTATATACGATTCATCATCACTAGTTCAGGTTATAGATATCCACGTTTAGACGTCGCCAACTGTATCCAGTTATAATCTGGAATATTTACCAGGTCGCCGATAAACCACACAATAAAGTAATTAAGAATTAAACTTGGACCTCTATAATTTTTGGCTTTTTTCGTCGAACCCATCCGGATAGCTATAAG
Source organism: Byasa hedistus (assembly GCA_029286795.1). Taxonomy (NCBI): domain Eukaryota; kingdom Metazoa; phylum Arthropoda; class Insecta; order Lepidoptera; family Papilionidae; genus Byasa; species Byasa hedistus. The sequence goes on from JAGSMW010000028.1 coordinate 7,716,183, forward strand.
CATAATGTAAAAAAATACTCAAGCCAGAATATTTTTTTTTTCGGAGTGAAATCTTCTCCAAAATACCCTGTCTTCTAGGAGGAAGACAACAGGGTTATGTGGAGATTTTTTCCCACTAACACCTCCTCGGTTTTCGTTCTCAGCGTTTGGAGAGGTAACAGGAACTCCTGTTACCTCTCCAAACGTGCTGTGGTTTGATTTATGCAGTCCAGGTGGTAGGTCTTTGTTGCCGGAGACCGTCTAGATAGGTAACACTGCAGCTCCTATTTCAACCGACAAATAGTAGTGTGCGAACATTACCGTGTTCCGGTTTGACGGGCACTGTAGCTAGTGTTATTACTGGGGTAACGAGATTTAACACCTTATGTCTAGCGACGAGCGCAATGTGGTGCAGTGTATACCATTTTAACTAGCACCACGTTGTCATGGACCAGCGTGACACCATCAGGTGAACGTCTTGCTCGTCTCGTCGCATAGTAGTATAAAAATTTTTTAACGATAAATAAATTAAAAATCTTGTTTGATAGATCAATGTAATGTGTGAATATACTGATCCGGTGTATGAATTATAAAGTACGGAGTGTATTGTGCCCGGGCTCGTTGTCTCACACTGGGTAACCCCTCCGCGGTACACTCCGCGACATAATTCACGCCGCTGTAAACATCGGATGTAATTAAGCCACAGGGTTAGCGGCGGTTTGTCGGCGCGCGGCCGGCGCGTGCGCACGTCTCTTTATCTTTTGCCGGCTTTTTGACAAATCGCTGTCACATTGTAAACTCAATACGTCGACTGCGGACCCACGAGCCCGTTTAATTTATGTCTACTTCATGACTTAATAACTTTATTTTTGTTAATTTTGAGACCAGTGGTTTCCAAGCTTTTTAATCCTACCGCCCCCATTCCAGAAAAAATATTTCTTAGCGATTCGAAGATTTTTTTTTATACTACTACGCGACGAGACGAGCAAGATATTCTTGCAAGCCAAAGATGTTACAAAATTTAATGTGAGAAATAAGAACAAATTAATACTTGACACTATTCCCAGAAGCGCTAAATTTCAAAAGAATTGTTATGTTATGTGCAATAAAATTTTTAACAAAATACCCAGCAACATTAAGGCAATGACATATAACAAATTTAAAAGCTCTCTCGCAAGTGGTTGTTAGAAAATACTTTCTACAGTGTTGACGATTTTTTATTATATAGTGGTTAATTAATAAATCTAATAAATTACATTCCATAATATCTAAAAAAAAAAAAAAAAAGAAAAATAAACTATATGTTTAAGAGTTTTATTAACTGCGTCGCTAAAAAAAAAAAAGACGTTCACCTGATGGTAAGTGATACGCTTGCCCATAACAACATGGTGCTAGTTAAGATGGCACACACTGCACCACATTGCGCTCGTCGCTTGAGACATAAGGTGTTAAGTCTCGTTACTCCAGTAATTACACTAGCTACAGCGCCCTTCAAACCGGAACACAGTAATGTTTGCACTCTACTATTTGTCGGTTGCAATAGAAGTTGCGGTGGTACCCATCCAGACGGTCTCCGGCAACAGAGACCTACCACCAGTAATTCATTAGCAATTATCATGAAATGTCGTTCAAAGAATAATTAAGCATTTCAACACGAATACATAAACATTTTTTTTAAATCTTCTCTTTTTGTTCCCACTAGGGGACGGTGGGGCCCAATTTGGGAATCACTGATCTACAAATACTGATTTTTCTTCTCTCTTCTCAGAGACCAACTATTCATGTTTACATTATTATTCTGCGAGCTTTATCATAGCTGTACAAAATTAGTCAGTATGTAAGCTGCGATATAAATCGCAGTTAACGTCCCGAGCTGGTAAACAATGTACGAGTTATCTTTAAGTCGGCAGTCGACGTGTTAACTATCACGTAAACTGTGATAGCTTTGTGGCCGTAATCTCGATAGAGCAAGGAACACGATTCAATTTAGTTTCTTACAAACAATCTTTATTAGTTTTATTGTATCTTTGTCTAAACCTATTACTTTACTTATTTTAATAATAAAGACTAGTCTTTTTAAATAGGTAATTTACCCAAACGATATAGAAATGAACATAGCATGTTGTTTTAGATATTTGTTAACATTTCTATTATTGTGTCTTAATCACGTTATAAAGAAAGAGCGTAGTCTCCTAACACAGGCATTTTCTTGCCTAAAAGGAGTCTACCACAACTTAATTTTAAGATACTGTGTTATAAAGCAATAAAGAAATTTTTATTTTTATTATTTTTTATTTATTTAAAGAACTTTTATAACGTGATTAAGACGGATGATGTTTAGAAATTGCTGACGTCGCATATAAATGTATGTAACGCGGGTGTTTTCATAATTGAGTTGGCTACTACAAAAATAATACTTATAAAGCTAATATTTTACCTGAAAATATTGTATGTGGAATAAGTAAAATTTTTTGTATATCCAAGTTTTTTTGGATGGTCAAAAATAAAAAGTTTGATTTCGACGGATATAGAAGATACGTTTTAAATTGACCAATGTGTATTCCATTAAAACTTTTTTTTTTTTAGATATCTATATGTATATACACATCTGAAAAAAAAATGTGTTACTATTAACAAGAATAATTAACTTAAAATATATTATGATTGATTTTTTCTCGCTTTTCGCTGATGTTATTGTTCAGAGCTTTTTTATCCTAATATGTACATAATGTATTACTACTGCTATTTTATTGTCTATCATTACTTATAAAACTACTACACATATTACGGTTGATGTTATATTGTCACGAATAAATTTAAGGCTCCAATAAATGTTTTTGTTAGACTGTAGTTGTAGGGAGATGACCATTTAATCAATGCGCCGATGGTGATGTTCATTAAAAAACGTGTCGAATTAAGTCAACAAATCATTTCAACGAGTGAAAAGCGTGTCGACGCACCCTACCGCCCCCCACTACCTCGGCTACATTGAGAGGTAGCGTGTAATTTGGATTATCCCGAACAATGCAGTCGAAGGGCGGTCCCGGCCGAGGAGTCGAACGCCGGAGGGGGACAGTAAACGCTTTCATACCCCTCCACTACACCCTCGCTGCGTGTCCCACTTTAACTGATTATTTTTTGGAAGTGTATAACGCTATCCAAGTTGTTGATTAACCATTCGTTTTTATTATACCTCTTCTATGTTTATTGAAACTGCGTACACCAATGTGTAGTTTTACTTGTATTTTTTACGTTCAAGTAAAAACTTAAAAGTTTGATGACCAGCGGTAAGATTTCAGTCTTGCCGGAGACCGTATATATCACAGCAATGATTGGCGTGTAGACTAAGTCCAAACAATACAAATATAAGATTTATCATGAGACGTTGAAGCAATTGTTATATGTACTAGCACGGGTATACATCTAGTGTTACTTGGATGAATACTAAAGTTTAAACACTAATGATTTCTTATATTTCCGCGAATGTTACACATTTATTAAAAACTCAATTTTACGGATTTTATCGCGTTTATTATTTAGTTTGTTTATTCCCGACGTTTCGACCGCTTTGCAGCAGTCATGGTCACGAGAGGACTAAGATGACAGACGTCCAAAAGTCACAGCTATCACATGGTTTAAACACTAATCTAATTGAACGTTTTGTAATTTATACACAAATCAATACTATAAAGTTGTTTTTGTAGCTTCTTGAATATTTATGTTTTAAAATAACGTGTGACGTCCTAAGGAGCGCTACATTTGTTGTTGGATAAACTAAAACATTAAATTTATGTTTTGTATGTTTTACACCTTATAAACTTTTGCATAGAATTCAATTCAAGAACATTATAAATACAAAAATTAAGTAATATTGTGTTATCACTTATGTGATTATTAAATGTGCTTTAAACTTGAATTATTTGTTAAAAATTCAGATATGCTTCCACCGCGTTTTATATAAGTTGTTGAAAATACTGCGGTAACGAGACGAAACATATGTCTTAAGGCGACGAGCGCAATGTGGTACAGTGTATACCATCTTAACTAGCGGCACGTTATGGGCAAGCGTGTCAACTACCATCAGGTGAACGTCTCACTAGCCTTGAGGAATAAAATAAATAAATAAACTAGAGCTTTATTATATTTGCCGCTTGTGCGCTTTTATCGTAAACTTAAAGCTCAGCTCCCCATCATATCTTCAACTACAACGTAGTTCCTAGCTCGACTTACGGGGGCGCCGCTGTACAATAGTGGGCCCCCGTGTTTACACGCAGCGAGCAGTCCCGCGGGGTGGGACTGGGACGGCACGGTTTAATGGGTTTTAGGTGCGAGTATACAGGGCCTGAATGGGGCGGCGAATGCGCAGCGTCGCGCGTTCGCTCCTTGTCGAGGCACGCGGCATGTCCGGAGATCTTTGATATTATTACCTTTTATATAACTTTAATATATAAAAGCATATATAACAACAGTTTACAAGCACTGTAAAACACTGATGGTTCAGTGCAGTTCGTTTGGTCTTCGATCCCCGCGTATTCTAAGAACAACACCTATCATGAACTAGTGACATTCGCTAATCCGCATTCAGACAGTTGACTCTCTTCTTGCTGGAGAAGTTCTTGGATCATTTATTTTTCTTGCAGCATTACTGCTGGTAGGTCTCTGTTGCTACAGACCGCCTAGGTAGCTACCACCGCAGCTCCTATTTCAGCCGCTGAACAGTAGTGTGCGAACATTTTTTTTTAATAGTTTTCCCTGCGTGTGGTGGGTCAGGGCCTATTTCTTTCACTCTAGTTCTATCATTCATTCCGTTTTGCTCACATTCATACCGATAATTTCCTTCCTCATTCATACTTCTCGCTGATGGTGACGACGTCGTCAAGTGTGCGAACATTACTGTGTTCCGGTTTGAAGGGTGCTGTAATCTAGTGAAATTACTGGGGTAACGAGACAACATGTCTCAAGGCGACGAGCGCAATGTGGTGAAGTGTATACCATCTTAACCAGCGACAGGCAGAGTGTAATGTGCTGTCAATTAGTGTGGAAAGTCTATTGCTTCTCGACATGTACGTCTCATTGTAGTGATGCAATGTAACCATCCTAACTAGCGCTACGTTGTTTTGTACAATCACATCAACCTTAGGCACGTCGCGTCGCTTTGTTGTGTAAAGAGTTGACATGTTAGCTTGAGTGTGCATTTCACCTCGCAGCGCTGCTGGGTCTGGTGCCGACTGCCCGACTGCACTGTCCCCACCACCCCCCCGGCGGGAAGTGCCGTAGGGTCGCAAGGACCCTCGCCGCTCGAGAACTAATTGAAATTTATTCGCATCGCAGCGCATTTCGTGCTCCGCGAATGTGGCCAGGCTTCCGCTACACCACGGGATCTGCGCAATGACGCTATCGAAGCTTAAAAGTATTCATGAAAGAAAATACTTATTTTCCTGAAATTTTTGTTCTTTATTTTCATAAAATGTTACTTTTTCATTTATCTATTTCTTAACACCAATATCTGTACGGGCGGGCGGTGACCACCTGATACAAGTATTTGTTACTTAATAGGTTAGTCAGCATTATATACTGTCAAATATTATTATGGAAATAAAATATTTGATTTAATTTTAATGTATGTCTCATATAAATTAAACAGAAAACGTACATTTATTTTAACAAGGCAAATATAATGGATTTTAGGTTTAGTATGCGAATTAGCTTTAAGTATGATGTTTATGCTGATAGTCTTTTTGACTACAGCTTCATCGGACTTATGCTTCGTCAATGCTTTACCAGGTGGTAAGTCTCTGTTGCCGGAGACCGTCTGGATGGGTACCACTGCAGCTCCTATTGCAACCGACAAATAGTAGTGTGCGAACATTACTGTGTTCCGGTTTGAAGGGCGCTGTAGCTAGTGTAATTACTGGGGTAACGAGACTTAACACCTTATGTCTCAGGCGACGAGCGCAATGTGGTGCAGTGTGTACCATCTTAACTAGCGCCACGTCATGGGCAAGCGTACCACTTACCATCAGGTGAACGTCTTGCTCGTCTCGTCGCAAAGTAGTATAAAAAAAAAAAATCCGGAATCCGAAAGCTTATAATTATTGTTATGTCTAAAGCTTATAATTATCATTATGTCTCTATCAGATATAATGATTACTATCAATTACCATTACTTCGATCACTTTTGTTACCTGGTTTTTATGTTTACAACTTTGAGTATTAGGAAAGTGGACTTCTTTATTAAAGACATCGACGTTTATATGGGGTATAATAAATATGGGAAAATAGTTTTTTTCTACGATATTGTAGACAATCTAGTCTCATAATTTGACGTTTGCGATAATGTGCGGCTTATTTTCTTATGTACAAATACATTGATTTTATTACATTTTTCTAATACACCTCATCTACCACTACATCTGCCTACGTCTTTGGTTGGCTGGTAGAAAATGACCACAGGCATTAAATCCACCTTTTGCAACCTAATTTTATGTTCAATAAAAATTTTAAATAAAAAATAAATAAATAACCCTTGACTATGATTTTTGGTAATAAAAAACTAGTCTAGATTTAGTGTATTCACTCTCCAAGCATATGCTAGTCTAGTGAACAGAAGCGCGTGCTATCACGTCGCGTTAAAGTACGTAGGGATGTGTTTTTTGCTACATCGTTAACAAACTAGTCCGTTGCTCACCTGGTGGTAGGTGATTACTGTAGTTTAATACAATAGCGTTCATTGAATACTGGATACACTTGTAAAGAAAACTGTGTTATAATATACATAAACTAGTTAGTTCAACTGTGATCATATTGTTAGTACACAACAGAAATATAACGTAAGTTTTAATCTCGAAAAAATATTGATCTTAAAGAAATTCTAGATGAAATCGTTTTAATTCATTAAAAGTTAAAGTAATGAATATGTATTTTAAGTAACTAATTTTCTATAACTTTGTTTTTATGTACTGAAAAATGATGTTTTCATAGAGTTCTGTTCTAACTAAACTGCAGCTAGAATAATAAACGCTTCTAAAAGTCTAGACTTTCATCTTTTTATTACCAAGATTGGCTAGGTTAAGGCTATTTATTCTTGAACTGAAAACGTCAGTAATTATAAAAGTTGATTTATTACTATTTACTTATTTTAAGTCGTCAACTCGTCTGTGTTGTAGTAGTACTGAAAATTATTTCCCATTTTCTGATATAACCTAAACAAAAGTAGTAAGGGAGGTACGAAAGTAAAGTGGGAGATTATTTTTAGAACGAATTTTACTTGCTCAATCAAAAAATGTTTTATTCAATTACATTTGTACAATTACGATTTATTATTTAAGTGTTAGTTTTGGAACTTTCCTCTACGTACTGACAATAAACTTAAGTGTTTGGGTTTGTTTGTGATAGTACTTGCAATTATATAAAACTACATAGTATATGTGTATCGGCTGATGATTAAATGATCATAGAGTGTATAACTTAAAAATAGTTATCATCTTACATGATTTTTTTCATACAACTATATCTGCGAATAACTTTAATAGAAATAGAAGATCGACTTTAGAAAGTAGAAATAGAAAGATCTGACTTTTATGGTTAATAGACAGGATTTGCCTTGATACAGCTTTTCGTTTTGTTTTCGAAATAATACGTTTAATCGGTGTTTTTACTGTGAAGCTATTAGTGAGCTCTGCGCCCAGTGGCACTATTATCGACTATTATTGTACCAGTCATTACGAGGCGACTAATTAAGTGCAGTAGGCAACTTGTTACGCGACGTGCTTAGACTCGGTAAACGAACATTGCCTTAAGTTTGCCGTTTTTTTTTCGTCAGCTTATCATTAACTGCTCCCGTGCATTTAATTTTTTTTTTTTTTTTTTTTTTTTTTTTTTTTTTTTTTTTTTTTTTTTTTTTTTTTTTTTTTTTTTTTTTTTTTTTTTTTTTTTTTTTTTTTTTTTTTTTTTTTTTTTTTTTTTCGTCAGCTTATCATTAACTGCTCCCGTGCATTAATTAGTCGTCTAATGAGTCTTCAGAGTCGAAAATTATTATTTCTTTCGTTAGTCAATAGACTTCCACCGCTGGGCGTGGGGCTATTTATTTCTGTCTTTAATTATATCATAATTTTGTATATATACTAAACATATTAGTATGTACTATATTTATTGTTTCATACACTTAATTCCGTTTGTACACGAAACATACGTTCCAGACAAAATCGTATAAAAAAACTAAAAAAAATAGACACTAAACAAAAGACTAAAAAGTTTATACATAAACTGCTATGAAAATAAATTAGAAAGAGAAATTCCTTTAGTAAATTTCTAAAAGATTACAATTGTTAATATTTTTTTTTTAAATTTCAATCCAATCGCTTTTTGTAATCGTGTTAAATCAAAATGTTGTAAAAAAGACAGTGTAAAAATAGAATCGGGTGTATATCCTGTTATATGTAAATTGTTATGTAATTAACATTTAGCCTATCGCTGTTAACGGGAACGGTCCTATGCCATCAGTATCACAGAATTAACTGAGATCTTCATAATATCCTCCATCAGTGGTCATACTAGTATGTGAAATGGAGAATACAATGGCAAAACCACTCCATTATAACTGCCAAGTAAGTCGTCGTGTGTTTCACGACACATGATGACCACGACCCTCAGTCATGAGGAAATACGACTAAGGATTAACGATTCATAATATCCTAGTCGGGTCGTCTTGCATTTACAAATACATGGTTTCCACTCAAGGATATTTCAATCTCAACCGCAGTCTGATCTTCACGCTGTAGCTCGCCCTTTTCCACATCAACTTGCAAATCCGCTGGAATATACCAGCGAACTTTGTTCTTCTGTGGATCACCTCTTATAGAAAACTGCTATCCTTACTTTTTACTCTGCTCTGCCTTGACTGGAGGAGAATGCCCTTTACAACATATATTTTGTGAGTTGAAGTTTACATGCAAAATATTATAAATATATTTGTGTAAGATCTCTTTTATACTACTGTTGCTACTGAAAATAATCTGAATACAGAGGTAATTAGTGTAATCCGGTCCACGACTTTGAAACCTTGAAGGAGACACCTCGTAACCCTCCGAGAGCTTAATAATTAAGCAAGCCTTGACTTAATGGTGTTAAGGGGTTGGGGCCCGGTACAGTCGACATCACGACGCAAAGTGAGAGGCGATGAAATACAGAATAATCGGGTTTTAACCTCAGACGCAAAATAGTAGTAGTAGAAGTTTAACAGCAACTTCACAACTTCATTCAGCTCACATGAAGTTGTGAAGTTGCTATACATTCAGCTTCTAATCAGCTGAACCTTTTTTTATTATTTATTAGGTGTTAAATTGTATTTTATCGCTATATCTAAAAATACGTTCAGCTATTTCATAATTATCAACATAAAACTGTTGCCATAATATCAAAAGTAGTAGGTTACTAAATATATTTTTTGTAATTTGAAGCATGAAAAATGTCGGTTTAGTGATTCCAAACTTTTTTAAGTGTCATGTCTCCCCTTCTCGCGCCAAAAAACTTCGTCTAAGCAATTTAGAGCTAAACTTCGTACTTAAAAATATCGTGCTTTTTTATCTAACCTAAAGTTGTTTTTGGTTTAAATTTTGTAAATGCATAATGAGTTCACCTTTAATAATGATCTTCTTCTAAGTAGTATTTCCTCATGACTGAGGGTCGTGGTCATCATGTTTTTACTGAAACACACGACGACTCTCTTGGCAGTTATAATGGGAGTGGTGTTGCCATTGCCTTCTCCATTTCACATACTAGTCCGACCACAGACGGGCAATGACGTAGATATGCAGGTTTCCTCGCGATGTTTTCATTCACCGTCAAAGCACGTGATATTAGTTGGTGTTATACTAACTGCACATAAATTGAAAAAATTCATTGGTGCAGGCCGGATTCGAACCCGGTACCTCCGAGGTGGAAGGCGGGCGTTCAAAGCACTAGGCTATCAGGGCTCATAATCGGCTATCACTCAATAATGATATTTGTCTTTTTTTTATCAATTTACTATATAGAGTAGTCAGATTTCTCCTTCAGAATATACCACTGAAAAAGGTTAAAAAAAATCGCGAAAAAACTCCTACACGCTAACAGTGAAGGATGAAACAGTTTGCCGTCTAATTAATCCAAACAGAAAATGCCGTCGTGATTGTTACCGTCTGAGCACAGCGTAGAAGTGTTCAGAAGAATGAATCGGCTTCTTCCAGACTAGTGCGCTTTACCACCTAATCTACATCTCCGCTTACCGTCAGTCTTAGGTACTGGTATATAAAAAAGGAAAAGTGATATAGGTTGTAAAATTAGTTGGTAAGTTATTTTGAGTGGGTTGCGACTGTACCCGTGCAAGTAATGCAAATGTCCCGGTGATGGTGGCGCATTGTTGCCGCGGGTTTGTTTATACAAAAAGCTCGGGGCCCTTTAATGGGCCGTTTAGCCGGGGACGGCCTTGCTCCCGATTTTAAAGTGTCTCCTCTAACACTCGGAGGAATAGAATTTGTTTATTGCCCCCCCCACATCCCGTCTCTCCCCACTCTCTTATATCATAAACGTCTGCATTTATCCGTTGAACTTTGTCTGTTTAGAGTATCTGGTGGTATATTAAACGACTGCTCATAATGACGAGGTGTTGCTATATCACTTTTTAAGTTTTCATGAGCATAACTCTAAAATATATAATATCATTAAACGATAACGATGTCTCGAAAATATTGAAGACTAGCTGATCCGACAGACGTTTACCTGTTGTAACTTAAACTGTAATTTAAGAAAACCATTGTATTATAGTTTATAATCAAGTATACCACGTGTTACGTTAGTCTACCCAAACTTACCAAAAATCAATATTAAATTGAACTTTTAATATTAGGTGTGAAAGCTCTGAACTAACCGAGATAAGCACTAAGAAATTCAGTCATTTTATATCCTCTATGCAGATGCTCGTAGCATGCATTCTATGTTACGTCGAACGTCATAGCTTAAGTTTCATTAGAAAATTTAATATGCTGGTTAAATATTCCTAAAAATTCTAATTTTTCTTGCAATTTCTTTAATTGTTTCTATCATAAGAACCTTCTGACTATAACAAACAATAAAAAGAGAGTTAGATAATCGGTGCAGACGTTCACTTGTGTTGCCCGTAACCAATAGGTATCGTAAAGGATAATTTTGTATACTAACTATATGAATGGAGTAATATTACTTCGATTTAATATGCCGACGTGTGTTGCAGTAAGATTAGGTTTTATAGTTTCGAGTCGGTGGACGTTAACCACGGTTACTGCCCGAGTGGTGAGAGCCAAGTGAACTGGCTCCTTGTAGCGGTGAATGGACGTTTAGTATTTGTTTATTGTTGACGGGATGCTTATGTGCCGCCTTTTGATATTACCTTTATGGTTAGCACAGATAATATATACCAAAGTGAGTATGAGCATCCGAAAATGAGTCGCTGTCTCGGACGAACTAAAAATCGACTGACAGTATTCCTAAAAATTCAGCGTCTAAGTTTTTTTTTTATAAAAATCGTTTCTGATTGGTTATGGAACAGGAATAGCACTTAGGTCCGATTTTATCATCAGATTCTAGCACTCATCTGATCAAGTAGAGTCTGCCTTTACTTTAAGTTTCAGTAACTAGCTCTCTAACGTCACTATCGATTCTTGTTTCTATTTTCTTTACTGAACTTTTTTGACTATTCGAAAGATATCTTTCTCGGTAACTTTTGAGAGAATCTTCATTGTTGCTTTTTCCTCTACTCTTCCAATCTCCACTAGGACCCAACACACCGAGTCCGGACTAGAGATCAAGGACTAATTGAACTAATGTTGCCATTCCCTTCTCCATTTCACATACTAGTCTGACCACAGACGGTCAATGACGTAGATATGCAGGTTTCCTCGCGATGTTTTCGTTCACCGTCAAAGCACGTGATATAGTTGGTGTTATACTAACTGCACATAAATTGAAAAAATTCATTAGTGCAGGCCGGATTCAAACCCGGTACTTCGAAGTGGAAGGCGGGCGTTCAAAGCACTAGGCTATCACAGCTCATAATCGGCTATCAATGAATAATGATATTTATCTTATTTTTTATCAATTTACAATATAGAGTAGTCAGATTCTCCTTCAGAATAAACCACTGAGAAAGGTAAAAATTCTCGGTTATATGTGCAGGGCACTTATGTATTTTTAACGTGACAACGTCTATTAATTATATCACAAAAAATTTGATAATAAATTTTATTATTCTTGTTTGACATGTTTATCGGGTTACAAATCAAGTTATACTAACTCTCAATTATATTTGTTAGGGATTTATTTCTAATTATTATTGAGCAATAGAATACATCTTTTACTTTCAACCAATTCGGGCAAACGCATACCGACTTAGCGGTCGGCGTAAGCCACGCCCACTTATGTGCGGGACATTTCTCAGCACGCGCGTCCTATCTTATACCAATTTAATAGACGTTGTCACGTCAAAAAAATCGCGGAAAAACTCCTACACGATAACAGTGAAGGATGAACAGTTTGCCGTCTATTAATCCAAACAGAAAATGCCGTCGTCATTGTTACCATCTAAACACAGCGTAGAAGTGTTTAGAAGAATGAATAGGCTTCTTCCAGACTAGTGCGCTTACCACCTAATCTACATTTCCGCTTACCGTCAGTCTTAGGTACTGGTATATAAAAAGGAAAAGTGATATAGATAGTTAAAATTTGTTGGTAAGTTATTTTGAGTGGGTTGCGACTGTACCCGTGCAAGTAATGCAAATGTCCCGGTGATGGCGCATTGTTGCCGCGGGTTTGTTTATACAAAAAAGCTCGGGGGCCCTTTAATGGGCCGTTTTTAGCCCGGGGACGCCTTGCTCGCCCGATTTTAAAGTGTCTCCTCAAACACTCGGAGGAATAGAATTTGTTTATTGCCCCCCCACATCCCGTCTCTCCCCCTCTCTTATATCATAAACGTCTGCATTTATCCGTTGAACTTTGTTTGTTTTTAATAGTATCGTATATTACTACGTAATAATTTCTCTTCAATTATACAAACGAGCTTAACGTTTATCTGGTGGTATATTAAACGACTGCTCATAACGATGAGGTGTTGCTATTTCAACTTTTTGTTTTCATTAGCATAACTCTAAATATATAATATCATTAAATGATAACGATGTCTCGAAAATATTGAAGACTAGCTGATCCGACAGACGTTTACCTGTTGTAACTTCAACTGTAACTTAAGAAAACAAAGTGTTATAGTTTATAATCAAGTATACCACGTGTTAAGTTAGTCTATCCAAACTTACCAAAAATCAATATTAAATTGAACTTTTAATGTTTGGCGTGAAAGCTCTTAACTAACCGAGATGAGCACTAAGAAATTCAGTCATTTTATATCCTCTATGCAGATGCTCGTAGCACGCATTCTATGTTACGTCGAACGTCATAGCTTAAGTTTCATTAGAAAATTTAATATGCTGGTTAAATATTCCTAAATTTTCTAATTTTTCTTGCAATTTCTTTAATTGTTTCTATCATCAGAACCTTCTGACTATAACAAACAATAAATAGAGAATTAGATGACGGTGCAGTCGTTCACGTGTGTTGCCGTGACCAATAGAGTAGTCGTATAAGGATTAATTTTTGTATACATAAATATATGAATGGAGTAATATTACTTCGATTCAATATGCCATCGTATGTTGCAGTAAGATTAGGTTTTATAGTTTCTAGTCGGTAGACGTTAACCACGGGTACGGACCGAGTGGTGAGAGCCAAGGTGAACTGGCTCCTTGTAGCGGTGAATGGACGTTTAGTATTTGTTTATTGTTGACGGGATGCTTAATGTGCCGCCGTTTGATATTACCTTTATGGTTAGCACAGATAATATATACCAAATTGATTATGAGCATCCGAAAATGAGTCGATGTCTCGGACGAACTAAAAATCGACTAACAGTATTCCTAAAAAATTCAGCGTCTAAGTTTTTTTTTTATAAAAATCGTTTCTGATTGGTTATGGAACAGGATATCACTTGAGGTCCGATGTTCTTCATCAGAATTCCAGCACTTATCTGATCAAGTAGAGTCTGCCTTTACTTTAAGTTTCAGTAACTAGCTCTCTAACGTCACTATCGATTCTTGTTTCTATTTTCTTTACTGAACTTTTTTTGACTATTCGAAAGATATCTTTCTCGGTAACTTTTGAAGAAGAACTTCATTGTGCTTTTCCTCTACTCCCAATCTCCACTAGGACCCAACACACCGATGTTTCCGGACTAGACATCAAGGACTATTTTGACACGATGGCATAACACTCGGCGACTTTGCGAACAATCAGCCGTTTGAGGAATACGTCGGTGCAACAATACACAGTGTTGTAATTGTGATTCATTTCTAACGTTTGGTTTGTTTCCAGTGACAGAAAAAGCTGGATACCAGTCGCCATATGGAGGAATGGATAATGGAATGGTGAGTTGATTATTTCTTTGTACCTGTCTATTTTTGCGATCCTTGAAATGTACTTTAATATTTATATGTTTCTGTATTCTATTTCAAAAACAATGTGTATAGCTGTTATTAACCATCGGCGCACAAAGATGGATTCATAGTATTTAGCTTACTTGATTATTACTCCAAAAAGATTACAATAATTTATTAAAATTAGAGTAATTTAAAATTAAGTTTAGCGAACCTATTTGAAATAATTTTTCTGTCATTGTTTTATGATAACTATAGAAAAGAACCGTATAAAGTATAAATTTTACTTAAGTGTTGACTATACTGCGGTTGAACTCCTGGCATAGTAACTCTTTAACGGCTGAACCGGTTATTCGTTTGAAAATCGCCACAGCTTAAACTTTTATCTGTTACTGTACTCTGAAGAGTTTGAAATGTTTAATATGATTTCGTATTTGTAACTGGTTTTCTCAATGTTATGTACAAAAATATCGAGATCGTAACAGCTCAAGTTGGAGCCGATTCGGGAAAAAAAGTAACGGCGAAGGGTTCCCGCATCAGCATTCGGTACCGGCGCAAAAAAGGTTCCACTCGCATAAATCATGTGTACTACATTTCTTGCTAGTAAAAACAAACGTACACTCTTTCGTATACATTTGAATATAATACCACCGCGTGATGGTAGAAACTACTCGTAGACTGTCTCACTGTAAATATGTTAGCGAATTTCGTTTTGCTTTTTGTTTTGTTCGACGAGACAACGAGACGAGCGAGACGTTGACTTGATGGTAAGTGATACGCTTGCCCATAACATTGCGCTAGTTAAGATGGTGTACACTGCACCACATTGCGCTCGTCGCCTTGAGACGTATGTTAAATCGCGTTATCCCAGTAATTTCATTAGTTGCTAACGCCATTCAAACCAGAACACAGTAATGTATGCATACTACTATTTCGAGGTAGGAATAGGACCTATATAGACGCTCTCCGGTAAAAAAGACCTACCATCACATTTTACACCGTATAACATCTTAAACATCAGACAGACAATTGACAAAAGGATCGACGTCGATATGTTCGATGTTGCAATGATATTAGAATGAAGAATCTTACTTAGGAACAGTTCTCAAGCAGCAATCGAACAATTTTTTGGTCACGGATCAAAATCAACTAAAATTTAAGAAAAATTAGACCTAGATAACAGACTAGAGATATTTTCAAAATAATTTATTTCTATACTATAGATCAAAAGTAGTACTTTAGTATAAAAATATTTTAAATGAGTCCCACGGGTATGGAAAGGTTACAGGTTAGGTCAGTTTAAACTGCCGCGGTTGTATTGTGAACGACGGTTTGAACAGGTTAAAATCTCTACATAACCCTGACTTTCGAAGAACGAATTGATACAAAAAAGGTTATTGTAGGATATTAGATCTTTAATAGATCGATCGATCATGCTGATAGAAGACCGCCGTCGTTCACCACCGCCTTCTATTACATGGAGTGGTGAATGTCGCAATCGTATTAGCATGCGCGTGGTGCGGCGCGGCGGGCAGGTGGCGGCTGCTCGGCTTTTTGCCTGCCCGGCCAATTGTCGCGGTGCAATCAAATCGCTTATTATATGCTGCGGAGGGCAGAGTTTGTGTTACTTCGCTAATCTTCACAGTAATAGCGGTAATTATAAGCTATATTCGATAATTACAGTGCAAACTTAAGCAATTTTCGCCGTCTTTAGCAGCATGGCCGCACCACCTCCATTTTTCCTTAGTTTTAGTATTTTTAGTCGAAATCGTCAAATCCATCCTTTAAGAATCCTAATACACCCGCCGGTTCAATCTTGAAGCCACGTTGATTGGAGTTGGTATGGTGGTAGCGTTTTGTTGAACCCGTCATAGCTGACTACGGTCAAGTGTACTCTCCTAGAATCGTTTGGATTTCTATAGTATTAACGTAACTATTGTGGTGGGTAATTTACCAATATGAAAATTCCAAAAAAAACCTATCATTACAAGTCTAGGTTTATGACTGTAGAATTGAACCTGGATTGTCCGTGTGGCAAGACAATCGGCACGTAAACGATTTGTTACAATATACATTTTGCAATGAGGAAGTTTAGTAATTTTCAAACTGCAGAAGTAACATGTGTTAAGTAAATCAAAGCGTTCGTCAGATAAAGGTGTGCGGTGGAATTAATTAGTGATCCGTCAAGTTAGCACGTGGCGCTGGGTTGCGCCAGCCGACGGCAGGTGCGCGGCGACACTTTGGCACAAGTGCTGCCCACCACATACACACCTTCACGTTTATCTGTTTGTGCGTATCGACACTACTACACATTTGTATCTTCTAATGTTTCTGGTTCATCAACTTTAACCCAGATAAGCCTACTGTCCTATATTTAGGAACGTAGAAATAAAAAAAAATATCAGAATACCCTCTTTATCTAAGATTATTTAGTCTTATGATTTGCAGTAAGAAACGTGTCAGCTTTATTAGAAAAAATAAAAAGACAGTTATTTTAACAGTTTTTACCTTATATTTTACCTTATAAGTGTGTAATAAAAGTGCGTTGCAGACATGGCAAATGACAGGTATGTATAAAAAGTTATATTTTACTCGTGAGTTGTTTTAATATCTAGTTGATAACCTTAACTTTTGTACTAAATAAATATTCTAGCAAAATAATATAAATAAATTACGTATAACTTGTTACAAATACTAGCGTACTATATATAGGACAGTAGGATAATATACATGATTTTAGTACAATAATACAACTTTTTCTTTACAGACCGTTAGCTGCGCATGAAATTTTAGATGCTTTAGAAAATGTTTCTGATAATGAAGAAGATTATAGAGAACGACTGATATGTATTCTACCTCCTCCTGTTGATCCTGACTGTCTCACTGACGAAGATTCGGGTGAAGAAGATAATGTAACTTTGAATAATTTGCCACGAAACATTCTGCTTCAACCGGCTGAAGTAATGGTTCAAGGGCAGATTATGGTGAGTGATACAGAAGAAGAATCTTCTGATTCTACAGGTCGAACTAAACGTAGGCGTACCTACGCATGGAGAAAACGGGACTTGGCAAAAAATCCCGTGAATTGGCCAGATGTTCAAGGCGCTTGCCAAGATAAGCCCCCTATTGAGTGGTTTGAAAACTTCTTAGATGAAGATGTTATTTCGTTGTTGGTGTCAGAGAGCAATAAATATGCTGTCAAAAAGAATTTGCCTGGAGACATAACCACTGAAGATATGAAATGTTTCATCGGCATATTGTTGGTTAGTGGTTATTCATGGCTCCCCCGTAGAAGAATGTATTGGGAAAACTCCCCTGATACAAAGAATGAATTGATCAGCTCGGCTATGACTAGGGATAGATTTGACTTTATTTTTCGCCACCTTCATGTCAATGATAATCTGGATTTGCAAGACAAATACACAAAAGTACGCCCCCTAGTTACACTTCTAAATAAAAAGTTCTTAGAGTTTTCTCCTCTTGAAGAGCATTACAGTGTAGATGAGGCCATGATCCCCTACTATGGTAGACATGGCTGCAAACAGCACATAAAAGATAAACCTATTAGGTACGGGTTCAAAGCTTAGGTTGGTGCTCCACGGTTAGGGTATGTTTTATGGATGGAACCATACCAAGGTGCTACAACTATGTGCAATCCAATATATAAAGAATTGGGCTGGGTGCAAGCGTTGTTCTCACTTTTTGCGATGTGCTGATTTCACGTGACTTCGACCTTCCTTACCACGTAGTTTTTGATAATTTTTTTACTGGGACGCCCTTGCTGGAAGAGAAAACAAAGAAAGGCCTTCGTTGCACGAAATGTGATGTTGGAGTGTGTGTCAAGTGTTTTGAAACATATCATTCATAAATAGTGTTAATCTAGTAAATTACATATAACAATGGGTAATATAATCAATAGTTATCTAATAAACTACACTTTTTGATTACATTCTGTTTTGTCATAAATGGTCTTTTATTTCCTCTTATTATCCTACTGTCCTACATATAGGACGGCTGTTTCCCTGAAAGCCTTACACTTAATTTTTTTTTCATAATTTTTTTTATGTTGCATAAGATCTAATAACTAAATAATGCAATTTTTTTCAAATTTTTCAGAAAGTTTTAGTTTCAGGCTTATCTGGGTTAAATAGTTTTTATTTCACACAAGGTTCTTATCCTCTTTCCCAACACGTTCAGTTTTTTAATGAGGCCTCTGTTCAGCTATGTATGTTATAAGTCTGAAATTACAAGAAACTCCAACGCAACTTAGTGTAAGGTGCGAATTTTAAAATGCATATGTGATTGTAAAAATGTATACATCAGCTTTTATGTTGATATATCCGTTATAGCATATTTTTTCAAAAACTGACGTCTATTTTTCAACACCGCCCACCACACCGACTTCTTTTGGCGTGTACGTGGAAATCTTTCCATTGATTTCACCGAAGATGAATTCGTTCAGAAGTAAAAAAAACTATATACGTTACGCAAATATTTGTTTTATATGTATATATAACCCGAAGTCTATGTTTCACTTTGAATCATTTATAACCTAAAGTAAGAAGTGCAAGAAGGTACTGCTACATTTTTATAGGCGGTATTGTTTACTATCAGCTGAACGTTCTATTGGAACCATCGCTGTTTATTACAAAATATATTAATTTGAGGATTGTATCTCTATTATTCCTTGGTCGCGATCTATAATTGTGGTACCCTAAGTGTATTTTCACTTTACATAGTAGACGACGCATTCCTGTCATCCGCGAGTAGCAACACCACATAAATATAAAAACGGCATCGGAACTTCACCAGGGCTTCGCTTAGAGCGGTCTAATCGGCCGATAGACGAGGCCTCACCCGGCAACCGAACCAGTCGGCCGTTAGTGGAATTGTCTCAGCGCGAACATCTGCTGGTCCGGTCGCATTCCGCGCGCGGACGGACGAACGGACAAGTTTGTGTGTGTCGATGAGCCGGCGACGGTTCGACGTTCTCATTGTACCCGCAACGGGAACGCGCCGGTTTTGCGTGTTTGATCTAGCTCCTGTATAGATCATCCGTCATATACATTAGTACGAAAAGAGACTTGTAAACTGCTAACTCCGTCAGGGCTAAGGTATAGTGCAAAAGCTTTCCTCCAGTTATGATGTACGGCATCTTTATCATTGTTATCGTCATTATTGTTCAAGGTCTATATACTAAATACTACCACATTACTATGGGTGCGCGTATAACTTTAACAGATGAATGACAGAAAAATTATCGTGTGTAAATATCAAGAAATATACAGGAATGTAATCACAAAGCGTTTATATCGTGGCGAAAGCACAAAATCTGGAATTCAGATTAAAGGTTACCCCAAAGCAGAAAACTAGGAAAATTCCGTAAGCTGGGATGTTGTTATCGACTGATGTATAAGCCACGAGGTCGCAAAACTGCCGGAATTATTTAGTGCCCTATGTTATTATAGATAAGATAGAGCTATGAATTTTCCTTAGTAACGCGATAATTCTGTCACTCGTAGACTTCGTTATGGATGTAACTCTAATTCAACAGCCGGGAAACATCTAACCCTGTACACGGTAAACCCTAATCGCTTCAGCTCACAGCGAATACTCTGGCCCTAAAATGCGATGCGATGCTTGATTCATTAAAAGTTAATGACCCACATGGGACAGGGATGCTGCACCGGTACTTGTTTACCGCTCTCCGCACATGAATATGTAAATGTCGGTTAGTTTGCCCAATCGTGTATCGGCAGCTGAACGGATTCTGACGCGGGCTCGCCTCCGCGAGATGAAGATTAATCATAACGTTAAAATTTAACGGACCCCGTTTAATTGCGGTATGCCGGTGGGGTCACCAAGCCTCAGTGATATTAGTGGACATTCACCCATTGAATTGAATTTTTCTAAACTTTTGTATTAACAAATAGTATAATTTATTAAATGATTTTGTTTATACTACGAGGCAACGAGACGAGCCAGACGTTCACCTGATGGTAAATTATACGCTCGCCCATAACAACGTACCGCTGGTTAATATGGTATACATAACATAAGTGAAATTACTGGGGTAACGAGACTTAACACCTTATGACTCAAGGCGACGAGCGCAATGCGGTGCAGTTTTATAGGCAAGCGTATCACTTACCATCAGGTGAACGTCTCACTCGTTACGATGCTTAGAAGAATAAAAAAAACTTACTTAAAAATTTTAATTCGAGATGGTCACACTACACGGCGGTTGGTTAGCGGGCGCGCTCTTTACGTTAGTGGCAACATTTCGGGGCAACGAATTTTACGTTGCGTAATAGAATAGTTAATTCGTAGCCGCGTTTATTATTTGACCGTTAATTACAAAGAGATTTATTGCTTCATTACCATCGCGATTGAAAACCAGTTGAGTTAAATTTACAGGAGAGGTATCTGTTGAGCGGGGGTAGTTAGGTGCGACCGCAGCACGCAATCGTGTAAACATATTTACTTCGCTCTACAGTTGTGTGTGTTTTTAACAAAACTTCGTAATGGCAGAACAGTAGCATAATTCACATTATATCATATCGTTTTTTTATTTTCATTGGCTATTAAACGTATTTATTTGCTTTTATTATCACTAAGAATACTTTGGCCGCTACCAATCAATGTTCAAAAAACTTTACAATTCCATGATATTTTTATAAGTTTGTATGTTGCTTTGGGTTGATCTTGTTTACTACCTTTTTCTAATGAAAAAAAATACATTTGTCTCAAATAAACCACAGTCGACTAATTTAAAGAAAATCTAGTGCTTTGTCGCAAGTTTTACTAGCTGCAGTGATCTTCATACTGCAGTACAGTAATGTTTGCGATCTTCAGTGTGTTGACAAAAAGGTACCAAAACGGAATCCGGCGACGAAGACCCGCTGGGTAGTAACGGTGACTGTTTTATCACCCGTGTGCCTTTATACATAACGAAAAAGAAGTTTTTGTAGCTGAGCTTTAGGTAGAGCTTTCACAATTACATTTACACATAAAGTTTCTATGTATCGCTGGAGCAGAGGGTTAGAACAAGGCGAGACAGAGCCGAAAGGATGGGACGAGGGGAGGTAACTTTCTTTTAATTCGCGGCCTTCCCTTGGTCGCACTAGACGTACAGTCCGCACGAAAAGTGTTAACTAGTAGATAATTGAAAGAGTTTAATGAAAAGAAAACTACTTGATTGGTTTTAACTTTTATAATTTATTACTGATTAGATAGGTGGTAGGTCTCTGTTGCTACAGATCGAGGTAACACAGCAGTTGATTTCAGCCGTCAAATATTAGTATGCAAACATTACTTGTTGTGGTTTCAAGGGAGCTGTAACCTAGTGAAATTACTGCGGTAACGATACATTAACACCTTATGTGCCAAGGCATCGAGCGCAATGTGGTGCAGTGTATACCATCTTAACTAGCGGCACGTTGTTATGTGTAAGCGAATCACTTACCATCAGGGGAACTTCTCGCTCGCCTCGTAGTATAAAAAAAAGATAGACTAGACTCTCCAAAGATAGATAGCGAATAACCCAAGATGTTATACAAATCAACATTGTAGTAAAAAATTAGTTTCGGCTTCGGTTGGTTATGCACATAGGAATAATTGCTGAGCATGATGAAATAACTGACTCTAAATTCTATATGATCCTTCGTCATTAAATTATTTGTTATATAGTCATTCGATCTATTTTTTAATAATAAACTCTGTTTCTTATTTTAATGTTATATATAAACTATGAAAATATTTCTGTATCCACCACAAAGTTCACACTAAATGATAAATGGAGCGGCCGACCCTTGATTAGGTGTTTTACATATGCGGATTAATTTAGGGTCAGGTCGTGGTGCCTTTTTAATTTGTTTAATTGGGTACCTATTCTCCTACCATTCTCTTCATCATATAGTCATTATACCGACTGATCGAGTGACTCTCCCTGTATATCGCATTTTATATGTACCAGCACGTTGTATCTGGGCAATTCTTCTTCCAAGTCGTATTTCCTCATGACTGAGGGTCGTGGTCATCATGTGTAATGAAACACACGACGACTTTCCTGGCAGTTATAATGGAGTGGTGTTGCCATTGCCTTCTCCATTTCACATACTAGTGCTCATCACATAGATATGCAGGTTTCGTTCAAACCGTCAAAGCGCGTGATATTAGTTGGTGTTATACTAACTGCACATAAATTGAAAAATTCATTGGTGCAGGCTGGATTCGAACCCGGTACCTTCGGAGAGGAAGACCAACCTTTATATCACTAGGCTATCACGGTTCTGAGCAATAGTCGCTTATAAAATCTAGAAACACAATTGAAAGTAAACTGTTATAAAATAGGTTATGTTACTCAAATATTATAAGTTGATATTAGATTTTTTAAATTTTGATCATTCTTGTATATAATTTTGTTTATTTATATCTTCTTTAATACTTTTGTTAGCGAGTGTAGTCCGAAGATGTTTCGCCGGTCGTAAAGCTGAAGACGTAGGGAGCCAGTGGAGTGGCTAATGCGTGTACAGATCCACCTAGCCACCCTTTAAAGGGACCGTGTGTATCTATCTATATACATCATCTATTGCTTCTAACGACAGCTAGATTTACAGCTAAAGAATATTTATCCATCCATAATACGTTTTACAAACTTGTATAAAATTTTAAACAAATTTATCTAAAAATCATGTATTAGTTTGTAAGAGTTCTTTAGGCGTTGCTTGTCAAAGATCGTTTAAATATCTACCTGTTATTACTTTCAATTAGTAAACATTACTCATACATATAACTGGGATTTATAAATCAACCCATTTATGATGTCTACGTTGTACTTCGTCTATAGCACTATGTGTTGGCAACCCGAACACCGTAACTGTTATGGCGGTAGATTTACAACATGATGGAAGTCATAAACCTCTACACATACAAACCCCCCAACATACGACTCCGGAATCGAACTAGAGACCGCTGTATTACACGCCAAGCGAAATAAAAGCTTAATACATTTAACATACTTATTTAACATTAATCAAGCAGGCCTCGATTCAAATGTTTATTGAAGTTAAATATACCTCGTTGCTGGACCCAAGCACTTAGCCGAGAGGTCCGTATAACATTAAAGAGGTCACTCCGGTCCCTACCGCCGTAGCGAGGCTCATTCTCAAGGGACGTTACACTCACTATCCCTTTACGGCTACTTGACAATAGTGTACCATGGCTTCACTGTTTATATTCCATGTGTTTTTCATCAACTTGGACAAATAATTCTCCTTTTCGTTAAAAAAATCCTAATGATATAGCTCTTGATACCATTGTCTTAAATAAAATATTCTTCATCATCACTTGTGATTGATATGAATAGCTGCGAAGCTTTCGGAATTAATTTCTCTACTCTTTCTCTATCTTAACTTTGGCAACACTTCTTCAAGGAGCACTTACGTTGGGGCTCTGCAGCTTCGACTGAAAAGGTTATTATATACAGAATAAAAATGTAGCTTATTTTGGCGAAGTGTTAATGGAAGAAGTTTTTTAAGAAATATCCATTGACTGTTAGATGTAGAGCATAAACTGTTGGAAATAAATATAGACTGCATACAAGCATTTTAAAACTGGTATGAAAGTAAAGAGTATTTATAATTTGTATACACTTAGTAATATATGTTGTGTATGTTTTGTAAAATAGTCACTTAACCTTATCATCATCATCACCTTCTTCATTACCCACATGCGCCGGTGTTAATTGAGATAATAATTTCATATGTTAAATGTTTGTGTTATTTGTAAGAATATTTATGTTTTCAATATTTTTTTAACCGTTTGCACTACTTAATTGTAATGCAAAATGTTGTGTACGTGTACCACTTACAATTTGTATGTAACGGCCGCTTTGTGCACGCCAGTACGGCGTGGCGGCGACATCGTGCGCGGCGGCGAACGGCCACCACCAGCCCGACCGCCGCCACCACCACCACCACCACCAGCACCATCAGCACGCGGACGTCCCGCCGCAATGGGTGAGACGGCGTTCAGTTTTGTGACGTTTTAGATATCGTAGTCGCACACTCACTAGTTGTACGATGCACCGTCACCACCACCAGGAGTTTTGCTTTGTTGTTTTGTCTTGTCCGTGTTCTTCAACATCAGCTTGTACCTGTTGTGATTTTCTTTTTGCACTTGTGTTTTATTGTTGTGTTTAATATGCAGAGTTGGTTTGAAATCTTTAGGTACACCTCCACTGGAGCTTTTTTTTTTCTGTGCGCTGTCTTAAGCTTCGACTACTTAATAATTAATATTTGCTGTGTCAGTATGTAAATGCTTAGTTTCGGCGATATTTACTTGTGTTCATTTACTAGAGTAACGTACAGGTAAGTCTTCATAAGTTTGCTTTTATGTCCAAGTACAGTGATTTTAGTTCGACGTCTGTTATAACTTTTTCAGCTCGACGCATGATGTAAATAATACCTACGATATATTGTATAAAACGGTAAGTATTTTTATTAAATATTAGATGAAATCAGTATTTATATAATATACAAACTGAGGTGTTACGTTGCTACGGTACATTGTGATTTAATTCTTAATCTCAGCTGATACAAATTGGCCTTTTCCAGAAGAGGCAGATCCCATGCCGTACTTATCGTTATTAACATTCGTGTCGATGATCACAATATTCTGTGCATGCAAAAGTCATAAGGAAAGTAACTGCTATTTTCCTGCGATTGTTTCTTCCTAGTCTCCATTTCCGAACGACGAGGTTGAAGTTGCGAGAGGAATATTCTAACTTGTCTAACGCATATCAGGAAAAGGTACATAATTGGAGAACTTCAAGCAATAAGCATATCCATAATTTTATACTTTTCGGTTATCCCTATGACACATGAACATCTGAACCAGTTGTCAGTTTGTTAACTATCGCCTACTTGTGGGCATGTTTGTGTGACAGTTATAAAATTAATTTACTAACAAAAAGAGTTTCCGGTAAAGTTCGGTGTAGTTAGCCTTTTGGCTGTTTACATCTTTGTAGAAAGTAGGACAAGCCGTGATTCTAGAATTATACGAAATAGGAAATAGTTGTAGATTCATATAAGGAAGTTGAAGAATTAGAGGAGAAATAAAAATCATTCGAATTATATTTAACAGGGGAAAGCTTTGAACGGACGTAGACTATATATTAGACTTTACTAGTTTATCACCCCATGCGTCAATCATCATTATTGAAATATTTTTATAATGATACTCATTAGTAAACATACAAACGTTAGTAATATTCACATTTCTTAAGATGTATGCATCATATTCGTCCTGCACTCGAAACTATTAGACTATTGTCAATATATATAAATTGGCGATAGCTCCTGTTTAGGTCACGTCAATGCCTCACTAATGCACAATAGTGATACTGCTATCACTGAAGTCCGAGTGACGTGCCCTATCGAGGCAGAGGTTGCGTCATGGCGAGCTCAACACTGATTACCTATATTCGTGTTACGGAAACCCTTAAATGTTGATGATTTATAGTCGTGTATAGTTTCGTAATATCTATTTGTTTGTACGCGTTGAAGTTTCCGATGGAGACTTAAATGCGACTGTTAAAGGCCGTGAAGGACATTGGTGTTAGTTGTCATTTTCAAAGTGGAGATATAAAAAATGTAGAGCGCTCTAATTGACTCAAAGTTAGCGATAATCAAAATAAGTTTCAACATTTCTAATGTATAAGGAATAGACGGTTAATATTTTGATGGATTTGTGATATCTTTTATCAAGGCTTAAAGTAGTCAGACTAAAACAGCACAAGACTGTATGTTATGGGATACATTACATGAGACCTATGTCCAGCAGTGGACGTCCAACGGTTGAAATTATGATGATGAAGAACAGTCGCAAATGATTCGCTTTCTTAAGTTTTGTTGTGAATAAAGTTAAAGACAAATCTAAAAGATTTATTAATGATTGAAGTCTGAACTTTATTTTCTATTATTATTGAAACTGAAATTCTTATTAAATATGCGTTTTTTGCATCTATAACTCTATGACTAATACATGTTTATGGCCTCCCATGAAAAAAAAATTGTTAAAGACGCATTGTTATGGTCAAAATTTATAAATTGCTATCGGGTATACTTATTTTCGGTCAATTTCCAAAGTGAGTTTTTTTAATAATAACAAGATTCTTATAATACGAAACGACCATCACGATGGTAAGTGACCCTTAAGACCATGTGACGAAGCGCTAGTAATATATAGTAGTTATAATATAATGGTGGACTGTCGAGAAGTTGATAGGCACCAAGAGGGACATCAGGACATTGCGTCACTAATCTATATACGCGTAAAATTTAATGCATACAGATGGACGTTTACGGCTTAATATAGTATTGGAAAATATCTATTCGTATATTATATGAATTCATCTTCTAAGTCGTATTTCCTCATGACTGAGGGTCGTGGTAATCATCTGTAATGAAACACACGTCGACTTACTTATCAGTTATAATGGAGTGGTGTTGCCATTGCCTTCTCCATTTCACATACTAGTGCGAGCACGGATGATCATCACATAGATATGCAGGTTTCCTCACGATGTTTGTCTTCGCCGTCAAAGCACGTGATATTAGTTGGTGCTATACTAACTGCACGTAAATTGAAAAATTCATTGGTGCAGGCCGGATTCGAACCCGGTACCTTCGGCAGTGGAAGGCCGGTGTTCAAGCCACTAGGCTATCACATTATATGAATATGTTATATCAAATAATTGATTAGTGTCAAATTTTGTAATAAGATACTGATTTTAGTTACAAGCCTAAATATAGCTCAGAATTCAGTGATTTCAAATTTTTTTTTTTATACTAATATGCGACGAGACGAGCAAGACGTTCACCTGATGGTAAGTGATACGCTTGCCCATGACAACGTGGTGCTAGTTAAGATGGTACACACTGCACCACATTGCGCTCGTCGCCTTGAGACATAAGGTGTTAAGTCTCGTTACCCCAGTAATTACACTAGCTACAGCGCGCTTCAAACCGGAACACAGTAATGTTCGCACACTACTATTTGTCGGTTGCAATAGGAGCTGCGGTGGTACCCACCCCGACGGTCTCCGGCAACAGAGACCTACCACCTGGTGAATGTTATATCACTCTTTTTGAACAATGAGGATCCTAAGATCAAATTTTAAAAAATCAAGTATTTAAAGTTGTTTAATGAAATAACTTATATTTATTAAAGGATATTTTAAATGAATCCTTCAAGGATCGCTTTCGTCTCGTTTTACAAATCGACGTCAAGTTAATGCGAGCACTTCGCGTTTCAGTTTCAAGCGGTTACGTTACGTTATTGTGTTGGTTTGTGTGACATTTATTTAACATACTGCCGTTGGGGAGCAAGACTTTTAACCGACAGTGTTGTGTACAGTAGTAATCACACCTATCGATATTTTTATTTAACTAAGTGAAAAAACGAGTGAGACTTATCTGATGGTAAGTGGCCCATAACTTACTGCTGGTAGGTCTATCTTGCTACAAACCGTATAGGTAAGTACCACCGCAGTGTTTCAATTGCCAAAAAGTAGTGTGTAAACATTACTCTGTTCGGGTTTGAAGGGAGGTGTAAGCTAGTGAAATTACTGCGGTAACGAGACTTAACATATGTGTAAAAGCGTCGAGCGTAATGTGGTATACCATCTTAACCAGCGTCATGTTATGGGCAAGCGTATCACTTACCATCAGTTGAAGGTCTCCCTCGTTTAGTCGCTTAGTAGAATTTTTTTTATACTACTATGCGACGAGACGAGCAAGACGTTCACCTGATGGTAAGTGATACGCTTGCCCATGACAACGTGCTGCTAGTTAAGATGGTACACACTGCACCATATTGTGCTCGTCGCCTAGAGACATAAGGTGTTAAGTCTCGTTACCCCAGTAATTACACTAGCTACAGCGCCCTTCAAACCGGAACACAGTAATGTTCGCACACTACTATTTGTCGGTTGCAATAGGAGCTGCGGTGGTACCCATCCAGACGGTCTCCGGCAACAGAGACCTACCACCTGGTGAATGTTATATCACTCTTTTTGAACAATGAGGATCCTAAGACCAAATTTAAAAAAATCAAGTATTTAAAGTTGTTTAATGAAATAACTTATATTTATTAAAGGAAATTTTAAATAAATCCTTCAAGGATCGCTTTCGTCTCGTTTTACAAATCGAAGTCAAGTTAATGCGAGCACTTCGCGTTTCAGTTTCAAGCGGTTACGTTACGTTATTGTGTTGGTTTGTGTGACATTTATTTAACATACTGCCGTTGGGGAGTAAAACTTTTTAACCAACAGTGTTGTTCCTGTGCCGATAGTAATAATCACACCTATCGATATTTTTACTTAACTAAGTAAAAAGACGAGTGAGACTTTTATCTGATGGTAAGTGATACGCTTGCCCATGACAACGTGGTGCTAGTTAAGATGGTACACACTGCACCACATTGCGCTCGTCGCCTTGAGACATAAGGTGTTAAGTCTCGTTACCCCAGTAATTACACTAGCTACAGCGCCCTTCATATCGTAACACAGTAATGTTCGCACACTACTATTTGTCGGTTGCAATAGGAGCTGCGGTGGTACCCATCCAGACGGTCTCCGGCAACAGAGACCTACCACCTGGTGAATGTTATATTACTCTTTTTGAACAATGATCCATTGATCAAATTTTAAAAAAAAAGTATTTAAAGTTGTTTAATGAAATAACTTATATTTATTAAAGGAAATTTTAAATAAATCCTTCAAGGATCGCTTTCGTCTCGTTTTACAAATCGAAGTCAAGTTAATGCGAGCACTTCGCGTTTCAGTTTCAAGCGGTTACGTTACGTTATTGTGTTGGTTTGTGTGACATTTATTTAACATACTGCCGTTGGGGAGTAAAACTTTTTAACCAACAGTGTTGTTCCTGTGCCGATAGTAATAATCACACCTATCGATATTTTTACTTAACTAAGTAAAAAGACGAGTGAGACTTTTATCTGATGGTAAGTGATACGCTTGCCCATGACAACGTGCTGCTAGTTAAGATGGTACACACTGCACCACATTGCGCTCGTCGCCTTGAGACATAAGGTGTTAAGTCTCGTTACCTCAGTAATTACACTAGCTACAGCGCCCTTCAAACCGGAACACAGTAATGTTCGCACACTACTATTTGTCGGTTGCAATAGGAGCTGCGGTGGTACCGAGACGGTCTCCGGCAACAGAGACCTACCACCTGGTAAAATTCTAATTTTAAAGATTCTTTAATTTAAACAACTTCTTCTTCTAAATCGTATTTCCTCATGACTGAGGCTCGTGGTCGTCATGTATAATAAAACACGACGACTTGCTTATCATTTATAATGGAGTGGTGTTGCCATCGCCTTCTCCATTTCACATACTAGTGCGAGCACGGATGCTCATCATATAGATATGCAGGTTTCCTCACGATGTTTTCTTTCACAGTCAAAGCGCGTGATATTAGTTGGTGTTATATTAACTGCATATAGATTGAAAAATTCATTGTTGCAGGCCGGATTCGAACCCGGCACCTTCGGATTGGAAGGCAGGCGGCAGACGGCTTTTTTTTTTTTTTTATACTACTATGCGACGAGACGAGCAAGACGTTCACCTGATGGTAAGTGATACGCTTGCCCATGACAACGTGGTGCTAGTTAAGATGGTACACACTGCACCACATTGCGCTCGTCGCCTTGAGACATAAGGTGTTAAGTCTCGTTACCCCAGTAATTACACTAGCTACAGCGCCCTTCATATCGTAACACAGTAATGTTTGCACACTACTATTTGGCGGTTGAAATAGGAGCTGCGGTGGTACCCAGACGGTCTCCGGCAACAGAGACCTACCACCTGGTAAAATTCTAATTTTAAAGATTCTTTAATTTAAACAACTTCTTCTTCTAAATCGTATTTCCTCATGACTGAGGCTCGTGGTCGTCATATGTAATAAAACAGGACGTTTTACTTGTCAGTTATAATGGAGTGGATTTGCCATTGCCTTCTCCATTTCACATACTAGTGCGAGCACGGATGCTCATCATATAGATATGCAGGTTTCCTCACGATGTTTTCCTTCACCATCAGAACACGTGATATTAGTTGGTGTTATACTAATTGCACACAAATTGAAAAATTCATTGGTGCAGGCCGAATTCGAACCCGGTACCTTCGGATTGGAAGGCAGGCGGCAGACGGCTTTTTTTTTGTTGTGTTATATACTTGTTGTTGCTTATGTTCTTAAATTAACTTCAATATAGTATCAACTATCTATAAATAGTCAATTTAACAGTCTATATATTTAATTATACCCTGAAGTAATTAATTTATATAACTGTTACACAGTTTTGAGAAACTATTACTATTTTTTTTTATACTACTTTGCGACGAGACGAGCAAGACGTTCACCTGATGGTAAGTGATACGCTTGCCCATGACAACGTGGCGCTAGTTAAGATGGTACACACTGCACCACATTGCGCTCGTCGCCTTGAGACATAAGGTGTTAAGTCTCGTTACCCCAGTAATTACACTAGCTACAGCGCCCTTCATATCGTAACACAGTAATGTTCGCACATTACTATTTGTCGGTTGCAATAGGAGCTGCGGTGGTACCCAGACGGTCTCCGGCAACAGAAACCTACCACCTGGTAAAATTCTAATTTTAAAGATTCTTTAATTTAAGCAACTTCTTCTTCTAAATCGTATTTCCTCATGACTGAGGCTCGTGGTCGTCATATGTAATAAAACAGGACGTTTTACTTGTCAGTTATAATGGAGTGGATTTGCCATTGCCTTCTCCATTTCACATACTAGTGCGAGCACGGATGCTCATCATATAGATATGCAGGTTTCCTCACGATGTTTTCTTTCACAGTCAAAGCGCGTGATATTAGTTGGTGTTATATTAACTGCATATAGATTGAAAAATTCATTAGTGCAGGCCGGATTCGAACCCGGTACCTTCGGATTGGAAGGCAGGCGGCAGACGGCTTTTTTTTTGTTGTGTTATATACTTGTTGTTGCTTATGTTCTTAAATTAACTTCAATATAGTATCAACTATCTATGAATAGTAAATTTAACAGACTATATATTTAATTATACCCTGAAGTAATTAATTTATATAACTGTTACACAGTTTTGAGAAACTATTACTATTTTTTTTTTATTTTATTCCCCACTTATACCTGTTAAAATTATTCAATGGGTTTTTTTATCCTATTTACATAATTTACTACTAATACTATAATTTTATATCTATCGAGAACATTATTAAAATTCTATTAAAGATTAAATATCGCTTACGTTAGACGGTTCCCGGTAATGGTTTAACGGTGGATTCGAACCCGCGATCTTAATCAATAGGGTATTGGCAATTAAACTACAGTTCGTGAGTCATTACTTTAAATTTATATCAGAAATGGTTTTCCGGTTTGCAGTTATTTTTTTTCGCATAATGTATAAGTCGAGCGATACGTTCACCTGATGGTAAGTGATACGATTGCCTATAACATGCCGCTAGTTAAGATGGTATACACTGCACCACATTGCGCTCGTCGCCTTGATACATATACTAAGTCATCGTTACCCTAGTAACTTCACTAACTTATACAAAAGTACAAATTGAAAGCTCAAGTATGAATTGTAATCTCTTCCCTTCAACTTCAATGTTATCTAGCATTAATAAACTTTACTGGTCGCTTTTTTCCAGCCGCTTGACAGTAATATTCATTACTGTGTTAAAGTTATAACATTCTTGTCTTGTGTTGTCTACCAGGTGGTAGGTCTCTTGCCGGAGACCGTCTGGGTGGGTACCACCGCAGCTCCTATTTCAACCGCCAAATAGTATTGTGCAAACATTACTGTGTTCCGATTTCAAGGGCGCTGTAGCTAGTGTAATTACTGGGGTAACGAGACTTAACACCTTATGTCTCAATACGACGAGTGCAATGTGGTGCAGTGTGTACCATCTTAACTAGCGCCGCGTTGTCATGGGCAAGCGTATCACTTACCATCAGGTGAACGTCTTGCTCGTCTCGTCGCTTAGTAGTATAGAAAAAAAAAAAAAATGCGACGAGCTCAATATGGTGCAGTGTATACCATTCTAACTAGCGGTGCGTTGTGGTAAATCGTATCACTTTTTTTTTTTTTATTTTAGTTTTGGGATTTTTGCCCCGAAGGAGCATATCAATCCCATCACACCCTTTATATCTTAAGACTATATCTACATTCTAAACTACAGACTAAATTACTTAGAGCTAATATCATTCAGATTCGCCAAGGACATCAGGTCTTTGGCGAATTTGGATGTTGGGTCTGCCAGCGCGGTTTGCACCACGCCAACATCCCTGATGTTAATCCTGTGTAATGTCAGCAATGAATTTCTCTTTAAATTATTCTGTTTACATTCCATCAGCAAATGTTGCACATCCTCAATCTGATTACAAATTCTGCACATTGGAGAATCAACTTTTTTCATAAGAAATGCGAACTTCGCTGACGGAATGTTACCAAATCGTATCACTTACCATCAGTTGAACGTCCCTCACTTCTAGACAATAAAAAGAAATTAACTTATCCTATTTTACTGTAATGTGACACTTATGTAAGTATTTCTAAAAAAATATATATTTCGTGGTATAGTCTCCGTGTGTGGTGTCGCGTGGTCACCGCAGCGGCGTGGCGGCGGTGTACGGTAATACCTGCGCGTAAACATTGTGTCACCGCGGTGGTGGGGTGGGGGGGGGGTGGGGTGGGGGGTCTCGCCCTCCAGCTGTTGGGTACTTTGACCAGCGGCGCGGTGTTGGTGACCCGGCGGCGCGCAATGCGGATGCACCGGTTTATCCGGACCGGGACTACTTTCCTTTTTAATGGACCTTTAATGCGAGCGCTTTTCGGACCTTGCGTACTACTGAGACCGACAAGCGATTGTTATTAAACATTAGTGTGTAAATTCTAATATAATTTTATATAAGGCTTTTAAGTTTGCTCTGGCGTATATACTAAGTTTTAGTATATAACGCCATTATTTGTTAGTAATTTAAAAAAAAATCCTGGCTACGGAACATAAGGGAGTGGACTGGTATCACCAACGTGGAGCAACTGTTCCGTGTGACGGCCAACCTCCAGTAATGGAGAGGCACTTTAAGAAGAAGATATACTAAGTATATATTTAACATTTATCCCTCTCTTTCTCCTGTACCATAGAAGAAATCTTTAAATAATATAGTACTGATTTGGTTTTATAAAAAACATTATCGATATGAAATCAGAATGATTAACGAGCTCTTAACTAACAATATAAAGATGTTGCTTAAATTGTTTGTTTAATAGTTAGGTAAATAATAAGTTGATGCTTGTGTCGGTGGTGGTTTGTTGATAAGATAACCAAAAAAAAAAATCATCTTCAGTAATGTTTAAAAAATCATTCGGAACTATCATAACCAAATATAGTCAGTTTGTTGTTAGCTGTAAGTTAGTAAACCGATAAATTGTTTCAATATGATCGTTATACGATAAAACTGAAAAGCTCGCTCATAACCAATATAGTAAGTCACGAATTTCATTAAACCACCCCCAAATTCCGCGCCCCCTATTAATTACTCGTTCTTGTTTCACTATTGACACTCAAAATCGTGTGAACCCGGCGATAAAAAGAACCGCATACGATGTTATAATTCCGTCGTATGCCGAAAAATTAATTTCACTCCGCGTTCGTATTCAATAAAAGTATTTTTTTGTACCAGTGGCACCGATACTGGTCCCCGAGTGACCTTAAATCCACCCGCGTAACGGGTCAGCGAAAGAGAGATATAGGTTGACGCTGCGCGCGAGTGAGACGGCGATACGTTTCCAGTGGGGTGCGCAGGCGCCCCTGACGCCGCGTTACGGGGGACGCGCCGCGCCAAAGGGGTGCCTATTCAAATGAATTTTAAAGGGGACAATATTGTAGCTTTAGATTTATTTAATGAAAATCAAGATATAACTCTCCTATTTAGACTAGGTCTTATTCGTTTTTGTATAATACCTTATTGTGTTTGAAGAAAAATATTAAAAAATATAATTGATATACACGGTTAGTATAGACGTGTGTGGTTCTTACAAAGAGACCCAAGTCCAAGAGTTACGATGTGGGAACCTTGGGAATAATGAATAGGCTTCTTCTAGATTAGCTCGTTTTACCATCAAGAACTATATCGCCACTTACCATCAGGTAAAATCATGGTTTAGTCTATACACAATAAAAAAGCAGTGGTCTATATCGCGTTGATCAATGTGCGTTGTATAGACTTTTAGAAATAAGTAATAATTATATTTCATTAGCCGTGATAGTAGTTTTAACGCCAGCATTCCAATCCGAAGGAACCGGGTTTGAATCTGACCCGCACCAATTAATTTTTCAATTTATGTGCAGTTAGTATAACATCAACTAATATCACGTGCTTTGACGGTGAAGTAAAACATCGTGAGGAAACTTGCATATCTATGTGATGAGCATCCGTGCTCGCACTAGCATGTGAAATGGAGAAGGCAATGGCAACACCACACCATTATAATTGACAAGTAAGTCGTCGTGTGTTTCATTACACATGATGACCACGAGCCTCAGTCATGAGGAAATACGACTTAGAAGAATATTTCATTATCTGTTTTCTGGTAAGTCGTTCATTTGTCAATTAACCTTATAAAATGTTTAATTGCACTTCGAATAAATCATCAGGAACACATTATCTATGTAGTTTATTATTAGATCGCTCGTATGGTCCTAGGCGCGTTTTCACGAACTAAACGTATGCACACTTGCGCACGGTGACAAGTCCTACCTGCCGCCGGCGTGCGACAGGGACGCGGCGATACGCGCGTCCGCCGGTGGGAGGGAGAAGCTACACGTAGAGGGACAGATGTTCGAATACGAAAGTATGCAGAGAATAATATGCGGGCGGTTTTTTTTTTTTTTTTTTTCAAATTACAAAGGTAACTTAGGGCTCGGTGTACCATGAGTTAGTATTGACGAAATGTAAATAATCACTTAACTACCAAGTTTTAATGTGACTTATTTATATTTTTAATTAGACCTACTTAAGTCTATCCAATTATACAGTAGTTGGTTTAATTATTTAAAACTATGTTTGCACACAAATAATTAATGTACAAAAAGGCGGCTTAATGCCATAGGGCATTCTCTCCCAGTCGACCTCGGCAGTGGGGAAATGCAGTGGTGAGGATAAAAGAAACGTTTTCTTTAAAAAAAAAAAATTAAATAATAAAAATAAGATATCAACTAATATATACATACATACATATTTATCAACAAGTTTAAATTTAAACTTACAGAAAACTTAAGTCTTTTCACTGGTTACTACTTATGTTAATTATGTTTGATAACATAGTATATCTATATATATTCACAAGATGAAAGAGGATAATGATAAACTTGGAAACTACATACGTTATAAGTAGCGTTCAGGTGAACGTCTTTTCGTGTGGTCAAATAGAAATGTAACCACTAAGATTGTGAGAGGAGACGATATTACTATCTGCCTTTATTATTGTATTAGGTATTGCATTTTGTAATGTTGGTTAAACAGTATAATCGTTGTGTCCTTCCTTCCTAGTCGTTTTCACTCTTGACAGAGTGGTCGTGGTCATCACATTAGGTGTTGGTGGCAAGTTTCACAACGCGCCGCCACACCTCCCTGGTGGCCGCCTTTTTCATGCACTCATGCAGTGACGATGAGCCATCTACTGCCGCCTTTACTTGGTCAGACCACCTCATAGGTGATCTTCCCCGTGGCCTGGTTCCCTCTACCCTTCCCTGGACCACAAGTCGCTCAATAGCCACCTCTCCTCGGCGGCATATGTGGCCAAAAAAGGTGAGGATACGGGACTGTACCAAGGAAGACAAGCGCTGCTTGATGCCGAGTTCTCGAAGTATGGACTCGTTGGAACGGTATTCAGTCCACGATACTCCGAGCAATCGTTGTGTGGTTGTATAAAAAACTACTTATGCGAATAAAATAAATAAATAAATAAATAACTATTATTGTATGGTGTGGTCACCCTACACGGGCGGTGTATCGGCCGCGGCCGCTTCCGGGCCCCGTGGGAATCCGCTAGTGTAAACGGCCCGTTCCTCTACCAGCGACAATGTGCGCACGCGCAGATGTTTTACGACCGCA
The DNA here is from genome assembly GCA_029286795.1 of Byasa hedistus. Classification (NCBI taxonomy): domain Eukaryota; kingdom Metazoa; phylum Arthropoda; class Insecta; order Lepidoptera; family Papilionidae; genus Byasa; species Byasa hedistus. The sequence goes on from JAGSMW010000028.1 coordinate 7,752,876, forward strand.
CCAATATAATCGCAAAACAATTACGTTACTCCTAAATCCTAAACAACCATTACTTCGCTGAAAACAATGAGCACTGATTTACTGTCGAAAGCACCGCAACCAGATGTTTAGGTGTAGCTTTAACTGTTAGTAAGTCAATTGTCGCGGTCGTATATTTAATTTGGAGAAAACCGTTTAAATGTAACAGGTAGATGAGAGGTTGTATCTAGCATAACAACGCGGAACAGATGTTTTATGACTTGCCTATGTTGTTTTCCGTGATAGCCTTTACTAGTTTTTACCAGGTGGTAGGTCTCTGTTTTTTTTTTATATATACTACTTTGCGACGAGACGAGCAAGACGTTCATCTGATGGTAAGTGATACGCTTGACAACAACGCGGTGCTAGTTAAGATGGTACACACTGCACCACATTGCGCTCGTCGCTGCAGACATAAGGTGTTAAGTCTCGTTACCCCAGTAATTACACTAGCTACAGCGCCCTTCAAACCGGAACACAGTAATGTTCGCACACTACTATTTGGCGGTTGAAATAGGAGCTGCGGTGGACCCAGACGGTCTCCGGCAACAGAGCAGGTGGTAGGTCTCTGTTGCTACAGACTGAGGTAACACAGCAGTTGATTTCAACCGCCAAATAGTAGTGTGCAAACATTACTGTGTTCCGGTTTGAACGGCGCTGTAGCTAGTGTAATTACTCCCCAGTAATTACACTAGCTACTACAAGTTACCCCTAACGAGACAACACCTTATGACTCAAGCGACGAGCGCAACGTGGTGCAGTGTATACCATCTTAACTAGCGCCGCGTAGTCATGAGTAAGCGTATCACTTACCATCAGGTGAGCGTCTTGCTCGTCTCGTTGCATAGTAGCATGAGCCTAGTTGTTTGAATGTCCGACTAATACTACGGAGGTACCGGGTTCGAATCAGGCCTGCATCAATGAATTTTTCAATATATGTGCAGTTAGTATAACACCAACTAATACCACGTGCTTTGACGGTGAAGAAAAACATTGCGAGGAAACCTGCATATCTATGTCTTGACCATCCGTGCTCGCACTAGTATGTGAAATGGAGAAGGCAATGGCAACACCACTCCATTATAACTTACAAGTAAGTCGTCGTGTTTCATCACACATGATGACCACGACCCTCAGTCATGAGGAAATACGACTTAGAAGAAGAAGAAATAAAGCCAAACACAATTGCCTTTAACCCTACAAGGCTCAATTTTTTTTTTGTGAGCGACAAAAATATATGCGATGTACTTAATGATAATAAGTTGAGGAAAATAATAATAATAAAAAAAAAACTATATTTTACTGGAAAATCAACTTTTTATTTCAGTTCCGTATACGGTACACTGAGCCTTAACTATGCTTTTTGGTAATATAAAGTAGTACATTTGAATTGTTTTGAAAACGGTTTTCTATTTGAATTATTTTAATGATTAACTCATCATTTTGAATAAAATTAAATATCCAATATATTATTTTATTGAAAATACCTACTGATGAAAACTTTTGAAACAATTATGATCTTTATTCAAGCAAAGTTCTACACAACATTTTTCACATGATATGAAGGTTTTTCCTTTGCATCCAGGATATTTACACCGTTGTCTTTTTTCACCCCAAACAGGAAAATGCTCAAAGCCATCACGCCTGACATCACGGGGAGGGAGGACTGCTGTATTGGGCTTCTTCCTTCTTTTTTCAATTTCATCAGATAAGCTTGGTCTACCTCTCTTTTTGTTTATCGATGGCCCAAACATGCATAAACTTGTCCCTACTTCAAATTTGAAGTCCTTCTGTTTCATTGGGGTTGGTTTATGCTGCTGCTCGCCAACTCTTTTGTACAATAACCAGCTATTGATAAGAGTAACATCAAGAAGATGATAAAATAGCCTCAAGTACCATTTCCTGGTCCTTATTCTTATTTTATATTTCCCAAGGAACGAATCTAGAAGGTCCACCCCACCCATATGCTGGTTATACGTTTTGATTATTTGGGGACAATCTACTTGTATATATTTTTTCTGTTTTTTACAGTATCTTCTTGCTGATTCTATTGGCTCTTGACCTATAAAAGACGACGATAAAACGACTGGTTTGTTATCGTACCACATAACAGTAACGATATCTGTGTTTTCACAATTTGTCACCCATTGCTCTGAATAACCTCTCTGAAACTTTCCTTGTTTTAGGTCTTTTATGGAAGGTATTTTGAGATTTTTTCCTAAACGACTTTTATTGACTGTTCCCAGGGACTGTATCCCTTCTTTGGCCAAATAAGCAATCAACTCTGGCGACATATAATAATTATCAAAAAATAATTTATAATTTTGATTCCTCGGTATGCACCTAGCTAAGCGTACTACGATATTTGAACTTGCTCCTAAGTCCGGCTCACTTGAATATCTAAGTCCGGGATCATTCTCCATTCCTGAGTAAATTTCAAAATCGTAAGCAAAGCCGCGATCGTCACAAAGTACCAGCAACTTGTACCCCCATTTATGTGGCTTGTTAGGAAGGTACTGCCGTAGAAGATTAGAAGCTTTTGTCGCGCACATTTGCTCATCGACGGAAAGAGCTTCTCTTTTAGGCACACTTTGACATTTTTTTTTTAATGTTTCCAATATTGGCCTGATTTTGTGCAAACGATCATACCCTGGACTATCCGATGGCGGTTGCGTAGAGTTATCATTGAAATGCAGGAACTGGCAGATTTTTTTGAAATAATTTAGCGGCATTGTCTCCATAATCAGAGGAATTCCCAATTCAGGTGCCCAATTCATTCGGATATTTGGCAATGGTGCCAAGCTCATAATAAGACAGACACCTATAAACTTTTTCAATTCAACAACTGAAATTGAAAATGGCTTTGAGGAATTTTTTTGGACACTAAATTTATGCATTTCGTCTACAATATGCTGAAGTAACTCGTCATCAAAAAACCATAAAAAATATTGAAGGGGAGTTTCAAAGTCTATGATCGGTGACTGTAAATTTGTATTTCCAGTAAAGGAAATATTAGGTGATTGAAAACTTGTTTTCTTCCAAATAAACCTTCTCTTTTTCCTTTTAGTGACAGTGCCTGGAAAAGTAGTTCCACGAGCGAGTGCGTTACTCAGAATCGATGATCGTCCAGCGGTCCGAGATTGTCTAATAGTACCTGTAGTTGTTGCTGAACTCACCATTGATGTATTAGGCTGAGGGTCTAATATTTCTGGCTGACGATATTTACTATTCATAATAACGTCATTGACAGGAGAAGAATACTGGCGTTTCTGCGGCGATAAAAAAGTTTCCACATCGTTAAGTGATTCAGACGAAAATTTTTGAATTGAATGGAGTTTTTCAATGTCTTCATCACTTTCAGCGCCAGAAAATTCTTCTTCGTCTTCACTCCCAGATGGAATATTCAAGAAACCTTCTATATCTTCTTCACGCAATCTTCTTCGCGACATAATCTGCAAAAAAATCGAAGTATTTGTAAGAAAAGTTGCCGTAAGTAGGTAGTAGTAAAAATGTACGCTGAAGCTCAACGTACCGTAAGTGGAACATGGATAAAAATGTGATTTACTCAAATGTTTATTATGATAATATAAAAAACTACTTACCTCTGCAAAATATACACTTTGATCTAAACACAAAAATTTTTTCCGAGTCAAAACTGTTCAGTAACCATTTATTTTAGATTTTTGAATTCACACGAACGACTAACGTAGCACTTTCGTTCAAATTTCACACTAAGTGCTCAATGACAAAGACAGTAATGACATATATGCGTAATCGCTTGTATGACTACCTTGCTAAACGTCTGAGGCTTCTATTAAAATGAAAGAGTTGTCGCTATTAATAATTTTAGACCTCTTAAGGAGAATAAAAAACGGTGTTCCGCATATGGCACTGGGTGCCTTGTAGGGTTAAGTCGTGATTGTAAAGGTTGTACTCACTACACGATACAGAGGCGTAGGTTCGATCCCCATTAATCATTCGGTGCAGTTCCAAGAACAACAGCTTTCGTGGACTTACTACTAGCATCTACCAACACACACTTGGTTAGGAGTCTCACTGCTAGTTGCTTCTAGCGCGAGGTAATCTCCTTTTTTTTTTATATGAGGGGAAATCTTATAAAGATACTCGACACCGTGGGGAGCGGCGCCGGGTTATGTGGGATTTTCACCCACTAAAACCCCTCGGCGTTTCTTTCTCCGCGCGTTTTTACTGGCGGCAAAGCGAGATCGACAGGGTCATGCTATCGCTATGCCGCCCGCGCCTGGTCCTTGGGACTCCACCTTTGTTGATAGGCTGTGGGCCAGCCATTTCCCCTGCTCCAGAGCAGCGTGCTGAAAACGCCCAGCATGCTGCTCGCACTCCGAGCCGTGATGTTACCGGGTGACAGACTCCCCATTCAACACCCGCGGCTCCGCTCATAGTTAATCTCCAATACAAGTAGTGGCAACAATAAGAAGAATAATACCATACTTTATACAATTGCTATTACTTCTTCACGTGCCCCTACAATTATTGAAGATTTTTTTTTTATTTATATTTATGCTTTTCTGTCTGTTATCTTATTTCCTGTTTATTTATTTGTGTGTGTATATTATTTATCTGTAGTTACTCCTAATTACTTCTATTTCTTTTAACAGCATCCTTCGTAACCTTCTCCATAAATTTTATCATTACTTCTTTGTTTTTTGACATGAACATTTTGCTTAAATGTTCGGATATCTTTTTGTCCAATCTTATTTCTATTTCTACTCTTTCCTTTAGGTACCTAGGACAATCTATAAGAAGATGTATAATGCTTTCAATTATTGAAGATTGGACACCAGTTATAGCATTAGCAGCTCATTAGGATTTCCTTCATGATTATTAGACTTCTCTTCCATTTTGCGTGGTTAAACAAGTTTTTGAGTAAACACCTTTGGTAGATTAAAGCTGATAAAAAGATTTATGAGAGTGAGTGGCACTCTTGATCAGCAATGATGTGCTCCTGAAGATGTCTTTGTCCAGCGGTTAATCATTAAATGCCGCTGATAATTGTATAACTGTACAATGGACGCGAGTTAACGTTTGCTTTTTAACTGTATTTTTTAGTCAATTCGTATAAACATTTTAAAATAATATAAACCGAAGAGCTACTAATAATTTTCTCATTAATAAACATTTTTCAAATAAAATTAACATTTTTCCAACATCAAACGCGACGTATTTAAATGATTCACAAACTATATATCAGGTTGTTGTATCATGATGTGATATATTTTAATGTGTGATTCTCACGCTAAAATATCGGTGATTACATCACTCAATCACTAGAAATTGCTTGAGTTAAAAAAGATGCTAAATCTTTATAATACAGCAGTGAAGTGCAATTAAAATGATGATGAATATAATGCCGATTGTGATGTGTTTCTAGTTTAATTTCGCATCATCACCCTATCGAGTTTGTAGTAGGAAGCAAATAGGTTTAGGATCATTTATAAATCATTTCATACAACTTTTTTATGTGTAGTATATATGCCTGATGGTATTCGAAGGGCTCCAAACAAAAAAGTTTTAAGTAATGGTAAGAAAAAATTATACTACAGAAGTAGTTCGACATATGTATGTTATGTATATATGTATGTATTACATTTGCATTAAAAATTTATTATTATGTATGTTTTTATATTTTTTAATATACCACAACACTACAACCTACCACTGCATTTCCCCACTGCCGAGGTTGACTAGTAGAAAATGTCTTGTTGTAACCTAATTTTATGTGTTCAATAAAGATTAAAAAAAAATATATGGATCAGTTGTTGACTACAGTGCCAGGAGGTGGTAAGCGGCGCTGGTAATCTATTTTACGAAATGGCATATTGAAACAAGTCAAGGAATCAAAGGGCCAATTTAACGTCGAACAATACGATTTGAACTCGGAAACGGAACCCGCCTCGATGCGTGCGCGCATCCAATTTTGATTTTTTGCTCCTGCGAGGGTGCTTTGTTACAGGCGCACTCTCTGTCCCTCTCCATCGCGCTCAACCTGCGTACACGCGTCTCGCTCACCGGGGGTGGGCCGACGGGGGTGTAGCGCCAGATGTTTCGGCCGTGCTTCTTTTTTTTCCTCTCTCCTTTCGATTCGGTCCTGAACAATGGGCTTAAGCTTGAAAGATCTCGTCCGGGACATATGGCGGTGCACAGGTACCGCGGCTCTATCTGGAGACTATTATGTTATCGCGAATTTCTGGAAACGATTTCGTTTCAAAATCTCGATGATAATGCGATTTTGATTATTTTTAGAAATAATTTGTTTTGCTTTTTGTGTAAACTGTGCGCACCTTTGTTTCTCGAATAACATCGTACGTTATAGCACTGTTTATATATAGGTGAATGTATTTATGTGCGTACGGTCGTTGTATAACTGCATGATTATTTGTGGTATGTTAGTCATTCCGTCGATTTGTTTAAGCTCACAGTACAAATGCAATGACCATCTTTACATTTGACTTTAGTGAAAATTTTAGATTAAGATGTAGAAAAATCATAGAAACTTTACATTACCACCCAAGACAACACAAAAGCTTAACTTATAGTCACTTATCATGTGGTGCACATTAACATCATACTGCTGGTAGGTCTCTGTTGCTACAGACCGTCTAGGTAACACCGCAGTGACTATTTCTACCGTCAAAAAGCAGTGTGCGAACATTACTGTGTTCCAGTTTGAAAGCTAGTGATATTACTGGGGTAACGAAACTTAACATATGTCTTAATAGGCGCAATGCCTATGTCATGGCCATTACACTCTATAACAGCTTACCAAAAGAATTTAAAACATTGCCTACATCGAAATTTTAAATTAATTTAACGAATTGACTCCGAAACAAAATGTATTACGCTGTAACTGATTTTTTAAATGATCCTAATATACACTAGTTTGTTTTAAGTACATTGTATTTAGTTGTCTTCCAGTGTGTATATATGTACCGGTGGTGTTAATTAAGTAAATAATTGTAAAGATTTGCATGCTTAGTATTAAGTAGAATGTGCGCTTATTTTTTTTATTATAAACCATCATATTTGTTATCACATTCTTGCAAATAAATGATTTGAATTTGAATTTAAGGCGACGAGCGCATTGTGGTAGTATACCATCTTAACTAGCGCCATGTTATGGGCAAGCGTATCATATACCATCAGGTGAACGTCTTTCTCATCTAAGTTGTTTAGTAGAATATGATACATTGATAGATAGATAGATAATATTATAATTAATTTAAAATGCGCGTAAAAGAGCACTTCTTATCCTTACTGGTGTGATAGCATTTATTTATGTATCTATTTACGGATCATAGCATCGTAGTTAACTTAGTAAATGATAATTATTTTTGTTTATTTTTTCTTTATATGTATATATGTGTATTTATATGTACTTGTATGTATTTTGTTTCTTGTGTATGTTTGTGAGTACACATGTATATTAAATATAGTACATTTAAACTCTTTATTGTACATTAACTACCACTATACAACTTTTCTTTTTCGCTAAGGTTAGCTGGTAGAAAACTCATTTTGAGTTAAGCTCGCCTGTACCATTCCATTTCCGTGTAACCATTGTTGTTAGTTTGTATGTTTGTACAAAGTTTTTAAATAAAAATAAATAAAAAAGATAATAAGTTCATTGAAAACCAAAACAGAACACACACACAAAACACATGATACATAAAAACGACAATCAAAAATTGATTCCGTGCACAGTTCGGGCACGGGTGTATGTGCGCTGCAATGGTACATTATATATGTGATGAGATGTGTGTAGTGTGATGTAGGTGGGTTTACTAATCTCAATATCGTTTGTCCGACAGGTGAGTAGCGGCTTACTGCGTTAAGGTAACAATGAGCTTGCAGTTCATCCCGCGGGTTCACGCGGCGCACTCGCCGCATCCGCCCGCTTGCCGCAAGTGCCGCCGGAAGCGACCGCGACCTCTTCACATTAAACTTGTTATACCACCGCTTTTTGCAAACGGTACATACGAACCTCTACACCTGAAATCTACTAACACCAGATGTGTATTAAAAATTACAACTGTCTTTACGCAGTTGTTAAACACTCACTATTAGATACAGAAGTCACGTTTGCTTTGTGGTAAGTCTTTTCCAAACTTATTAGCTACAATTCTCATATCGCAAATCTACCATAACAATTGTTGTTTGACTGTCAACGTTACGACAGCCGATGATCTACACTTCACCATCCACCATAATTTAACACCATATGAAATTGATTTATGTATTGAGCGCTGATCGAATTGTATGCTTCAGTTGAAATCGTAATACAGGTATCGTGCAAGTATAACATTTATTATAAAGTAAGTATACTAAACTTCAATTTTACTTTTATCTATATATATTTAGAATGATAATCATCAATGATTACGACGTTGTCTGATACTGATTACATTACTAAATTTGCAACAATACTTAGTATTTTTACTACTTCATTTAATTGCATGTCCATTCTAATATTTTTGTCATATGAATAATATGTTCTTGTATAAAAATGGTTGGTCTCGTCGTTACGTTTAATTGTAACATTTTCAATTTTTTTTATATAGAGCGGTTTTCGTTTATAACTTGGGTCGCTGTCGATGTCGTTCCCCCGGGGCGATAAAGTGGCGGTTCGATTCTCGGTCGGAAATAGCCCGGTCAAGCACCCGCGAAAAATTTACAATACGCGGGCATGTGGGCGCCGCGCGCTACCTGCCACACACCACACACACAGTGCCCTTTATACACGAGATATGTAGAAAAATAAATACACGTAGTATCTTTATAGTTTTGTGTATAATAGTATTATACTTTACACTGAATACTACATTAATACAATATTATACTCTATTGAAATTTCTGCCCTAGGACATACAAACCAAATGAGAATAACAATCCAAAATAATTTTATTAAATATATTTAAAAAAAAGTACTAAGACAAGTAAATGCTAAGTAGAGCTTCGGTAACGTTGATCATATAACAAAAGTTTTATAGTTCTTCATCTAAGTCGTATTTCCTCGTGACTGAGGGTCGTGGTCATCATGTGTAATGAAACACACGACAAAAACTTTTACATAACGCAATATAATTCTGTACTATAGGAAATAATATTAAAAACTCTTCGACCGTGTTGTCACTTCATCAGAAAATTATTATTTTTTTTATACTACTTTGCGACGAGACGAGCAAGACGTTCACCTGATGGTAAGTGATACGTTTGCCCATGACAACGTGCTGCTAGTTAAGATGGTACACACTGCACCACATTGCGCTCGTCGCTGCAGACATAAGGTGTTAAGTCTCGTTACCCCAGTAATTACACTAGCTACAGCGCCCTTCAAACCGGAACACAGTAATGTTTGCACACTACTATTTGTCGGTTGCAATAGGAGCTGCGGTGGTACCCACCCAGACGGTCTCCGGCAACAGAGACCTACCACCTGGTGAAGGAATCGGCCCTAGGACATACAATCTGAATGAGAATAACAATCCAAAATAATTTAATTAAATATATTTTAAAAAAATGTACTAAGACAAGTAAATGCTAAGTAGAGCTTCGATAACGATCATAAAACAAAAGTTTTCTAGTTCTTCAAATAAGTCGTATTTCCTCGTGACTGAGGGTCGTGGTCATCATGTGTGATGAAACACACGATGACTTTTTTATCAGTTATAATGGAGTGGTGTTGCCATTGCCTTCTCCATTTTACATACTAGTGCGAGCACGGATGGTCATGACATAGATATGCAGGTTTCCTCACGATGTTTTCCTTCACCGTCAAAGCACGTGATATTATTTGGTGTTATACTAACTGCGCATAAATTTAAAAATTCATTGGTGCAGGCCGGATGCGAATCCGGTACCTGTCGAGTGGAAGACCGGCGTTCAAACCACTAGGCTATCACGGTTTTCTATTTAGTCCTTATCAAAAAGTCGTATATGAGAGTAGGTAATAAAATATGAATACACAAACGGTTACCAACTCATCGAACTAACAAGTGGCAACACTGATCTCTAACCGTGGAGAAAATTATACAATCAATGTTCTTTGTACAATAGTAATGATTCATGTAACACTAATCCACTGTTAGGTATTCGTTTATCGATATCCACAGACAGATACACGTGATAAAAATCCAGGTGTTGCACATCGTGTTATGAATCATTGGTAATGTTACATTGTTGCGACTGTCTATAGACGTCAGTGATCACTTTCCATCACGTGAACTGATAGCTCGTTTGCTGTCTCTATAAAAAAAAAGTTGCGGCATTTGTATCCAAAGAATCCTTGAAGCCGAAGAAAAGTTTACGGCTCATATTGAAGGTCTTTAATTGTATTTTCAGTTACTACTCTGTAGTATTGTAGTTACATTTAGTGAGCTATGATATATAATAAGTGATCAGTGAGTACAGTCCGTTCGCGCACACCTCGCTAGTAGTCACACGGGCGGCGCGTGCGCAGCCCGACCGGTGCCTTTGATCTCTTTCACCTTTACACGACGTAATCTTGTCATTTTTCACCTCTACGCGCGCTGCCGCGGATTTTAGTCTTTTTATCCATCGCACCGTTTAGCCTAGAACGGTGTCGGACGCAACCCGACACCCGACACCGCGGCCCGCTCCGCGCCGACGCGCGCATACAAATGTCCCAATTAAGGCAAAACTCGCATAATTATTGATGGATTGACACTCCGACATTACTACACCTTCTCGAAATTTTAACAGCATTCACACCGCATCACATGAAACACTATACTTAACTCTTTCGGATAAATGGCAGTGAAGCTTTGGAACGCTCTACCTCATGACATCCGTGCCTGTCCCTCCTTAGCAATGTTTAAAAAGAGAGTAAAAGACTATTATCTTCATCTTTAGTTGCATATTTTATTTATATTATTATATTTATAACTATTTAAGTATTGCATATTTTTATATACATTTTTGTTTATTGTTCGTTTTATATGTATTTGTTGTTACTTTTCTGCAGTACACCTGCACACTTTATTTTAATAATTGTTTTTCCTTTGTCAGGGTTTGCTGGAAGAAAACTCTTTTTAGGGTTAAGCTCGCAATTATTCCATACATTTAGAATTTTTTTTTTTATTTAATTTCTTTGTATTTTTCGTGTATGTGTACATCAAGAAATAAATAAAATAAAATAAATAAATAATAATTCAAGTGAATAAAATTAGCAATAGCCTCGTCGTTCTAACTATAACTTTCATATTGTAAATCTGTCGCCGTAACATCATCGCTATGCTCCGACTGTCAGCATATAAGAGACGGAGTGTTCTGTGGTAGCGTCACAGTCCACAGTTATATTGTCAGTTAACACCATGAGAAATTAAATACAAATTGGTCTAGTGCTAGTAGAGGCGGCGTGTGGTAAACACTACTCGATAAAGAGTCGACGCTGGCTCGCGGGCGATAATGAAGCGGATGGTAGGCGCCGGCGGTGTATGCAAATACGTTGACCAGGTGTTCGGCTCGGCGGGCGGCAGGCGGCGGGCGACCCCGCGGGGCCCCGCGGACCGGTCCCCCAGTGGCTCAGGCTAAATATCGAGGTGTGACATGATCCATCTCGAAAGTTTCGCCCCAACTGGTTTTATATCGCTGCCAACCATACATCATAAGCCTTTTTAATTAGACAAATCCAACGAACAGATGTCCAATCGAGTAATCAGCTCTGCAGGATTATACCGAGTAAGCAGTTCAGTAGACGTTCATCCTTACCTTGGTCACATACCGCGCTTTAGAACACCCCGTTTCACTTCGTCCTTAAAAATGCTAATAGCCAAGAATTGGAACAGTCTGCCTGCGTCACAGTTTCCATCCACAAAGACGTGGGAATCTTTAAGAGAAGAGTGAATAGGTTTATAGTCTAGAGCGCTTTACTACCTAATATTACACAGCCGCTTACCATATGGCAGGATCGCAATCAAACGCTAATCTATGTAAATCTAAAAAGTTTCATCTTGTTTATTTTTGCTTTTAATCTCTTATGTATATATATTGCAAAAAAAAAAACAAAAAATTTCATCATAAGATGGACAGGATAAAAATACAAGTTTTCTCGTATTTTTTTCTCTATTACTCGGTTTCATTCGATACGCTTCCGTCCACCCCGCCGCTGCACATCTGGGAGCACAGGTCGGCAAGTGCACCAGCGTGTCGGTGACCAGGTGTCCGCCGCGTTATATCATAGCACACAGCTCACCTCACCGCCACCTTGATGGTTGATATTTGATGTATTTACTGGGAAATTTGAACGATGTTGATCACAGTAACACTTCCTAGTAGTAGTGTAGCAACATAATATGATGTATAAATTATTCATGGGTATATTAATAGTTGTACATCTAGCCGGCGTCGCTAGTGGATGTGTGTGGAGTAGTGCCGCGGCAGGTGCGCTGACCAGGTCGCAGGTACATGGGACAAGTTACCCTCGGTCGCTATCACGATAGTATCCTCAGACTTAACTCTTCCACTTATTCCAATGTAAGACTTCACAGTCCTGTACAGTACACTGACATATAGGAAATTTTTATTACACTGTTTGTGATTTGCGATTAAGACCGCGTTATACGGAACCCGCTGTGATATTTACAATAACGAAAAAAATATTACAAATTAGACTTCAATTAATGCTACAGTAACGATCATCACTGCTGCCACCTATGAAATTGTATGATATAATTCCATGCTAATTCAAACAGTGGCTTGTATGTTTATACAATGAAATAATTTCAAAAACAAATGTATTTATTTAAACATGTTAAAGTAACAGTATTCCTGGATATTCACGAGTTCTAACGGTGAAGGAAAACATCGTGAGGAAACCTGCATATCTATGTGATGATCATCCGTGCTCGCACTAGTATGTGAAATGGAGAAGGCAATGGCAACACCACTTCATTATAACTGACAAGAATGTCTTGTGTTACATTACACATGATGACCACGACCCTCAGTCACGAGGAAATACGATTTAGAAGAGTAACGTCGAAGCGAAATCTTTTGTAGATCAATGTTATACAAGTAAAAATATCAGGCACTCTTCTTCTACTCAGGCGCTAAGTTATAATGTCACTAAGTAATTTTTTTTCTTTTTCCTAACAAACCTTTATCTTTGTAAGGAAGCAGTTAAATTACCAGTTTTTAAAGTAATGTGATCAAATAAAAAATTGAAATTTGCGTTAATGAAGCTGGAATGTTTAAAGTTAGTGGTTATAAGAAATATCACTAGAGGCCACTTTTCTACTGCAGAATTTTACACTTGGTTTTTTGAAGACGAACACGAAGCTTTGGGTTTTTCTTAAGTTATAGATAACTGTTGACGGAGTCTATAAATAGGTAGTAATCACTAAGATAATGAGACTTCGCATACATCTATAGTAACGACAACATTGCTGTACTCGTCACTACGATAAATGCTTTTATCGGTTTATTTATATAAAAATCGCCTCATTTTCTTTAAAAAAATATAGATATGCAAATAAGCAAGCGGTTATATTATAAAAAAAAAGTTAGTGAACTACCCAGCACTGAACAGGAGTGTAAAGGATCAAGACCAGTCGGATTATCGCAACGCACAACCACACTACATACGGTTTATTGAAATCGCTCACAAAGGATATTTAAAATTGAAATTAAAAACTGTCCCCCAACACAACATGGACCCTCGCTCGGAGGTCGTAAAGTTGAAATTATAACGAGATAACATTTAAATGCGTTTAAGTGCGTACACATCATCAATCTACCCTTTTATAACGCGTCGCTCAATAGCGAAATGTCGTAATAACTGAAGTGAAGCTCGAGTTGTGTGTCATCGCAACGGGTTCTGTACTGTATAAAGTTTAATAATTACGTATATAACGGTGATTATGAGGATCAGGGAAGCCAAGCAGGCTAGCCAAGTAACGGCTGAATCCAGCACCAATTCAGAGAGTATTGAATTGGATATTCTTTATTCTATTCGTTTTGTTTCATATCACTATCATTTACAAGCGTAATTATACTGAAGATAGTATCGATTTGTGGAAAACTACGATGAATATAAATTTGAAATGAAGAATAAATCTGTATATTTGTTTATTGTATAGCAACGATTGGATTATAAGGAAGTTCACCAGGTGTCTAAACTAAACTAGATATTTTGTACGATATCGTTATATTGTGATTGTATTTAAATTAAATCGATTAAGTCGCGTTTGACGAGTACGACTTACGGAACACTAAAATGCAGGATAGTCATTTTTATCCCATCAAAAAGACAAGTTGAACGACCGTGAAAGGGAAAAAAGGCTAAAAGGCTGGGGAGCGGGAATTGAATGGCGATCTCTTTTCACGCGACCCGCGCCGACATCGACGCGCCCCCCCTCCCCACACACACACACACCCGCCTCGCATTGTGCGTAAGAGATTGTGAGGAGTTGCGCGGGCGCACGCACACGAGGAGCTTTTGTGCGAGCGCTTTGTAGTTAAGTAATATTGCATAATGGTGATTTAAATATAAAGTTTAATGTCTTTAAGGGTCTCGGTTAATAGTGCGCATACTTTTAACGTCGATGTCTATGAAAAAAATAATACTTTTCGGGTACCACGGCGCATTAAACTCCCAGATGATTTTATAGAAGTGTAGCAAATATGTAATATTTTGACTTATGTCTTACGAATAATAACGGAGAAGCGGATACTAGTTTTTATAATATGTGATTGTATTTTTTTTTTTTTTTTTTTTTTTTTTTTTTTTTTTTTTTTTTTTTTTTTTTCGAGCTATAATTCTTCACGACTATTAAAAACTGAAATGTATTCCTAACATTTTTGACAGTTTATTTTATGTTTCTAACTGCGTGCTAAACTCACGTGTATACGTGAGTTTGTTGGAGAAACATAGACGTTTTACCAGGTGGTAGGTCTCTGTTGCCGGAGACCGTCTGGGTGGGTACCACCGCAGCTCCTATTGCAACCGCCAAATAGTAGTGTGCGAACATTACTGTGTTCCGGTTTGAAGGGCGCTGCAGCTAGTGTAATTACTGGGGTAACGAGACTTAACACCTCATGTCTCAGGCGACGAGCGCAATGTGGTGCAGTGTGTACCATTTTAACTAGCACCACGTTGTCATGGGCAAGCGTATCACTTACCATCAGGTGAACGTCTTTCTCGTCTCGACGCAAAGTAGTAAATATGAAAAATAAAAAAATTCACGTTTAGCGAAGTTCTTAAAACGTTAGGGTATAGAAGAGAGCGGAGCTTTGAAATAGCCAAGGATAAAAAGTTGAGTCACAAAGCCACCCCTCGCGAGCCGCGCCGAGCCGCTCCGAGCGCGCACGAACGCGCACATCTGTCGCGCGGCGCGTGCGCCGCTCCCCGTAACGCTATTATTACCTACGGACCTGCTTTGCGAGCAATACTTGACGAATCCACGTTGCGCTACAACCGGGACATTCCTAGTAACAGATACATTAATACAGGTATCCCACGGCAGATCATTTTTTAGCCAAATATCCTGCTATGTAAGACCCAGAGCCAGCAAGTACGCGATGTTTTGTAAACTTAAAAAAAATGACGCTACTTAATTGTTTTTATACATTCTTTTCATACAGTATGTACACAACACAAACAAAAAAATAACTAAATTTGCATAAGAATTCATGAAGCTTTTTTTTTTATACTACTTTTCGACGAGACGAGCAAGACGTTCACCTGATGGTAAGTGATACGCTTGCCCATAACAACGCGGTGCTAGTTAAGATGGTACACACTGCACCACATTGCGCTCGTCGCCTTGAGACATAAGGTGTTAAGTCTCGATACCCCAGTAATTACACTAGCTACAGCGCCCTTCAAACCGGAACACAGTAATGTCTACACATCACTATTTGTCGGTTGCAATAGGAGCTGCGGTGGTACTCACCCAGACGGTCTCCGGCAACAGAGACCTACCTGGTAAAATTTTTACATAACCGTCAGAATCTGGAAGAAACTTGTCGTTGGTGTTTTACTTGATTTTGAGTGCTGTGGTCACAGTGTCCGCGGGTATAGATTTGTGCAGGTGTGCGACTCCTTCGGGGTGCGAGGGTAGATACGCGACGTCTTGTTTGTCCGTGTGTCGATGACCGAGGCGCGGCTCCGTGCCCTCGGCGGTTACCAGTTTTTCCTTATCCACATTTTTATGTAGAGAACCGCTGCTCTTTTCTTCCGTTTGTATCTCCTATACAATTACTGCATTATAACATCATAGGGCCTTGAACTCTTTTATATGAATGCAATTCACAATTTAAGTATACAACAAAAGGAAAACAATTATATCGGGTCGGCTCTCGGTTGATTTCTTTTGTTTGCGGTTCAGAGTTTCGTTGAAAGGCTTCATTTTGAAAAATGGATGAAGATCTATAGAATCTCTTCAGTGACAGCATAACTATGTAGAGAATTTACAGCAGTGATTATTAAACTTGGTATCATTGTATCCATTTTTTTAATTCTAGCCAGTTTTGAGCACTGAACCGAATTTGATCTATAAGATCACCAGTTCTATTTCGATTCCTGTTGCTAATAGTTGAAAATTATTATTTTTTGTATGTATAATATTTATTACGATTATTAGTGTCCAGCAGTGAGTACCCTCGGCCAGGTTAAAGTTATGCCCATGTTTACACCGGCTTAAGTTTGCGCAGGTGGCCATTCCGCGATAGTTAAGCAAGGGGTGCGCAAGTAAATGATCGCACTCAATGCACCACTGTGATGGTGCTTTGCAAATATTGAACGTTTTTCATGTTTTTTTTTTTCTCACCACCTTCGCAACAGGTGGTGGTGATTGCTCATCATCGGCTCTTCGTTTCAATGGTTGTCGGTGGCATTTAGTGTTGGCGTGGCATCCAGCAGTAAAACATCAAGTTTGAAATTCAAATCGAAACGTAAAATTGAAGTTCAACTTACGAAAATTGCAAACTTCATTATCGATCTTGCTCTATGTTTACCTGCAGTCAAGCTTAGAACTCTTTACCCTACTAACAACTTATGCATAGCGAGTAATAATGAAAATATCTCTGTAGTACTTATAATAATAACTATCTTGACACAAGATCTATTATATATCAAAACATACTGTTGACAACGGAAAAAAACTTCATGTGAAGTAAAACTTGAATTGTTACAGGGCTTCTGAAACTACAGGGATTTGTATTATTATTATATTATCGATTAAAATAGTTGTCTTGAACAGTAAACTAGTAGTAACCGAGATCTTAAGATTCGAAACCGTTCTTAGACTATTGAAATATAGAATGAACCGAATTTCTAAAAAAGTTGACTTTATCGTCTACTACTCCTTTTCGTCCTGTTTCATCTTGTATTAGATTAACGTCCTGCTTGTCGTTTTGTTGTACATATATAGACTGTTTTATTTATAATACGAACGTTTTGTACATTCCAATCGATTAGAAAAGGATATAGTACGCAGTTAGAATAAAATCGAACTGTGGGTATTTGAAATAGAACAAGGCAGGGTCTATAGTTAGCCACGCGGCCGCGCCCTGTAATTTCTACGTTTCATTTTAAACTTCGCCTAGGGGCTTATTTGCATCGATTGTTACCGGTCACTGCATAGCGAGCTTGTGTTGAAAATGAATTATATTACTTTCAATTCTAATTTGTCGGAAATTTTGTAATTGATTATGTGATACATGTATACTCGGTCCACATCCAACAACGACAGGAGCTGATCCTGCGAGCTTGTTTGAAATACCAACGTACTTTTAAGATGCTAATTTAGCACTCATCACTTCTCTATCACAACAAACACACTATTCATCGACGCTTATCACGTGGTGGCACTTTCTAACTGTTAGCAAAGACTTCACTACGTTGTAGTCAGTAGCTCTCAAAAGTAAATTACTGGTTTAAAGTAGTGATGTGCGAAATGCTATCAGTTACAATCAAATAATTGTGGACTGGTTTCATGTTATAAGTAATGTACAACCGAAGCATTGTTCTCATAGAGAATATAAATGATCGTCTAACTGTTGAAGCCCGTCGTAGTACAGAAGCAATCGGCAAGCTGAGTAACTCGCTTGAAAATTAATAGCGAAGTGAGCGCTATAACAGACAATCCATTATTTAGTAGCTATTATAGAGCATCGATTGTAATTGTTTTGTTAATAAACTATCGCGTACAGAAACCCGGAGCTATCGATGACACGCCGACCTTATTCCCATGAAGAAGTAGCCCGTCTATATCATTTAATAAGACTTACTTATTTTATTTACTGAACCGTTGATTACTGTTCTACCAACATTAATACATGACTACTATTTTAATGTAACATAGACTATCGTACGATTTGTTGTGTTTCAAAATTTCAATCCAATATTAAAATAAAACAATTTCGCCGGAGACAGATCTCTAGCGATATTAGCTGTTGGATTCGCTAAAGGACTGTATCAGATCAACATCCTTTATATTAACATGCTCACTGGTGAAAAAGAAATCTTTTATTCTGTTCTGTTTACATTCCATCAGCAAGTTTTGCCACGTGAACTTCTTTCTCATGTAGTAAACATGGCATGTATTTTAAAGCCAGCAGTTTACAAGCTACACCTTTACTGATATTGTAGTGAAAATGCCTTAGTTTGTAGTTAATTATGTGTTGGTTACTATTCATACACTTAGCCGTAAACTTAGCGACGTCCACGTACTTTGCCGTAACTTGTTTATACATGATAAAAGTATGTCTTGGAAGACCTGCCACCGAATAATCTAACTTAATAACCTCATACTCTGAAGCAATTTGATTTCAACTGAATTTAGTAGTTTTTAAGGAGTTGTTCCCAATAAAATATCTTCCGATTGACTCACCGTACGACATGATGTTAACTCTTACTACTTCTGCCAACTAATATTATACCGGTGTCTCTTCAACTGCATGCCAAGCTATATATTTTGCGCGTTGTTAAAGCGACCGTAGCAAACTATTCCGAATAGTTTCTTTTCCACTTCTATCAACAAAATTACGACTGTCTTTGTACTAAAGCTTAATTTAATTATGAGTTAGTAGCTCTTGTAATACAAAGGTGTCTAATTCGATTCCGGAGCCACGTAAATGTAGTTTTGATTGCGGCAGGATTTGCACGATCCGTCTTAGCTACAATCTTCATAATGTTAATGCTATCATAATAGCATTACTATATTCCAAATAGATATGAAATTATATTCTAGCTATGTTTTACCAATTTCAGTCCCATAGTCTCTTTTTTATTCGCCGAGACGAGCGAGACGTTCACCTGATGGTAAGTGATACGCTCGCCAATAACATGCCACTAGTTAAGATGGTATCACTGCACCACATTTCGCTCGTCGCCTTAATCGTCGACATATGTTAAGTTTCGTTACCCCAGTAATTTCACTTTCAAACTGCAACACAGTAGTGTTTGCACAGTACTGTTTGTAGGTTGTAATAAT
This sequence comes from Byasa hedistus, assembly GCA_029286795.1. Lineage (NCBI taxonomy): Eukaryota > Metazoa > Arthropoda > Insecta > Lepidoptera > Papilionidae > Byasa > Byasa hedistus. The sequence goes on from JAGSMW010000028.1 coordinate 7,772,387, forward strand.
CACTGCGGTGGTACCTAACGGTCTCCGTTCATATTTCCATATTTCGTCTTCGTTTTAGATAGCTAGAACTTTGAAGTTTCGGTCTTCGTTTTAGATAGTTAGAACTTTGAAGCTTCGGTCTTCATTTTAGATAGTTAGAACTTTGAAGCTTCGGTCTTCGTTTTAGATAGTTAGAACTTTGAAGCTTCGGTCTTCGTTTTAGATAGTTAGAACTTTGAAGCTTCGGTCTTCGTTTTAGATAGTTAGAACTTTGAAGCTTCGGTCTTCGTTTTAGATAGTTAGAACTTTGAAGCTTCGGTCTTCGTTTTAGATAGTTAGAACTTTGAAGCTTCGGTCTTCGTTTTAGATAGTTAGAACTTTGAAGCTTCGGTCTTCGTTTTAGATAGTTAGAACTTTGAAGCTTCGGTCTTCGTTTTAGATAGCTAGAACTTTGAAGTTTCGGTCTTCGTTTTAGATAGCTAGAACTTTGAAGTTTCGGTCTCGTTTTAGATAGTTAGAACTTTGAAGTTTCGGTCTTCATTTTAGATAGAACTTTGAAGCTTCGGTCTTCGTTTTAAATAGTTAGAACTTTGAAGCTTCGGTCTTCGTTTTAGATAGATAGAACTTTGAACCTTCGGTCTTCGTTTTAGATAGTTAGAACTTTGAAGCTTCGGTCTTCGTTTTAGATAGTTAGAACTTTGAAGCTTCGGTCTTCGTTTTAGATAGATAGAACTTTGAAGCTTCGGTCTTCGTTTTAGATAGTTAGAACTTTGAAGCTTCGGTCTTCGTTTTAGATAGTTTAGAACTTTGAAACTTCGGTCTTCGTTTTAGATAGTTAGAACTTTGAAACTTCGGTCTTCGTTTGAGATAGTTAGAACTTTGAGCTTCGGTCTTCGTTTTAGATAGATAGAACTTTGAAGCTTCGGTCTTCGTTTTAGATAGTTAGAACTTGAAGCTTCGGTCTTCGTTTTAGATAGTTTAGAACTTTGAAGCTTCGGTCTCGTTTTAGATAGTTAGAACTTTGAAACTTCGGTCTTCGTTTGAGATAGTTAGAACTTTGAAACTTCGGTCTTCGTTTGAGATAGTTAGAACTTTGAGCTTCGGTCTTCGTTTTAGATAGTTAGAACTTTGAGCTTCGGTCTTCGTTTTAGATAGCTAGAACTTTGAAGCTTCGGTCTTCGTTTTAGATAGATAGAACTTTGAAGCTTCGGTCTTCGTTTTAGATAGATAGAACTTTGAAGCTTCGGTCTTCGTTTTAGATAGTTAGAACTTTGAAGCTTCGGTCTTCGTTTTAGATAGTTAGAACTTTGAAGCTTCGGTCTTCGTTTTAGATAGTTAGAACTTTGTAGCTTCGGTCTTCGTTTTAGATAGTTTAGAACTTTGAAGTTTCGGTCTTCGTTTTAGATAGTTTAGAACTTTGAAGCTTCGGTCTTCGTTTTAGATAGTTAGAACTTTGAGCTTCGGTCTTCGTTTTAGATAGCTAGAACTTTGAAGTTTCGGTCTTCGTTTTAGATAGTTTAGAACTTTGAAACTTCGGTCTTCGTTTTAGATAGTTAGAACTTTGAAACTTCGGTCTTCGTTTTAGATAGTTAGAACTTTGAGCTTCGGTCTTCGTTTTAGATAGTTAGAACTTTGAAGCTTCGGTCTTCGTTTTAGATAGCTAGAACTTTGAAGTTTCGGTCTTCGTTTTAGATAGTTAGAACTTTGAAGTTTCGGTCTTCGTTTTAGATAGCTAGAACTTTGAAGTTTCGGTCTTCGTTTTAGATAGATAGAAATTTGAAGCTTCGGTCTTCGTTTTAGATAGATAGAAATTTGAAGCTTCGGTCTTCGTTTTAGATAGCTAGAACTTTGAAGTTTCGGTCTTCGTTTTAGATAGCTAGAACTTTGAAGCTTCGGTCTTCGTTTTAGATAGCTAGAACTTTGAAGCTTCGGTCTTCGTTTTAGATAGTTAGAACTTTGAAGTTTCGGTCTTCGTTTTAGATAGTTTAGAACTTTGAAACTTCGGTCTTCGTTTTAGATAGTTAGAACTTTGAAACTTCGGTCTTCGTTTTAGATAGTTAGAACTTTGAAACTTCGGTCTTCGTTTTAGATAGTTAGAACTTTGAGCTTCGGTCTTCGTTTTAGATAGCTAGAACTTTGAAGCTTCGGTCTTCGTTTGAGATAGTTAGAACTTGAAGCTTCGGTCTTCGTTTTAGATAGCTAGAACTTTGAAGCTTCGGTCTTCGTTTTAGATAGCTAGAACTTTGAAGCTTCGGTCTTCGTTTGAGATAGTTAGAACTTTGAAGTTTCGGTCTTCGTTTTAGATAGTTTAGAACTTTGAAACTTCGGTCTTCGTTTTAGATAGTTTAGAACTTTGAAACTTCGGTCTTCGTTTTAGATAGTTAGAACTTTGAGCTTCGGTCTTCGTTTTAGATAGTTTAGAACTTTGAAACTTCGGTCTTCGTTTTAGATAGTTAGAACTTTGAAGCTTCGGTCTTCGTTTTAGATAGTTAGAACTTTGAAGCTTCGGTCTTCGTTTTAGATAGTTAGAACTTTGAAGCTTCGGTCTTCGTTTTAGATAGTTAGAACTTTGAAGCTTCGGTCTTCGTTTTAGATAGTTAGAACTTTGAAGCTTCGGTCTTCGTTTTAGATAGTTAGAACTTTGAAGCTTCGGTCTTCGTTTTAGATAGTTAGAACTTTGAAGTTTCGGTCTTCGTTTTAGATAGTTAGAACTTTGAAACTTCGGTCTTCGTTTTAGATAGATAGAACTTTGAAGCTTCGGTCTTCGTTTTAGATAGCTAGAACTTTGAAGTTTCGGTCTTCGTTTTAGATAGTTAGAACTTGAAGCTTCGGTCTTCGTTTTAGATAGATAGAAATTTGAAGCTTCGGTCTTCGTTTTAGATAGCTAGAACTTTGAAGTTTCGGTCTTCGTTTTAGATAGATAGAACTTTGAAGCTTCGGTCTTCGTTTTAGATAGTTAGAACTTGAAGCTTCGGTCTTCGTTTTAGATAGTTTAGAACTTTAACCTCAGTCACGCCTTCACGTCCTTGAAAACGGATGTTGTTATAAGACTTGGTAATATAAGATAGGATCCTAGGCACGGACACGGCTACTTCTTCCGGCGGGAAAATACCTCATTCCCGCGGAAATCTAGCGTGATCGTTCAAGAAGCGAATGACGCCATAGCTACTGAAATGATTTTGAGGTTTTTTTTTTTTAAATGAGTGTTACTAAACTAAAGTTTATTATTTGATCACTTTTCTAACTTAGAGGGTCGGTAGGCGCCATAATTTAGGGAATTTATTATAAAATTTTGATGCATCTGTCTTTATTTACAGTTTACTACTTGGATCGAAACTTAGCGACATACCATCACACTACTTACTTTAGGGTAGGAAGGTACCAAAATTCTACTACTACTTTTTACTTCGGGAAAATATCTCATTCCCACAGGACCCTATACACAGCTAACCTATCTACAACATTAAACTCTGTCTAGAATCACATAACGGCCATATCTATTGATCTGATTGTATACGATTTTTTATTCAACTGACTGTTAAATTACATACAGATAAAATCTAATTACCCACCCACAAATTAATATCTTACTACATAACTAGCTACGCTTTAAACTTGAGGAGGTAATTAGATAGACATGTATACGAACTTTATGCTCAGTAATCAATCATAGTGATAAGTTAATACTCATTTTAGACAAAGAAACGGATAGGTAATCAGTTCATCACCGAATTATAACACCTACACTTAGTTTGTTTACTATTCAACGAGGGACAATAATTGAATATAACGCAAACCTTCAAATCATACGTCGTCGTAGTGAATACAAGACGCGGCGCCGAGCGAAGAGGCGGCGCGGCGCGGGGGGAGGGCCGTGCCCAACTGTGCCTACCCGCGCGGCAGACGCACGACCACGAGGGCAGACTCTCGTCTCACTTAGGCTTATGCGATATTGAAATATTGCGTTACGAAACTCTATTCGTTGCGTATTTTTTGGTTAGCTAAAAACGTTATTTTTAAATTCCGAGTTGAAATAGGTACTACGGTCTACGCGTAGGTCTGTAAGCTTTAATTTAGTCCTTTGTTTTAGATATCTAATACTATTTGGTAGGTTATTATTTTTGAGTCCAAGTTGACGTCATTTTCGTATTTTTATTAAGTACTTAGTTACATTTTTTATTATTAGGTGTTAAGGTAGCTGTTAGATGTAGGTATTTTCTTAACCATCATTCATATCTCTAGGTTTACTCAGATACGTATTATTCTTTATTTTTTGCAGTCGCTTTCATTTGTTAATTCTCATTTGATTCATGTGGGGTAGGTTAAGTGTTTTTAAGCTCACATCAGATGTTTAGAGTTTCGATTAATTAATAGTTTTTTAGTATATAGATTATATTGTCATTATATTATAGTACTTTTTATGTTTAGTTTTGATAGATAAGTAGGTAGTACCAGTAGTGAGAAATTGGGTATTGTGGTGGTGGTACATTAAATTCAATATTTTTGAATTCATTTAGTTAATTTAGGTTTTAGTATAAAAGGTTTGTCAGGTGCATAGTTGTTTAGGTTCAATACGTTATTGATTGATTTAGATATTTAGGTTATAAGTAAAAGGTTTGCTTTATCGAATTTTTTATAAAAAATTGTCTTACGTTGTAGTTTTTAAAACTACCGATTTTAAAAATCTTTAATTATTGTTTTTATTGTTTTCGATATGCCACGCAAACGTAATCCAATCTAAGCCGTAGTTCTAGCAGAGCTCGAACTGCAAAGTTGCTAGAAGCCAAGAATCTGAAGAGCAGACTCAGACGCGTCAGATGTTAGATTCTCAGCGTCATGCGACTCAAAGAGCTTCTGATACCTATACGCAGACTCAAGCCCGTAGGACCTTAGATTCTGAGCGCCACGCATCTCAAAGGGCCTCTGAGACGTTTACACAGACTCAAGCTTGGCAGGTAGGTAGTAGTAGTATTTTAAACCGATTACATTATTTACTTTTTATATTTACTAAGGAAACATTCGGAGCTATCCATTATGTAGCTTAGGTTGCTTTTGAACAAATTTTGATGTGAAGTTGAGGACTGGAACACGATAAGTGGGACATTGTTGCAGGGGGACTTATAGCCGGGAGAAAACAAAAAAACTTATGCGGACGAAGTCGCGGGTAAAAGCTAGTATTAAAATAAAACAATTTCGCCGGAGACAGATCTCTAGCGATATTAGCTGTTGGATTCGCTAAAGGATTGGATCAGATCAACATCCTTTATATTAACATGCTCACTGGTGAAAAAGAAATCTTTTATTCTGTTCTGTTTACATTCCATCAGCAAATTTTGCCACGTGAACTTCTTTCTCATCTAGTAAACATGGCATGTATTTTAAAGCCAGCAGTTTACAAGCTACACCTTTACTGATATTGTAGTGAAAATGCCTTAGTTTATAGTTGATGATGTGTTGGTTACCATTCATACACTTAGTTATAAACTTAGCGACGTCCATGTTCTCTAAGGTAACTTGTTTGTACATGATAAAGGGATGTCTTGGAAGACCTGCCACCGAATAATCTAACTTCTAATCAATCTAACTGAATTTAGTAGTTTTTAAGGAGTTGTTCCCAATAAAATATCTTCCGATTGACTCACCGTACGACATGATGTTAACTCTTACTACTTCTGCCAACTAATATTATACCGGTGTCTCTTCAACTGCATGCCAAGCGATGTGTCTTGCGCATTGTCAAAGCGACCGTAGCAAACTATTCGGAATAGTTTTGTTTTCTACTCCTATCAACAAAATTACGACTGTCTTTGTACTAAAGCTTAATTTAATTATGAGTTAGTAGCTCTTGTAATACAAAGGTGTCTAATTCGATTCCGGAGCCACGTAAATGTAGTTTTGATTGCGGCAGGATTTGCACGATCCGTCTTAGCTACAATCTTCATAATGTTAATGCTATCATAATAGCATTACTATATTCCAAACAGATAAGTATGTTTTACCAATTTCAGTCACATAGTCTCTTTTTTATTCGCCGAGACGAGCGAGACGTTCACCTGATGGTAAGTGATACGCTTGCCCATAACATGCCACCAGTTAAGATGGTATACATTACACCACATTTCGCTCGTCGCCTTAATCGTCGACATATGTTAAGTTTCGTTACCCCAGTAATTTCACTTTCAAACTGCAACACAGTAGTGTTTGCACACTACTGTTTGTAGGTTGTAATAACCACTGCGGTGGTACCTAACGGTCTGTAGCAACGGAGACCTACCAGCAGTATTCTAAATTTCGATTTAGATTACTGCAGGTCTCCGTTCATATTTCCATATTTCGTCTTCGTCTTCGTTTTAGATAGAACTTTGAAGCTTCGGTCTTCGTTTTAGATAGTTAGAACTTTGTAGCTTCCGTCTTCGTTTTAGATAGTTAGAACTTTGAAGCTTCGGTCTTCGTTTTAGATAGTTAGAACTTTGTAGCTTCGGTCTTCGTTTTAGATAATTAGAACTTTGTAGCTTCGGTCTTCGTTTTAGATAGTTAGAACTTTGAACTTCGGTCTTCGTTTTAGATAGTTAGAACTTTGAAGCTTCGGTCTTCGTTTTAGATAGTTAGAACTTTGAAGCTTCGGTCTTCGTTTTAGATAGTTAGAACTTTGAAGCTTCGGTCTTCGTTTTAGATAGTTAGAACTTTGAAGCTTCGGTCTTCGTTTTAGATAGATAGAACTTTGAAGCTTCGGTCTTCGTTTTAGGTAGTTAGAACTTTGAAGCTCCGGTCTTCGTTTTAGATAGATAGAACTTTGAAGCTTCGGTCTTCGTTTTAGATAGTTAGAACTTTGAAGCTCGGTCTTCGTTTTAGATAGTTAGAACTTTGAAGCTTTTCACAAGTTGCTTTCAAAAATTGCGTATATAACAATAAAATGTAATTACACGAGGATGTGCATTTGAGTGTTGCGCATAATTTTTAATGCGATAAGTCGGCAATAAAGTGAGGTAATAAATCGCGCAAGTGCGCACCCCTGCAGGGGACGGCCGGGGTCGCGCCGGGGACACTCACCGCGGGGGTGCTGCAGGCTCTACCTTGCCGGTTAGCTGATCAGCCCCGGCCATTTCCAGTGGGGAGTTGCTAAGTTGTTAAATTAAACTCCGATCAGGTCTTTGCCAACTGCATAGCATTCTTATTCTAATGACCTATAATCCTGATTCAGTATAGTAGTATATAAATCTCGTCATTAATGGTTTTTCTTATATTATAGGTACATATAGGTTTCTTTATATAATTTCATATTCTATATATTTATCAATAACAATTTTTCAATTTATTATAGGAATAAAAGCATAATCGTAAAAAAACTATATGTACATGCGCATGCCCATGCCGTATACCCTTTTGTATATTTTTTTTAATATCTTTTGTATTTTCACCAAACATCAAAAGAGATTTTTCAATATACATAAGTATTAATTAACAGTAAATGGTCGTTTTTGGTTCGGTTACATATTAATTCAAAACTTATTTATCTAAAGTTTCGTTTTTCTGTTTGATAATTCTGCTGTTCGTGTTTTAATGCGATTTTCTTAAAACGCAAGAAATTTTTAAACATAGACATATTCCTAGTTAAATGTAAAAGAAAAAAAAAATGATGTTAAATCAAGTGAGCTGTATATTAGCTCTGACTTAACCACCAACCCACAAAAAGTTTTTTCTTTATAAGAATATTTAGAATTCTTCTGATTATTCTAAAAGGTAGTAGTTTTAAATTCTTTACATATATAGGTTTCACGGAAGTTAATTTGAACGTCAGACTTCTATGGAATGTTTTCACAAGATCTATTATTAACGATTATTTTTTATAGTTTATTTGATTGTCCGTTATATACATTTTCTTTTAATTAACGTCACGCAATAGTATAATGGTCGGTTCACTTAATTATGGTGCGCGTAATAAACATTTTTGATTAATCGTAAAGATGAACGGCGTATGATCGTTCTATGAAAGATGTGCTCCTGCGCCTGCCTTACAGGAGCCCGTATGAAAAGCGCGCTCGCTCCCCCGCTATCGCTGTTTCACTTCGACGTATGGAACCCAGTTCGCGTTTCATGCGCTCTCGCTCTCGCCGTGTACACGCGTCCCGCTCGCGCGGCGGTGGGGGAGAGTAGCGGCAACGTCGCGCCCGCGGACTGATAAGTCGGGAAGTTTTGTGTTTCTGAATGATTACAAAACGCGCGCAACTTTGACTATGTCTGTTCATTATTGCGTTGCTGAAATAAGTGCTCACACATGTTACATCTGAAACGAAACCATTCTGAAATATTCATTACGGTTGTTATGTATTAATAAGTATGTAATCACATTTAAGTTTAACTTCACCGATATATGATACATGAAAAGAAATTTAGTGAGAAAAAAATCACTCCCGAAAATTAAAAAACAATACCAGTGATTTTTTTTTTTTAATTAATTTAGAAATGTATCTCGGCTTTCAGACCTGTTATGCATATGAGTTTTCATGTAGATCATCTGCAATTTATCTGAACACTATATATAACAAATGAAAGACTTTCTGTTAAAACTTTTACATAACGCAATATAATTCTGTACTATAAGAAATAATTTCAAAAAATCTTCGACCGTGTTTTCAATTATTCAGAAAATTATTTTATTTTTTTTATACTATTTTGCGACGAGACGAGCAAGACATTCACCTGATGGTAAGTGATACGCTTGCCCATAACAACGTGGTGCTAGTTAAGATGGTACACACTGCACCACATTGCGCTCGTCGCGTTGAGACATAAGGTGTTGTCTCGTTGCCCCAGTAATTACACTAGCTACAGCGCGCTTCAAACCGGAACACAGTAATGTTCGCACACTACTATTTGTCGGTTGCAATAGGAGCTGCGGTGGTACCCATCCAGACGGTCTCCGGCAACAGGGACCTACCACCTGGTAAAATTTGGTGGTTATTTCAATATATTCATATCCATTCATTACAAAATAGGAGTTGGTGACTATTAACGCTCGTTATTATTTGTTCTTCAACTACATTATCTTCCTAGAACGATGTAACTATATTTATGAAGTTTTGAGAAAGTTTATACTTATTTCACATTGTTATTAAGATTGTCAACTACGTTTAAATGTAGCTGCATAAAACTTAAAACGGGTAACTCTAAATTATTTTCCCATAGTTTATAAGAAAAGGATTCTCTTATCAGTCCAGTAAAACCGTTTAATTTCAACTGAAAGATAATTTCATTAAAAAGGACATTGCGAATAATGTTAACACCAATATAAATAAAAGAAAATAAATTATGATTCACAACAACTAATATACTATTACTTCAGTATCTTCTTCTTCTAAGTCGTATTTCCTCATGACTGAGGGTCGTGGTCATCATGTGTGATCAAACACACGACTTACTGGCAGTTATAATGGAGTGGTGTTGCCATTGCCTTCTCCATTCCACATACCAGTGCGAGCACGGATGCTCATCACATAGATATGCAGGTTTCCTCACGATGTTTTCCTTCACCGTCCAAGCGCGTGATATTAGTTGGTGTTATACTAACTGCACATAAATTGAAAAATTCATTGGTCCAGGCCGGATTCGAACCCGGTACCTCCGGAATGAAAGGCGGTCGTTCAAACCAGTAAGTTATCACGGCTCTGCTTCAGTATCTAGAATCATTAAAAATATTTAGTTTTATTCTCACAAAAAGGTTATAAAGCCACGATTCGCGCAAAAAAAAACAAGTGAATAAACTATAACGCGAGTTCTAATTAAAAATTCACGGCGCGTTGGAATTGAACCCCGAATTTGATGTCGGCAATAATCGCACGTACCTATGGAACAATGTAGCGATCGGCCTTCGGTGCTTCATGAATTGAAAATGTTAAAATAGCCGCTTTAGCTGGAACACAATCCAAAACTACCATTGGCCTTGTAACACAGCTCCCTGGTCGGCCACGATCCTTTATCCACGTTTGAAGAGTTTAGTTAACGCTAGGCTTTTTCTGTGACGGTGAAGGAAAACATCGAGAGGAAACTTACATATCTATCTGATGACCATCTCTCGCACTAGTATGTGAAATGGAGAAGACAATGGCAACACCACTTCATTATAACTGTCAGTAAGTCGTGTGTTTGATCACACATGATGACCACGACCCTCAGTCATGAGGAAATGTTACTTAGAAGATATCAGTTATAGGAGTTTTAAAGTAACTTAGCTGAAGCTTTGTGAAGTGATCTTGCATTGGTTACTTATGAGTTGTGACTAGTTGATGGCGAGCTCATATCTGATAACCTTGTTATATCATCAATGCTTTACCTCCTGTTTATGAAAACAACTGCTTTCTGGCTTACTGCGTTCATACTGATGCTGCAGTTAAAGTGGAAAGTCAATTACTTAGGGCACAATGGTATGTTATACAACTTTTCTATAATTTCTTGAAACTATACTCCCGGACACATCTATCGGCCCACCACCTAGTGTTTAAAGTTTCGGCGGTGTCCGGGAGTGTATATCGTCTTACAAATGTACTTCTTTATTAATCTCTTACCAGGTCTGTGTTATGCGAAAATACAGTCAGTGGCTATTTCTGAATCGTTAACGTCTTCAATATCATTAATTTTTATAATTCTTAACTGCTTTATAAAATTACAAAGTTAATTACTAATATTTCTTGTAATAATACCATTTGATCCATATTACAAAGATTTGATACAGAATATACAAGTTACTGCTGACGGTGCATTTTACATAATTGATTTCGTTTCTATGAATATCTGATTAGAGATTAGGGTTTATGTGTTACAAATCTATTTCTTTTATGTTAATAACACAAAATACGATAAGCAGGTGCCAACGAATGTGTACGAACTGATTTAATATTCAACGAATACATATGTTTACATCCAAATTGGATACGAAAAGAAACCTTGGAGCCGGAGGTTGTAATTAAAATTTGTTTTCATCGCTGCAACACATTATACAAAACCACCATTGTAGTTACGTCGTTTACAAAAATCTTACCATCGATTGTTAATATATATGTAGGATTGGAACTGTATGGAATGTAAGCAGGTTGTAAGGAGATAGCGTGAACCAAGAAGGATGGAAGGGAATTAAAAACAAAGGGAAAAACAATCGAAGGACAGAGTGTCAGAGTGACAACGCGAATGAGAGGATATAGAAAAAGCGTGGTGGTGATTGCGTGGATTGCTGGTTTAGATCACGACGCCTAAATCCCACATATATTAACGTTATATTAAGATTAGATTTGCGTTATCAAGTCAGCTTATGTTAATTACATATTGACGTGAGATGACGCAAAGTAAAAGAATGAATGATTTAGATACAACAGTCAATGATTAGTTGGAGCAACGCTGGTATTTCCGAGACAGATAATAGTTTAAGAATTTAATTAAACATAGATAAGTTTACTCTTTATGTTATATATTAATTTGAGAGTGCATTCAAATATACTCCCGGACACATCTATCGGCCCACCACCCAGTGTTTAAGTTTCGACGGTGTCTAGTTAAAAATAAATGTTAGGTGGAGCAATAAGTTTTAATGCAGTTTTGAAGCAGATTTACCGGTCTACCCTTATGTATATTTATTTTTTATTTTTTTTTTGTAATTTCGAATTGATTTGGCCGGCAGAAGTTTTACAGCTTGGGCGACAATTTCAGGCCGAGTATCCATATTTGTTGGTCAAAACTGGCTCTAAGTTTAGATTTGCCTTTTTATGGAACCAATAATCGGACACATCCAAAAAAAAATCCAACTTGTACGAAATAAAAAAGTTTTCTCCATTCCTGGGTCGTTGAAAACAATGAACGGACACGAAATTTCGTTTTTTTTTTTTTCATAATCCTGAATACAAAATTAAAAAAAAAAACATACATAAAGGTTGACCAAAAAATCAGCTTTAAAACTTCATTAAAACTTATTGCTCCACCTAACATTTATTTTTAGCTAGGCACCGTTAAAACTTTTAAACACTAGGTGGGCCGATAGATGTGTCCGGGAGTGTATATAAAACTGTAAACTTTCTTCTTGAATCTAGTTATTGTAGTAGTAAACCAACCTGATGGATAACGCATGCGTCTTATTATCGTGTCTCTGTTACTTTACAAGATTATAATGTACCTGAATGGTTTAGAAGCTGATTTTAATGCTTTGGACACAAAGGTCATGGGTTCGATTATCAGAGAAATTTTCTTTTTTGATTCCTCTACCTTGCACAGTCTTAACTTTTACATTTCATATCTACTTAACCGGAAGAGCTACAGACTTTTTATTTCGGATTCCTCGTCTCCTTATCCTGTACTTCATTATCCTGAAAGAGTATACATGTAACTGTTCCGGTTTAAAAGTTACAAGCGTTACGGAGTATTGTAAGTCAGCGCATCAGTCTATAACGCTGATGCAATCGGGTGATAGTGACTGAAAGTAATGAAGATGAATGGAGATTGTGTATTTTTTTTTAAAGGTATCAAAGTGATGGATTTTACTGCTAGTTGTGTTTACAAATCCTAGATTTAATCACCATTTCACATCGATAGGCAACCGTAGGCAGGCAACAAAGAAACCGATGGCTCCCCTAGTCACAATTAGATGCTTCATTGGCTTTCTCATCCATTTCCTCTTTTCTTATTATATAAAAACTATGGACGTGTTTTAGTCAGTATTTTATATACATCGAGGAAGGTGAAATATAGATTCGTAATATATAGAACTATAGTAAGATTCTTCTTAATCCTCTCCTTCTCTTCCTTATTAGTTAATCGTTTTACTGTGATCGTGATATTTGTATACTAATTGAAAACAATGCGCGCGAAATGTTGTGTTAAACAAAATTTAACGTATATATAAATTATTCGCCGAAATAAAAACTAAACTAAAATGTACTAAAAATGATTGTTATTAGTTTAGTTTAATCTATAGATGACGCGCAATGTATCTCTTATGATATTTAACCTTATTTAGATTTCAAACATACGCCCACTCGGCTGATTATTCATTTATATTTCTGGCTAGACAATACCATCGACGAATTAAAGGGAATTTAATATTAGTATTCCTTTTGTCTGTATGAGTTTCATAGGAATACATTAAGAACAACTTACGCATAGTTTTCACGTGCACGATAAAGCGAAGAAAGTTGTAAGCTAATTATATTTCCTGTACGGATCCCGTTCCGGAGGGTCATTAATAACGAGGAGCTTTATACCGATCATTAATTACCGTTTAGGAGGGCCGCCTCGCCGTCCGAGCTCGTTCAGCTGAAAATTGAAACGGAAAAAAAAAAGTTGTGTACAGAAACTTTAACCTCATTATTGTAACGTTCGCGTTGTTGCACGCGCACCGCCGGCCCGCGCGCGGAGAATTGGCAACGTCGCCTCGGACCGCGGGGCTGCCAGTACACGGAGAGCTTTTCTGTAAATCGTTTCGGGTAACTTTAACTTTGATAATCTATAAAAAAAAATTATATAGTGATGAAAAATTAAAAAAAAAAATATTTATGAGTTGTGTACAGGTCTAATTGACGCCAGTTACAGTATTGAATATTATATATATATAAGAAGTGTTATAAATTATATTTTTTTTGATTAATTATTTTATTAAAAACACATACATAAAAAAATATTTCCAATTTTTTAAATACCGACTAGTAGTTTGTTGGCGATACATTAATACACTAGGCTAACAATATATGTTAACAAATACGTAAATCTATAACCAACCACAACACAATAGAATGAAATATAGCCTTAAGTAATATTATTTTATTAAACAAATATTTTTTTTTAATGAATATGGTGATGGAGTTGTGTTAGTTGCGAGTGGCAACACCGGTCGGCGGGTGAACGGCGGCGGGCGGCGCGCGCTCAGTGCGTCGGAACGCGCGCGACCGTGTGCAGCGCCGCCGCCGCCTCCGTGCGACAGCCCGCGAAGTTTAGTGCTCTGATGTAACAAAGTGCAGTGCGTGCTATCTGGATACACAACTGTGTTGACACTGAACGGAGCCATTGTCTCCGCTGTGTTTACGTTTCCTTTGACGATTGTTTCGCGGGCGCGGGTAAGATATTCACTAGTCGGAGGCCGTCGCGATCTTTGTTTTGAACGAAAAGTTTCCTTTTTCTATATACACACACCAAGTGACAACACGAAGGATTTATAATGAACTATCATATAAATACTACATCGCTTTCAAACTTACCGAGTCTCGTTACTCCAGTAATATATCTTGCTATCTAGCACAAATAGGAGCGGCGGTGGTATATATCTAGACAGTATACAACAGAGACGTAGCTTAATTAGTTTAGCTCCGATTCATTTCTGTTGAGCATTAGAAACAAGTTTCATTTCCTGAAATTTCTCGATAATTACAACAATAGATAAACTTTTCAAACAACAAACTTTTAAAAAAAAAGAAGGCTTGTTATAAGTAATATTTGTACATGATCTTGAATCAATTTATAAATATATGTGTACTTCAGGAATCGTTTATTTTTTTTTAATTCAGGCAAAATACATAAGTACTTACGGCCATGAAATTAAAGTATTGAATACTTTTATAAGTTAAAGTACATAAAAAGCATATTAGGTTGTATTAATATTTAAATATGAACATCATCATCATCACGAACATAATGTGAACTTTAAAAGTACACGTTAATCACCATTAAGTCATTATGAGAGTTGTGTCAAGTTGAAGATGTTCAACAAAAGCACACGGTTACTTAACACTTTCATATTATGAAAGGTTTACAATGTTTTAATAGGTTACTATTGATCTCGAACTAAAATTAGTTGCAATCAAATCACATTTCAAACATGAAACACTAATCATAGTAATGTATAACATTTTCAGCGTTTAAATTTCTATTTACTTAGACTAAAGTAAGAAGTAAACTAAGTTTTATACTGCTCTTTTAATTAAGTACCACTGCAGCTCCTACTTCTACCGCCAAACAGTAATGTATAAACATTACTGTTTACTGAAGTGCGCTGTAAGCTAGTGAAATTACTAGTGTAACGAGACTTAATATCTTTTGTCTGAAAACTGCAAGCTCTTGCGTATCATCTCATGTTCACTTCGTAAAATAGTTTTTTTTTATTATTCTACGATACAAGCGAGACGATCACCTGATGGTAAGTGACACGCTTGCCCATAACATGCCGCTAGTTAAGATGGTATACACTGCACCACATTGCGCTTGTCGCCTTGAGACATATGTTAAGTCTCGTTACTCCAGTAATTTCACTAGCTTACAGCGCACTTCAGTAAACAGTAAACATTACTGTTTGGCGGTAGAAATAGGAGCTGCGGTGGTACTTACCTAAAAGAGCAGTATAAAACTTAGTTTACTTCTTACTTTAGTCTAAGTAAATAGAACTTTAAACGCTGAAAATGTTATTACTATGATTACAGTGTTTCATGTTTGAATGTGATTGGATTGCAACTAGTTTTAGTTTGAGATCAATAGTAACCTACCACCAGTAATACATATGAGTTTTAACAGTTGAATAAAAGTTTTGTTCACAATCGAAAACCATAAGAATATTTATTACAATTTATGTATGTGAAGCCGCGTGTATAATGTAGTCGCGGAATAGAACCGACGGTTGCTAAGTGCGTGGAAAAAAAAATTAATTCAATATATTTTAACACGGAAGAGTTTTTATGTATTCGTCGAGATGACGTACCGTCTCGATTGCGATGCGATGTCTCGATTGATGCGATGAATCAGCGGTTAGTGTGCCTGATGCCGGGTTCAGTGCCGACTTACTGCGTACTAGTAACTCGATTAGTTGTTAGTTGATAAACGAAAATTTATACAGAAATATAAGAAAATAACAAAGCTTTGTTTAAATACAATTTACAGACTTGGCCGAGTTTAATCTTAAACTATATACACTCCCGGACACATCTATCGGCCCACCTAGTGTTTAAAAGTTTTAACGGTGCCTAGCTAAAAATAAATGTTAGGTGGAGCAATAAGTTTAAACGCACTTTTATAGCTGATTTTTTGGTCAACCCATAAGTATATTTTTTTTTATTTCGAATTCAGGATTATGAAAAAAAAAAACGAAAATTCGAGTCTGTTCATTGTTTTCAACGACCCAGGAATGGAGAAAACTTTTTTTATTTCACACAAGTTGAATTTTTTTTTGATGTTTCCGATTATTGGTTCCATAAAAAGGCAAATCTAAACTTTGTCCCAGTTTTGACCAAAAATATGGATACTCTGCCTGAAATTGTCGCCCAAGCTGTAGCACTTCTGGCGGTCAAATCAATTCGAAATTACAAAAAAAAATAAAAAAAAACTTACATAGTGGTTGACCAATAAATCTGCTTCAAAACTGCATTAAAACTTATTGCTGCACCTAACATTTATTTTTAACTAGACACCGTCGAAACTTTAAACACTGGGCGGTGGGCCGGTAGATGTGTCCGGGAGTATACATACTGTAAAATAATCGGATTTAATAAAAGTAATACTTAATAATCTTAATCACATTTAGAATAGAGCTATAACTAAGGATTTTTTTTGTAAAAATCTTACGTATTAATAAATAAGCAGTAAAACATGAAATACTTATTGTATAAAGTTTTTATTAAGTTACAAACACAAAGTGATTTATTATATTTTTAAAGGATTATGATTTGTTTATCGTCGTTTTATTTAAACTGAAACTCAAATCCTTGATTCAAATCGGTAATCAAACCTCAAACTCGTTAGCTATTTAACTAGCCTAAGTTATCAAAACCTAGTAATACTAAAACGGTGCACCAGTGCGTATAATGCTATATTTTCTTTATACGTGTAAACTATTAGCGCATTCAAGTTACTAGATCTGCCATATCTGAAAAGTTAGCCGTAGCCGAGTGAATCAGAACTGGTCTTGGAGCCATTACCTTTTGTCTCGTATTACGCGTAATATTAAGTTATACTAATGTACATTCTAAAACAAAACATCTGTGATATTAAACAACTAATCACTTTTTGTTTGTACTAACATTTTAATTTCTCAAGTTATTAAGTAACAAGGCCTGAAGATTATAAAAATTCTGTTCAGAATGCTGAATGAGCGTGTAAACTTTTATGTAGCGTCGGCATCGAACCAGGGAGTTTGTTACAAGCAATGCTCTCAGCCGCTGAGCCATGTTGATCTCTAAGTATTATTAGTTTCAATCGAATCACATTTTAAACATGAAAAACTACAATCATAGTAATTTATAACATTTTCAGTGTTTAGTTAAAGTTGTATGTGCTTAGACTAAAGTATGAGAAAGCACCGCAGCTCCTAATTCCACCGCCAAACAGTAATGTGCAAACATTACTGTTTTTTTTTTTTTTGTATGTAAGTGATGAGACGAGCAAGACGTTCACCTGATGGTAAGTGATACGCTTGCCCATGACAACGCGGTGCTAGTTAAGATGGTACACCATGATGATATACCAGGTGGTAGGTTTCTGTTGCCGGAGACCGTCTGGATGGTACCACCGCAGCTCCTATTGCAACCGCCAAACAGTAATGTGCAAACATTACTGTGTTCCGGTTTGAAGGGCGCTGTAGCTAGTGTAATTACTGGGGTAACGAGGCTTAATATATGTCTCGAGGCGACGAGCGCAATGTGGTGCAGTGTACACAATCTTAACTAGCGCCGCGTTGTCATGGGCAAGCGTATCACTTACCATCAGGTGAACGTCTTGCTCGTCTCGTTGCATAGTAGTATAAAAAAAAAACACACTGCACCACATTGCGCTCGTCGCCTTGAGACATAAGGTGTTAAGTCTCGTTACCCCAGTAATTACACTAGCTACAGCGCGCTTCAAACCGGAACACAGTAATGTTTGCACACTACTATTTGTCGGTTGCAATAGGAGCTGCGGTGGTACCCAGACGGTCTCCGGCAACAGAGACCTACCACCTGGTAGGTTTTCTGAAGTGCGCTGTAAGCTAGTGAAATTACTGTGGTAACGAGGCTTAATATATGTCTCGAGGCGACGAGCGCAATGTGGTGCAGTGTACACCATCCTAACTAGCGCTACGGTATGCGCAAGCGTATCACTTACCATAAGGTGAATGTTTCCGTAGTCTCGTCGCTTTGCCAAAAAAAAAAGTTGGAAATAGCTCAAATCAACAACGACCTAACATATGCTAATCAAATGTTACTTAACTCACAACTTATACTACAGAAATATAAAAAAAAACCTGGATAGACAACGCATGGGTCGTCTCATTATCGGGGTCTCTATTACCTTATAAGATTAGAATTAGGCCTAGCGGTTAATTTACATTTTTTTTTATTTAGGATAGACTAGTGCTTGTCTACGATCCCACCTGATGGTAAGCGGCGATGTAATCTAGGTGGTAAAGCGCACTAGTCTAGAAGAAGCCTATTCACTCTTTTCTTGAAGACCTCCACATCATACCTCGACGGATGCTTTGGACACAAAGGTCATAAGTTCAATTCTCGGAGAATTTTTTTTGTTTTTTGCTTTTTCCCAACTCCCACAGAGCTGACTTTGATTTTTCATATCTCTTTAACTGTAAAAGCTATAGACTTTTTATTTTGGATTTCTCGTCACCTTATCCTGTTCTTGATCATCCTGAAAGAATATCCGTGTAACTGTTCCAGTTTATAAGTTACAAGCGTTAAGGAGTATTGTAAGTAAGTCCATCAGCCTCATTCACACCGATGCTATAAAACCAATCCATGTATATAACACTCGGTATATTTTGATCTGTGCGTATGTGTGATAATAATTAACATATACCGACGCGTAGTATAATATGTAAATCGTATAAAATTATACATTTGATAATTATTTACGAGCGACTTTATATTTTCCATGGAAGTGACAACTACATCGCTTAAGTTCACCAATAAATATCTAAGCGATGAATTATACATGAGATATAGTTTTTTTTATAACTTAAATTTTACGAAAAGTAATATTTCATTTCCTTTACGAGAATAATAGTATTTAAGACAATTGTAATTATTAGTATTAGTAAAATTACTGTTACTGCGCCGACCCCATCATTTACTGGTAAGTTTAAAATAGTAATCGGGGAATCTCAAACAATACAGCAACCAGTATATTATCTATAACGCACGTGTTAAAGGTTTAAGTAAATTATGACTCAAGTTATCGCTATGTAACCAATATACGTGAACGGCAGAGCTGGGGCCATATTTTAAAGCCGCCTGTTGGCTTAGCCGGGCGGAAAGCAGTGCAGTAAGGTTACTGCTTGGTATACCGGTTGCATTAACGGAAAAGAACAGTTCCAGTCAGTACCAAGCAGCCGCTGCGTAATTAAATACCCGCATCACCACCAGATCTGCTTATAGTAATAATACTTCACCAGGTGGTAGGTCTCTGTTGCCGGAGACCGTCTGGGTGGGTACCACCGCAGCTCCTATTGCAACCGCCAAATAGTAGTGTGCGAACATTACTGTGTTCCAGTTTGAAGCGCGCTGTAGCTAGTGTAATTACTGGGGTAACGAGACTTAGCACTTTATGTCTCACGCGACGAGCGCAATGTGGTGCAGCGTGTACTCTTAACTAGCACCACGTTGTTATGGGCGTGCGTATCACTTACCATCAGGTGAACGTCTTGCTCGTCTCGTCGCAGAGTAGTATAAAAAATATATATATATACATTCCGTTCAAATGAAGCAGTCGTGTCGCGCTTTAACAGAAATCAAACGCTGGTTAACGATCATGATTTAACCGCTTTCGTAAGGAGGCAATTAAACGGGCCCGAACTTGGGAACCTCTCAAACTTCGCAATCCCGGCGGTGAGGGGCCAGTGGGGGGGGTGGACCCCGGCCCGGACGTAATATAGCTTTGAGTTCAGGGGGAACTTTTTAACTCGTTTTTATTTCTCGATCGGCGGCCGCGGCGGAGATAATGACTTTCTATGACGACTCACTAAAAAAAAGGTCTAATAACGATTTAGTCGCAACTCGATGGTACCTCATATTCTTTATGAGCCCTTTGTTATGACTTGAACTATACTTGTGATTGCCATCACTTAAAGTTGAAGCTTTATCATAGAATTAGACTAAACGGAAACGTTACAGTATAATAATTTGGAAACAAAGGCAATTAGCTGAAGCAGTAACAAAATAGTTAGAAAAAGTTTTAATCATCATCAACAGCCTATAGACGCCCACTGCTGGAGTACCACCTCCCCCAATCATTTCCGCTTCAAACGGCTTTGTGCTGTCCTCACCGAGTAATAAAAAGTTAAAAGTTTAAATATGGCCGGCGACTTTACCATCGCGCACTTCATTATCACTTAATTTCTAGTGAATTTGAATATTTAAGAAAATACCAGCTTAAGGTAATAGGTTAGTCAATAGATATTGCACCCAGATTTCTGAATTCAGTAGTCGATGAATAAAGGCTGAAGATGATGAGATTCACATCCACCGTTTCTTCTCTTTTTTCCATGTTGTTAATCCAAAAATAAAGCATTCATTTATAAAAACATTTAGTTAGTGTTATTATCAATGAAAGTTAGCTGATTTTTTTTCTTTAATAACCATTTAAGTAAAGATTATGTAATTGTATAATTTACTTACGCAGCAGTTATGTTTATTCGAACGTAAGATGGATGGATGTTATGAGTATAAAAACAATGTCTCATTATATTTTATACAACGGTCTTAAATACTTTTGTGTTATAATTAATATATACATTTACGCAATCACAGTTAATGTTATCTGTGTTTGTAAAATCTATCTAACTACACAGTAACTATTGTTTCAGTTCACTTACCAGGTGGTAGGTCTCTGTTGCCGGAGACCGTGTGGGTGGGTACCACCGCAGCTCCTATTGCAACCGACAAATAGTAGTGTGCGAACATTACTGTGTTCCGGTTTGAAGGGCGCTATAGCTAGTGTAATTACTGGGGTAACGAGACTTAACACCTTATGTCTCAAGGCGACGAGCGCAATGTGGTGCAGTGTGTACCATCTCAACTAGCACCACGTTGTCATGGGCAAGCGTATCACTTACCATCAGGTAAACGTCTTGTTCGTCTCGTCGCAAAGTAGTATAAAAAAAAAAAAAACTAATTAAAGAGATTCGTTATTGTTTCTTTCCTAAAAAAACTGAATTCTGTAATCACAATGTGTATTATCGAACGATAAATAATTGCCTTCTGAACTAAATATTATGAAAAAAGTAGGTAAATTACTAACTAACTTTAGTAATAAAAATTGATTACCAGTTTCGACTGTTAATGGTTACCATTTGCTGCGTTTCCTTTGCAATGTATTGCAATGGTATACGCTCGCATACCTCCGCTTTCCCACAATCGAGACCATCGAAGGTCGTACGGCCGAGGACCACGTCGCCCATGAGCGCCACACCCACCGGACTGGGCACCGCCGCGGCTGCACCACGTCAGCACAACCGCTGCGCCGATGAATACTTTATGCGTTTCGCGTATAAAAATCGATAACGCGATTAATGCGAATTATAGTCATAAATAATATCGCCGTTTTATACCGCAGCTCCGTTGCAGTACCGTTAAGAAAACCAATTTACCAGGTGGTAGGTGGTAGGTCTCTGTTGCCGGAGACCGTCTGGATGGGTACCAACGCAGCTCCTATTGCAACCGACAAATAGTAGTGTGCGAACATTACTGTGTTGCGGTTTGAAGGGCGCTGTAGCTAGTGTAATTACTGCGGTAACGAGACTTAACATACATCTCAAAGCGACGAGCGCTATGTGGTGCAGTGTATACCATCTTAACTAGCACCGCGTTGTCATGGGCAAGCGTATCACTTACCATCAGGTGAACGTCTTGCTCGTCTCGTCGCAAAGTAGTATAAAAAAAAAATCTCACTGCTGGTACCTACCACCGCGACGACCTTTTAAACAAACAGTAATGTACATACATTACTGCGTTTACTGAAGGGAGCTGTAAGCTTGCGAAATTACTGCGGTAACGAGACTTAACATATATCTCAAAGCGACGAGCGCTATGTGGTGCAGTGTAAACCATCTTAACTAGCCGCGCGATGTTACGTTTTAATTAGGTATAGACTAACGCTTGGATATGATCCCAACTAAACCGCCTAAACCTAAGCGTATCACTTACCATCAGGTGAACGTCTTTCCCATCTTGTTCAGTAGAAAAAAAAAATTTCAAAGTATATATTGTAAGATCAGCTTGGTCCATAACCACACAGAGCCTCTTCACAAAATACTAAATATTTCTTGTCTTTATGGTAATAATACAACAAACAGATATAGCTTGAGTTCATTAGCTTATGATGTACAGGAGCCTCCGGCAGGCTTCTTACTGTCCTCATGCGTAGATAAATCAACGCAATTGACCCCATGCATATTGAAGGCGCGTCGCGCGCGCCGCCGCACCGTCTGCGCGGGCGCACCTACACCGTCGCACTACACACGGACGCACAAGCACCACTACTCTACATACAAATTATTAATCTTGAGCTGTAACAGCTTCTCACGGTATACGTACAATTTTCATGACGGCAATGTAAGCTAAGCTGGAGCTTAGTTTGAACATGTGAACTCTGCCGGCAATGGGTTAACGCTTAACCTCAACTTCATGTTTTGTTAAGTGACAATGAAGCTGTAATATGAATATACCCTCGTACGTTTACTGCGGGAACAGCGATGCTGTGTTAACCAGGCAATCGAACTTCTGAACATGTAGTCTTAGAATAGAATTAGGTTGAATATCAATAGCAAGGTTTCACCGCAGTGACTATTTCAACCGATAAACAGTAGTATGCAAACATTACTGTGTTTACTGAAGGGCGCTGTAAGCTATTGAAATTACTGCGGTAACGAGACTTAACGTATGTATCAAGAGGACGAGCGCAATGTGGTGCAGTGTTTACCCTTTTTACCAGCGCCGCGTTGTTATGAGCAAACGTACATCAGGTGAACATCTCGCTCGTATCGCTCTTAGTAAAAAAAATATCTTCATTAGCCGAAGCGTTCTTAAGACTGGAACACTGTTATGTGCTTACTGTGTCGTAGTAGAAATAAATGATGACTGATGTAATATAATCAAGAACTATGTAAAGGGTGGAATTATTATTAAAAACTACATCAAAATTTTCCACTTTCTTATTCTTGTTAGCTCATTAACCTCGGCTAGAAGATCCTATCGCCATTTTACCCCCGGCCGTAGTACTTTCAGTAACTTATAATCTTACTATCGTCACAGTACGATCTTTTATTTCCTAAGTTATACTTAACTCTCTCTCCTGCCGTGACTCCTGTCTAAGTTATTGATTATAGGATATATCTTTATCCTCCCCCGGGTAGTTGCTGTTTCCGATCGGATGTGATACATTGTACGCGTAAGTGCACTGCTCCAACAGCGACCTGCTCTATTTATGTAGGGCAAAGCTCTCAGAGGTGTCAGGTTCGAGTCCCCCGTAACCCGATTCGTCGCTCCCCGGCGCTTCCGTTCGCTCTCGCGCGCATCCGCCCGTTTTCAACTCGATCGCGCTAATGCATGTATAATTTGCGCAGTGATGGGTTAAAGCAATAAACTATGCGAACTACTACACCACCACCACCACCATATATTCTTAAAAAAAAAAACAGGGAAAACCCTGTTAAAAAAAAACTGCTAGTTACTAGTAAACGCCACTACTAGTAAGTAGCAGTAATGTTTTTTTTCATTCAATCCTCTTGCTTATTGATAGCCATTTTATCTGTTGTTCTTTTCTTTATTAACTTCTTCTCTTTTCTCCGTTCTTCTTTCATGCTGTTCTCTACCATTCACAGTTTTTATTATATTCCATTTTACATCCATCGCAATGTCAGTAAATACTCTCCATTCTGATATTCCACTTTCTCCTAAATCTATTACATTGTATTACTTAGCAATAGTGTCTATGAACCAAATGTCAAAACGAGCGCAAATAACACGAGCGTTGTGTATACATTCTAACTAGTGGGAACAGGTGTTATTTCTATCGAAGTTGAACATATTGTTTGTCTTGTAAAAAATTGATTAAAAACATAGTTGATTTTACACACTTGTATATTGACTAATTGAATATTAATGTATTGAACATATACATAAAATGTTTCGCCTTCGAAATAATGATTGATAAATATATTCAATATCTTTATATGTTCGCCGTTAACAATATACATTTGATTTATTCTATTAAGGCGAGTACGTAATGGTTTCTGTATAGTTTTATGTATATTTAAATGAACGGGGAAGTGGTGATTTATGATAAATCGTAAAAATCAAGTTTCAATTAGTATTAAAATCTTGTATGTTTTGATGCTATATATCAAAATCATCAAACAATCGTAACTTACAGAATTCTCGTTTCTGTGACATTATCATCAGTATAGAATATACACAATTATTTAAAAAGGCTTCCGCAAGCACTACACCGGTAAGTTTATTAATTTTACTTAGTAATATTAGCTAAATCACTAGCAGAATGTCTTTTTTAAGCAAGGCTTAAGTTCATTACTTGGACTTTCAATTATCAGAGATTACCAAATATTTTAACGATCATAGATTTCTTAGCATTGGACCAATTATAAATATCAAACTACTGGTACTGCTGGTAGGTCTCTGTCGCCGGAGACCGTCTAGGTACCACCGCAGTGATTATTTCAGTAGTGTGCAAACATTACTGTTCCGGTTTGAAGGGCGCTGTAAGCTAGTAAAATTACAGCGTTAACGAGACTTAACATGTCTCAAAGCGAGCGCAATGTGTGCAGTGTATACCATCTCAACTAGCAGCACGTTGTTATGCAAGCGATCATTTACCATCAGGTGAACGTTTTGCTCGTCTCGTTGGCTAGTAGAATAAAAAAAATAGGAATGCTAGTTAAGTTTTGCTTTAAGCAGCCTCGACCGGGCTTTATTGTCCACGTCCTCGCATTGCTCTCATTGGTCTCTGTTGCCGGAGACCGTCTGGATGGGTACCACCGCAGCTCCTATTGCAACCGACTAACAGTAGTGTGCAAACATTACTGTTTCGGTTTGAAGGGCGCTGTAGCTAGTGTAATTACTGGGGTAACGAGACTTAACACCTTATGTCTCAGGCGACGAGCGCAATGTGGTGCAGTGTGTACCACCTTAACTATATGGGCAAGCGTATCACTTACCATCAGGTGAACGTTTTGCTCGTCTCGTCGCAAAGCAGTATAAAAAAAAAAAATTGCGCTCTGTGATAACTACATCTGATCTCAACAAGTCTACAGCGAGTAATATTCCTTAGCGGCGTGGCGTTGTTTGCATTCATTACACGATAAGGCTGCTTGCAGACGCGCGTTTCACATTCACATCTAACATACTTTACTACAGATTATATTCATAAAGCCTTATACCGTTTAGTATATCTGTACGTTAGTTAGGTTTTCTATTTTACTTGGCGACGATAAGAGCAAGACGTTCACCTCTGCCGCTAGTCAAGATGGTACACTGCACCGCATTGCGCTCGTCGCTTTGAGACATAAGGTGTTAACTCTCGATACCTTAGTAATTTCACTAGCTCCAACAACCTTCAAACCGGAACACAGTAATGTCTGCAGACTACTGTTTGACGGCAAAAACAGAAGCTGCAGTGACGGTAAGTTTCTGTTGTCGGAGACTAAACTAGCTATTAAAGTAACAGATATATATATAGGTAAAAGTTATTTTAGTAACGAAACGTCTATAACACATTTGACTGTATTACAGTTTAGTTTAGTGTGGTCCTTTGTTGTTGAAAGTCTAGCATCTAGTGATGTTTCAGATACACTTTCGCGTAGCATTAGTATAGATTAGATGTATGAAGGTCTGTCGGCGACCTAACGCTGTGCGAGGACAGACTGCTCGCCGCCGCGGTGACGCGGAGCTGACGTGTGGGTTACACGCCCCCCGGCGGGGTTCCGGTGTCACTTCTCGATTCGACACTTTAATACATCACATAACGTGTAAGGAGAACATATCAAATTTAATGCTTACATTGTGATATTTGAATGAAATGTAGGGGTTACTCTGTATTATTTTGACGTTCTTTAGAATTTACTAGAAGAAAAGATATCTGTTAAAATATCTAAACTCTTCTTTAGATTATGTACTTTAACAAATGAACATGATGAGGAACTTAAAAAGCTGTGGAATGTCATCATATTTAAAATATTTGTAGTACAAAGTTGTAATTAGTTAACTTTTCTTATAAAAGATCAAACTGATAGTTTAAAAAAAACATTTTAAAAGTACGTTAGTGATTTAATCATATGAATAATTAAACCACAAGCAAATATACGTATATATCTAATGCGCACCGGCATCCGTTGGACTTGGGTATGTACGTCACTCGGGCGCGAGCAGCGACTGCATTCCTGCATCTTTAATGCGGAATCTGCAGCACCGCTGCGGAATGCAGATCGCTCGCACCGACCGCTACAATAGGGAAATAACGTCCTTTTGTAGTGAGCGGCTCACCCACATACCGCTAACCAGTAACCAGTAAACAGCGAGTACACTAGGAACTGTTCAGCGGTCGCGTTCACTTTCTCATTTATCGAGTGTGAACATTATTTACAGTCGACTACGAGATAACTTCCAAGTTGTTTGCGTACCGCAGACCTCAATTTATCCTATCTTCATCAGTTTTCTTTATTCTACTAGCCGACTAGACGTTCACCTGATGGTAAGTGATACGTTAACCCATAAAATGGCACTAGTTAAGATGGTATACATTGCGCTCGTCGCATTGAGACTTGTGTTAAGTCTCATTACCTCAGTAATTTCACTAGCTTACCCCCTTCAAACTGGAACACAGTAATGTTTACACACTACTGGAATAGCACCTAGACGGTCTGTAGCAACAGAGACCTACCATCAGTAAGTCAGTGGATATCAAAAGAGTGATAGTATTTTTACAATAAATACATTTGCTCGTGTTTTAAAGTAAGATTTAACTATCTCGGTGACGCAGTGGTCCCCTGATTAGACTCTAAGGGACCTTAACAGCGACGCAACATTAGAGACCCAGGAAATTCTGGTGGAGCCGCTTCACCATCCACGGCCTCATTGTCACTTAACGTCATGTTAAATTTTAGGTCATTACAAATAAGTTACTTTAATAAGTATACCATACCACACTTCACAACGGTCAAATTGATCTAATAAATGGTAAATATACGGTTATTATTATGTTCTATGAACATTCTTGCTCCGTTATTTGTAGTGCTGTTTCTGTTTCACTTTGTTGCAACTTAGCCTTAAGTTTGCATTAATGAGTTAGTCACGAGTCATTAAGTTACGTTTACTTCCACATCCTTTGTGTAACGTTTGCGTTTTGAGCGGAGATTATTACTTGAGTAACAACTATTACCGCTGATACTTTTTTTAATATGTCAAAAAAGTCAAGCGAAACTTTCACGCGGTTATAAGTGATACTTCTATAACTAAGTTCCGATAGGTAGATTGTTTACTACTTTCAGGACATTACTTGCCTTATTTCTTTTTAGATCATACTAGAACACAATAACGTTTGCACACTGTTTGGAGGCAGTTTTAGTTCTTGTTATGCTAGCTACTTAGACGGTCTTTAGCAACCACTATTAGTTTTGATTGAAATTTTTTTGTGAGGCATTAAAGGGCCACGTCGAAGTGGAGGAGGAGGATAAAGGTATCTGACCTCACCACCACATAGAATTAATAGCTAGGAAGAGAAAGAGTTGTGAGGCGTTATCGAAACTGTTGTGTTTCATTGAATATAGTAAAGTTAACTATACGCCAAACAATTAAATGGTATAGACAGCTAAGAGACTTCAAGTTTACTGTAAATAAATATAACAGTTTGATTTGTAAGTTAAAGTAAGATGTATAATTGAAGGTCAAAAATTAGGGCAACGATTAGATGTATGAACGAGTAGGGCTTTCTCCCACCATCGGGTACAGCGAGTGGCAGCCGCGCTCGCTGCACCTGCCCGCCGGCCGCCAGCTGTGCGGGACCGGTTCGATTCCGGGCGAGGCTTCTTTACGCACCGCCTGACCCGGATCTTTGGTGCCCGACGAGGACGGCGCTGATGGGTCCATCGACACTGGAAACAGTTTCTTAATTCACTGAATTCTCCGAATAATTTGATCTGTTAATAAAAGTTATACATAAGTTACGTCGACGACATATGTTTTTTTTTTTTTATACTATTATGCGACAAGACGAGCAAGACGTTCACCTGATGGTAAGTGATACGCTTGCCCATGACAACGTGCTGCTAGTTAAGATGGTACACACTGCACCACATTGCGCTCGTCACCTGAGACATAAGGTGTTAAGTCTCGTTACCCCAGTAATTACACTAGCTACAGCGCGCTTCAAACCGGAACACAGTAATGTTCGCACACTACTATTTGGCGGTTGCAATAGGAGCTGCGGTGGTACCCACCCAGACGGTCTCCGGCAACAGAGACCTACCACCTGGTACAATTATGTATTCGCTTTTGCGTATGACTTAGTCGACTAAATTAGTTTCTGTTTCAGTGTAAATTTTATCTGTAAATAGCGCCAAAATAAACAGATTTGAAAAATATGATAATAGTCGACTATCGCTATCAAGCTTTTACTTATGACTTAGCTCGCAGGATGTAAAGGTTTTCTTCAATAAGTTATTAGCGTTTAGGTATAGCGAAACTTTACTGTGGTTCTGCGTGAGTTTACTATTTGGTGGTATGCGCAGTAGACGCTCCGCGCAGTCACGTTCAGGCGCGACCTTGACCCGGCGCACCACCTGCCCACCGCCAGCCACCACCACGTGCGCGACGGTAAACAAACCTGCCATTACGCATTTTGTGGACATATCCGCTAAACTGAATTGGGAATGACGCAACACCAATCCCGCGTTAGTAGTAATAAAATTAAACATTTTATTAACCTCCCGAAATAAATCCTCCCAAAGGAATTGAAATTGAAAAAAATCTAGATCAGAGTTCCCCAAACTTTTTTCTGTCGTAGACCCCTTGCCATCTTTTTCCGTGTTGGGTAGACCCCCTACTTACCTGATATTGATTTCCTGAAAATTTCTAACTGTAGTGAAGTTTAGTGTTAAAGGTTTATAATAGGTACTATCAGTTTATGTGTTGAGATCCTCTATCGTGGATCCCCATTTTCATTACATGGACCCTCAAACCTTTTTTCGCTGACGTAGACTCCCTTGCAGGTTGTCATAGACCCCTAGGGGTCGATATAGACCACTTTGGAAATCACTGATCTAGATAGTTAAACGAGTGAACAGATTTTTTTGAATTTTTAAAATATCTTAATTTTTTAAAAAGAATCCGTCGAATGGTTTTGTTGATGTATAAATAAACCTACTTCAATAAATTCTCATTAAACAGAACGAGAAACAGAAGATATTTACTTATGAATTCCAATGAATTGCATCGGACGGTATATAAGTAACTGTAAACACGTGTGATGTTACATTAAACTTAGTGGTGGCTTTATCAGCGAACGTGGCGAGCTTCGGGAATCGACCCCGGGGCCCGCACGTACGCGGACCACCGGCGAGGGTCACCCGACACCGCGATCAGCTGATTCACACGAGGCTGCGGCGGGAGGTGCATGTGCATGCGCATGCGGGAGCGCGAAAGGGCTTCCATGTAAACTGATTATTTATAACTCGTCATCTCCAAACACTCGTGAGGATAACGATCTCAGGCGGAATATTAATTCACCAATACATTACTTTATAATCATTGATCTATACTCCCGGACACATCTATCGGCCCACCACCCAGTGTTTAAAGTTTCGACGGTGCCTAGTTAAAAATAAATGTTAGGTGGAGCAATAAGTTTTAATGTAGTTTTGAAGCTGATTTATTGGTCAACCCCTATGTAGGTATTTTTTATTTTTTTTGTAATTTCGAATTGATTTGGCCGGCAGAAGTTTTACAACTTGGGCGACAACTTCAGGCAGAGTATCCATATTTTTTGGTCTGGCTGGCTCTAAGTTTAGATTTGCTTTTTTAAGGAACCAATAATCGGACACATAAAAAATAAAATCCATATTGTGCGAAATAAAAAAGTTTTCTCCATTCCTGGGTTTGTTGAAAACAATGAACAGACTCGAATTTTCGTTTTTTTTTCATAATCCTGAATTCAAAATTAAAAAAAACATACATAAGGGTTGACCAATAAATCTGCTTCAAAACTGCATTAAAACTTATTACTGCACCTAACATTTATTTTTAGCTAGGCACCGATAAAACTTTTAAACACTAGGTGGGCCGATAGATGTGTCCGGGCGTGTATATCGGCTTACCCGTTTATGTAAGTTATAAGTTCAATTTGCATCGCAATGCAGCAGTGTATAAATACTACCGTTTTCCGGTTTGAATCTTAATCCGTAAGGCGACGGCCGCTGTAATGAGGGGACTCCTTCGCACAAAAGAAAATAAAAACTCCTGAACAAGTTCATAACGTAAACTTTCCTCAATGAGTACAAGTGTAATACTTGTGCCTATCTTACAGCCGTGTACTTATTCTACAACTTTATTTTCTTATGTAATGTTCTAAGCAATTATTTATCCGTGTTCTAAAATCTTATCTTTTTTTTTTAATATACATTTTGCTCATGATAATATAACTAAAGCTAAGTTGGTCATTGTGGTTTACGGGGACCATTCACTGTATTACCTCGCTTAGTTTTTTTTTATCTTTCAAATGCAAATAAGCTGGGAGGGCAGGTGGAGAGGAGGACGAGGTCAGCGAACCCTGACTGGACGAGTAACTGTATCCCCGCGGCCCACTGGCTCCGTTTAGGTTTAGGGAAGCCCTGCGCGAGCGCTGCGGACCTAAAAACTTGTTCACTCGGCCAGCGGTACTGGGTCAGAAAGTCTCTCTCCGAACAAAAACACCCGACAGGTGGTGGTGCTGAGCAAATTATTCTTTTACACTCGAATATACTTATACGAAATTTTTTAGGCCATTGCGGTATAATTAAATAGATGTCTAGTGTTTTCTTCTCTTTAGAGGATTGATAATCTCAATGGACTCGCATCCTCTTCATTACGTAAGCTTTTATTATACTTTCCGCACAGAGTTTTTTGAAGATACATTACTTAATACATTATCCCTGGAATTTATTTTGTTAAAATATAATTAACAATTTTTCTTTATATTAATTATGAAATTGTTGAAGGCATCGGAGAAAGCCTGTTTTCAACAGTTCATTAAAATATTTTGATGATGATGAATGACGAGAAGAATAATAATGCTGTGGTAACATGTAGGAATGATGTGATGAAAGACACTAACTTTATAACTCTTACACCATTTCTAGCAGAATGTAGTAAGCAAGGTTTCTCACTTAAAAACCAGAAAAAAAAAACATGATTGTGTTGTTTGTTTGGTTTGTATCTGAGACTTGTATCAGTGATATAATTTGATGTGAATAAGAGTTTCGCTGCGAGCAGGTGGCTCTCTGATTTAATTCGTTTTCATTTACAACAAACGAGCATAGCACCTGTCCCACTGTTCGGGTGTGGTAGTGTGTGGTGTGGTGTGGTGTGGTGGTAGTGTATATACGGAATTAGCGCGCGTTAACGGTTTCCGTTAACGTTAATTCGAGTTTGCATAATCTATTCAACTGGGCCACGGTGCTCGGCTCGTTGTAAAAGTTAATGCGCCGCCGGACCCGCGGTTCGGTTTGCAGGATGAGTATATAAAATAGTCAGTTCAAATACGTTTGTTATTGTTGTCAACACTATCGATAAAATTAATGTTTATATCAACGATAGAAAGCAAAATGATATCGATTAGATTTTACATTACACGATGTAAATTTAACTGGTCAGTGGCTATTTAACTAAATTTTAGGTAATGTTCTTCTTCTAAGTCGTATTTCCTCATGACTGAGGGTCGTGGTCATCATGTTTTTATTGAAACACACGACGACTCTCTTGGCAGTTATAATGGAGTGGTGTTGCCATTGCCTTCTTCATTTCACATACTAGTGCGGGCATGGATGGTCATGACATAGATATGCAGGTTTCCTCACAATTTTCCTTCACCGTCAAAGCGCGTGATATTAATTACTGTTTTATGCTAACTGCACATAAATTGAAAAATTCATTGGTGCAGGCCGGATTCGAACCCGGTACCTTCGCATTGGAAGGCCGGCGTTCAAACCACTAGGCTATCACGGCTATATAGGTAATGTTAGGTCCCTGTCATTAAAGATCGTCTAGGTACCACCTCAGCTTTTATTTCTACCACCAAATAGTATTGTGCAAATATTACAGTGTTCCGATGTGAAGAGTGTTATAGCTAGTGAAATTACTGAGGTAACTCGACTTTATTTCCTATCTAAACGCGACGAATACTTTGTTGTTTAATGTATATTATATACCATCCTAACTTACGCCACGTTGTTATGGGTAAAGTGTATCACTTGAAATCAAGTGAACGTCTTGCTTATCGAATAAATGTAATAAAAATATTTTTTTTTGCCATTCAATAGTGTTTGGCTACGATCCCACCTGATGGTTCACCAGGTGGTAGGTCTCTGTTGCCGGAGACCGTCTGGATGGGTACCACCGCAGCTCCTATTGCAACCGACAAATAGTAGTGTGCGGACATTACTGTGTTGTAGTTTGAAGGGCGCTGTAGCTAGTGTAATTACTGGGGTAACGAGACTTAACACCTTATGTCTCAAGGCGACGAGCGCAATGTGGTGCAGTGTGTACCATCTTAACTAGCAGCGCGTTGTCATGGGCAAGCGTATCACTTACCATCAGGTGAACGTCTTGCTTGTCTCGTCGCATAGTAGTATAAAAAAAAAATGCGGCGATGTAACCTAGGCGGGGTAAAGCGCGCTAGTCTAGAAGAAATCTGTTCCTTCTTTTCTTGAAGATCTATTATATTTGAAGGATGCTGTAGTCAAAGCTACGTTACATACAAATATTTGCAAGCTCCAATATAATGAGGACGTTAAACTTAGCCGGACCCCTACCTGCACATTTCGCGTGCCGAGAAGTCCATGCTTTTATTCAATACACAATGGAATGTGCCAAAGGTGTTTGCAAGATGTAACGCCGTCCCTTCTCACATTGTCGGTATTGTTAAGATGATTTACGCCTTGTCTATTCCGCGGGTGCATCGCGTTTAACGTCTATTGTGTTAAATTATTAATTTATGCTCGTGTACGTAAAGATCAGCGGATAAAGAAAACTAATCATATCAGCGTTATCTTCTTAAAAAGGTATTAACTTAGCAATATTTATCTTCTTCTAAGTCGTATTTCCTCATGACCGAGGGTCGTGGTCATCATGTGTAAGGAAACACACGACGACTTACTTGTCAGTTATAATGGAGTGGTGTTGCCATTGCCTTCTCCATTTCAAATACTAGTCTGACCATTGATGGTCATGACATAGATATGCAGGTTTCCTCACGATGTTTTCCTTCACCGTCAAAGCACGTGATATTAGTTGGTGTTTTATGCTAACTGCACATAAATTTAAAATCACTGTTATCTCAATAAGGATATTATAAAGTTATCTGGGAAGCTATATCAAATCAAAGAGAATATAAACGTTTACTAGAAAAAGGATGAGAAGTAATATAAGTATGCAATAATATAAAAACTAGGAAACGACTAATTTTGCCTCATCAGGGGACTAAGTTTAAGAATTTCATTTTATAAAATACAGTAGCGATAACGCTAATATTGTATATAACAATATCAGTTTTTATAATATATAAAGTAAAAAAATTAATAGCTTTCTCCGTAATTTTCAAAAACGGTTCAATAGTGCCCGTGATTAGTTCACAGGAACGTATTCATAATATTGCTTTACAATATCGAATTGAAATTAAACATTTTGTTGCGCGCGCGCACCGAAACTTACCTGCTCGCTTTGTACTCGCGCCGAGTTCCCAGGCAGTCCCAACTCGGGCTCCGAACCCGTCGCACGCAAGGTGTCCTGCCCTACCCACCCGCCTCTACGTTCACGAGGTGGAATTTTTTTCGCGTCGGCCTCTTTGATTGCCCACCGATTGTTTACGGATTCTCGCTGTCGCCGGCCGGGTGCGACCGACGCGTCCGTCGCGAAACGTAAACACAGTGCCCACTTTGCAGTCCCACCACCAGGAGCCGGACGCGATGCGGGTGCGCCGGCGCACTCAGTGATGTCCAAATTTAAGTTCAAGCACAAATGCGAACGGCATGGCGCTGCGGCATGAAGCGATGGAGAACAACTTCCTGCCAGCGGACCCGCCCCCGCTGCCCGACGTGCAGTACCAGCCGCGGAGCGACCTGGCCACCGAATACTTCAACACCTTCAACCAGATATGCGAGAACTACCGGCCCGAGAGCGAGGTCAACCTGCGGCAGACGTCCGACTCGCTGCGGCTGACCACGCAGATACTGGCGGGAGGTCACGGTGAATTCATCAGTACGGACTTTATGAACGAATCGGCGAGACAATCGCGGACCGATTACAGTGCGGACTTTAGTGCTGAAAAGTTTTTGAGTGCGAAGGATGAGCAGATATTTCAGTTCGGGCAGCCCGACGCGTCCGCTCTGCTGCGGCAGAGGGCGCGCCGGAGGTACAACGAGGAGCACGGCCTCCAGCCGCCGGCTACGAGCCAGGAGAGCGGGGTAAGTCCACTATATAATAATCATCTTTACAAATGCAAAAATACAATGTCGGCCTTTATATAAATATTAAATTAATAGTATAATTGTCGGCAATCAACAAATAGAACTTTATGATCACCACTTCATATCATACGTTGATAGACGTCCTAACAAAAATGTCGTCGCTTTTTAAACACGAATTTTATATATAAAAATCTGCAAGATTCGCGGCAGTTTGATATCATTACGTCGTTAATACTAATTATACTAGAATTACGATTTACATGCCATAACATTTATGTCGTATTTTTTGGTATGTTTTGAAAGAAACTTTTAAAAGTGCAAATGTAGTGTTTCGTGTTTGCTTTCTCGTAGCGCACAAAACACTTCGACTCTATACGATATTCGAGTTGGAGGTTCAAGAAAAATTACATGGAAAACATATGAAGATTTAATGCGTCTAGTTAACCGCAAAATTAATATAAATCTTACTCGCGGTGAATCTGTTTGAAGGAAACTTACATGCGCAAATAAACATCGCACGTCGGCGGAGCTGACGCGGGACTCCATACATCATGATGTACCGAACTGTTTTAGTTTAGAAAAAAACTTTGCAACAACATTACATCGCGATGTTGTTAACTAAACAGTGATCTCATCGAGTAACATTGATATTTAAATGTATCCCATACAACAACACCCCGAATAATTCATATTGTAAAGACATCAGTCACAATACAACTTACTATGATTATCGATAACAAAATTACTTACGCAACATTCTTAAGGAAAGTTCATTATTTTAAGTATACTTGAAGATCATGTGTGAATACTTAATATATGCGATACCAAAATATAAAAGTAGACTTTATAGTTCTCATGAGACATAAGTCCCATAAAAATGAGGTATGTGGCTCCTTTGTGAGAAGGCAGAGTCCCAGCGGTGGGAACGTTGAATAAATCATTATTTCTCAACAATGTTAGAAAATAATATTTCATGTCGCTGACTTCTGAGCTAGGTTAGTTAGTACCCGTGTCACAGAAGACGGTGACCTCTCCCAAAATTTGACAAAATTAAGTATTTTAATACATGAAAGCAGCAGATGTGAAAGCATACAAAGATATTTCATTTTGTTTTTTTTTCATATAACTTATAATTACAAAATTTTACAGATGTGATGTGTGCGATTAAGTTCATAAGTAACTGGTGTGTGCATCGTTATCGCTAAGCGTGAGCTGTATGTTGAAAAATAAAATTCTGTTAAGGGGGTTGTATAACAATCAGCCGTGATAGCCTAGTGATTTGAACGTCGGCCTTCCACTCCGAAGGTGCCGGGTTCGAATTCGGCCTGCACCAATGAATTTTTCAATTTATGTGCAGTTAGTATAACACCAACTAACATCACGCGCTTTGGCGGTTTGAAGGAAACCTGCATATCTATGTGATGAGCACTAGTATGTGAAATGGAGAAGGCAATGGCAACACCACTTCGTTATAACTGCCAAGTAAGTCATCGTGTGTTTCATTACACATGATGACCACGAGCCTCAGTCATGAGGAAAAACTACTTAGAAGAATAGCATTCAGAAGGCGTGCATCAGTCAATTTACTACAACAAAAGCGCTTTAGTAAATATATTGCGAAACAGTAAATTGGTGAAAGAGAAGTCGCTTGTGTAGTGTTAGTACAGTGTATGGTGTAGTACGTGGTAATTGTTTCACGCTCAATAGTGGTTTACGAGTTGTAACTCATCCCGGTCGCGCTCCGGTTTGATTTACGAGCGCGCGGTCTCCGGGTATTTATGCTATAGCCGCGCGCGCGATTAGCGCAGGTGAACCCGGACCAGCTGTATTTATAGCGGGCACCGGGAGCGACCGGTGCTGCCCCACCACCACAACGCGAACAGAAACACTACCACACATTGCTCTACGCAACCAAGTAATGAGAACGAGTACCCTTACCCATAGCAATTTTTCCCATTCTTCGTGGCGAACAATAAAGCGAGACGTTCACCTGATGGTAAGTGATACGCTCGCCCATAACAACGTGCCGCTATTTAAGATGGTATACACTGCACCACATTACGCACGTGGCTTTGAGACATTATAACAGGACGTTTTCCTACGGCGTCAACAGATGGCGCCACTAGTATTAAGGAAGGCGCTATAGTTTATATGAACGCGATTCGATATGCGCGCGCCCATTTTTGTGTGTCATCGGTTACTGCGGAGTATACGATTGTATCCGACACCCGGAACTCTACGGATCTCCGCAGCACTAACTCGATCGTTTTTTTGAACTCCTCTGACTAATATTCTTTGGTCAATACACTGCATGTGCCGTGCAGTTGTCTTGGGAGAACCCACTCCCACGCCCCGACGTGGGGCTCCCCGCAAGAACCTTAACAACATTAATTATCAAGTCTCGTTACCCCGGTAATATCAGTTACTGACTACAACGCCTTTCATATCTATCCTTAGTTGCGTAATAAGGCGTTGACATCTATCACGAGTACACGATTTACAACTAGAAAGACCAATAGTATTTTCTGTAGAAACATTACTATTGCAACTCTAGTAAATAGAGTGTATGTCATTAAAAAATCCAATTTGTTACTACAAAAATTTCACTAATTTGTAATTCGAAAAGAATTTTAAAAGTATCAAGATATGATTTTAATTGTTCTAATATTTTAATGGCCAATGAACTTATCGCTCCGCTGTAATATCATTCGATGTGTTTTCGTATTTCATCTCCCGGTCACCCTCGCCGGCGTGTTCTTAAAATAGAATTAATGATTATCATTCGTCGATGCCGCGATCTCGTATACCCGCACGCATCCACAGCCTTTCACACGCCGCCGGATGCGGACACGAAATAAAAAAACAACAACAACACCGGAAACAGTTCGTACGTAACCCCATCTACAATCGAGTGGGGGACAAGTAACTGTGAATTATCGAATATTTTATACCTGATCACTTCACACGGGTATCTGGGAGTGGTTCGAATGCAAGCATTGTTTTTTGGGGGCTGATAAAAAAGCTGAAAGGTCTATATCTATTAGGATAATGTAGGCATCCTTATCTTTCTCATAAATCGTAAAAAAACAGCCTTTATTTGTAGTTGTTGTTACTGCTGGGGATCTGAACATTTAAACAGAAGACAGTTAACCCCATTCGAAGACATTGGTGAAGTGCTAATGTGGAATGTATTGATTGATATCCGGAAGCTGATGTAACTTTACCATTTACAATCAGAGCTATCATCGCTACAAAGTACAAAAACAGTTACTAACGACAGATTCATTACTTATATGAATTACACAATTCTAATGTCAACCATTTATAAGCACGAGTGCTTCTATCAAAGTAAATTTTTAGTCAAAATCGTAACAGAATTATTCAAAGTTAAAAGCGTTATTAGAGAACTTGTAACATTTATATTAATAATACGTAAGTTTAGGAATATCTAACATGTTCAGACATGTGCTTAATTAGTAAACAATTTTTACTAATTTTGAAGAGAAAAGTACCAGGAGGAGGAGTGATAAATATTCGAAGCAACTTGACGAGCAGCCGTCGTCGGTGTATATCATCTGAAACCAGCTCCGGAGGAACGGCTCCGCGTCTAATGGATTTGTAACAAGATACTCGCTCGTAATTGACGGCCGTATCGGGGATGATTGTTGTGAGGCAGGCTGCTATACAACATCGACTGCTGGAGTTGGGGTGGCTCGCAACCCTGACAATATAGCGGCATCGGATATAAATCTGTTCAGAAAGAAATCGTAGACTTACATAAATAGATTAGTGTTAGTTGACGCCATAGTCAGCTTGTAATCTGACCCTAGACACGAACCTCAAATATATGTCGTCCTATACAATTAGAAGCAGAGAAAATAATATTCAAGTAGCATTATCCGGCGCTGATATAATATTATAAACATATACTAATACAATATTTAAATTGAAATCAAAAAGACTACCTCGTGAACAAACTATAGCACAGACGACCCATTTTTTTATAACTTGTAAATCAATATTATAATGTCTGTATGTCACAGATCAGGGAAATATTTTTTTCTGCGGGTAAAATTAAAAAAAAAGTATTTACGAGATTCCAGAGATTTCGCGTAGAGTATACAGTACCTAAAATCTTTGTACTTATCTATAGTTAAAAATATACTTATCAATTTCAATTGAGCATAGTTTGTAGTCAAGCGCGAATCGTTATTTATAATGTTGAATACCTTTTGAGTGAGTTATGAGACAATTATTTATATAGGTTTAGGGAGCCAGGGTATGCAATGCTAATTTGCCTGTATGAAGCGCGCCTCTGTTCACAATGCGGTCATGTGACAGGACAGGGACGAGCATGATCTAAATATCCAGATCCAACAATAATAATAACGACTTATTTCTATATACAACATCCTTCAAGTCGGATCACAGGGCATAAGGCCATAATCCCAAATTGCTTGTAGCTTCGAGGATATCCAGCACGACCCCAGGATGTATCAGTGGTGCGTGTCCTTGCTCACGTACCGCATTTTAAAATTTCGCATACGTGTCTAATCTCGGAGCCCTTCGTGCGGATTGAACTTCAAGCTACGCGTAAGTTATTGATAAGCGGCGTACTTTACACGCTCTCTATATTTGCTACGGGTTTATAAAACATGCACGAAACACAATAGAATTATGTTATGCGTTATTTCCGATAATATTATTAACATTTACAAGTAATCTTATTTAAATACATAATAATTAGTGGCGATGCGAATTATTTATATACCTATAATTTCAATTAGTTTCTCGTGATAAGACAACTGTATCAATGTTGATAAGGAGACTGTCGTTTACGCAAATATCCTGTGATACATTGTATATAATCGCGGTTGACAAATCTCTAAAAACTTGTATTCATCCTAACCCGGTATTTAAGTATTTTGATCAGATTCTCAGTTTTATGGTAAGTAAACGTTTCTAGAATAAGACTAACAAGTTTTTATCTGAATTGGCAGATAACTCACGCGAGAGAACGTCTAGGTAGGTACATATAGAGTCTCCCTGTTTTAGAGCATTCGTTTGTGAACATTTTGCATTCCAATCTGAACTACTTATCTCATGAGATAACTAAGTTAATGCGATTTTTTTTCTCATTGTACATTTTTCATTATTTTTCCAGCTACACTAATCGGTTTTCAGTGCGATCGGATCGTTGCCACTTCACCGCGCCGTCGGTACTCATGTTAACAGTGACTGTTACCTTTTGACCGTCATGATGTTTCCCATACTATCACATTTTTCCCAGAGATATTCTATAAGTCATCAACAGCAAACACTACACGTTGCAATATTTTTAAGACAAAAGGAATTAAAGCATCACTTCTAATTAAGCCGTTTAAATATAAACGGATGAGATCATCGCCTCTTGAAATCGTAAAGACCCTCGAAATAATGACGGTTATTAACATTCAAATTAGTTTATTGTGAGGCCCGACTATAAATCGCGCTCGTTAATTTGCAATAAAAATATTAAGTTTATCGTATAATGGTTTTAAATTTGTTTAAGCGTCGTGAGGCTAACTCTAGTGCGGTGCGGAAAATTTAGAATGCAGCGTTGCTTTTTATTACATCGTAGTAGGTTAAATATCTTCTAAAAAGTTACCGATCATCGAAACCACGTTATCGGTAAAAGTAACTTCCTGTATTAATTAAGCGTTAGTATTAACACACAAAAATAACACATTTGACAAGTTTTTAAAGTAAATTGTTCTTAAAGTGTGCCGCAAGGCAATGTAATGGGACCCTCCCTGTTGTTAGTATATGCAAATGAATTTACATAATTAATGATTTTGGTTAACATTGTTTTAAAATAATTTACAAAGTAATCTTCAAGAAGAAGCACTAATGCAAAGTGTTACAAAATTTACTAAGAGACAATAACTTTTAATGTTCTTAGTTTGATATTGCGAAGTTAATAATTTATTCTGTTTCCACTCAGTACAAAGTTTACTCCGAGTTACGTTAAGTGAGCCGTATAAATATTCATTTACGCTAAGTTCTCATTGTTGCTTTTTTAACAATTGCGTATGATCTCGCCATTGGACCCGGTGCGGCTCCTGCAGGATTTTGAGCGTGACTCACCGACGCTATGCTCTCGGATTTCTCAGGACGGGCAGACCTTCAAACCATGTGTTGTTGTGTATAACACGGATTTATCCTTAAAAACAATGAACAGGCTTTTACTAGCCTAATTCGTTTTACCTATCAGACGAAACCTAAAAAAGGAATGTTGATATTTAAGGCTAAAGATTATTGCGTGTACGTTCATATGGTTTTCTACCTTCAAACGGTTAAACCGATATCAGCAATTTATTTTCTGTTGGATGGTATGAATCAATGGTATATTGGATGTTATTCAAAAAATATCCGTTCAGCTGTTTGTATATGTATATTATCAGTTCTTTGAAATATACTCCCGGACACATCTATCGGCCCACCACCCTGTGTTTAAAGTTTCGACGGTGTCTAGTTAAAAATAAATGTTAGGTGCAGCAATAAGTTTTAATGCAGTTTTGTAGCTGATTTATTGGCCAACCCCTATGTAGGTTTTTTTTTGTAATTTCGAATTTTACAACATGGGCGACAATTTCAGGCAGAGTATCCATATTTTTTTGGCCAAAACTGGCTCTAAGTTTAGATTTGCCTTTTTATAGAACCAATAATCGGACACATCCAAAAAAAAAATCCAACTTGTGCGAAATTAAAAAGTTTTCTCCATTCCTGGGTCGTTGAAAACAATGAACAGACTCGACTTTTCGTTTTTTTTTTCATAATCCTGAATTCAAAATTTAAAAAAAACATACATAAAGGTTGACCAAAAACTTATTGCTCCACCTAACATTTATTTTTAGCTAGGCACCGTTAAAACTTTTAAACACTAGGTGGGCCGATAGATGTGTCCGGGAGTGTATATAGTCTAAACATGTCATTCATAACACCAAGTCGATAGAATTCAATAGCTTATTATATTTGTAATGCGAAATTTAACCTGGCAAGCTATTGCAAAGGATTAGAATCATGCTATCCGTTAGCTATTGTCATGCACAATCGTATCTCGAGTTATTTTTTCCCATTAGAAATCCCTCTAGATTAGGCATAGAAGCGGGCTAATTTTGGCGGTGACCATAAACCGGAGCCTAATAGAGCACACAATAGCGGGGCTGGACAACCGAATGTTACTAATGCTGTACAGTCGCCGGCAAATGTTATCACGTACTCACTAACCCCCTGTGCGAAGAGAGGGGTGTTATATGATTTATGCGTTTATCAGCCAATATACACCTGCAGCATTTTCAAACTCCTTCAGCGAATCTTTACTATTATTCTGATATGAAAAGTGACTTTGTAATGTTCTCAATTAAAAATTTCAATGATTATACTTTTCTTATATTGTATGTCTATCGTTTGAAGAATTTTAAGATGTCTAAACTGTTTTAATTATCTATATGATGTTAGTGATGGTATTAGATGACTGTAGTCATTCTTGAATATTCTATTAGTTGTTTTCGTATATGAATATCTGTTATACCTAAATTTGTACTAAAAACTCCATGAAACTGAAACAAATGATAATATTTTTTTCATTGATTTTACTGTAATAATAATTTTTGTATATATTTGTACAGAAACAGTTACACGGTGACAAATCTACATAAAATTTAATCTAATGTAACGTATGTTTTACATATATATATTTACTCAATAGTTCTTTGAAGCATTATTAAAACTATTCGTCATACTCCATTAATATCGCATGATATTGGAGTAGCTGAAAAATGTGTTACATTGACGTCACACTGAAAAAACAACCACACGGATCTTTTCTGAACGCGTCGGTTACATACATAACTTGAATAATATTTTAATCCAGATTAAACTATACAAGTTACTGTTTGGCGGTAGATATTTCTAGTAATAACGTTGATGCTATGCTGGAAATATCTCACATAATAATAATCTCATAAAGAGTAATGAATACATAATTTTTAAAGGACTAAAGTCATAACCCCAACCTGCCTTATTGAGCTTTTATAGTATAGTAAAAAGACATTCATAATTACCGGGGTAACAAGATTTAATATACTATCTTACAATATACTATATACTATCTTAAAATTTAACTTGCATCTTCCTCTCGCTGTTGCCTATTCTCAAATGTTTTTATTAATCTAATGCACCACTGTCTTCTCTTTTTTCTCTTACTATTTATGACCTATTTTCCAGTGGGTTGTCTGGAAGAGATTGCTTTAAAGCAATAAGGCCGCCCATTGTACATTGTCATTTTATAAATTTTACTTTACTTTGTTTGCAATAAAGAGTATTTATTATTATTATTAATATCATACGTCTATATGGTGTAGTATAAACATCCTAACCAGCGCTAAATTGTTATTTGAGCGTATCGCTTTTTTTATTGTTTGCTCCATACGTTTCGGTGACAGCGAGTGTACCGGCAACAATAAGCCTTATTACGGGCTCTGCTTTCGCCTGCGTGTCGCAACAAGCCGGACAAGTATGGAGCTGTGTTCTCGCGTTGTAAACCACCTCCCTCTCCCTCCCCAACAGTAGGCCTTATACAGGTCGCTGCGAAATGTAACGCTCTAACTTAATTGTACGCGCTTTAAGTAGAAAACATGAATTTCATCAAAAGTATTCCAAGAAAAATTTAAGAAAATTAGTAACGACCGTTAATTGTGTAGTCAGCTATTCATTTTGTTCATTACTAGTAACTGTTGAGAATTAATAATGATGAAGGAATTAGAAAACCATGTTGAACACATGAACACATTTAATCACTCTTGGCTGACTCAATCATAGATTGTACAATTTACCAATTCCAACAGTAACAGTTATCATTACTGTATTGTACATAAACACAGCAGCCACGGGTTGCAAGTGGCCGACTGTACATTACTCGTGTTACTTTAATAAACAAGGATAACTGTGAACCGTTGCAAGAGGCGT
This sequence comes from Byasa hedistus, assembly GCA_029286795.1. Classification (NCBI taxonomy): domain Eukaryota; kingdom Metazoa; phylum Arthropoda; class Insecta; order Lepidoptera; family Papilionidae; genus Byasa; species Byasa hedistus. The sequence goes on from JAGSMW010000028.1 coordinate 7,816,044, forward strand.
GTATGAGTAATTGGCGGTGAATTACGAAATCACATTTCCAGAAACGAAGTCTAAAATAAGAGTCATTGTCCGCCGGCTCCGGCGGCGCGTGCGCTGACCGAGTGCGGCGCCTTACACTTAGCCGCATCAAACAAATATACACACGACAGCTATTTAACTTGGTGTTAAGTGACTATCGAAATCAACAGATCAAAGTCAAAGGCTAAATTTTCATTCAACGACTATAGTTCACTTATTGAACGTCAAAATCTACCAGCCATTCGCATAACAAATGCCACGGACCTGAGAAGAATGAGAAAGAAACTCAGCGGGCTATATTTTTGTTTTTTCATTTCAAAATGTCTTACACGTATACTGCTCGAGAATTAGCCCCATTTATTTCCAAACATCTTTATCATTTAAATCATCACGTTGATGACTTTGATTTTTTTTAAATGTGTAACATTTATGAATAATGTGTTCTCCGGTTTTCAGTACGGCAGCGATGAGTTCGGGCACGACTCGCCCAGTCGGTACGCGTCGCCGAAGGGCGCAGGCGCCGGCGCATCGTACCAGGAGCCGTACTACGCCGGCGGCGAGTGGGGCGCCGGATACTACCAGCCGCCGCCGCCGTACCAGCACGACCCCTATGCCACATCGCCAGGTATTAACCGACAACAATGTTAAACCAGAAGTATAGTTTTACCAGGTGGTAGGTCCTCTGTTGCCGGAAACCGTCTGGGTACCACCGCAGCTCCTATTGCAACCGACAAATAGTAGTGTGCGAACATTACTGTGTTCCGGTTTGAAGCGCGCTGTAGCTAGTGTAATTACTGGGGTAACGAGACTTAACACCTTATGTTTCAAGGCGACGAGCGCAACGTGATGCAGTGTGTACCATCTTAACTAGCACCACGTTGTCATGGGCAAGCGTATCACTTACCATCAGGTGAACTTAAAAAAAAATATCCTTCACCTGATGGTAAGCGATACGCCGTCTGCTCATAAAAATGAAGCGCTATTTAGGATTTTAACATTGCACTATTTGACATTGAATTTGTTGGTATCAGGATTAATTTCCCGAGCAACTTCACTAAATACCTATTTATTATTTTCTACCTATTTCTTATAAAAACAGTAGCTTTTTTTTTTAAATATTTATATATGTATTTTTTTCTCTTTTTTTTTTTTGGTTTTTTGTTAGCAAGTTTTATTATAGTATATATATGTCTTAGTTTTATTTAGTATGTATTATAGTTTACCAATATGCACCGAAATTACTTTCAATAATATAAAATTTTCCAACAAAAGGCCTACTGGAAGAAATTTCACATTGGAATAAGTAGTGCCTTTGCACTTAATATGTCTGTACATTTAATTTTTAATTTGTGATTTCTGTGTGCATAAATAAATAAATAAATAAATAAATAAATAAATACTTCTTCTTCTAAATGGAGTGGTGTTGCCATTGCCTTGTCCATTTCACATACTAGTGCGAGCACGGATGGTCCTGACGTAGATATATAGGTTACCTCACGAAGTTTTCCTTCACAGTCAAAGCACGTGATAGATATTATTTAGTGTTATACTAACTGCACATAAATTGAAAAATTCATTGGTGCAGGCCGGATTCGAACCCGGTACCTTTGCAGTGGTAGACCGACGTTGAAACCACTAGGCTATCACGGCTCTTTCTCTAAATACAGCTCCCTTAAAATTGGTACACAATAATGTTCACAAATCACTGCTCGGCAGCAGGTACAGTATTTCCCATACGGTATTTCCTCATAGCAATCAATTAAACCATATCGTGTAAGAAAAACCTACCGCCAATAATAATCTTTATTAACAACCATAGTATTATAAAGCTTGTGAAATTACTAGAGTTAGTAGTAGTCAGTGAGCCGTGATAGCCTAGTGGTTTGAACGCCGGCCTTCCACTGCGAAGGTACCGGGTTCGAATACGGACTGCACCAATGAATTTTTCAATTTATTTGCAGTTAGCATAAAACACCCACTAATATCACGTGTTTTGACGGTGAAGGAAAACATCGTGAGGAAACCTGCATATCTATGTCATGACCATTAGTGGTCAGACTAGTATGTGAAATGGAGAAGGCAATGGCAAACCACTCCATTATAACTGCCAAGAGAATCGTCGTGTGTTTCAATAAAAACATGACGACCACGACCCTCAGTCATGAGGAAATACGACTTAGAAGAAGAAGAAGTACTAGTCAACATCTTACGTCGCAAGTTTTGCTGTTATTGACGTTTCGTATAGTATATCAGTTTGTTAAGTATTTTGTTCCAGGTTTGTGTTCCGTGGTATGTAATAGATATGTCTATAGATGAATGTGCCCGGTTCCAGGCATAGCGGGGAGTGCTGGTGGCGAGGGTGCCGGCGCGGCGGGGGCGGGCGGCGCCGAGCTGCCGCTGCCGCCGATGTCCTCCTTCCGGGCCGCCGCGCCCGTGCACTCGCCCACCGACACGATGCTGCTCACCAAGCCGCCGCTGCAGCCGGTGAGTTCAAAATAATATATTATATCGGTGCTTGCTCCGAAATCTCAGAACTCATAAACCATTATTATTTTTCAATATCTCTAAAAATGTGGCTAGACAACATAAAGGAGTGGACCAACATCAGGAGTACCGCGCAGCTGCTCCACCTAGCGCGGAATGTGAACATGTACGAACTGCTGTCCAATCTCCATTAGTTGGAGAGGCACGTTAAGAAGAAGAAGAATATCTCAAACGTTTTGAACTGTGCTGTTGGATATTGGTGTCTTATGTAATGACTTCTACAAAGTAATACTTTGGATACTGAAAATTAAGTTTCCGGAAAGAACATCAGAAAATATGGTCCAAATAATTTTAGTCGTTACACATATTCATACCATAGACAAATCTTTTTTTTTTGTGCTACAATGCGACGAGACGAGCAAGACGTTCACCTGATGGTAAGTGATACGCTTGTCCATAACAACGTGGTGCTAGTTAAGATGGTACACACTGCACCACATCGCGCTCGTCGCTTTGAGACGTAAGGTGTTAAGTCTCGTTACCGCAGTAATTACACTAGCTACAGCGCCCTTCAAACCGGAACACAGTAATGTTCGCACACTACTATTTGGCGGTTGCAATAGGAGCTGCGGTGGTACCCATCCAGACGGTCTCCGGCTACAGAGACCTACCACCTGGTAAAATCTAAGTATACCTTATTATTTAAACAATGTGTAATCTTCTTAATTTTGAAAGGAGTGATGGCATAGTGAAAGATATACCGAACTATGTGTTATGTTAATACATATTGTATGTACCCTCGCTGTCAGATGTACGGGGGCGCGGCCACGAGCGCGGCGGGCGCGGCGGCGGGCGGCGCGCCGGCGGGCGCGGGCGCGGGCGCGGAGGCGGGCAGCCTGTCCTCGTACGGCTCCTCGCCCTCCACGCCGGTGCACTCGCCGCCGCCGCTGCACGCGCGCCTCTACCCGCTCAAACACTCGCCGCACCACGCGCACCACATGCACCACCACAACGGACAGGTAACCTAACCTCGTACAACTAACCAGCTGAACTAACATCAATTTCTTTTCCTGATCATAATGTGAATGTTGGAAGGTCATTAGTAAGAGAGGAAGGTAATTAAAATCTCTGTAAATCGTCATAAAGTTTTTTCTGCTGTCAATTCTCTTACTACTGTAACAAGACGTACCACTTTTTCTCATGACGATGAACGACATGCACACACATAACTTACGAGTTTAGCGTCCCTCCTGACCCCGTCAGTTCTTCATAGTACCGGCATAGATTTCAGTCTATATATCTTATCTGCTATGGGCTAATATTTGACCTGAAATTCACATAATGTTCACCCACAATAAGGCCGTGGATGGTGAATCGCAATCGCACTGAAGCTCTGACTCTCATATGTTGTCAGCCAGAACAGCACCATTGTTGTGGCCTCAGTTTTACAATATAAGTATGGTAAGTTGCCAGGAGTGAGAAAAAAGACATCACCAAATAAACTTGACTCCGATTCGAATCGGTGTCTGTGTAACAAAGCAATCGCTCAGCCAATGCGCCAAGGAGGCTGCTCAAGTGTAAGTTTCTTGAAAAGATCATTATTAAATATTACTAAGAAATAGTGTTGATCGTTACAGCAACAGGCGGCCAGTTGGGCGGGCGTTTCGTCTCCGCCGGGTGCGGCCGTGGGCTCCGTGGGTTCCGTGGGCTCGGTGGGCGGCGTGGGCCCGGTGGCAGGCGTGGGCAACGTGCCCAGCGTGCTGCCGAACGGACACCAGCATCACGTTGCCGTTTTCCCACACAACGTTATGGTACATATGCGCATATACATGTTAATATTCTGTATATACCATTAACAAAAGTATATTTAAAATCAATGTAACTAAAAAATAGACAGTCTATTTTTCTGACCTTTTGTTTTTTAGCATGACTTTAAGCATGTAGTTAACTGAAATAAGTTTAGTTTGGAAACTCATTGCCAAAATTAGTGCCATTTTCCAATAATCCATAAATGTAAGTATATAACAAGACCTGGTATTGTTCCCAAGGCTGTGATTCTAGACCTTCTCTGACAATGAATGTCAAGTTTATCCACTATGCTTGTCAAGTGAAGATTGGTACAAAACTTGACAAAAAAAAATGTGTTATGAATGGATTATTCTTGGAACATGGTACTATAATAATGTAAATATTCCCATTTGATTTTTATTACAACGACGAACTTAGACTTGTGTAATTTGTAAAAAAAAAGTGAACTAAAAACTTTGGAAGAAAAAAGTTTAAAAATTTTACATTTTTCCATATTTTTATTTTATACAAGTCTTAGTTAATTTTTTTGTAGCTTTAAATATTTTGTTTCTAAAAATATGGTGCGACATCTATAGGACATTATTGTATTGATTAAAATAATATACATTGAACAATAATTATTTAAAAGCCTTGATGGCTTAATGTAAGGCGGTCTTACGCATTGTGCGTCTCCAAGAGTCGCGGGTTCGATTTCCGTTGTGATTTAGTTTCCGCTGAATGAAAATTGACATACACCAAGAACAACAATTTCTGTAGACTTCAGTCATATTTTGCGAGTGATTTAAAGAACGTCGAGTTCCATTAGTTTATTAATCAGTAAATTATAACAGTTTAACCAATGTCGTACAAACTAGCGCCACATTGTTATGTGCGTAAGTAAATATCCCTTATATACCATGTCGCACCATATTTTATGTTTTTTGTTGTTGTTGTTTCTTTTGTTTGTTGTGTTTTTGTTTTTAATGTCAGCGACTTGCGTAGAACCCCTATCCTAACGCTCAAATACCGTTAGAAAGATTTTAGTAATTATGAGTTTATTAGATCTAGATAGAATTGTAGATACTTATTAGTTTAGTACCGCCCTATTGATAGACCAAAGTAATGACATGACAATTCTACCTTTCAAAAACGTTTATTTTTTGCAAAATTGAACAGTTCTTTCTAAAATTAATTTTTGTTTAAAATTATTTCTTGAAATGTAAAATAAATCACAATTATGAATTTTTACCATTTTCTACAAATCATAAATAAACATCCACTTAAATAACACAATTAATAACGATACTTAAATTAAAAACTTTCACTAATGCCAGAACATCTAAAAAAAAGTATAATTTTTAAAACAAACTTTTTTTTTTTTTCAATAATTATAATATAATCTACAGCATAGTAAAACTTGGTCATAGGTTTCTGGTTAAAACCGGTTCTTGTACTGTCCACTTGAACCATTCCCAAAACGGTGTAGTTACAGTAACGGTGCTAATTTCGTGTTTGCTCTATTGGTAACGTAAGTAAACGGCTACTAGAAAAGTGGGGATAGGTGGGGCGATAGTGGGTGGGGCGAGGTTAGAGCGGGCGGGGTGGGGGTGGCGACGCGAGCGCTGACGTGGTGTGCGTGCGGTAGGGCGCGCCGGCCGAGCAGAGGCAGCTCGACGAGGCCATGGTGTTCCTGCGCGACCACTCCGACATTGTAGTGAGTACATCGCACACGCACATGATGCCTAATTCATATTTTATTAGATAAAGCAACGAGACGAGCATGACTTTCACTTGATGGTAAGACAAATAAGATACGACCGCTACTACTACGTGGCGCTAGTTACAATGAAACAAACTGCTACCCATTGAGCTCGACGTCTTGTGATATACGTCGCCTTATGTCCTCAGTAATTTCACTGGCTAACATATAAATTTCTTCGAACCGTATCTAAAGCCACTACAGTTTACGGTAGGAATAGGCGCTGCGGTTATACCTACCTAGTCCGGGCAACAAGCCTTAAAAAGACGACCACTCTTACAATCACGTGACACGCTATTCATCATTCATCCCTTTTCATAGATTCGTTTCAAACGACGATGCTGTCACGATATACCAATTACACTTACGACCGAGTGGCATTTAATGAATGACGAGTGATAAATGCATGAACAGTTTGAATCTATATTGATTTTCAGTATTTCCTGTGTGACAGATGTTGTGGCATGGATTTTATTGCTTACCCAAACTTTTTGTGTGTGGTTCCTTTGCTAGATACATTTTAACTGCTGTTGTATTAAAGCTAGAGCTTTTATAATATAAAAAATCTACACAATGTATATTTTTTTTTAAATATGGGAGAATAAATGGGTGAGGGTTTGTTAGACATTTATACGTAGTATAGTAAATTGACTTTTACGGGGAAATTATTTAATTTTCTTCGATAGATTACTAGCTTTTTATTTAAAATCCCTAAGAAGAAACAACACAGTTTACATAGTGAGTAATCTGTTTGATAGATTGTGATGAGACAAACATCTCAGTGGTAACGAATCCAGTAATCTTTAATGCAGATTAGTCTAAAGAAATAAAATTTAAACGTAGAAGTAGCTCTATATAGTTGAGACATCAATTGCTAAAGATCGAGTCAAAAAACATTTCCTTTTTGATCCCTCCTGTGAGATTATGAGGGTAGGTTCGCTGAAGGGCGTTAACAGGGCTTAATCGACTACCCCTAAAATCTGTCATCGTCAATTGATAGACAAATATTAAAAGAAGCATTCTTAATTGCCAGGGCGCCAGGATGGAAGAGAGATTGGACGACGCGATCAATGTACTACGCAACCACGCGGAGGCACCGGAGTTATATCCTCACGACGTGCACCACCAACCCCCCGCAGGTTGGTAACCTTTATATACACACTTACTTCCAAGGGAAAGGGGGTTAGGTGAAGTATCCTGTCGGAGAATATGAACAAAGCATTTTTTTATAAACAATGCAATAGTCTGAATAAGATTTCATCTAGAATGAACAAACTTATAAAGCGATATGTGTTAATTTCCTCAGCGAGCCGGCTGGGTGCGCTCGCCCACGCGCCCGAGCCTCCCGTCAAACTGGAGCGGCATCTGTTGCCCAACACCAGTGAGTAACATGTTTGATTTTGTATATACACCGTCTGATTAGAGAAATACTAGTTAAATGATAAACGTAGACTTTTTTCCGGAGGAAATATTATACTGCAAATTATTTAAAGTGACGATTACAGCAGGACGAATAATTTTGTTACTGATGAGGATGACTTACATATTGCGCTCTTCGTCTCAAGGCACAAGTTGTCAGGTCTCATCGCCTCAGAAATTGGCTATAACGCTCTTTTAAACGCAATAGATGCCCTAATTCAATTCATAGAAAGGAGAGTTTGTGTACAATTATTTACTGTTATAATGGCGTAGTGACTGTACGCTTGCCTTGTAACACGCAGGCCCCTGTTAAGATTCCGATGCCACATATTGTGCAGTTTAATTTTTGGAATGGATTTTTTAAAACTAGGCAAATTTATTAAATAAATACTGTTACAATTACAGAGAAGCGCAAAGAGCCGCCGGACGCGGTGCTGGATGCGAAGCCGTCCTCATCCAGCGCGACGGAGCACAGCAATAAGGCGTCCGCGAATAAGCGCTCGCGCAGATAGTAAGTTTATATACACGCATTTGCACACGCACACGCAAGCACACGTACCGCCAAGATTAATGTATATTCACTAATTAAAGAATATATCTTTGGCTACCTATGTAGCCTTTTCGTTGTTAAACACAAATGTTTATATAACATGTACATTATTCCACAATATACATCGTCATTCAAGAAAAACTCTCGCTATTTCTGTGGTAAATGATACGCCGGCACATGGATACAATGTGCCGCGATTTAGAAATACAAATATTATTTAATAGTTTTAAAATACAATATGGCTTAATAATTATCAAAAGCCCTTTAGAGCCCCCTTTTTTTAATTTATTACTACACACCACCCCTCCCTCCTACGTCACTTGATTCGAGTAATGACTTATTATTATACTTATAAAAAGGTGCTAAATAATTCACTGTTGTAATATATATTATTTTGTTATAACAAAATATCTGCCTGCGTTAGTAGTTTGGGTACTCTGTGACGTTGAATGTCCGGTGGGGGGCGGGGATGTGAGGGTGGGAGGTAGGGAAGCTGGTGGTTAGTCAAAAGAGCCATATAACAAGTTTGGAAGTGGTGTTGTGGCGCGCAGCTGCTCGTCGGCGGACGAGGAGGACGTCGACCCGGACACGAAGGCGGCGCGCGAGAGAGAGCGGCGGCAGGCCAACAACGTGCGCGAGAGGTACATACGCACAATCACACACACACACATACATTTGTACTATAACGATGTGCATATAAACACTTCATACACAAATACCCTAAACTACATTATTTCACGACCACTCCCAACGAAACTACTTCCAACAAAGAACAATTCAAATATTGCTAGAAACAGGTTTACCACAATTTATTTCTTCTTACGTTTTCAAAATAAGTTTGTGTTGTACCATACAATGGTACAGACATTCAAATACCATAGGCGAAGAAAGTTCTTTATGTGTATGATACATACATAAAGAATAATATACAAAGTTATTGTCTTCGTCTCCGCGATCTTGAACTTTTACTGTTAGAAAACCAACTGTATAACAATAGCACACTCTACGTTCCACTTCATGTTTGCTACCTAAAAAATACATAAATGACTTAAAGTAAATTGATTACATAAGTATTAGTAAAGTACATAAGTATCCTTATATTCTTTTAGAAACAATGCACACAGATACACAAACAAGTCCCGCCGCGGTGCTCACTAACCATCATAAGTCTTTAAGTTTCAGAGCTTACAACTTCACCGCTAAACCGCTAACAACAATTTGGGTCATAGTATAATATAATGTGTTACTAATGTTGGCGCATCAAATATATATGTCGTCTGTGTGTGCGTTTTCTTGTGTTAAAGCTTCGAAGTAAGTAAAGATGTACTTCAACATTTCCCTGGTGACGAAGTTTTCAAATGGTTTCCGAAGCACTGATACCTTTACTATCACCAATAAAACAAATATAATTTTGTTATATGTGTTTGGTTTGTTTTTCAAAAATATTTCAAATCATTCATTCGCGCTGCGCGCATCGTTCATAACACATCTGCCATACGCTTGGAACTAACAGAGGTCTCGGGTTCACTTTTGGTTTTGTTCGGTACATTTGTACAGGAGGTCGATCGACTCTCTCTCGCGCGCAGTCTTCGTGCCCGAGGTAAGGTGTGTTAATGACGACATAACATGACTAGGACATGCAGAAAATATAAAATACATTTCATTTAAATAAATATTTTATATTACAGTGAAACCTGCATATTTTTCTACTTTGAACAAAAAAAATTATAAGTAAAATAAATTAATTAAAATCTTCATTCCTTTTGATAGAGTCAGTAGATCATCTATATCTCGTTTAGCCAATATCATAATTCAAGAGATTTAAGTTTTTCTTTTACAAAGTCTTAGAAATAATTCTTTAACTAAATTCCAAGTTTCAAACTGGTTCTAAATACGGCGTTTGCCAATAGTTGCTCGTCGGCGGACGAGGGGGACGATGACGCGGATCCACAGGCGAAAGCGCTGCGGGAGAAGGAGAGGCGGCAGGCGAACAACGCGCGCGAGAGGTGAGCCGCGCCGCTCTGCCCGGAGGAACCCTGCGTAGCCCGACGTGGCCCAACGTGTTCCGATCAATAGCCAACAGACGAGGCGTCTAATCGTCGTTTAACACAAGCGACGTACACATGTCGATCCAGACGGAGATGTCTATATATGCTACACTACACTATGACCCAAATTGTTACAGCTTAACATATTTCTATATTCGAGCAACGTTATAACTCCTACGAAGTTGCGATATTATTTAATTTAAATAAAACGAACTAATATTTTAAAGCGTGTTATCTGCTTTATTTAAATCTAAAACATGCTTTTAACAGTAACGTAAACAAACATTGCGGTATATTTCTATCAAGTTGGAATACAGTGAAAAAAATCTCAGTCGTTAGTATGTTTCCTCCGAGCGATTATTTTCTCCTTTAAATAAATTTAATTTGTGTTTTTGTATACATGCGTTCGTTATTAGCTAATTTTAAAAGCTATGAACAATTGCAAAGCCGAAACATAATAATAGCTTAACGTATTCGCAATAATATTTCTGCAACGAAACCCTCAAACAGCTTAACTAAAAACTGCTTCAATTATTTTCAGGATAAGGATAAGGGATATAAACGAAGCTTTAAAAGAACTAGGCAGGATGTGTATGACGCACCTGAAGAGCGACAAGCCGCAGACGAAGCTCGGCATATTGAACATGGCTGTGGAAGTCATCATGACGTTGGAGCAGCAAGTTAGAGGTAAGTGAGCGATGGTGTCAGATTTCATGCTAACATAAACTATTTCTACATTGGACACATTTGTTTGTTAAGTGTTTTAAAGTGTATCTGATGTCTGCTCGTTTTTCTGTAGCATTGTAACTTGTAAAAGGACGAAATGTATTCCATTCGTTTAAATAATGAGACTGCTAACTTCCATTGGATTATTAGAGTATTCAAATAATAATATAGAATACATAAATGAGTTTCATGCTGTTACAGAACGCAACCTAAACCCTAAAGCGGCGTGCCTAAAGCGACGCGAGGAGGAAAAGCGGAGGAGGCGCCCAAGCTGCTGGCGGCGCCGCTGCAGCACTACCAACCCGGCATGGTATACCGTTCACGTATATTTTAATTGTTAAGTCTGTTTACCTGGTGGTAAGCGATGGTTAATTACAAACACACACATCACCACTTAGTGCTGGTCGTTTTGCCGCTTAAAATGTCGATACTCGTTACACAAGCATTGCATTAGATCCGTTTGGTTTAGATATTGTTTGCACTCAAATAAATACTGGTGGTAGGACTCTATTGACGCAGACAGTCTAAGCAGTTGCAAGCAGTTTCTTTTTCTGCCGCCAAACAGAAGTGTCCTGATATTACTAGATTCCGGTTTGAAAGGCGTTAAGGCTAGTGAAACTACTGTGTCTCAATGCGACGAGCGCAATGTGGTGCAGTGTATACTATCTTAACTAGCGCCTCGTTGTTATGGGCAAGAGTATACTCTTACTATCAGGTGAACGTCTCGCTCGTTTCATCGTATACTGTGATAGCTGTATAGATGATCACCAGCAGCACTGCTTTTTTTTTTTTTAACTTTATATGCGACGAGACGAGCAAGACGTTCACCTGATGGTAAGTGATACGCTTGCCCATGACAACGCGGTGCTAGTTAACATGGTACACACTGCACTACTACATTGCGCTCGTCGCCGGTGACATAAGTTGTTAAGTCTCGTTACCCCAGTAATTACACTAGCTACAGCGCCCTTCGAACTGGAACACAGTAATGTTCGCACACTACTATTTGTCGGTTGCAATAGGAGCTGCGGTGGTACCCAGACGGTCTCCGGCAACAGAGACCTACCACCTGGTAGATAACTTAGAATGTTACTTTGTGTTCAGGGCTTAGGGCAGCTCGGCGGGCAACCGCCGACCGGCGCGCCCCCGCAATAGCGACGCGTCGCACGCCCCTGCGCGCTGCACTGACACGAGCCTACGCTACATCACGCACACCCGCCCGCCGGGGAGCAGAGGGGAGCCGCCCGCTGACGTTAAGTCACTCGCGGAGGTGACCTGCGCGGTTATGGGGCGGGAGGGGGGAGCGAAGCAGCCAGTGACTCCAAGTCACTCATCCTCCGATGTGCCTCCCGGCGACGCTTGATGGTTTTATACGTTACAAACGGAATTGTACTTTTGTACACAAGTTATATATACACATATACATATATATATATATGTACTCTAACCAGTGCGCAATCAATCCGAGGTAAATTTAGCACGAATCGTTAATTATATACGAATTTATCTTTTATTGTTCCCGTTGTAAATACTTTACAAAAATTATTATTTTTATTGTATTTTTTTTTTTTATAATACGTAACAGTTTTCTATTTTATTCTGTTAATTTTATATGTAAATGATTGTACTAAATTTACCTTACGAAGTAAACTTAAAATACATGAAATTGTACGGTAGCTATTGTAAACCTGAGTTAACCAGTGCAGTTGCACACAAGCACCCGCGCGGTGTTCACAAGTTTACACGAGGCGGTGTCTCTGAGACGCCGAGTTTCCGTCACCCGCATCAAGCGATCGTCCCAAAGAGTGTTATCATGCAGTGCGTAGCGACCGACATCTTGGACTTTACTAGCTATAAGGTGTATATTACTAGATATAGGCTATAGTTTTATATATCTCGGTGACATAACGGACCCGCGACGCACGCGCCCCGGGCTCCGCAACTTGTAAATTACTAGCCTAGAGCGTACTCTATGTATAGGTATCTATAGTTTAATTGATAAATCTATGAGAAAAAGATATTTTTAATTACGATTTTAAACGTTTTGTTACGCTGCCATAAGCATAGTGCGTAAGAATGATCACGAGGTCCATTTTCGGGTAGTTCTGGATGTCTCCCGACGGTAACGCCGCTCGTTGTCCTTTCAACGTTTCCCTCCCCCACACAACGGTCACCACTCGCGAAGCTCGACAATAATCGCTCGTCAATGGACTTCTGGATGTTGAGACAAATCTTAAATTTTTTTATTTTACCGTGTTTCGGGAAAAGCGGATGCTCTGTGTCGACTGTTACCAGCTGCGGAACCGTCCGCGCGATCTTCGTGCTCGAACCGTCGTTATGTGCGATTTTATAATTTAATACAAAGTATATCTTTAATAATGAGAAACTATATGTGACGTAGAAATCGTTAAGAGATTGTCACGATGGCACTTATGCATATGCAACAAGTGCATACTAATGCACGAGACAGGAGTTACGGCGAGGGTTTGAAGACGAGAATCGCGTGGGCGCGTCGGTCAGCACCCCGCAGGTGTTGAGCGAGCACCAGGTGCTTGGGATGTGAGTGATTAAGATGGAACTTGCTTTTTATAAATGTATGGGCTCGTCGCGAGCGGCCATATTATTTATTGAATGCGTGCATTTATAGAAAACAACAATTCGTATCGAAGTCGGAGGAGAGAATGGCTGCTAACTTAAGAGATGTACTTAAAGGGATATTATTTTTGTTCTCTTTGTACCAAAACTCCAGTGAAAACTCTATTGGTTTGACAATTAGTTTTAATCTACGCGCGGCCGTAGTTTTTATTTTTGTATACATTTATTTTTATTCGGTAGCTATTTGTTATAAAGATGTTTTGGGTGGGTAGTGGGAGGGAGTACTTATGCAACTGTGATCGCTCGCCACATAACTTACTGTATGAAAACCTTCGCCGTGTGGAAGCACGCGTCGTGCTCGCTCTCCGTGTTGAGGACTTCGGCAATTATTAGTTGATTGATTGTGAATGATTTGTCGGTTTTTGTATAGTAAATTTTGTTGTGACGACATTAAATCGACGAAATAAATGATTTTTTTTTTATATATTCACTCGTAAAATCAATTTAAAAATTATTTAATCTTTTTTAATTTATATATCCATCAATGTTTTAGCCTGATCATGACAAAGTTTACAAGGAATAGATTTCCGGTCATTTACACCTGTTTAGGTTAGGTCAAATTATATGAAAGAACTAGTGTTGCCACAGGTAAGTATTTTCCCCAAATGTAGGGTAATGTCACTAATAAAATTATCGGGTATTTCTAGGCGTTAATACATTACCCCACCGAAAGGGCGATTACTTGTGGTGGCACAATTTCTTTCCGATTTATTGAAAAATCTTTTTTATTTTTATGTATGTATGTCAAAAAGACATTAACGTTTATTTTCTTTCGACTTTAAAATCTGCGCTTTCAATTGCCCCCCATCAGTTTATTGATCCATGTGATTAAATCATTTTTATTTTAATATACTTGTAAATAACTCCGATGATTTTACCGAAGCTCAATCTGTTGGTTAATTATCGCGCTTCAACATCAGTCAATGATTTCCAAATGTTATTAATGAACCTTCTTTACCACGCGTCAGCGCGTACGTCGGACCCGGAAGAGATGTTTATTTACCGTCTGTGGGAAACAATTACAATGTGTACTAGATAAGTAATCGGTTAGATTATGAGTAAAGTACAATATTGCTAGTTGTTTCGACGTAATCTAGTTGGTTCGCCGCGAACCCTGTATTATATAGCGTAAGATTGATTATTGACTGCGATGATTGTACTGAATCCTCGCGGTGCGATCGCAGCGCCACCGTCGCCGGTCCCGCTGAGGAAACCGACGCGCTCGCGGAACCGGAAGCGCGCACGGCGGCCGCGCCATTTGTACTTCACGTTATATAGTTTCGAAATTTCTTTATGAAAAAGTTCAAAATATTTTCTTAGTACTCTATCGTAGCATGTAGGACACTTAATCATTACTTGCGACTCTTTAGTTTAGCTTAGTTGACTTTCTCTTCCATCTAGAATTTAATTTAAGTTTTTTTTTTTTTATTATTATAATGATTCGTTGTCTGTGCGTGTGACGTCATCGTACGGAGTGACAGTTATTTGGTACATATAAAACCCATAATTTATTCGCAATATTGAAGCTCAGATTTTTAAGGCACCGGAGGTATTTTTTTCTGTTCTGTTACATGAATCCTGGAGATTGTGTACAAAATGAGGCTTTTTTTTTGCAATTTATTATTTTTTTTGTTTATTTTTTTCTGTTAAGGCAACACCAGCGGCCGAGCACTGTGTAACATAGAGCGTTTGATATGTTTGCTCCTTTGTTCAAATGCATAGTTTAAAATGATATAATTACAAGAAAGCTCTAATTATAAAAATGAATAATATTAATTAAATATAAATGTGCCATTCATTTTGCTACTCATGCGTTTCATTTTACCTTTCATCGTGTCGAATGCCGAACTGCACATGGCGACATTCCAACATTCCTTCAATAATATACGCTTTTAATAAAATGTTAACTGTTTAATGTGACATTGTGTTCTTTACTGATTTATCTGTGGTAGTAAGTGATCAAGCAGTTCACAAAAAGTCACAAAGGATATTGAATCTTGTGCCTGGCGCTATATAGTTAAACCGCACTGCTTGATGGGGGCTGCATAAAGAGGAAAGAGACAGACAGTCAGAATATCGCTGGAGAGACTGTTGTTATCTTTTGAACAGAGATCCCGTAAAATCTAACGTTACAGACTGTGTATATATAACCTGTATTCATGTGTTTTAGGGGCTAAACTTTTTTTTTTTTATACTACTTTGCGACGAGACGAGCAAGACGTTCACCTGATGGTAAGTGATACGCTTGCCCATGACAACGTGGCGCTAGTTAAGATGGTACACACTGCACCACATTGCGCTCGTCGCCTTGAGACATAAGGTGTTAAGTCTCGTTACCCCAGTAATTACACTAGCTACAGCGCCCTTCAAACCGGAACACAGTAATGTTTGCACACTACTATTTGGCGGTTGAAACAGGAGCTGCGGTGGTACCCACCCAGACGGTCTCCGGTAACAGAGACCTACCACCTGGTATACTTACCCAACCCTGGCGTCTCCCAGAAAGCCTTTCTAGTGGAATATACCCTTATTTCTTATATTACGCCCCAGATAAAAAAAAACTGTTTAGCGGTAGATGTAATGACGTCAACTAGACGGAATACCTTTTTTCGTTAATTTCATATGTGACAGTGGATGCGAAGCGTATTGGTACAGAATATTCTGCGCTGATAAATGGAACAGCTGAAGCATGTGTCGATATGGCTAGAGCATATACTGTTATGTCCGTGTAATATGTGGTTGGTATCTATACAAATAATATTGGAGTATCTGTTTGTAATAATAAAATAATTATTAAGTGCATATGGATGTATACATGACAGTTATACCAAAACAATATTGTTTACAAATTTTGTCGGTCTGTCTAATAAAATCTGCTATTTTTGCAAGTGAAAAGTTACAAAGGTATCAAAGAAAAGTTAATATATATCATACACGTATGTTAGATATTGAGAAAAATAATTATGATTACTAAAATTTTTTAAGTAAAATAGTAGGTATATCGACTTTTTTAAAAGACTAAAATGAAAAAAGGGAGGGATATGGCAATACATCGTTTCTGTATAAAAGACGGATGACTGTAAGTCTCGACACATTCGTGTTTGGGCAGTGTGAGAGCTCTGTGACTGGTGACGTGCGAATGTGAGAGGTATGGCAGATTTAATTTATATTTGAATTAAAGTTTCTAATACGTAAGAAATTTGTTCGTTTTAGATAATATCAAAAAATATGAAATATTCATTTGGCAAGTGACCACAACAGAGGCTGTTTTAGTAAGACGATTTTTTTTTTATCAAACATGTTCTGTAAGGTCAAAAGTGAAAAGGGCATATAAATAAAAGAATATAATAAATTGGTATATATTTATTAGAACACAGGCGAATATAAAGTACTTTAAAACGCCAGCTTTATCACTTTATGATGTTACACTTATAGTCTTAAAGTGTGTTAAAGTTTCACAATTATGAAAATATTGCTGTTAATTATTAAGTTGATAGTACAATTGTACTTGATTCATTTTATTTATTTACACAAACAAATTTGTAAAAGTGTAGTTCAGGAAAATCAACTGAAACGTGTGTATGTATATATATATATATATATACATATACACACTACCGCCGGTCCGTCTTGCCGACGCCGCGCTTCCCAGCGAACAGGTGCTTCGGTTTCTTGGTGCCGATGAAGCGGTCCGCCTCCCCTTTCAGGCCCATCTTCTTCGTCTTCCTCGCGATCGCCACGTGCGCGAGGTTCTTCGCCTTCCTCTGCATCTGTAAAGCAAAGTACGAGGTTAGTATGTGAGCGATCCATTTTCTATGACATTTGTATCATCAGAACAGATCCCAACATCGGCATCGCGGCTCGCTGAAGACGTTCCTATTAAATTGATAATTTGTTATAAGTTTGTTTATTCATTAAAGAAAAAATATATTATAGAATGGGTACGGAGCTGATGATAGAAAGAGACAAAGTCGTGGAATTATGAAGTTACTACATTAACGTATTTATACAATGTTCTTTTCGTCATATAAAAACTAGTGCTTATCCAATTTAGACTTTAAGTGATGAAACCTAACTTATGCTAACATTAGGTTAGGTTATTCTTTATTAAACTCTAGGGAATGAGTGTAGCTGACGCGGGTGATGCGCGATGACGGTGACCACTCATCCCACTCCTGCTTCGACCGGGCCGCACGGTTCGGTATAAAGATATAGCTCAACCTAGGAAGATAGCTCGCAAGATAATCCCTCGATCAATAAGTGCTCATAAAAATCACGGCAACGACACGTGCGAACAGGACGGCAATAAATATTATATAAGGGAACGACAAAGACAAGTGAAGAAGTTGCTGCGCTAATTTCCTTCTTAGGTACTGAGATTTTTTTTGTTATATTGATTGATATGTTACTGTATTTGAAAGAAAATACTTAAAGCGTACATAGACTAAGGATCTATTAAAGAAGATTAGAGAACAGACTTCCGTTGGATAACATTTCAACTTAAAGAAGAGTGAATAGGCTGTTACAAGGTTAATGCCCTTTACCACCACAGATCACATCACCACTTAACACCAGGTGGGCTCGCGGACAAGCAATAACCTTTTTTATATATAAAAAAAAGTAAAGAGTCATGGCTTGTGTTATTTTACATCTAGTATAATATAGTATCCAGTAATTAATGATTAAAGGATAATGATGAGAATATATATTTACCGCGACGTCCTTGACGCCCTGCGTGTCGCGCGCCGGCCGGCTGACGGAGCGCGAGACATCGGCGCGCGCGCGCTTGGCGGCGGGCGCGGACAGCGAGCGCGAGCGCGAGCGGGCGCGCGACGCGGAGCGCGTGAAGTGCGCAGACTTCGTGTCCGACATGTCCACGCCTGGGAAACGGAGCACACGCGTAATTACAATGTGCTTAAATTACACAGAGTCAGTTCACCAGGTGGTAGGTCTCTGTTGCCTGAGACCGTCTGGATGGGTACCACCGCAGCTCCTATTGCAACCGACAAATAGTAGTGTGCGAACATTACTGTGTTCCGGTTTGAAGGGCGCTGTAGCTAGTGTAATTACTGGGGTAACGAGACTTAACACCTTATGTCTCAGGCGACGAGCGCAATGTGGTGCAGTGTGTACAATCTTAACTAGCAGCACGTTGTCATGGGCAAGCGTATCACTTACCATCAGGTGAACGTCTTGCTCGTCTCGACGCATAGTAGTATAAAAAAAAAAAGTCAGGATTGGGAAACTTGTACAAGTGTTGCAACTCACCGAGCTGCTCCATCTCCGTGCGCAGCCCGCCGGCGGTGCGGTCGCGGGCGCGCGCGCGACTCGTGCGCGGCATCACCGGCTTTGTGGACTGCTTCCTCAGCAGCGACTCGTCCTTCAGCACCGCCTTCTTGTTGCTGCACGGACACAAACACGTAAGTTATATTATCTATTATACATCTGCATGGATCAACGTCCAATAAAAAGTGTTCTAAATTATGAAAACATAACTACAGTATTAACTCTTGACGGAGTCATGATGTGAAAGAGGTATCACGAGTGTTGATTGTGGTGATAGTTGTATACAACAAGCCCTCACCGGATCTGCCTGGCCAGGTCCTTGATCTCGCGCATGGTCTCGTCCAGCTCGATCTTGGGCACCGCGTACATACCACCAGCGACGCGCATCTCCTCCTCCTTCTCCAGCTCGGCCAATTTCTGTAGAAGAGAGGAAACATTAAAAAAAAGCTTTCAATAGATGTGTAGAGTTATGTACGAGATCTTTTATGGCATTAACTGTGTTGTGAAATAATCCCACAACAGTTAATCCCACTACTGGGATTAGAGACCTACTCTCAGAAGGATAAAACTTTATCCATCATTACATATTCTCGAAAGCTGTCAAGCATTCTTGAATACGTCAGATAATTTGCTTTGACGAAAACAGAAATTCAGTGGGGAACGATCCCGCGGCTTCCGGAAGAGCATAGTCTAGTAAAGTATTTGTCATATTCCTAGTCTTATATATGTGGATACTATCTCTTCTTAACCGCCCATCAAAGATGTCTAGGCGCAAGTCAGCAGCATCACCGCGCTGAATAACTTACGTCGAATATGTCCGGGTCGATGTAGTCCGCGATGTTGTGGCCCTCCCAGAACTCCGGGATGGGGTCGTGCCGCTCCTCCTCCGGTATCTCCGCGTAGTTCTTCTGAAGGTCTGCGAGAGATTGAAGCAATTGCAATAAATTAGTAATTGCTCTGCACACCGCTATCATTAATAACATTGAAATTTTTTTTTAAAGTATTTATCGAGACTTACCAAGCACGTAGTCGTCTCCCTGCTCCAGCTCTATCTCCCTCTCCAGCTTCCTCTTGCGAGCCTCCCGCTGCGCGCGCTGCTGCTGCTTGGCCGCGGCCGCCGGCGGTATGACCGGAGGGCGCTCCTTGCCGTCGCGGGGCGCCGGCACCGCCACGTGCAGCCGGTTCAGGATCCCGTCCACCTGAAGTACCCAATTAACTTCTGAGCGTGAATTATAAAGGGCTCCCTTCTCTTTTCATTATTCAGAGCACGAATTGTAAACTGTATTTGTTTGTGAAGCGCCAATACCTTCTTGCTCCTCATCTTCTCGGTGACGCGGTGCCCGAGCAGCCTCTCGCACGCCTCGATCTTCACCTCTTGTACGCCCTCCTCGGTTATCGTGGACATGCGCATCACGGGAACCGTGCGCAGCTCCGAGCTCGAGTCCGCGCTGTGACGCCACAGAAAAAATTATACGTCACCACCATCCAATAACACATCACCATCGCATTTAGCAAAATTGACTGGACGTAGGATACAATGATTAGTTGTTTTAGCCAACAATTTTAAACAGTCTTCTTAACCGACCACCACTGGAACTCTGCACCTTCATTCACAAGGAGCGCAAACCATATAACAATGAGTTTTTGTTAATATGAGCATGGTGATTATACAGGCAGGGTTCAATGCTTACAACCACACAAATTCACCACTCTTTATTCGTTATTCTTCAATTAGTTATTCTCCTTTTTGTTTTCTTGTATAGTTGTACAGTTGAAAGCCACTCACTTGACCACGTTGCCCTGCGAGCATGTTTGCTCCAACTGCTCCATGAGTTGTTTCTTCGCGTCTGGCAACTCCTCGGGCTTCACCACGTCTATCTTGTTGAGTACCACGATGAGTGGCTTGTTGCTGAATAGCGGCTTTATGCTCTCAAACAGTGATATCTGAAAAAAATATTATGAAATTAAATTTCCTGGAATTTGATAGCCACAAAGTTATTTGACAATATGAGAAAATGTCATGCTGACACTTGGTTTTAAGTGAAAGAATAAAAAAATACAACTAAGTTATTGATTACTGTTTTTAGTTGGTTAATTTTCTAAATATAACTTCTCGAATAAAGAAAGCATGCAACAGCTCGTGCTTTGGAATGGTTTTATAAGCACCTGTTCCTCGATGCTGTGCCCGCACTGCTCTGAAGGGTCTATGAAGTACAGCACGGCGGCCCGGAGATGCGCGAGCGCCGTCACCGCCTGCATCTCTATCACGTTCCTTTCTTCCAGCGGGTGGTCGAGGATTCCGGGAGTGTCTATCACCTAAAGTCAATTATCAAGATAAACTACCTATTCGGAAATAAAGAATAGATCTGTGGTTATTTACGTATTGTACAAGGTTAATAAAAGGTCTTCGGGTTTTAGTAATGTAAAGGATCTAAAGATCTTTGAGGGAGATCTATATCTAACAGTGAAAGCTTGTCCGCTACTAGTGGTGATTACTAAATAGCTTAGTAATTATTTTAACTCATTACCAATTTGGAAAATTTTGATTTGTTATTAGCACATTGAATATTGTGAATAAATAAGAAAAAAAACATTGTGAAGAGCCCTGATATACTCCAAGAATAGCTTCCATAAACACTGATAACCCTTACCTGCCATCTTAGATATTTGTAATCGGTGTGTCCAACGTACAGACTCTTGGTTGTGAACGCGTACGGCTGCACCTCTACGTCCGCGCGGGTTATCTGCAAACGGGACAAATTAATACAATATTTTCGACAAATATAAACATAAAAAAACTTTTCTCTTAATCAATAAAAGACCACCGTCTATTATAAAAGATTAGTATTAATAAACCAATGCTCATATTTTGACAGATTTACAATATGAGAGCGATAGCCAGGTTCAAATAAACTACCACCAACCAAACTACTCAACATGTAGCTCCGGAATGGAACCAGGAACCTTCGCGTTACAAAGCAAGTTTTATGGCTTCTGAACCATAGAGGCATAAAATAATTAAGTATTGAAGGTTGGTGACAAAGAACTTTTCGGAATGATCCTAAACAACTAAAATCAAAAGAGTAAGTACATAACATTGACTAGCTATACCGGTGACATCTGTCTAAGAATAAGTAACTTAAACTAAAGACACCAGGGTATGAAGATACACAAAGATGAAGATGTTGAAGTTGTATCAGAAGAAATCTGACCTCCTCTAAATAGATTAGAAAGAGGCAGTAACACATTTTTTTAATGTTTAATTTCTTAATACTTTACCTTATTGATGAAGCTAGATTTTCCAACGTTGGGGAAACCGCAGATGATGATTGTGCGCGTGTAGGGATCTATTGACGGCAGCCTGGCTAAATGTTGACGCACCTGGGTGAAATAATAACGAGGAAATATTCGTTTTATTTCTATTACTATATACATTTCCAGTACCCATCACAGATTATAAATTTACAATTAAATGTATCAAAAGGCCATGACTTTAGTCTTTTAAATAAATCTTTTAAGTAACAAAATTAAAAATACATTCAGCATCATATATTGTTCAAAAAGCACACAACTATAGGTAGAGACAAAATAAGCTTTTTATAGCATAAATGTGTGTACGTAGTTTACCTGTTCCAGGTATGTAAGATTTGCACCCTGACGTTTCATAATGGTCGCCATACGACCCAACGCGGCGCGTTTGAGCTGCTTGCAACGGTACAAAGAGTCACCATACTTGAGTAATCTTACATAATCTTTTGCTACACTGTAAAATAAATACAATGTAATGTAAGCAATTAATGTGTTTAAATTTTAATTACTTTCCTATGATTTGAAACTTTGCAATTATTATATTATATGTTCTATACTCTATTATAATATATTGCATTTCATTATACCATTAACTAGTCATTGCAGTTCTACAAAAAAAATGTTCTAATAAACCAAAAAAAAAATCTTATTAAGAAGCTGATTTTACTTATCAATAAGATGGCGTGCTGTATTAAGTTGTCCAAGACCGAGTTTGTAATGATCCTTGTCATACAGGACATTCATAAGGTCTGCATAGAAGGGGTGAACATCATCCAATTTGGGAAATTCCTGAAATGTAACTATTAGTGTTAAATGGACTTGTAATTAAATTGTATTTTTGACTAAATCTTAAAGAATTTATGTGAATAAAATGATTTTAAAAATCTTTGTAATAATCACTGCATTCTATTGTGCAATGTAATACACATACTTACACATATACTTTAATTCTACATCTAATGAGGAAAGATCATAATATTTTTCCAAAAATAATAATGATTGTTATTTTTTATTTTCTAATTTCTTTATGATCAATATTGAAATGATTGCTTATCACAGTCATGAACTTTACTAACATATTTATTTCTCCAACAGACGGTAGTCATACAAAACTACAACATTTCAAAGTTTTCTTTTGATTTAAAAATCAAGATTCTTTATCATTCTTACCTGAATAATCCTTGATAGTCGGTCATGAAAGTTTTGTTGTGTAAATTTAACTTTTCTAATATAAAAGGCACGTATACGTGTTATTTTATAATGCTTATGCACAACTGTGGGGGTTTTCCTTTGAGTTTTCGAAAGTATAATATCAATAAAGTCCTAGAAATAAAACGTTTATAGGTTAGCTCTATTAACAACAAGAAAAAAATATTTTGTGTACTTTAGATAGTTTCACCTTTGCTGTGGGGACCACTGCAATCTTCTTGAAGTTGTACAAACTCATTTTGACTTATTTTGTTATTGTTTTAAATAAATATAACTAACGCAGACTCCACACGTAAACACGTGCAGATCTGCGTATTTAAAAAGACATAACATCCGTCATGAGATAATAACAATGTCAAACTGTCAAAAGTGTTGTTATAATAAATTTTATGTATCTTTTAAAGTATAGTATTTAAGTAAAAACATGATTTATCATTAATAATTTAATTATGTCCATAAAATATTTAGTTTATTTTTGTTAATGAGTTTTAATTCATGTTATTTTATGACTATTTTTTTAGTAATAATATTCAACTCTAACCACTTCAGTCAGCTAGTATTTACGCCAGAAATATCAATAAAAATATAAATATGTTACACTGTTATTGTATCATGTATTAAATAATTCTCAAAATAGTTTATTTGAAGTTAACTTTCCCTTTGCAATGTAAAACATGGCAATAAAAATTCAATGTCATTGACATTTTTCCTATAAGCATTTTCTTTTCTTAACTCCTTTCATTGCTAGAAAAAACTTCAAAAGGTTAAGGAGTATATTGAAATATGAATAATCAAAAGTGAATAAGGAGAACATTTTTTCATTCCCATATTGTATACGGATACGTGTGAACTCCTGTAAGTATAAATATTGCATCATTATGCTTTTGTTTCTCTCAAGTCGACCGGTGTCATCTCGTGAAAATTTTACAATACGTTGCTTCATTAAAAATAATATTATTATAAAATCTTCTCGTCGACACCTCTTCGACGTGTACGAGCCTTGTTAGAATTTAATATTGTTTTTAACTTTGAAAGAGTACACGCATGTGCACTACCCTACGCATGTAGGCGTAATTCCTTTTTCTTCGATAGTCATGACTAAAAATTACTTAGCGGCATTTATTACATAGTTTTTTTTTAATTTAACACAATATTAAGGTTTGACATAAGATAAGGATAGTAATGAACCGAAATCTTTTATTATGATAAGTGCTTAATATTTCACAATAAGTAATTTTAATCTGATTTACTTAAACAGTGAGTGCTGTGTTATATTCCAGGATAAATATAAACATATCAAGAAAAATGTATTCAAGACTCAACCATTTTAGAATTGTACCAAATCGTCTACTCTTATCACATCGCGGGTACAGTGGAAGTATATTGAAGAAAAAAGAGTTTTTAGGAAAAAGTCTACAACCAGGGAAAGTTTCCCATGGCTTTATATGTTCTGATGTGGAACATATTCAAGAGTATAATATGACTGCTTACTTTCTCACTCATGAAATAACAAAAACTCAATACCTACATTTAGAGAGAGATGATTCTAATAATGTGTTCTCTATAGGATTTCGGACTACACCTCTGGATTCTATGGGCACTCCACATATATTGGAACACACAGTCCTTTGTGGATCTGAGAAGTACCCAGTGAGAGATCCTTTCTTTAAAATGCTTAACAGATCTTTAGCTACCTTTATGAATGCTTTGACAGGCCCTGATTATACATTTTACCCATTTTCTTCACAAAATGAATTAGATTATAGAAATCTCCAAAAAGTGTATTCAGATGCTGTTTTCAGACCAAATTTAGCCAGACTTGATTTTCTACAAGAAGGATGGAGGCTGGAACATTCCAATTTAGAAAATAATTCCTCTGATCTTGTATTTAAAGGTGTAGTTTACAATGAAATGAAAGGTGCATTTTCAGAAACAAGTTCACTATTTGGACAGAAATTCATGAACCAAATATTACCACAGGGTACTTATGGTTTTGTATCTGGAGGTGACCCATTATGCATCCCGGAGTTGACACATGACCATTTAAAGAATTTCCATGCTACTCACTATCATCCAAGTAATGCAAGAATTTATTCTTATGGAAACTTTCCCCTAGAAGCTAACTTAAAATTCCTCAATGAAGCATATTTAAGTCAATATGAATATTTAAATCCTGAACATACTACAGTTGCACCACAAGAAAGGTGGCAAGAGCCTAAAAGGTCAACAATTTCTTGTAGAGTTGACCAATACGGAGGGCCTGTGGAAAAACAAAACCAAATTGCGATAGGTTATGTGATGTCAGACATCACAGAAATTTATGAGACATTTATGCTCTCAGCACTTGCCGAGTTAATGATAATAGGACCTAATTCAGCTTTCTACAAGAGCCTCATTGAGAAGAACATATCAGGTGGCTACAATTCTTTAACCGGCTATGACAATCAGATTAGGGATACACTGTTTGTTGTTGGTCTAAGAGATGTTGAGCAGAAAAACTTTGAATTAGTTGAAAACATTGCTAATGAAACTATTGAACAAATATATGAGAATGGTTTTGCAAAAGATCATATAGAGAGTGTACTGCACGGTTTTGAATTGGCGATAAAACATCAGTCACCTAAATTTGGTCTTAATCTACTATTTAATTTAATGCCTCTATGGAACCATAACGGTCCTGTATTGAATGCTTTAAAAGTAAACCAATTGCTTGAGAAACTGAAAATAAACCTTCAAGATCAAGACTGCGTTAAGGATGTTATCAACAAATTCTTTTTGTCTAACAAACATCAATTGATTATGACTATGCAGCCTGATCCAAAGTTTGATGAGACATTCAATGTTGCTGAACAGGAATTACTGAAAATGAAAGTTGAAGCATTGACTGACACTGAGAAGAAACTTGTTTATGATGATGGATTAGAATTGTTAGATGCTCAGAAAAAGCCACAGGACCTGGATGTGTTGCCCTGTTTGAAAATTGATGAAATAACCCTTACCAAAACAGCACCACCGTTAAAGCACACTGTTTCTGGCTCAATACCACTACAACTTTGTGAAGCGAACACTAATTGTGTCACTTATTTCAAAGGTGTTCTGGGAACAGAGGCGTTGAATGATAAACAAATTGAGCTGTTGCCATTTTTCAACTACTCTATTGATAAATTTGATACAAAGTCCTACAACTACAGAGACTTTGATCAATATGTAAGCAAAAGTACCTCGGGGTTGAGTTTTATAACTCATGTTACAGAGCATATAGACCAGCATGGACAGTACGAACAAGGTATTTTGCTCAGTAGCCACTGCCTTGATGAAAACTTACCTAAAATGCTTGATATATGGAGTGAAATTTTCAGAAAGCCTAATTTTGGAAATGAGGAAAGAATGAAAATGCTTTTAAACAATTACTGCTCATCTCTAACCAGCGGAATTATTGATAACGGTCACACATACGCTATGCAAGCCGCTCGTTCTTTAATATCATCAGTGGATGAGTGCAAGGAAAATTTATTAGGTTTACACCATGTGATGAACATGCAAACCGTTCAGAAACAATATAACATCAATGAAATACAAACGATGGTGGATGAAATCGCTGAACTATTACTCACAGGAAACAACTTAAGAGCCGCCTTTCACTATAGTAACACAAATGATGACTTGTATGATAAAGTTGATAGCTTCTGCAATAGTTTGAGCAGCGTTGACGAAAACAAGGACGTCAACCGCATCAACTGGGTGGAGTCCAAACAAATGCCAAAAGAAAAAAGTGGTTTACACATCTCTATGAACATACCTGTTAATTTCTGTGCAAAAGTAATTCAAACAGTACCCTATACCGACCCAGATTACCCAAAACTTCGAGTGTTATCCAGATTTTTGACTTCTAAATATCTTCATCCAATTGTCAGAGAACAAAATGGTGCATACGGTGGCGGTGCTTTGCTGACTCTAGATGGAATTTTCAACTTCTATTCATACAGAGATCCCAACTCTCGTAAAACTCTAGATGTATATGATGAAACCACTACATGGATGAATGAGAATACAAGTCTTTTGGATGACCAAAATCTATTTGAAGCTAAACTATCAATATTGCAGCAGATGGACCAACCAGTGTCTGAATACATGAAAGGTATAGACTTATTCCTTTATGGGCTATCATTTGACATTTGGCAGACACAAAGAGAGAGGGTGCTGGCCGTAACAAAGGAAGATTTGATCGAAGTGTGCCATAAATATCTAACGGCCGATAGATGGGCGGCGAAATGCGTGATCGGAGATGGAGCCTCCCAACAGATACAGAAGGAAGATGAAGTTTGGAAAAATTTAAGCGGACCACAGCAGTAAACCAATGAGACGTCTGCGAGAAGACTGTACTTAATGTATCATGTTACATTAAAAGTAAGAGTTTTGATTTTATGTGCAGGGAAAGAGCGAAGTGTATGTTATTGTGAAGTAATTATAAATGTTTAGAGAGTCCCCATCTGGTAATGTGGTGTTAACTTAATGCATTAAGGGTAGACGGACAAAGATTTCTTCTTGACCACATCGCTATTATTTTTCATTATCGGGTCTGTTTCTTAGAATTATCAATATTGTATTCACTTGCACTGTATTTAATTTGTTAGAATTTTATTATTTTTAATGATGTGGTTTGAAAATGTAGCGTTTATTTAATGAATATTAAGACTGTTAATAAATAATAATAATTTAATTTATTTTATTTAACTCATCTCCTCATTGTTTCATTAAGATGGCGCGATTCGTTTCTTCCTTCACTATAAACGATAACGTTTTATAATAGTCAGAGTTTCTGTGTAAACGTGATTTGGTAATGGATCGCCGCTTGCTATAAATTGGTATCAAGTTGTACTAATAAGAAACTACTGGTTGCTTCAATTGTATTTACTAGAGATTTACAAAGTTTATACATTTTCACAATTCGCAATTGTGTCAATTTTTTAACTTCTTCAATGTAGTGCTAACACTAAACTTTTCTCATTGAAGTAGTTTTCTCATAAAACAGTTGATCGGTATAAATGTTTATCGTGAAGTTAAGCAGACTTAAGAAAAGTTTTAACCGCGAAATATTAGTAAATTTATATTCTTTCTGTAGTTTTGTTGATTAGGAACTTGGTTAAGCAAAATTACTGCTATCTTGAAACTGAACAGGCTATTTCATATTACCATTTACCAAACTTTGTTAATAATTTGAAAAATTAATAAAACATGAATATTGATCGACGATATGCAAGCGCTATACCTACCGATCGGTGTGGAGATCTCAGGGGCATCATATGTCCAGCAGTAACTATCTATGGCCTAATGACGATGATGATTGCTTACAACTAAGCTCCGTATCTATATGCTGTGTATTAATTTCAGATATAAGAAATGACTCTACCGAAACATTTTGATAACTATGAGGCTTACTTTGAGCAATGCACGGAGTTCTTCGAAGAGTATCAACAGTTGTATAATTTTGCCAACACGGACATACTCGTCAAAGGTGTTTTAGACGGCATACGCATCGATAACCTCGAAAGCATTGATGTTTATAAAGATGACTTAAATATTCGCAGTGAAATAAAAGGCGACATGTTCATTGATGATTTTTTCGATAAACTCGATAAACTACACACAGATTATTATTTTGAGGAGCAAAATGTCGAATATAAGATCGATGCGCCTCTGGGCCCGAAGAAAAAGCATGAGATCGTTTACTTGGCGAATGAAATCGGAAAGCTATGCAATAAACTTGGATGTGATACAGTCGTTGACTTTGGTTCGGGATTGGTGAGCTACTTTCAATTCAAAATTACAGACACGAAACTAGTTAATTAAAATTATGGAGTCGTATTTTGTTTTAGTTATTCTGATTGGAAGATAACATGATGAAGAGTTTTTTTTTGGAATTAAAAACAAAATCAAGCAAATGCTTTTTTTTGTCAACTAACGCTTTTGTATGTTTCTAATAAAAAAAAAATTAAAGACAAAATTTGTAACAATGAATTAAAACTTAAAACAGTTTTTTTTATTCTACCAGGAATACGTATAGCTAACGTTAAACTCCTAATAAATGTAAAATAATTGTTTTTAAAAACCTCGACGGCGTTTTATTAAATTTAAAATTATCAATTGCAGGGATATCTCGATCAAGTGATATACGATAGGACGAAGTATAATGTTCTCGGTTTAGAATGTAATGAGAACCATTACGTTGGAGCGAAGAAGCGCCAAAATAAATACCACATTGATTCTACGAGTTGCGTCAAGTTCATAAAGCACAGGATTACCGATCAGTCCCATGTTAACATAGAAAAATTTTTGGATGATAAATTTACAAATTGTAGCGGTTTTTGTCTCACCGGCCTCCACGCTTGCGCGGATTTAACAGTTGATGCGATAAACACATTTCTAAAAATGCCTAAAGCAAAATCTATTATCTTAATGCCGTGCTGTTACCATAAAATGCGTTTGGATAATCTGTCTGACGAACGATTTGTAAATTTCCCGCTTAGCAATTGTCTCAAGGAGAAATATTTAAAAAATAGAGGGATTGAATATATGAGAATACCTTTCCTGAGGCTGGCGGCACAACCACATCTCATCAGTCAAAGTAACATAAAGAATTTGGTTTTCAATTTACTCGCGAGAGCCGTTTTACAAGTATACGCACATAAACGTAAGTACACTAAAAATTTTTATGTATCGAAATCGCGATAAATATTGTTAACAGTGTGACCACCACTTTTTTATCATACGGGGGAAAATCTTCTGAAGATACTTCTGGGGGAAGGCCGAGTGTGTGGGTTCTGTGCACTACAACCCCATCGGTGGTCACCTTCAGTACTTTGTAGTAATAAGGTTAATTTAAATCTTCTAAAGATGTCTCTCCGACCAACGTAGGTTGGCGTTAGTTTTAATAAACACCGACTAATAAATTAATTAATTTAAAGATACGTTACAAAAATAGAAAAGTCACTTTTATTGGAATTGAATTAATGTTTAAATTATGTACTGTTTCAGATAATTATAAAATAAAAAGGAAAAAACGAAAAGCGGTAAGAGTCAAAACAATTGAGAACAATTTTGAAATTTACGCTAACGACGCCTGTACCGAGGGATTTTCTTTTATTCGTGACAATGATCGTTTCTTAGGAATGACAGAAGCGACTGACCTAAGCCACCGAAACGAAACAACTCCAAAAATCATGCTTGAGGAGCTGAAATCAATTTGGCGCGAAATATCGCCGCTTACATTTAAGAAAGCCGCCATTTTCGTTTTATTACAGAACCATTTGCAACCTGTAATTGAAAATTTTATTTTATTGGATAGGATTGTGTATTTAAGGGAAAATGGCTTATTAAATACAACTTGCAAAAAGATAGTCGACGATAAAATATCTCCGAGGTGTTTAGCTTTATTTGCGTACAAATAAATATGTAAATGGAATACAAATTATTTTACCGTAACTAAACATTCCTCAATGGTACACAGCTGAACAAAGTTCTTATAGTTACCAATTTCTATGGATTTATTCTTCATAATAAAAATTGTCAGTCATACTGTCTTTGCAATACGAAGATATCGCTGCAAAACCGATGTATCTATTATATTTTAAATTAAAAAAATATGCAATAAGTATAAAATCTTGGCAGTGTAATATTTGACAGACTCACCTCGATAATGTAGTGAGTAAAAAATGTACTTCACATAGTTTTGTAGGAAACTTTACAGTTCGGCTACCTTAGAGTCAGTAGTTTATCCACCGCACTGGCCAATTGCGAGTAGGTAGGCCTCACATTAATTAGTTCCAAATATCTCTGCCAATTAAAATTTTATTCTGGTAAATAGGTATAGTAAAAATGAAATATGTAAAGTTAAACTTATTAAATCAAATCACCAAAGCTTGTGTATACAGTTTAGGAGTTAGCACACTACCGCAATATAGTATTACCACCAGTTAGAATAATTATTTAGACACTTAATTTAAATATTCTCTTTATTCATAATTAATACCGGTATCTACAATTACTTGTCTATTAACGTACGTCTTATACTAAATATAGAATGGCAATATTTCATATAAATTGTAAATAATGATACAAATAAATAATAAAACATGCAAACAAAATTCATATTTATTTACATCGATGACACTACTTTTTATTTATGTTATATTAAGGTCACCTTAATAATGTAATTAGAAATTACACATTAAATAAAATAAAATTACAAACATAACCTTTCTTTAAATAGTGAAAACATGTAACATTAACTAAGATTCAATTTAATTTCCAATTCATCATCATTTAAGTTCTTTAAAATGTTATTCTCTTTCTGCTGTGTTTCTGGTCTTCTTTTACCTTTTCTCTGCATAATTTGTTTTTTCCATTCAAGAGTTTTGTTTGTTTCTTCATGCTTTATAATTTCTCCAGTAGATGGATTAATAGGATACACTCCTTGTGGAGTTCTTTTCTTCTTAGACATATCCAAACCGTGCCGTCTTTTCATATGCTTATTGTAATTGGGCCAATTTGTAAAGTCTCTCTTGCAAATATCACAGGAATATGGTTTTATACCCGTATGCTGACGTAGATGCTGATTTAATATGGTTTTAAAGCGAAATTTTTTGTTGCAATAATTGCACATATAAGGCAATGAATCTGTGTGTATGATTTTATGTGAATTTAATTGTCTTTGTAAACGGAAACCTCTTCCGCATTGGTCACACGTATGAGGTTTATCACCATTGTGTATGCCCACATGGGCTTTTAGTTGCTTTGAAGTTTTAAAACTGCATTTACATATTTCACATTGGTATGGTCTTTCATTGTCATGCATCAACATGTGGCCGGCTAAGTTTTGTTTATTTAAAAAGCATTTACCACATTTCTCACATGTGTGTTCTCTCTTTCTGTCTGTGTGTATCAATAAATGTGTGTTAAGGGTTCCCTTTGTTTTAAAAGTCTTCTTGCAAATGATACAGGCTAAGCTGTTTACAGATTTAAGAGCAATGGGTATACCTCTTGATCGTTTATCTCTGTTAAATGTTTGATTGTGCTCATCAAGTTCAATGGAACTTTGAAACTCTGCAGTGCATCCTAGACATACATATTTAGTTCCGGGTGCATGCGCTACTCGCATGTGTACATGTAACTCATGGGGGAACATAAATTTGTTATTACATCTGTAACAGTAAAGTTTAAGATGTTTCCTATGTCTTTTAACATGAATGATGAACCTTTTCAAATGTAACTTTCTTATATTACAGTCATTGCATTTAAAAGCATTACAACATTGATGATATTGCATAGAGTGTATTTTAAGTTCGTCAATAGTGGAAAATTGGGTTTCACAATAAGCACATGTCCATAAATAATCATTCCAAGTCAATTTAAGGTATTTTACGGAAGAAAAGTTTGAATTTTGGCTTCTCTCATTGACTCTGTTTTGACTTAATTTTTTTCCGTTTACTTTTAAATGCCCTGACACCACTGAACTATTATCTGCTGATTGTATTTCAATTTCTTGTTTAACATGTACACTGCAATCTGATTGGTTACCTAATTCATCTATTTGATCTTCATCTGTCGAGCACTTTTCTTTTTTTATTTGGTTTTCATAAAAATCCTTTAAAACATGCTGAGCTTTTTCAACTTCCACCACAAATTCAAAAGCTTTATTCAGACTTTCTATACATGAAAAGCATACCGTTTTTGGAAGCATTTCTTTAAAATTTGGGTAAAGAATATTTAGACGGGTTAACTTCTCCGTTATTTTATGTAAGTTCTCTTCGTCGTTTGGAATCTGCATCAACTCGCTGAAGCATTTTAGATGGGCACACAGTAGACAGTATGAGATTTTCTTGTTTTCCATTGTACTGTTTATAGTTCATACAATGTACTTAATTCTTTTAAGATATCTCAGTAGTCGAAAATTAATTGAAACGCAAGTAAAATAAAATGTAAACATAATAAATGAATTTGTTTAGTTTGATTTATTTATGTCAAAGTGACAGCTTTAACAGAACGACAGATGATAGAAGAACAAAGATTACGTACAGTAAATTAAATATTTATTTCTGTAGATGTACTCACGTATCTATACTTTTATCTTTTTGAGATTTATATAATATTTTTAATAATTTTCGTAAACCAAAAACGATGGTAATATATGATTTTTTTAAAAAAAGGATCTATAATATTTTCGTTTTTATAAAATGCTGTACATCTTTTTTTCTGTACGTCGGTAGGATTTTACTGGTGGTAGGTCTCTTTTGCCGGAGACAGTCTAAGTAGGTATCACCACAGCTCCTGCTTTTGCCGCCAAACAATACTGTACAAACATTACTGTGTACGTTAGTGAAATTACGGGGGTAACGAGATTAAACTCGTTGTTTTAAGGCATGGTGCAGTGTATACCTTCTTAACTAGCCACTCGTTATGGGTAAGCGTATCATTTACCATCAGGTGACCGTCCCATTCGGCACGTAGAATAACAAAAATAATATCTATGCGAGTTATGACTTTAAATGTTATAACTTGAATGTAGAAGAAAGGAGCAATAAATACAAGAGTCTATGCTTCCATATATAAAATATATTGCAATAATTTTGTTTTAAGTTCAAACAGCTAAAAGTACATAATTTTTTTCATTATGTACATACAATATATCATTTGTCTGATAAAATATTTAAAGTGTTGCTGTAAATGTTTTTTATATTAATTATAAATATACTATGTAATACTTAGGTACTTATATAAACAACAATACTGAAGTACCCGGCACTCAATTTTTTATCTTTAATCAGCTAAACCATGATCACAATTTCACTAGTGATAACATGGTTGTTGATGGAGGAGCACGTCTTTATGACAAAGTATCTCCAATATAATGGTGGTAGTTAACTAGTCATCAATCAAATTTCACGTGTATCTCTAGAATCACACTAGACACCTCCGTGTTGTACTAATAAATAAATTTAAATAAAGAGATTATAAAAGAAAGCTACTCTGTGATGATTTCATATGTGATGATATTAGCCTCTATGTCCTTTTTTTCTAAGCTGGATCTTCTTTCTTAATCAATTTCTTCTTTCCTCTCTTCCCCGGTATCATTATTTTCGTCTTCCACTCCTCAGTACCAGCATCTTTCAACTGCACAATCTGCCCTGTCTCAGGGTTAATAGGAAAAACACCATCCGGTGTAATTTTCTTCTTAGATGTATCTGTGCCGTGTCTCCGTTTCATGTGTTTGTTGTAATTTGACCAATTAGTGAACTCCATACCGCAATTCTGACAGGCATACGGCTTAGCACCTGTGTGCTGCCGTTCGTGATTCTTAAGAATTTGTTTGAAACGGAATGCTTTATTACAATATACGCAGACATAGGGCATGGCATCAGTGTGAATGATCTTGTGCGCGTTTAGTTGGTACTGCAGCCTGAAACAACGTCCGCACTGTTCACAGGAAAATGGTTTAACCCCGGAGTGCATCTCCACGTGTCTACGTAACATGTTTGGGAATAAGAACGATTTGTTGCATATTCTGCATATGTGCGGTCTTATTTGATCGTGTGACATAATATGTGATGTCAGGGTGCCTTTATTGTAGAACATTTTACCGCATCTGTCGCATGTGTAGTTTCTCTTGCGGTCATTTGTGTGAATTTTCATATGGTCCCGCAAACTGTTAGGATTCTTGTAAATTTTTTTACACAACTCGCAAGTGAGATCAGCAACCGTGATTGGGGTGCCGCGTTTCCTCCGAGGTTTACGTTTTGGCTTTACAGAATTGTATTCACCTAAATGCTTCTGCAAAGCGTCCTCATTCTTTAGAATTTCACCGCATAGTCCACAAGGGACTTCTAATTTTACAAGATGCGTTGCAACATGTGTGTTAAGGGAGTCCTCTGCAACTTGGGCATCACAGTAGTGGCATCTCTTTCTGAAATGAAAGGTCCTTACTGAAAATCATGTAACATGGACTATTCAGTGTTACACTTTTAAGTTAACACTTATATAAGGTTTTGATTATTGAAAGATATTGTGATGAATTAACTTCATGTGAATTTATAAAACAGAAAAAAAGTTTAAATAAAATGCAATTGTTTCCATGAAAGTGAAAAAAAGTATAATATACAATTGACTACCAAATTTAATTGTAACAGAGAATTTAAATATCATTCAAGTTTATTTAGATTTCCTTAACTAAGTTAGGAGAAATTTAACTAATAATTTTAAGTAAATACTGGTACATTCCACTCTCTTTGATAGTCAAAACTAAAAAAAACTAACCAATACCTCAGTCTTCTCCTGTGTCTCCTCACATGCTTTATGAAAGACTCAAAGTCGCTCTTAGCATAACTCTTACAATCAATGCAGACAAAAGCATTACACTTTCCATGAGCTATTTTGGAGTGAGATCTTAATGTTGGTAAGTCTAAGAACTCAATGTTGCAGTGTGCACATATCCACGGATAATTCTTCCATTGCGGAACTATACTTTTATTTCTGTCTGTGACCTCTCTGGCATAGATTGTAACGTCTGTTGAATATGGCACATCACATATAGTTGCACCAAGTATATCTTGGACTTTAAGTGTTTTATCAACATTTATATCGGACGGACTTTTTTCTGAGAAGATTTTTTCTACTTTATTTATGGCTACCTCATCTTTGGGCTCTGGTTTCACACAAACATTGTCTACATTTATGATTAACTTGTCGTCGAGTGAGTCCTCCTCTTTTATCAACGGCGATACCTCTGCATATGAATCCGGTGATACGTAATCATCAAATCCTGATCTATCGTCATCAGAGAGGTCTGCCTTCGTGCAATTATTGGTTGTGAATAAATTTAATAATGTCTCCTGCGATCTTTTCACCTTATCCAGAAATTCAAAAGCTT
The DNA here is from genome assembly GCA_029286795.1 of Byasa hedistus. Classification (NCBI taxonomy): domain Eukaryota; kingdom Metazoa; phylum Arthropoda; class Insecta; order Lepidoptera; family Papilionidae; genus Byasa; species Byasa hedistus. Next base: position 7,852,217 of record JAGSMW010000028.1, read on the forward strand.
TGTTTAAAGAATCGTAGCATACAAAACAAACAGTCTTAGGCAAGATGTTATTATTGCTGGATATATCGACGTAAGTAGCATTTAAGAATGTTAATTTGTCTAATATTTCTTCGTACTTCTCATTGATTTTAATTAAGTTTAACACTTTATCTGATGGTTTTGGTTCTGCACATAATCGACAGTAGGAAAAAGTAGGTTCAACCTCGGCCATAGTAATTTCATTAACTCATTATATAATATTTAATTTTAATTTCAATGCATAATACTGACGGATAACTAAATCACAAATTTGTCATACAAAACAAACCATAACCTGTTTTTTTAATGACTGTTTGCCACAGATAATAAAGTTACATACACTGTGGGTTGCACGGTACGGTAGCACGAATATACGCGTACCAATTGCTTCATAGTCGCGTTTCATGGTGAAAATTTTCAAGTATTTAATACCACAACGGTTTATTTTTATTTTTTGCTGTTAACATTGTGTGCAATGAATACTAAACAAATTCAAGTTACCTAATTCTAAAATAAAAACTGAGAAAACTAAAATACACCTGACGATTAGTATTTTTGTTTTAAAAGTTTGCCGTTTAAATCGTTGGAATTAGTTTTCGATGTATCAAAATTCTGTAAAATATTTTTAAATTAAAAATACTTTGTAGTATTTTGAATCAAAATACTTTATAGTATTTTAAAATCCTGTTTCCAGTCCTGGTATGTAAAACAAAAAAGGAGTAACCTGATCTCGAGTTTTGCTTGTACCGCCTTTTCGTTTCTTTTCTCGACGAACATTTACATTTATATACAACACAAATGTCTGTAAACTTCCATAAAAGTCGGCAATGCATCTGCGACCTAGAGGCGTCCGTGATCACCTTCAATCATGTGATGTGATCGCTCGTTTGCCCACATTCGTTACAACAAAACCTACTGTACTCATTGTATCACTAAACATTATGTAAAATTGCGATTGTGACTCCACACATCGTATCTGTAGTACAGATTGTATTTTTTTAATATAGTCTAAGTCAAAAAAATATTATTTCGAGTCTTTATCGTAGGATTTTAATTTTTATCAGAGTTTAGAGATTTACTAAATCAAATATTCTCTCGAAATTAAACATTACAAAACTACTGTTCACTTTTTATTTATGAAAAAGTAGGGAGAAATTATTAAACACTAGCTGACCCGACAGACTTCGTTCTGTCAAGAAAAATTAGAATGTTCTTTGTTTCTGCCTATTTTATAGCCGCGGCAAAAAAGTCTCCTGAACAGAGCCGTCACCCTGGTTATGGGCGGTGTGTGGTGTTTAGCACTATATATATACATCTAATAACTATTGGGGTACAGGTTCCAGAAGTGTGGCCAAAGTTATAATTAAAGTACATAAGTTATATTTACTATAATCATTTTTTAGGAACAAATAACTGTCACATTCCTAATCTTTTTGACAGAATGTAGTCTGTCAGGTCCGCCAGATGGTAACGCGGTTTGTGCTCGACTGATGTATTGACGTGTAAACGAATGCATTTTATGTCGCGCGCCGGAACTAAAACAAAAGAAATAATATCGCGAAGCCGATCAAATTGAAAATCAGTATGGTGGATCTTTAGCACTTACATTTTGTGACTATTTATGTTATTATTTCATTCGTTTTAATTTCGGCACGCGGCGTTAGAACCTCCGCCGCGCATACGCACTCTGTTTTGATAGAATAATTGAATGTGAACTTTTTGCAGCTTTAGCGTTACGAACTCACCTACATTGCTTAGACAGCAGTGAAAGCTTGTAATTTAATATGAACTAAGGAATTCAATTTGAATTCTTTATTCATGTTACAACTGTTTTTCATAACCTAAAAATATGATTGCATTAAAAATTATTTATATGAACTTTTGTTTGTTTGTTTCTGGTTTCTGGTTACTGGTTTCTGGTTACTGGTTTCTAGTTTCTGGTTTGTGGTTTCTAGTTTCTGGTTTCTGGTTACTGGTTACTGGTTTCTAGTTTCTGGTTTCTGGTTTGTGGTTTCTAGTTTCTGGTTTCTGGTTACTGGTTACTGGTTTCTAGTTTCTGGTTTCTGGTTTGTGGTTACTGGTTTCTAGTTTCTGGTTTGTGGTTTCTAGATTTCAAATATCAGATGCCAGAAGTCAGATTGCAATTTTCCATTTTCCATTTTCCATTTTCCATTTTCCATTTTTCATTTTCCATTTTTCATTTTTCTTTTTCATTTTTCATTTTTCATTTTCATTTTTCATTTTCATTTTTCATTTTTCATTTTTCATTTTTTCATTTTTCATTTTTCATTTTTTTCATTTTTTCATTTTTCATTTTTCATTTTTCATTTTTTTCATTTTTTTCATTTTTCATTTTTCATTTTTCATTTTTCATTTTTTCATTTTTCATTTTTCATTTTTCATTTTTCATTTTTAATTTTTCATTTTTCATTTTTCATTTTTCAGTTTTCATTTTTCATTTTTCATTTTTCATTTTTCATTTTTCATTTTTCATTTTTTCATTTTTCATTTTTCATTTTTATTTTTCATTTTCCATTTTTCATTTTTCATTTTTCTTTTTCATTTTTCAATTTTCAAATTTCAAATTTCCATTCTCCATTTTCCATTTTCCATTTTTCATTTTTCATTTTTCAGTTTTCATTTTTCAATTTTTTTTTCAATTTTTAGAGGTAAATAGTGTCACTATCACAAAAGATCAACAAAGTAAAGTTAAGACTTAACTACAATTTTGGACCAATCTGAACTTAGGACAGTGGTGTTCCTGCCTGAATTCTACAATCGCTGCACACGAACACACTTATTTACTGCATGATACACTCACATTGAACATTCAACTGCATTATGCACAAAAAATAAAAATGAACCGAGACAACGCGACCTTCACGTCCAGATTCCCGCTAAAGTTCGTAAAATATTATTCTTCTTCTCAATTGATGGTAGCCAGTGTCATGTGTAGACGAATAAAATAAAAGAATAAAAATCCTTAAAATATTGTCTTCGTGGTCAATTCATCCGCCATGTTCCTTTCTTTTCTCGTAAAATATTATAATTGCAACCAGTAATTGTTGGTTGTCAATATCAAATGTCATAATCAAAAATATTCTTTTAAATTGTATTTGGTTTCTAAATGACGGGACAAACTTCAAATGTTTGACGTTTTATGTATCTAAAGTAAGGTGACCAGACGTTTCGCTTTTTCACAATTAATTCCGCGTCACGCAACGTTTTTCAAAAGTCCTGACTTTTAGAATTAAGTTAAATTTTATATTTACGAAAATCATTGTTTTGCGTAAGACGTTGCTTTTGCTACCCAGTTACATTGTATTTGTCTCTCAGATGATACACTTCGTGTTCTGCTTCTTGCTATAGAAAATTAAGGTATATTTCATATATACATAAATTTTCTTAAGCTAAGCTTAAAATACTTGTAATCTTAAAATTTTATATTATTGACAAAAAGTATGTCACCGAGCTTACCCCTAAAAGAAATTTAGATAGAAATATGTCAAAGAATAAAATATTATACATTTTTGTATTTATAAACTGTACTTATGTTAAAACTAAAAAAACTATTACGATATTATTATTCCTTCAGAGTTGTCCCGCTTTGCCTATCTAAAAATCTGGTCACCTCAATAAAAAAGAGAAATTGTTGTTTTTACCATATTCCAGGCACTTTTCACTTTTTTCCATATTTTCTCACCTTACTAACCTTCCCTGGACTTCCACGAATAATTCAAGACCACATTTAGCCAAATCGGTCCAGCCGTTCTCGAGTTTTAGCGAGACTAACGAACAGCAATTCATTTTTATTATATAGATTTGAATATTGAAATTCATTAAATAATAATAAATACTCTTTATTGCACTCAGAGTAAAGTAATGAACAGACAAATTTATGAATAATGACAATGTACAATGGTACAAATATTTCGATGTTTTTTTTTTTCATTAATTGAATAGTTAAGTAAATAAAAATGTAATCTTGCATTTGTTAATGGTTTGTAACACCTTTTAATTATATTTTGATAGTATATTTATAACGTTGTTACCTATGAGGGCTAAGCAACGTATAATGCTCTATTACAACAAATTTAACGTTTTGTGTTTGTGTAATTTAATATAAAACAAACAACGTATTCAAACATTTTTATGAAACCGTTATATATTTTTTGGAATACTGGTTTTTGATATTATACTTGTGTAAAATAAACAGTAGTGGTAAATATTTTCCATTAACGAGACTGTCTTCAAAATCAAAAATTAGTTCTAATCTTTGTATCGTCCTCTTAAAAGCCTAGATCGGCTGACTTTTGCATTCATATAAATATTATTTGCAGTGTAACTATGAATAAATAATTAACAACTAATTAGTGAACTTTATTGTGTCAAATATCAATACATACACATTCTACAATACAAACATACATAATAGAAGCAAATTTTTTTTTTTATAACATTAGGTAAGTAAACAAGTCGACAATCAAAAGAGATCATTCAAAGCCGTAAAATATTTAATGTACATTTAAAGAGAAAGCAAGAGCTTCAGTAAGCTATAAGATACGAGAAAAGCTAACACATATATACATAGACATTGCTTAAACACGTAGAACAGCGTGGTAGATTTAACATTTAAAAACATACATAGTTTAGATCGCTAGTAGTTTGTTTATTTGTAATATGCATAGTTTATCAATACATGCGTGTATTTTTTTCAAAAGTCATCTAAAGAAGTTTGAGGCAATTAATAAAAATAATATACCGAAATACAATGAATTATCGTTTCAGAAGCTACGAATTTAACATCCAATATTATACATAGTCGTAACTTCAGAATTCCTTACATTGTTATATCTTTACGTTCGCACCTAACAAAGCTAAAGTGAATAAAAGAAACTAGCCTAGATATAATGTAGGATAAGAATCAGTATTCACGATCACTATGTAGAATCCCGATAAATTGTACTGGTACGGGTAGAAAGTAGTAATTGTACTATGATTATTATGGTCTTAACCTCTTGCTCATCTTTCAGGAAATTATCTCTAAACATGATTAAACAGGTAAACATTTTGAATAGTTAAGCTTACGTAAGTAATTAAAATATTTAATAAATAAAAAGTATTCTAAATTATTTTTTGCGCGAGTGGAGTATTTGTGGTTTTCAAAGAATATATTATTTACCTACTATTTTTAATTATCTTTATATAACTATTACTAGCAAATATTATTCGGTGCATCTTCAATTAAACCGAGACATTAGTAAGATTATCCTAATCTTTTAACAAAAACGGCTTCTGCCTGAGCAAAACATACATTTAAGCAATCAATTCTTCTAGAAAACTTACATGTTTAAATTATGTAAACTGTCTCTTTTGGATGATGTGTTTGAAGATAATTAAACTAGATCATTGTGTCGGTGGATGTGTGCACATTTTGTGAATGGCAGAACAGAAGGTGTGGTTATTGGTATAGATCGTCATCAAATAGCGTGCTCGACATTTTTACAATTTCTTCATGTTCGACAAAAGATGATACGAAAAGCTTAATAACACTGCTATGCTTTGCGATTCTAACCGTATTGTAGTAATCTTTGCATTCCACGTTACCAAATATCTATAAATATCGTCTTAAAGAGTCAAATAACTAATAACTATCTTATTGGTAACTTAATCTACACTAAAATTATTTTATACAACTATTTGATATATTAATGTAATTATTGTCAGCACTGCAGCTTTCTTCCTTAGTAAATATCTAAATTTTTACATTTCCATATGCTAATTCTTAATAATTATTGATAAAATATAAATATTCTCTTATTTCTAAAATTATATACTCTATTAACAAATTACTAAGTGATTATTTTACTATATTTTATAAGCACATGTCTAAGAAAAGTAATCTGGATAATTCGTAACTACATCAAAAAGTCGTTATATAACTATGATAAATATTTTTTGTACAATATGATATTGATCGATTATTTTGCAAACGATAATTGTTTTCGTTAATACCACTAATAATAACTTTTGACGTATTTAATTTTGTAATTTAATAATTGATTATTAGCCAAGTGTCAGTATAGATTTGTATAGAAATGAAGAACGTGTAAATTTTTGAAACGGTCTTGGAGGTTATGTATATTCGTGGGAGAAATCTTCAAATCTCCGTAGTTTATTTATAATAATAAGATTTAAGTATAAGAAATTCTAGTTTTCACGTCAATAAGTATGCATGAAATGGGGTATTAGTTTTGACATTGCAGATTTTATAAAATGACTTTCAATTTGCTGTTACTACACGACATTTAGTCGACACTTGTTTTAATAATATTTAAAAAATAATATAGTATAAATTTAATATCAATCTATATACAAAGCAGAAAGTCATGTATATATATATTTTAGTATTGTAAGGGTTTGATATTCAGCGCAGATATACTAAAAAGAATGAATCAAAGCAAAACTTCTAATCTCCGACAAAGTCTAAATATTATGTTTTTATTATATTTGTTGCATTAATCCAAATAAAAGCTATGAATATTATAAAAGCACTGAAAGGCCTTTTACAAAGTTGACTGACCACCTGACAGTGACTATAGGTGTGGAGAAGTTTGGTGAAGGCCTATAATCAATAGAGATAGATATTGATTGGTGATGAATATTATAAAATGTTGCATACAGTAAATACTAAGATATTGCAATCATTTGAAACAATATTCATTGAAAGTACGTGGTATTTTAAAGCTATTATAAATAATTAAGAATTGCTTATATTTATTCAATAATAGTTAATCTACAATAATATTTTTGTTATATTTATAAACATTGTGCGTTTAAATTTCATTACACGAAGGTAGCGATAAAGCGAGCTTTAATAACTGGAACCTTTTTTTTTGTTGTTTTTATAATTTTTTTCAATGGCAACTACTAAAAATTATTTAATTTTGTTTATTAATAATTTACCACTATTCCTTAATTTCGTTATATTTACTTTAAAAAATAATCTACTTCGCGTATATTTATTAATATAGTATTTTTAACAATTTATAAATCTATTAATATACAGTATATTTACAATTCTTAAGTTTATTGGAAGACTTTCGTGATATTGTTTGTTGTGATAATTCTTGGTTGTATCCTAAGCCTAAAAAAATCATTGCAGCAAAATTTGTTGGAACAACAAAATACTGTTAAAGCGTATTTTTTAATACAAGAGCATCTGTTATGCATCAGTTTAAGCCTTTTATTGTAAAACTCAAAACGCATTAAATTTTTTTTTTAATTTTACAACAAAATGTAGACTAATAACACACTGTAATATTATCTTCATACTGAATATTATGTTGTTAAATTATTAGGTATGTATTTGATTTTAAAAATAACGCCTTCAATAAATTATTGACACTAAACGTGTTATTGAATAATTAAATATTCATTCGATGAAAAACGCATTTCAAGTTATTATCTATAACGATTTTTTAGTTACCCAAATACTGGAAATTATACTGTTTAAAAAAGTGACCGTAGGCATATTGCCATAGATATACAAATTTTGCTGCAATCATTTGCACTTAATTCATTCACACTCCCATACACACCTACTGTTTTTTTTATTTTAAACTAAATTAACACTTGATCTAATTCCAAATGAAGTCGAGGACGATGATTCTTGCTCGTCCAGAAGGCTCTGGCGCTCATGTGTTGACGGCCGTACTAAATTGATGCTGTTGCTGTTACGGCGGTAGATTCACAATTTGAGTGCGGTGGTAACTAGCCCGTCCAATTCAAACGTGTGGCCCCGAAATTGAAGCAGAGACCTCCGTGTTACAAGCCAAGGGACCACGGAGGCTGATCAATAAATAAGAAAGCTAATTGATTTTGGTTCCGTTGTAAACAAATTGTAAACTGCATATTTGATGTCCAGATGCCATCTATACAAAAATTAAGGAATACGAAGAAGTGTTCTTGCATTTCTTCTAGAATTTCGCATTTAGTCGAACTACATATTTATTATTTATATAAAAGCAAAGTATAAATATGTTATTTGTCCATTTTTTGGACTGCGATCAATGGGTTTTAGTGACGCGACATGATGCACGCCATATCGAGTCATTGTTTGTAATATCACATCATAAAGGACATGTATTTTCTATATTTATCACATAAATACAATATAATGACATAGAGTTGTTCACATTTTTAATGAAATTTAGAAAAGCGAAGTAAAAATAAAAAGTAAACACATAGAAACATCTTTAAATCCTTTCATTCCATCATTCACATTCATTATGACTATTTAATAAAAATAATGCCCATGTATGAGATGAAAAATTTCATTCATCATAGTATGACATAATACTAAAATATATAAGTTGGTTATCTTATTATACTTACAACTGTTTACAAATAAAATTTTGAGAACTAAGCTGTAACTCTTATCTTTATACCTTAGAACTATTTAAAGGTTGTTAAATTTTGTTTTAAACAAATAAACATACAAAATCCGAAGTAAAAAATAAATTAAAAATGTTTTAACTAAAAACAAGGGAAGTATTTAAGGTAATGTTTAATGGCTGTCTATTTTCATTAGTCTGTGCTATTTAGAACACTGTCAATTGTCTAGTACCACGGCCGCGAGCACTGCTGACATCATTTTTCTTTTGATCATTTCAATTAAGAGCGCGAAACTCTATGGATATCTTTTTTTTTTTATTCAACGCATGTGCACGTGTTTTAATTATTATTCCATTGATATGGATTATTATTAATGTGGATAATGTAATAAAATGTTGTTAAATTAAAAACAGTGCTGTTACATTTATTCGATTATTTGGTTGATTCATTGAAATAGATCAGTTTTTATTGAGATGATAAATAATCATTATTGTGGATAGTATCTTCTGATCATGTGAATGGCTGCTATTGCTGTATTTAATTGGTAAGTATTTTTTTAAAAGTCAAAAAGCAATTTTAAGTAGCTAAAGGGATATATAATTAAAAACTTTTTGCAGATATTTTTTTAAAACAAATTAAATAACTTTATGTTGTCTATGTGTCTAAGTATTATAATTTCTTAAAAGCGATTTACCTTTAATACATTTATATTTACAATATTTAAATCAATAAAAATCCGATATAACTAAGTGTCGGTATCTCCGGCTACACCGGTACTATCTACTGTAATACGACTTTTTTAAAATTGAAAAATTTAGGGAGTCGAAACAAACGTATTTCAAAGACCATCAGTTATTGTGATTTTCTTCCTAATTTCTCTTAGTTTTTGTGAAATCACAATAACGTGCTCGATGATTAATTGACTGGTAGGCTTGAAAGGAAGAAATAAAATAAAAAAAGAAAACAATGAAAATAATATTTAATAAGTGATAAGAAACAAAAAACTTAAATATTTATAAATATTGCATCATCCCTTTAATATATGTATAGGTGTAAAATAATTATACACCTAGTACGAGATAACTTTTGGCAATTACTTGGAAGTATTTTACAGTTTACAGTAAAACGTTATGTAGCAGTTTTTGAAAAGTTATTAGATAATTATTTGTTGCATTTATAAATGAAATTATAACGATAAGCAATTTCTTTACTTTCATATATTATAAGATTTGATATGTCTTATACGATCGTATATAAAGAAATTTATAATTCTTATTAATAGATATTCCTTAAAAGTGTATACAAATAAAAATATATATTTTAATGTGTAAAATGTTAGAAAGTGAAAAAAGAATAGTGTTTATTTTTAAATAAAATAATGTTTGTCAACATTTCGTTCACCTATCTTCGCGTGTAATTCCGTTGCCGTTGGTCATTATATCCCGGTCTACTGGAAGGGGCCGCGGTCGCAATTACATGCGGCGCCGCCCTGACCCTGGCGGCATTGCACATTGCACCAGGACGACCAGCCCTCAGCGGTGTTCAGAACCCTGGTGAAGGCCAGTTGAGGAGGAATTGTCGAACGATCGTTCTTTCGACATGCTGGGCAGCCTGATGGAAAGTTTGACAGCAGTCATTAATATATATGTTCTTGGTACGTCATATTTTATGTTGATCGGTAGAACACAGTGCAAATATCAGATGGTTGTGTGAGGCCCAGACTTTTTTACATCCGGCGACGGCTGAGTTAGATGAAGAAGTCCTTTCTCATCCCATTTGTAAGTGGATATCCGTTATCTTATAACTATATGTACAAAGGCCTTACCTGCTAGCACGTGTCCGTCTGTGACGCAGAAGGCCTCGCATATAGCAGTCCAATCTACATTCATACGTCCTTCAGCTTCCTTTTGTTTCTTCTCTGGACAACTGCACAGCGGTTCGCCTGTACGCACATTAAATCTTAACGTAATTAATATTTTGGCTATGATGTGTGACTGTCATGTCTTAAGTCACTCACCAAGTTGGTTATTGCAAAGCGTCGGACACACGTAGACCCTCGGCTCGCCGTACACCACCTCCGACTGGTTTCCACTGCTGAGGGCGGACTGAAGTCCCACGGGGATCATTTGGGGGCAGGTGGAGCCACAAGCATCGCCGCCGAGCCCTGATGCAAGCTTTTAATTATTATATATACAGAGTTGGCGATTAAGTTGCTCATTCATAATACACATACGTCTCATTACACAAATTTCATTAACTACAGCTTCATGTTAACCGCAACACAGTAAGGTTTATAAACTACTGTTTGACAGATGAACAAAACCGATGCTCTCTTACTTGTCTGCAGCAAGAGTAGTCCACAATTAGAAGGACTTCATTATTTATAAACAAGCAATAGCAACAATACAGTATTTAGTTTATATCATAAAGTTAATTTTAAATGAAATGTTATATGAAGCAGATTTTTCAATTACCGCGGTTTAGTTATAAAGGTAAGCTACAAAAATGTTGCTAATAATACCATATGTGATAAAATATCAACCATGACACCATAAATTGATTTCTCAACGACTTTATATCAATATAACACGTGGGGTTTCTTCATCTCTTTAAATAACAGACAAGTAAAGTCTTCGCTAAGGAATGATTCCAAAATTACGCAAAATTAAACTTTGATTCATTTACTGTTTTTACTAAAATCTATCATTGAAGTGATAGTAATACAATTAAATTCTTTGGATTAACGATACGATTACCATTTTTATTTTTTAATTATTTAAAAATGATAATTAGAAAAATTTTAAGTGAACGCATGATTTTGTCTTCTATTATCTATGCATTATATGTGTTTTAATCATTTGTTAGTTTTATAACGTTTTTCATTACAATGTTAATTGAAATTTTATTACTATTATAAATATTTCGCGTCTTTTAATAGTTTTTTTTTTCAAATGTTTTTAATCTTTAACTGTTATAAATGAATTGTTATAGATATAAAATTATTATGACCAAAAAGCTTATACTTTGGTGTATTTGGATGGTCCCAAGTATAAAAAAATCATACGTAATATTTAAAAATAAAGGTTCATTAGCCAACGTAACGTTATTTAATATGTTGCAATTTGATCTGATAAAATTTGAAACAAAGTTCATAATTTTCGTATAAAGTTAGCAGTTTATAAAAGCGTTACATTATATAAGTATGTGAGAGTTAAGAGGAATAAGTTGTAGTTAATTCTGAATAAATTTATTAACTGTTTCGCAACTGCTTCGTATTATTAAAGTTTTAATTCCGTCAAAAAAAATCGTTTTTTTTTTTAATAAATGTATAAAATTTGTCTCACCAAATTCGGTTCGGAGATCCAAGCTTGCATTCTTCTTCTGTTCTGCGTTCACGATCAACGGGCAATGCGCAAAGTAAAAAGAGGCAACACAAAAGAAAATAAAAGTGAAAAACTAAATATTGGACCTGCGTGACAGAGGTCCGCGCAGAGGCCCCTCCGGGCGGGCACTGATGGCACCCACTCATTCGCCCCCTGTCGGAACTGCGCCAGGTATATTCTATCCAACTCCCCCCTGTCGTACTTCAGCTGGAGCACCACTTCCGGCGTCTCGATCTTCCCCTCCCCCTCCCCGGTGCCGGCCAGCCCCATTGGCCGGGACTTGAACACCACGTCCTCCGATTCGCTGGCGCCGGGGTTGCAGAGGGCGAATGTTAAGCAGGACACGCCCACGAGGGTCGCAATTGTTTTTGCCTTCATCTGCGGCACAAAGGGTTCGAATTAAAAAAAAAAAACGTTCTTTGAACAGTCGCTTGCGATTGTTTTTGTTTTCTAATGTTTGCTCCTAAACAAAAGGAACGCGGAGCTTTGTTGGTTGAAGCTTTATTATAACATATTGAAAGAATAACATATTCCATTTTAACGTTTTTGAACGTACCGTAAACTGATTTATATTAGAAAAAACGATTTACAGAAACTAAATAAAATGGAGTGTCTGTTTGCAACAGTAAAATAACCGCTTTTTACCAAGTGCATTTCAATGTATACACGATACATATGCCTAAACCATATTTACTTAAAATTTTTGTCTGTCTGTCCGTTTGTTCCGGGTAATCTTTGAAACGGCTGGACCGATTTTGACGGGACTTTCTCTGGCAGATAGCTAATGTAACACAGAGTAACTAAGGCTACTTTTTTTTTGGAAAAATTTATAGGATCTCTCGAAAAAATATTAAAACCTAAAATATTCGGTTCAAAAAGGGAAGCTGTATACATTTTCTGTAACAATTTAAATACCACGTGTACGAAGTCGCGGGAAACAGCTAGCCTGTAATAAAAGCAAGGAAGTAGATATACAGAAGTATAGATAGACTCTCTAATAAGTTTTTCAGGTTTTTAAAATACATGACTTTATATTACAAACATACAATGGACTGTTACCAACATTAGTTCTAGTCTTTCGATGCTGTAATTATTTAACAGAATTCTGACTGACGGCATTTCAGAGCCTGAGTGTTCTGGATGAGCAAGCTTCACTATATTCTTCATAACTTAGTGAGTAAAGTAGTTTGTGGATAGGTGCGGTCTGATATGCTCAGTGTACTTATTTAAATTTTCTGTCAAGAACAGGTTACAGAATGAATTTCCAGTCGAAGGTTTCCTAAGTTACACAGTGAGGTTATAATTTTTAATGTTCCTCATCACGACCTTTAACATTTTTTAAATTTTGTGGATTTTAAAAAAATAGATACTTCTTTTTAATTTACAAAGTTTTAAAATACATTTCTTTAAAATATTTAAAATAGGCCTTTGTAACGATAACCATGAAACCTCTATTGTGTTTGACTTCCCAACCGCTGCACCGCGGCAACAAAGAGCTATTTTCATATCGAAAAGAGCTCACAGAAATATAAAGACCTTTTACGTTTTACAGTAATTGTATGAAAATTTGGATTATACAATAAAATGTAAGGATATGTTTTAATAACTTTAAATGACAAGGCGAATGATGATGTGATTGTGAAAGGTTTGATTCTATGAACAAAATATGTACTCTGGCTTCGGATTTGTCTATTTTACATACAGAAGTTTTTGACGTGACAACGTCTATTAAATTGGTATAAGATAGGACGCGCGTGCTGAGAAATGTCCCGCACATAAGTGGGCGTGGCTTACGCCGACCGCTAAGTCGGTATGCGTTTGCCCGAATTGGTTGAAAGTAAAAGATGTATTCTATTGCTCAATAATAATTAGAAATAAAATCCCTAACAAATATAATTGAGAGTTAGTATAACTTGATTTGTAACCCGATAAACATGTCAAACAAGAATAATAAAATTTATTATCAAAATTTTTTGTGATATAATTAATAGACGTTGTCACGTTAAAATACATAAGTGCCCTGCACATATAACCCAGAATTTTTTAATCTGTAGTTATCTAACACTCGGATTATTTCACACTGTGTTAAGTGATAATGAGGCCGTAGATGGCGAAGTGTGCTCGTCTAGACCATTGCAGGTCTCATATGTCGACAGCTGGATCGAAACGATACTTACTGCGGTAGGTTTATAATATTAGTTAGTAGATAGTCAGGTAGACTCTTAAACTATAACCTCGTGGCTCCAAGATCAAACTGGGGACTTTTGTGTTACTAATGAAACTGTTATACACAACGCTATATAGATAGTGTTAATATAACGCATCTTGTATATCAAAAAACACATTGTCAAGAAACATTTTTTTTATTGTTTGTAAAATTATGTCAAAAATCACTTTCTCATTAAGTCTGCTTCATCATCATAACTAGCGAATCTGCGTGCAATTTTCTGACAAAGGTTTTCCTAATATCATTCATATTATTAGAAACATCATCTATTCAAAATATAAATTCAATCTGTCATACCTCTCACATTCACACATCACTAGTCAGGGCTCTATAAATTAAATCAGCCACACCTCTCACATTTACACGTTACTAGTCAGAGCTCACACCTCGCAGACTACCCAAACACGAATGTAGAGAGAATCACAGTCATCCGCTATTTATAGCGAAACGACGTTACGGCATCCCCTCCCTTTTTCACTTTCAATCTTTTAAAATCAATACACCTACTATTTTACTAACAAAATGTCGGTAATCACAATTATTTTTCTCAATATCTAACAATATTTTTACTAGGTTAATGGGCTTTGTTTTCACCGACCACATCACCAATTAACACCAGGTGCAAGCATTAACCTTTAAGATAAAATATGTCGAAGAGTGTCAGTTACCAAGCTTAGATTAATTTCTCATCGTTTTGTTTCTTCATGCCGAAGAATCTTTTGATGTGCGCGGTTGACAAGCCGGAAAAGTAAACACGGATCCGTTACAGCCATTTCCATTTCTTGTGAAAAGTTTATATTCACAAGACAAATTGCGAACTGGAGCAAACGGAGCGCTGTCGTAGCTCACAGATTGAAGTGTATACAGTCGCAAATAAAACTGTGTACTGTAATAAATTAACAGCACTTATAATACTCCCACTATTGGGATTGGGTGCGTTTTATTAAGAATAGACTCAAGGCTTTTTCTACATCACGTCGACTAAGTCCAGTTTGGTTTTTTTTTATACTACTTTGCGACGAGACGAGCAAGACGTTCACCTGATGGTAAGTGATACGCTTGTCCATGACAACGTGGTGCTAGTTAAGATGGCACACACTGCACCACATTGCGCTCGTCGCCAGAGACATAAGGTGTTAAGTCTCGTTACCCCAGTAATTACACTAGCTACAGCAAAATTTGGTTGATCACATGTCCATTGCTTTTTTTTTTTATCCGGCAAGGGGAAATCTTCATGGATAGCCATAGGCCTGGGCCATATGGTATGCCTGACTCTGCTGAGAAGTTGACTCAGCAGCCTACGGACTAAAACCCACTTCTTTAGTCTCCTATCCTCTCTAGAACCGCTTGTGCATTACTTCAGAGAGGCTTTTGTCTTTTATCTTCTAGCTTCTTGTCTTTGTCTTTCATCTTTTTCCCTTACTCTTATTATCTTATTATTATTACATGTCCATTGCTGTAGTTCTCAGAACGTGTCGATTTCGTCTTGGTTTCTCTTCATTAGTTTTTCTCTTCACAAATTTAACTTGAGCGAGAGATGGGTTAAAGCATCTCTCTGTCCCATTGTTTCCTAAAGTGGGGCGTGCACCCCACAAGGGGGCAATTTGAAAATTGATCCGACATGATTTTTCTTATCGCTGTCTTTTGATAATGCAACGCTTTTTATAGGAACAAAAACTTAACGCAACTTTTTGTTAAATAACAGTTTTAAGTAGTAATTATATGCAGTAATTTTTTTTTTCAAAAAAAAAATCTTATTTTATAAATTCATATCTTATGTTTCGACAGCATATTTACAGAAATTATTTTAAAAAACTACCGTTTAGTTACTTATCGTTTACTTAGTGCAATGAAAGTTTTTTAAAAAAAATTGGGAAACACTGTTCTAGCCATTCGCTAATAAAGCTTCTGCGACAGGGTAAGAGTTCCAAAGAAAACTTATCCTTGTATCTTTTTAGGACACTCCAGGATTTTTCTTCCTCACCCATATGAGATACGATTATAGGTTTAAGTTTAAGTGTAAATTGTGAATAGTTGTTATGTGTCGCCGTCAGTACCAGCTGCGGCTGTAGGTCGTGAGATACATTTTCGCTCTAGATTGCAAAACTTAAAGTTCTTACGTCTAAGTTTGTTTGCACGATCTACTTGATGTATATATAACTCAATTACAAAGTGATTGTTGTAATAAAACTAACATTATTATCAACAAACCACTCAGTACACTCCCGGACACATCTGTCGGCCCACCTAGTGTATAAAAGTTTTAACGGTGCCTAGCTAAAAATAAATGTTAGGTGGAGCAATAAGTTTTAATGCAGTTTTAAAGCTGATTTTTTGGTCAACCTTTATGTATGTTTTTTTTTTAATTTTGAATAATGATTATGAAAAAAAAACGAAAATTCGAGTCTGTTCATTGTTTTCAACGACCCAGGAATGGAGAAAACTTTTTTATTTCGCACAAGTTGGATTTTTTTTTTGATGTGTCCGATTATTGGTTCCATAAAAAGGCAAATCTAAACTTAGAGCCAGTTTTGACCAAAAAATTTGGATACTCTGCCTGAAATTGTCGCCCAAGTTGTAAAACTTCTGCCGGCCAAATCAATTCGAAATTACAAAAACAATAAAAAAAAAAACCTACATAAGGGTTGACCAATAAATCTGCTTCAAAACTGCATTAAAACTTATTGCTCCACCTAACATTTATTTTTAACTAGACACCGTCAAAACTTTTAAACACTAGGTGGGCCGATAGATGTGTCCGGGAGTATAGTTGGAAGTAATCAATGAACATGTTAATTCAAATGTTGAAGCAACGAGACGAGCAGGAAGCTCACCTGATGGTAAGTGATACGGATACATGACAATGTGGCATTAGTTAGGATGATATACACTGCAACGCAATGTGCTCTCGTTAACACAGTAATTTCACTACCCTTAGCCGGTACGTAGTAATGTTTTTTTATTTATTGGCCCAGTTTATGGAACATTGGCTTCTTAACTACCTCTAACGTAATCAGATTACAACATTTGTAAAATTTGTTTATCTTTAGCCTAAATTTAACTAATTATAAATGAAAATATGATCTAATTTATACATGCTATCTTATTATATACAACATAGAAACTGAAAATAAAAATATAACGATAAAAGTATAAGATGTTTTGGTTAAGACTTTTTATATAATATTAACTTATATAATAATAACTTTTATTATGTAATAATAACGCAGAAATGTTTTGCGAAAGTAATATATATTTGTTTTTATTTTACGGAGTAACAAGACTTAGATTTTAGCTCGTATATATCAAGGGATGTACGAATACTAAATTCTAATCGCAAATTTGTACCCGGATCCCTAAATTATACCACAATTACAACCTTAACTAGCTACCATCCCAAAAATTGTCGGAATACATAACGTAATATATCATTAACATTCTTCCTAACAATTCCCACTGCTGGGACTTTCCGCATCCGGTAAATGTAGCAAGTAATTTAACTACAAAATTCTCGAATTCGTCGAATTACTAAATCGGTGGAAGGCTCTATTGGTCCGATAGAGACGGCGTTATAAGTTAGAGCGAGATGGAAACGAGTCGAGTATTGATCGGGAGCGCTTATTTACCAGGTTTATGTACAAACCGTGTGTATATAGCCGCTGGGTGCGCTGTATATAGATAGATTGATTCAATTTACAGCTCTTTCAGCCAACACGCTTCAGATGTGTACAATGCGTATTAATTTCTATTACTTCTATCATTTTATTTCAGTAGGACATAGACTAGAATATTCGCCTTTAATTCTTCATCTTTGTAAAAGGCGACTAATATATGATAGTTGTAAAAGAAGCCCATGATCTTTTCTTATTATCTTTTGCTTGAGTATACTATTATAAATTTTTGTTCAATTCCAATTGCAACACTGGATATTAACGTTTTATAATTTAGATGGCATGCATTATAAAAAAGGATGCATTGGATTTTTAACGTTTAGGAATTAGATGGTTGTAACCTTTGTCTAAAACCCAACTATTAAAAAAGGCGAACAATAAAAAGAATTTTCTATAATTAAACCCAGCTTATTTATTTATTTTTTACACACTCAGAATGTAAGGGTTGATTTAATGCCTTTGGCATTATCTGTCAGTCTACCTTGGGTTGTGCAGAGAACATATGAGGTAGGTGCTAAAAAAAAGAAACAAAATAATAAATACAATACAAATATTATAAATACACATATAATATAATATCTTCATCATTAGAAATTAAATTATCTCTAAGATCAATATTAGTTTAGTTGTCTTCAGAATTAGTATAGAAAATTTAATATGTTACTTACGTTTATGGACTGCGCAGTGTCACGCCCACGCACTCACTGCCGGTGAGCTCTGGACCAGGTAAATAGGAATTGAATGTAGAGCAGCATAGAACAGAGCATACAGCTATTTAAATACTTTTTCTACTTATGGGAAACTTAAGATACTTAGAATATCCCACCCACTATCCAGAGTTTCTACTATAAAGCGACGAGACGACAGAGTTAGTATGATATGAACTTCACATTGTACTCTTCTATTTGAGGTACGAGGTAGTCGTTACCTCAGTAATTTCACTAGAATTAGGAATAAGACAGCTTATATAACCTTTAACAATATTAAGCCACAACCAACATGCCCAGCGTGTAAAGCTTTATCTTTAAAATTAAAGGCCCATGCCAGCAGTTAGCATAAATAGGCCGAATGGTGATACCAAGCTATCGGAACAGCTCCTAGTTTAAGTTACTCTGTGCGAACTAATCCAGGCACTCGAGATAAGGCCGTGTGCCAGGCTTTCACGTGGCCGAGCTTTTACCTGATTACAGTTATCAGACAGCCTCGCCCCTCGCCGGTTTCACGACCACCCAATATTGCGGATTTAGATAGCGAGCGGTTGAAATTGAACACAATAATTTTTCATTTCTATCTTCATTCTATTGTCAGTTGAAATGATGATGATGATGATAAATAATTCTTCAACACTACCTGGTCCCTGGTCTGAAATTGATACAAATATTTTATAGAACACAATAATTCTTCATTTCTATATTCATTCGGTTATATTCTTCATTCTATTGTAGGTTGAAATGATGGTGAATGATAAATAATTCTTCAACACTACCTGGTCCCTGGTCTGAAATTGATACAAATATTTTATAGAACACAATAATTCTTCATTTCTATATTCATTCGGTTATATTCTTCGTTCTATTGTCGATTGAAATGATGGTGATTAATGATAAATAATAAATTATTCTTCAACACTACCTGGTACCTGGTCTGAAATTGAATCAAATATTTTATAGAACACAATAATTCTTCATTTCTATCTTCATTCTGTTATATTCTTCATTCTATTATCGGTTGAAATGATGATGAATGATAAATAATTCTTCAACCCAAACCTAGTCCCCGGTCTGAAATTTAGCTGCTGTGATGTGTTCATCCGTTTTTTTTTTTATTTCAATTGTTTATCCTGCTGGGAAGGGCGTTTAGTCTCTCTTCCTTTCTTTTTCTTTGTTATCTCTTATATATCTTGTTCACAATTCATCTTTCCTCTTTGTCTCATACAAATGTTAACGTGTTACCATTTATTTAAATATCATTTTTAGTTTTCAAATTTTCTTTTATTATACATTAACTTTTTTCAGGTGTGTTTAACCGTTGCCTTTTCTACCAGGTGGTAGGTCTCTGTTGCCGGAGACCGTCTGGGTGGGTACCACCGCAGCTCCTATTGCAACCGACAAATAGTAGTGTGCGAACATTACTGTGTTCCGGTTTGAAGGGCGCTGTAGCTAGTGTAATTACTGGGGTAACGAGACTTAACACCTTATGCCTCAAGGCGACGAGCGCAATGTGGTGCAGTGTGTACCATCTTAACTAGCACCACGTTGTCATGGGCAAGCGTATCACTTACCATCAGGTGAACGTCTTGCTCGTCTCGTCGCATAGTAGTATAAAAAAAAAAAGTTGCGTTATGGAGGCCGTTAAATCTTATCGATCATGTCCTACTTTGTTTCTTTTTTAATGTTTAAAGCATCTACCGAAAGAGTAGTGAAGTCGGAGGACTAACGTCTCATTACCCCAGAAATATCACTAGCTACAGCTTGGTTTTTTCCGGTAGCATGTTCTGGTTTCAGTTTAGATAGGTACCACCTCTGTTCCTTTATCTACCGCTAAGTGTGTATTAGAGCCGTGATAGCCTAGTGGTTTGAACGCCGGCCTTCCAATGCGAAGGTGCCGGGTTCGAATCCGGCCTGCACCGATGAATTTTTCAATTTATGTGCAGTTAGCATAAAAACACCAACCAATCACGTGCTTTAACGGTGAAGGAAAACATCGTGAGGAAACCTGCATATCTATGTCATGAGCATCCGTGCTCGCACTAGTATGTGAAATGGAGAAGGCAATGGCAACACCTATAACCGACAAGAAAGTCGTCGTGTGTTTCACGATACATGATGACCATGACCCTCATTCATGAGGAAATACGACTAAGAAGAAGAAGTGTGTAGTGAAATTACTGCGGTCATCAGGTCTCAAGGCGACGAAAGCAATGTGGTGTAGTGTATATCACTTTAACTATCGACACGTTGTTATGGCAGGCGTATTATTTAAAAAATATATGATAAAGAAATAAGAACTAATGTTACTTTTAATTAAATGAAACAAAGTAATTTTTAATCTGTCTCTCTCGTCCAATATGTGGTTCTTTCTAGTGATAGTTAAATGAAATTCTTGTAATAAAGATGTGGCTATGTGTAGTTAGTAAGATGTGAAGCTCCTGTGAGCTGCTGTAAGCGGACGTGGTATCGATCAGCGGGGGCGTGCCGACGCCCATAGACGTCACACGCCCCCACCAAAATGGTGAACGTTGGGCGGCAAGTGGTGTGGTGCGGTGGAGTCAAGTGTAGGGGTGAGAAGGGGTGGTTGTGGACGAGGTGGTGCTCCGGAATTATCATAACTTTAAAATATTTCCAAAATGGCTGCTGGAGTATTTCCCATATTAGTTCTCTTTGTGTTAAATTTAGAAAAGTCATTGTTTTTATATCTAAAAGATCAATTGTTGATAGACAATTTGTTGCTTGTCTACTGTCTGCGAGTAAAGGGTATACGAGTAAACTTATTTGAAAGCACACAACACTCCTCTGTTCTACACACCGCATCACTCCACCAACTATGCCAACAACTCGGTACTCACACGCATTGTGCGCAATTATAATAATGATTTTAAGCACATCGATCTATTTCACTGCCGGAAAAATAAATTTAGAATAGAGATCTGAAAAACACTGGGGAACAAACTGTAGTTATTTTCACAATTATAAAAATTTATCATCAAAATTCTTCTCAATCAATCTTTGTATCATGTCATGCAACACACTTTATGAATCTGCTTATATATTTAAAGTTAATTAAGGGAAACCTGCAAGTAGCTAGACTATTGTATTTAATTTTTCTAGTATAAGATTTCTGTTAACGCTGTTGGTTTTTTGAATAAATAAATAAAAAAAATTAAAGAAGCTAGCGGCTGTTCGACGAAGATAGTAATTTAACTATCAATAGTAAACTTCATATTAAGATACATCTTTTCCATTCTAAGATTGTTTTGTTTACTCACATATTGCTTTATCTGATCGTATCGCAGTAATTTCATTAGCTACCATTTAAAGCAGAATACGATTATGTTTTTACACAAGTGTTTAAGTACACAGTACACAAGTAAATTATATTTTCGAGCAGTTTAATTAAAGTAAAAGTGAACAAGGCTTGCAGTAAAACTCCACATTCTACTGGTCTTCCTTTTGGGTCTGTAACCGAATACCATCTATGCAGGTAACAGTGTTTTTTCTTACTACTAACCAGTACTGTAATCATCATTTCTTAATTGATATTTTTAATAGAGTAAAGACGGAGACTGTCGTATAAAAGTGACTAACCCAGTCAAGCATTGTGTATACATCCTAACAAGCATATAGCTGTTAAAGAGATAGTCTTCTTGTGGATTTTTTATTAAGAAATAATCTTTCTTCTAAATGTCGGTATGTGTGGGCGAAGAGGGCGTGGGTACAGTCAACCATTCGTTGGTTTTAAAACTAAAGCTTGCGCTTGTAATTAATACTCTACTATGTTTTTTTTTCTTCTTTAGATTCTATTTCGTATGCAATGGCTCAACTGTTAAAAACCTAAACAGGAGAAGGAAATGATTCTTTTTAATACGGCAAACAAGACTTATTACAGAGCGATTCGATTTACATGATTCTTCTTTGTTCCTTTTAAAAGATATCTCGAAGTTGTCCCCATGATGGTTATAAAAGAAATCATCCTTAGAAAACACAAAAGATTTTGAATCTGTTAACCTAAAAGTTTATTTTTGTATCTGTTTTGATTTTAGTTATATATTATTCCTCGCATTTTTTTTAATATTAAAAGGGATTATTAGAATAAACCTTCGTTTTTAACCGTCTTCGTGATGTAGTTTAATGCTTGATTAGAAACAAGACCTGGTCGGATTCCGGAGGAAACAGATGTTTGGCTGGGGGCTGTGCATTTCGCAGCAACTTGTCTAGCTACTACCATCATACATATTAGGCTACACTATCTTCAGCTCGATTGTCATTAAATACCATGTGAAATTATAGTTCAAGTTATTGCAGATAAAAAAAATTAAGTTTATAACTGAGTAATATTCTCAAGTTGACATTAACAGTTCAGCGCATTCTAGATATTTAATTCGTATCCTAACTTAGTTATCTGTGGAGGTCTACAATTCGCAATATACGAGCATCGATCTCTAAATGCATTAGTGGCTCGGTGTGGGGGGTGACCTGCGGCAACCGGGTCACCCCCACCCACCATCTCCTACCAGCGCCCGGGCCCGGTTACCTCGCGACCTTTCGCAGCGCGCCTGCGCCGAGTTCAGCTCCTGAAAGCCTCCCCGCTGCTTTCAGTCTAGCTCTAACCCTGCTGGAGACGTGGCACCGGCTTCCAAAGCTGTAGAATCCCTCTAGAGACTATAAAGTTCCTTTCGTATGTGTTAAACATATTCAAGAATACAACATCCCGCGAGTATAGTTCGTTCTCGCATTTCATCGTCAACGATCCCTTCTCTCACATTATCTGTTTCTCCACTAAGAATATTCCTTACAAGTAGTGAAAACAGTACATTCGAGCGGCAGCTTCTCCAAGGTTAGTATAATATATGTTTTTATGTGTATCTATTAGAATATTTTTATAGTTACTTTTTAGTTTTCATTTTTATATTCATACATTTTCGTGGGTAGTTATTGTATGTTTGACCTACATGGTGGTGGGTTTCAGCGCATGCGCGGTACAGCTGCGTATATCACATATCACAGTATTACAATATTGATCGCATAAATTATTACACATATCATTTATAGCCGTTCTAAGTTAAAGTAACTTTGCCGTAAGTTGACAAAGTGAAATTAACATATATTCTCTTTTTCTTTTTACAGACTAGAAATAACCAAACTAGAAGTTAGCAAAAATGTCAAAGCTAACTTTGGACGGCTTTTTTTCGTACTGCAAGCAAATTGCTGAGCATATCCAGTTGGTTCGTTCACAAATCCATATTAGCCGCCATTTTCGGACGCCATCTTGGCAGCCATATTGATTTTTCGCTTCATACCTCTTGGTTGTGCATGAGCTTTTATTTCTTGCTTCTTAAATAATATCACAGCTTTTAATATTATATCTATATATTTTAATTATTATTCTTTATTCGATCTGATGAAGGTCACGAGGGGGCGCTGGAAGCTAGCAACATATAAGCGATCGGTGTACAGACCTTTGTTTAGCAGTGGCCGTTTATCGACTGATGATGATATGATTATAATAAATGTAACATATTCGATTATTTTAGTCTTATTGTATGGATGTAGACGTCCATTTTTATTTACCTGTTTTTTACATTTATTTTGAATAGATTATAAAATATTTAACTGTTCCCGATATAAAAGTTTTAACCAAGTGCAATATAAAAAAAAATTACGGAAGCTTTATGCCACAGCTTTTGATGATAATAATCCAAACTGCACGATGAAAGCATTCATCAGTCAAGGAATGATTAATAGTTTCTCATGAATCTGTAATTAACCACTAATAATTTTTGTTGGTTTTGTAACATAAAGCCTTTAAATGTAAGCTTCGATCCGTTGCAAGATTTTTTAATTGCAAAGTAATGTTTTTACGATCTATATTGATTAAGATTGTGTTTGCAGGGCGAAAGAATGGCGTCGCTGTCCGGTCAGAGCACACCGAAGCTGACTTCCGCCGTCGGCAACCTGTACTACGATTGTAAGTATTGAATATATCTTACCTTCACAATATTATATTTTAAATGTACCGACAATCCCGGCAGAGCTTTTTGAAGATCAGTGCACAGCAGTTGTTACTAATCATGATGAACCTTCTTCACAAACGTGAAAAGTTACCGCTAAAACAAATTTGAATTGGCATTAAAAATTTAAATACGATTTTTTATTAGTTTCTCCTTGTTGTAACTACCCACTATAACATATCAACTTCTGTACCATTTAATCAATATTATTTAAGCGTATTGTACAAATGTACCTTTTTTATAAATCTTTAAATGTAAATAATGTTATGGCGTATTAAATTTCCACTCACCCTCTTCACAGCGACATTACACGCACGCGCGCGTAATTTCCGGTTACAGACAGGGCGTTATAGGCAGGAAGCTGTGATAAGCTCAAGCCTGTAACATGATACTTGTCTGCCTGTTTGTTGCTTTTTATTTACAATGAGATAATGAGTGATTTGTGAAGCATGCTCTCCAACAATTCTCTGGATCTTATATGCTGTAATGGCGCCGTCCTAGTTGTAATTAGACTGCGTTGTGTTATTCTTATTTTAGTGAATTAAATTGTTGAGATATATAACTAGAATAAAAGCCTAAATATTCAAAGAAGAAGTCGGTATTCCATTGTATAGTCAACAACAGAAGCCGCAACGCTTTATATCGCCAAAGTGATTAATTTTGACTTGACACTGCAAAGTGTACGCAGAAAGCGAATTAATTAATCACTTTAGATTCACGTAACAATGTTGTTCTATTTCATGTTGTAATTCAAAGTTAATTAATAGAAACATAAAGAAATACAATTCAAAAAGTCAATTATATTAATACTAACATTATTGTATATATTTTAAAAGTTTTTTGCCGCATCTAAACACTGCAGCTTATGTTGCAAAATTTATTTGAAGGGATTACGAACGCGTCCCGACTCGCCCGCCTCGTCGCCCATAGACAGTGATTGTTTTTTGTTATTTACGAGTATAGACTAAAGAAATTGCGGTTGTTTGTCTATGGCATTAGGGGGTGGATTTGCTTTTTATGATTATTTATTTCACGTTACAGAATTACTTATTTTATATTCGACGTATTGACGAAGCGAGTAGAACGTTCAATTGATGGTTAGTGATGTTAGCGTTTTTTTATTCCTTAAGTTTTTATTCACCAGTCGTTATATAATACTTGTAATATTTTTTTCTTGTATTTTTTTCTGTAACATTCGTTCACTAAAAGGGAACACTGTCATGAGCTGCGAGACAGACCCCAGTCGAAGGGTGTGAGGATTATCGCCAGGGAAGTGATCTTTCATGTTTTTTCCTAATTGATAAGTTTCCCAAAACTTTAATTGATCGCGCAATATAAAGTTTAAGTCGTTACAGATTTAATGATTGTTTAAAATGTAGTATTTTTTGTAAAGTATCTAACACACGAGATGTACACTTGGCTAATGACAAGACTTGCCGAACAGTGAACTATAACTATTACATTATATATATTAAGACATTATATATATTAAGACATTATATATATTAAGACATTATATGATAGGTGATAGCTATGTTATTTAGAGGATTCGTACGCGTTGTACTACTTCAATAGGCGTAGGATCAATGCCCATAAAGCTTAAGCTTCTGATGAAGAAAAATATTGTGTGTATTTGGAACCTTCATGTCCTGGAATGGAAAAGAATGTGATGCTTTCCGTTATAACATTTACTGTATTAAGTAATAACAGTCCGATTTCAAGTTAATAAGTTTAATATTTATGATAATAAAAAATACATCTTCTAATTCGTATTTCCACATGACTGAGGGTCGTGGTCATCATGTTTAATGAAACACGACGACTTACTTGTCAGTTATAATGGAGTGGTGTTGCCATTGCATTCTCCATTTCACATACTAGTGCGAGCACGGATGCTCATAAGGTAGATATGCAGGTTTCCTCACGATGTTTACCTTCACCGTCAAACTACGTGATATTAGTTGGTGTTATACTAACTGCACATAAATTTAAAAATTGATTGGTACTGGCCTGATTCGAACCCGGTACCTCCAGAGTGGAAGGCGGGCGTTCGAACCACTACACACATACGCCACTGTTAAACTTATAACAAATTTGTCTTTCGCATGTTAGTGAAAAAAAAATCAATTAAAAGGAAACAGCACTGTCTCGCTTTAAATCCATTAAGCACACTTCATACCGTATTACGGAGCAATTACCCATATTTACGGAGCCGACCCTCGCGGGCCGTGGGGGGTCATAAATACCCCCGCCCGGGACAACTTGATCCCGCTGCCGGCGCGGTAATGATGCTGGTTTTACTCCAAATCCCTCATTTGTGAGGATCCGTCCTACGTTCGAGATGTACTTTCTTTTGATTATGAGATAAATGGACTACGCGGCGACGCTTCCTCTTGTGAGTTGTTTTATTTAAGTGTATTGAGAAAGATTCAATAAAATAGTCTTAAAGCGTTTATAATATGTTCATTAAAAGGTATATCTTTGGATTGGTAAATATTAATGACATACAATATACACTCCCGGACACATCTATCGGCCCACCTAGAGTTTAAAAGTTTTAACGGTGCCTAGCTAAAAATAAATGTTAGGTGGAGCAATAAGTTTTAATGCAGTTTTAAAGCTGATTTTTTGGTCAACCTTTATGTATGTTTTTTTTTTTTTTAATTTTGAGTGCAGGATTATGAAAAAATAACAAAAATTCGAGTCTGTTCATTGTTTTCAACGACCCAGGAATGGAGAAAACTTTTTTATTTCGCAGAAGTTAGATTTTTTTTTATGTGTCCGATTATTGGTTTCATAAAAAGGCAAATCTAAACTTAGAGCCAGTTTGGACCAAAAAATATGGATACTCTGCCTGATATTGGCGCCTAAGTTGTAAAACTTCTGCGGACAAATCAATTCGGAATTACAAAAAAAATAAAAAAAAAACCTACATAGGGGTTGACCAATAAATCTGCTTCAAAACTGCAATTAAAACCTTCTACTCTACTCTACTCACTACTCCACCTACATTTCACTTTAACTAGACACCGTCGAAACTTTAAACACTGGGTGGTGGGCCGATAGATGTGTCCGGGAGTATGTAACGTATGAATGAGCTACTTTTTGTTTACAAAATGAACCCCGCATGGTAAATTGTGGATTCGTTATATTTTTGTTTTAATTATATTATAATCGCACATAAAACATGAATAATTAAATTAAAAGAGTATATATTTAATGAATTTTCACCGTTATACATGTCTCGTTAATTTTTGAGATAATTTGTATTCGCAAGGTTTAATTTTTGTTTGTTATAATTATATCAACAACTAATTGTAATAATTTAAGTTGCAGTTACTTAGAATGGTATTACATAATAAGAATTTCACCCATTACTGTAAAATAAATTAAAAATACTAATTTTCGTTATCCTTGATGAAGAAATTGTAATTTCACCATTGAGTTAACTTGTCATAAGAATTCAATTAATACTTATTTGTGTATAGATTGTTATAACTTCGGAACTATGAATAATATGTCTGTTATACATATTGTTATAAAGCGGTATTCCGTTTCCGCGATAAGTTAGCCCCAAAATCTACGTGTGGATACAAAAAGTATCAATTTCCCCGGGTAAGCCCGCCTGAGCCGCGCTCTATCAATTCTCGCTATTTCGTATTACGCGCGTATTGATTTCTCTTTACACACATATAAATGTGCGTCTGCTTCCAACGAGAATTGATCGAGATCTGCAGATAAAAACTTGCGTATTATATCTTCTGTATTATGTTACAGTCTACGAAGATCTACAATCCGATCTGAAATGTCATTGTTATTAATTAATGTTACAGAAAATGTTATAACGTAATATCTGAGATTGGAAACATGGCGGACGAATTGACCACGCAGACAATTTTTTTAAGAATTTGTATCCTTTTATTTTATACGTCTATATATAACTCTCGCCATCAATTGCGAAGATGAAAAGATGAGAACATGAACGATTGACCACGCAGACAATTTTTAATGGATTTGTAATATTTTATTTTGTACGTCTACACATGACATTGGCTCACGCACAAACCGTGCTCATGCCATCAATTGGGAAGAAGAAGAACGTAATATCTAGCTTGATTTACATTGTGCTCAGATTCGGGACTTTCTCTCAAATATCCGTGACCAAGTGCAGGTTTTCAGTAGCCACATGTTATTAAAAAATTCTTGTAACTTGACGGTTTCCTCATAATATTTGTCTTAACCAGAAATAAAAGTGGCGTCTGATGGAGACAGTGTAGGATATCTTTTTGTGATGGTTATGCTCAGCCGTGGATGATGATATTACACTCCCGGACACATCTATCGGCCCACCTAGTGTTTAAAAGTTTCGACGGTGTCTAGCTAAAAATAAATGTTAGGTGGAGCAATAAGTTTTAATGCAGTTTTAAAGCTGATTTTTTGGTCAACCTTTATGTATGTTTTTTTTTTAATTTTGAATTCAGGATTATGAAAAAAAAACGAAAATTCGAGTCTGTTCATTGTTTTCAACGGCCCAGGAATGGAGAAAACTTTTTTATTTCGCACAAGTTGGATTTTTTTTTGATGTGTCCCATTATTGGTTCCATAAAAAGGCAAATCTAAACTTAGAGCCAGTTTTGACCAAAAAATATTGATACTCCGCCTGAAATTGTCGCCCAAGTTGTAAAATTTCTGCCGGCCAAATCAATTCGAAATTACAAAAAAAAAAAAATCTAAATCTGCTTCAAAACTGCATTAAAACTTATTGCTCCTCCTAACATTTATTTTTAGCTAGGCACCGTCAAAACTTTAAACACTGAGTGGTGGGCTGATAGATGTGTCCGGAAGTATATATACTTGATGAGTTTAATAATAAATGTAGATTCCTTCACTATTCAAATAGTTGATGTGATGCGAAGCTGCCATTCTGAACCCCAATTGCTACTGGGTTATTGGTTTGTTTATTGTAGTGTATACAATGCGCCTCGCACCGCGCCTAATCGGCAACGGTACGGGGGGGAGGTAAGAAAGGGGGGCATTGAAGGGGTGTAAGTGAAATTCCAGAAATACCATCATCCTGCACCCCCAGTAGAATGTTTGTTATTTTGATTAAACAACTTTCGAAACAAAAATTATTCACAAAATAATTGCATATTGATTTCGTTGATTATAACTTTTGTTAAATCGATTTCATCACACATTTAAAATGAATCACTCCTTACATGTCCTAGTAAATAATTGAAGGAAACAAGGATATGCGTTTAACAAATAATTATACTGATTGTAAGCAACAAGCCTGTCCATTGTGTGACTGATTTTCTTTTGCATCACATTCTAACCTCAAAATTAAAATGAAGTACAATTTAAATTGTGTCTGTTAATATGATTATAATTAAGACAACAGTTAGTAAAGATATTATTTTCGGCTGTAAAATATAACCTAATATTGTTTAATTGACGACATTATCAATTTTAGTGTTTGGTTGTGTAATTCAAAAATAACAAACTTCTATAAGGAGATTGTGTTTATAGAGTTTTGTTATATCTACAGATGATATATTTTCTATTAACAAACATTCTTAAAGTGCACATCGCGATGATAATCGGCTTATGACGTCCAAAACATAAGTTCACACAAATCTCTCTCCCCATATTCTATAAATCCATCAACCGATTGTACACTCTGATGATTTAACTATAAATACTAAATCTGCCTGAACCACAGTCCGGGTCGGAGTTTGGGAGTAACATCTGGAATGTGATGTAATGTTTGA
This sequence comes from Byasa hedistus, assembly GCA_029286795.1. Lineage (NCBI taxonomy): Eukaryota > Metazoa > Arthropoda > Insecta > Lepidoptera > Papilionidae > Byasa > Byasa hedistus. The sequence continues at coordinate 7,882,411 of JAGSMW010000028.1, forward strand.
TAAATAAATGCCCTTCTGCGGGGCCCACTTCAATATCTAAACTGAACAGCAGTTGGAAAACTAACCTTATTGTGAGTGAACAAGTTATAATTTCATTGGACATCCAAAAAGATACGGATTGAATCAGAATTTGAGGGCATTTTGAATTACTTGAAATAGCGTCAGATAAATTCGTTATATTTTACCAACTGATGCCGTTTTCTGTGTATACTTCGTGTAATTGATCATCATATGAAAATTATGGTAAAAATTATAGTAGTTGAAATCGTATAGCGCCGTCTTATGACGAGTTACAACAAAACGTAACATTTTTTTTTTGGCAGCGGCTCATAAGAACTTTTCCACCTCGCGAGGCTCGACTATTTTTTATACATGAAGAGGATAAGAAGAAAGTTTTAGTTATTTACTTTTGTATACAGACTAAAGATACAGAAAAACGTTTTCGGTAGTTTTTTTTTTATTTAATATTTGTATTTGTATCGATGTGCAAATAATTCGGTCCGGGCTCGGCGTGCGCCTGACAGGCGGACGGTATTAACATTTGCGGATTATGACGCCGCTCCTCAGCGGCTGCGGAGGGTGAGGAGCTTTAGGCCGAAACACTTAGTAAGTGAGGATTGTGTAAAGTGAATTTTGTTGTTTTCCACCCCCGGTACGGGTTGTATGAATGTAATGAGAGAAAAATTACTTTTCATTGTTATAATTTTGTTTTGTCAAACTCTTGAACCTGAATTTCATTCAACAATTGGGATAACACTTGACCTGAATTTCACACAATGAAGGCGAAGATGTTGAAGCTAGTTCACCTAGAGTAATATCTGGAATATCAACAGATTGACAAAATAAATAGTTCGAGAATAGAACAAAGGTCTTCCGTAGACAAGTGGAAATCCTCTGCGTTGTGAAGTTGAGACACTAAATTAAAGTTGCTAGTTAAAATTTAAAAGTAATTATAAGAGTCACATAACTTTCAATAGAATAATAACAAAATGATTCCATCTTATTAATATTAGTATAGTCTTTTTTTAATTAAAATATTTCGAACTTAAAATAAGATCACAAATTAAGAGAGTCGTTTAAATCATTCTTCCCTTTAAAAAGTCACACCTTACAAAATGTATCATTAATAAAAAGTAAAAAAAAATGTCGATCGAATTGAAAACTACCGTTTTGTTATTGGTTGAACATGCACGTTTTATTAGAGAAACGAAAAAAATAAGAAATGAACTCTGTGCCTTACAGAGTGCCCTGGTTTGAGAAGTGTAACCTACCAAGGAACATCCTAAAACTAGCATTTAGACTTCGCTGTGGTCACATTCCGTCAGCGAAGTTCGCATTTCTTATGAAAAAAGTTGATTCTCCAATGTGCAAAATTTGTAATCAGATTGAGGATGTGCAACATTTGCTGATGGAATGTAAACAGAATAATTTAAAGAGAAATTCATTGCTGACATTACACAGGATTAACATCAGGGATGTTGGCGTGGTGCAAACCGCGCTGGCAGACCCAACATCCAAATGCGCCAAAGACCTGATGTCATTGGCGAATCTGAATGATATTAGCTCTTAAGTGATTTAGTCTGTAGTTTAGAATGTTGATATAGTCTTAAGATATAAAGGGTACGATGGGATTGATATGCTCCCTCGGGGCAAAAATCCCAAAACCAAAATAAATAAAAAAAAAAGCGACAAAAAGGTAGCTACAGAGTAACCACTCCAGAGACACGACAGCAGTTCCTCCTGTGACTTTAACTAGTAAAAATCCCAAAACCAAAATAAATTAAAAAAAAGAAATGAACATACGTAACAACAAATGCTTAGTTATCGTACGCCATTGTGCTTCACCCTTGCTCGCTGAACTCAGAGACGAGAACTCCTGGACATCGCGAGGGTTGATATTGAAAGCGGTGACTTTTTAATCAGCCGCTTTCAGGGCGTGCGTCAGCTGGCGGGGGCTAAGGTATTACAAACGCGATGTCCGGAACAAAAGGGAAGGAACGAGCGCTGACAAAGCGCTGCCAACGGACGGATGAGTGACAACAATACATACAACTCAGACTTTCTTTGAGTTTACGCTTTGACGACTCTTTTGTTTTATCGAGAATCAATCTGCAACGAAACGGCGCAGCATAGCCGTAGCGAGTGCTACGTACTGCTACGAGTTCTTCTTCTAAGTCGTATTTCCTCATGACTGAGGGTCGTGGTCATCATGTATAATGAAACACACGACGACTTACTTGTCAGTTATAATGGAGTGGTGTTGCCATTGCCTTCTTCATTTCACATACTAGTGCGACGGATGGTCATGACATAGATATGCAGGTTTCCTCACGATGTTTTCCTTCACCGTCAAAGCACGTGATATTAGTTGGTGTTTTTATGCTACAATGCTACGAGTTACAGTGATGTTAATGAGGATGTCTGATGATCGTTAACTTGCAGCCATCCTGCCGTACCGCGAGGACGCGAACGCACAGACCCGCGAGTTCCTGGCGCGCGTCGTCGACGTCCTGCTGGACTTCGTGCAGCAGGTCAACGACAGGAATGAGAAGGTGGGTCCGATGTTAACACAGAGTTAACTTCCACACAACTAGAACGTCTTTTATATAATCTTCTTCTTCTAAGTCGTATTTCCTCATGACTGAGGCTCATGGTCATCATGTGTGATGAAACACACGACGACTTCCTTATCAGTTATAATGGAGTGGTGTTGCCATTGCCTTCTCCATTCCACATACTAGTGCGAGCACGGATGCTCATCACATAGATATGCAGGTTTCCTCACGTTGTTTTCCTTCACCGTTAGAGGTAAAGGAAAACAGTCAGATTTATAATATAGGTATAATAATTGAAACTTAGTTTTTTTTTCGTAGTAATGATTAAGCATTGTCTAATATTCACATACGTTATTCCAATAACTTTATTCAATCAAAAAAGAACTCGCAACATTATTCAAGTGTGTATATATAACTCTTTGCGCTTGAGGGAGGAGTATTTTGAACCCAAGACATTGTCTTACGGCAGTATATTAAAATGACTTCTCGTGTAACAGATCTTAGATTTCAAGATGCCGGAGGACATGCAGAAGGTCCTCGATCTCCACCTGCCTGATGATCCGCTGCCTCTGAAACAGCTGCTGGAGGACTGCAAGACAACGCTGAAAAATCAAGTTAAGACCGGTAAGTTTGATTAACTAATGGCCAAAGATATTTTTCAGAGAAATTTAAAAATAGCCTTTGATAGAAAAATTTAATGTTAAAATACTCTAAACGCAAACTATAAAAAGTTAATAATTTTTCAATGACTACCTGACTCCAAGAAGTTCTTTTGACTATACGGAACCCCATTTTTTGTTTGGGTGTTACAGCGGATGTGTTTACCCCCTCAAATAGCTTCTATTCCGCTCCGGCGAGTGTAAGTAACGGCTCGCGATCATCTCGGGCCATTTGTGGACATAATTGAATTGTTTGATGCCGCGGGTGAGTGGGTGGGGGGGATGTTTCCAGTTCCACCACCACAATGCTCTTTGATTACACATCGTTCAATGGGAGCCAAATTGTCGTAAAACTTTGTAGCGAACGTGCGCTGAAACTTAAACGTTCAAATTACAGCACAAAATTGGTTTGTTTGTTTGATTGTTATAATCCAAGTGAATAACTAACTACATAGTCAAGCTACCTTAAAATATAACATCTCGCAGGTTAACTACAAACTTACGAAAACATTATGAACAAATTGTAACTTTAACGACTTTTGATACTTCATAAAGCAGTAGGTAATTGCTTGAGTAACATCCCAAGTTTTATTTCGACACTTATTGGTAATTCAGTTTGGTTGGTAGTAAGGTTCCATCGAGCTGAACCAGTTAGCTGTTATTATCACACAGTAAATCTACTTTCATAAAACCATCATTAGTTGCAACTATGTATTGTAAGCTGGCGCGGTTCTCTTTTCGCGGCCTCGTCAACATTACGTGAATTTAACGATTATTTAATAATAATAATAATAAAGTATTTATTTGTCTACAAATTTCTTAAACTATAAACATTACATTAGGTAGATAGAAAGGATTAAAGATCGACAAAATGGTCCAGGGCTCAGTATATCGGCATGTAATGCCGACTCCTGTTATTCTGCCCTGGCCTGACATTGTGTAGCAAAGTAATAGATGGAACACTTCTTATACATACATTTTGATTACTTGCGCCAAAACAATAAAAAGAAAAAAATAAATAAATAAATAAATCAATAGTGAAAACGTTACACACAGACAACGACAGACACAACCTTATACACCTGTGCTGAATGATTGCTGCATCAAAAGCCACTTACGACATTTGCCCCTAAAAGCACAACGAGACACAGCACGATGAAGAGGAGGTGGCAAGTCGTTCCAGCATTTTGATGCAGCAAACTTAAAACTTCCTCGGGTTTGCACCAAGGTGTACTTTGGCGTAGTAAGAGGACGAGCGTGAGGTCTCAGTCTGGCGCTGGCTGGATTATTTGTTAGTTTAGATGAATAAAAAAGAGCTTGAGTTGTCGGGGTGGTATGCGACGGCATATCAGACATCCATTAAGTTAGACAAAAGCTTTCTCGTAATCCGTGCGCGCTTCAGAAGCCGTCCATGTGCGAGATTGGGGCGCTCGCGTTCGGTGCGAATTACGCGCTCGGCCGAGCGGCGCCGCGCTGCGGGCGATGGGGCATCGATCTCGTGATTCCGGGACAAGCTCCGGACCATCAGGGGGTAGCGACAGCCGTGAGCACATACACAGCTACAACACCCGTCCGTCACTACCGCTGTAAACGAACAATGTAAAGAAACAAAGAAATGTTTATTCATACCGCCTTCCACACAAAAACAACAAAAAAATTAAAAAAAAAACTAACAAAATATTTATAAAATTAAATAAAAATAAAACTAATAAAAAAAGCGTGTACGACACGTAAGTACAGAGTGGAACAATTTGCCGTCGTCAGTGTTCCCGTCCAATTACGACGTGGGTGTCTTCAAAAGAAGAGTGAATAGGCTCACACAAAGTTAATGCGCTTTACCACCACAGATCGCATCACCACTTAACATCAGGTGGGATCGCGGTCAAGCATTAACTTTTTTCAATAAAAAAAAAAAAAAGTTCTTAGATACGAAAACAATGACTTGGATGAGATAATAACAATAATGATAATGTAATCTAGTCGTAAAGAATCGTTTTCTAATTTACAAAATCCTTTATAACTATTAACTTTTTTACACAACACATTTTTAGACTGTTATACAGTAAATAATTTCTTCATATCAAAAGTAGCTGCAGTTTAGCATGGCTTCGAGTATAAAAATTTCGGCTGCTTTCTGAAGTTTTCCATTTTCCACCCAGTCATCCTGTGTGAGTAAATTTATACTTAAATTCAGCTATTTATATTCAGCAAGCCCGAGCAGTAAAAACAATAAGTGCCCTATAAAGCCGTGCTAGAGGATCCACGTTGATTTACAAGAGGCTCTCGCAGGGCCCTAATGTCACGCAAATCATTGGATAATCCACCGCTGTAGGGTGTCCAGACTTGCTATAAACACACGTATAGTATTACAAGTTATAAAAAGGTTTAAAAACAATTCTCATTGTTATTTAATACTGCTCGCAAATTTTGTAATAAGATTGTTGTGACAATAATTCCAGTTTATAATTTTTATCGAATTTTTGCACACCCATTAAAATCTCGTTCAGTATATTTTTATATTATTGTAAATCGTAAATACAATGAATACATAAGCGTATAATTATTTTGGGAACAGTCTTAAATGTCCGTAATAAATTTTGTGAAACTGAAATCAAAAAATATTGACGACTATCAAATACCACAGATTATAACATATTAGGCAGATTAAATAGAACACACATAAAATATAAATATTACTGGGTACATAAAGTGTAAAATTTTTATATCGTATGTAAATTACAATTAACAAGGTAACTTTAAATAATATTGATTTTAATAAATTAGTTTTTTTATTTTGAATTATAAACTGTCAATAATAGTTACTTTAATTTTTTTTTATAATAGCTGTGACGCTACAGAATTAATAACAGAAGATGGTTAGTATCTGTTTATATGGAGTCATGGGCACCCTCAGCCCACGCCTCCTCGCAATCTCCCGTTCTATTGAGGCCCGTATTAACATACTTTGATGGATCATCCCCTTGTCCGTTAGCCCGTTGTTGAATATAGATTAGGATTTCCGAGTTATGGATTGATTTTTATGGAGTCCGCGGCTTTGTGGATAGAGATTACGACGGTGGAGAGTAATGCGTAATAGAAAATGATATTTCTTTATTGATTGGCGCAGTGCCAAAGCGTTTGTAACACGGAAGTGCCTGGACCCGAGGTCACATGTTTTGGAGATTTTTGGCTTACACTTAATATCATGTTAAACTAAGATCTTGTCCACATAAGCCATTATGGGTTTAAAACTCCAGTGGGAACTATTGGGATTATTATTAATTTATGTTTTTAAATGAGATGATACAAAATTACTTTCAAAATAGACATAAACACTAAAGTACGATTGACCAAGAGAATACAAAATTCTGCATTAACAAAACGTCACTACAATGGCGGCTTGATTGCTGTCAGTGTGACATCGCGCCACGTGTCAACTTCCAAACTTTGTTATTTTAAATCCAGCCCGTCTTATGGCGTTAAACATAAAGTATAATATAAAGTAATGTTTTCATTATATCCAAATAGTTTTTGTGAAGGAAATGTCCCTTGCACTCTGGCGGGGGAGCGTCCCGTGGGACCGTGTGGTGAGAGATAAGTAGGCTTGAAAAGATGTTGTATTGACTTGGAAAGCGCTCTCGTGTCAAGGGTTATCATTTGTGATATATTTTTCTGTTCACGACGCGTCGATAGGAGATCCCGTAAAATGTTTATTTATTTTCGTCTACTTTTTTTTTTGTTGTGGTATATATTAACAGAAAAATATATTTTTTTTAACTCATTAAAAGTATTACAAGTAAAAAACTATCGTAGATAAAACTGTGTTCATGTATGTAATCATTTCTTTATTCTGGATTATTATAAAAAATTACTATTTTCTTATATTTACTTTAATCATCGACATCTCAGTTTATCAAATTTACATCAAGCTAATAATTATAATATTTAGTGACGATTTTTCTGATTTTGAAATTGCATAATATCTTATAGACTAAATTGAAGTAAATGTTATGGAACATAATCGAATTCGAATATGCTTTTTAAATAGTTCACATGTCAGAATTTCAATACAAATATTCATGTTATTTCACTGAAAAAAATCACCCCTCACTATTGTTGCCCTCTAAAATGCAGATTAAATCGGAATTATGGCAACACCTGACTTGGCGAACCCGAATTAATTGCGACCCCATCTGCACGCGTACCGAGGGGATTATATTAAATTCCTCTTGACGAATTAATATTATTTTTGTTGTGGCAGCCCCACGCTTGGCAGATTTGTGCAAATTTCAGTTTTAAATGCCCTAACAATAGCGGCTACAATCGCGTAGTGTTCAGTGAAATGTTTGTAATTTATAGCTAATGTTCAAGTTGAACAGTTTTTAATTCAAGAAGCTAAGTACAGGCCCGTATCATTGTGTATATTCGACGGGACCTGCAATAAAGAATGAAAAATAGAGTATTAAAAGACGTATATATAAAAAAAACTTTATGGTAATTGCAAGGATTCATAGCTTTTCGACGGTTTTGTAAAAATTATTTTGATTTTAGACAGCGTAGATAAACTGAAGTTATTTTAATAATCGTGAAACTTGTTAAACACTTGATTGTGATACACAATATTAACGTCCAGCGGAGCTTTTCGCAACGAGCCTCATATAATTTGGATATTAGTAAGTAATGGTCAGCGAGTAATATACATTCATTTATAATGGAAAACATTTTCAAAGAAATAAGATATTTTCTCAGTGAATAGGGAGAATGGATAGAAAGTGCACACAATCTCACAAATCATAAACCCAACACTTACCCCAAATCAGTATAGGCGGACGACAATGCAGCTAATTTAAATTCCCACCAGTTTTGATTTAATTCTGTTTACTCGCCCCCGCCTGCGGCACCCGATAGCCCGCCCCCGGGGGACCCACCAGCGCCCCGCCGTCACCACTTCATCGTTTTATAGTTTTTCAACGCGGGGAAATGAGCTTTATCCGTTTTATTGATGGGAGATTTTTAATAGCATTTCCACACTTACAAACAAACACTTCTGGTCCCTTGTTATGGCAACTCATTGCCTTTTACGGTTTCTTTTTAAAGATTATCCTTATTCGCTAAAAGCTGCTCAAATTAGACATTTTCGATTGATATCTATTGTTTATCTATTACTTTTACTTTGAAACATAAAAAACATTTTAACGTTTACCAGATTTTTTTTAAAATTTTATCTGTACCAAGAAAGGCAGAGGTATTGACACATAAATCCTACAGGGACTCTTATCAGTGTGATAATAAATTATTATTCATTAATATTATAAACAATTACGTTTTTTTTTATATTTTGCAGTTTATTTATTATTTTCCGGTAAAACGCAGCTTTCAAAATTTTCTTTGTAATGTCGCAAGTCATGTCCAAGATGGTGGAGCATCCGGCCGCAAATCGACAATAGTTGAGTGCGTTCGCGCGTGTTATAACTTCCGTTGCGGGCGCGATGAAGTGGGAATATTGTTTGTATCGAATACGAAAAGAATCTACGTTTTCCGTTTGTTTTTTTTTTATAGATTAATGTAGACCTTTGTAATAAAATATTATTAGTTGATTTTAAATAGAAATCACAAGCGAAAAGTTGTGTTATTGAGCCTTCAACCTTTCTAGATCTCTTGGAAATCATAACGCTAATAGCACGAATGTTTATGTCAGGACATCCTCACTTCTTCAACCAACTCTCCTGCGGTCTGGACATCATCTCGCTGGCCGGCGAATGGCTGACCGCGGCCGCGAACACCAACATGTTCACTTACGAAATCGCACCGGTGTTCATACTCATGGAGAACGTGGTCCTGGAGAAGATGAGGTCCATGATCGGATGGAAGTGCGGCGACTCGATCCTTGCTCCCGGTAACCTTTACTTTAATTTAGAGACAAATATAATATTCGGTAAATTCAATTTCTGCGTAATTTTGTTTTTTTTCCGGCAAAAACCTCCTTCAATTTGTTTAATGAATTTTCCTTGCACCAAGGTGGTTCGGTTTCGAACCTGTACGCGTTCCTGGCTGCGCGTCACTACAAGTTCCCTCAGTACAAGGAGAAGGGTCTCTCCAGCATCCCCGGCCAGCTGGTGATGTTCACTTCGGACCAGGTACATATTAACACAATCTTCATATGTAATACTCTCCAAATGGTTTTTTGTGGCATAATAAAATCTAATGTTTCAAACAATATAAAAGTAGCTCTATTATCGTTCCCACTGTTGGGATTCAAAGTCTTCTTTCACAAAGAGAGCCAAGGCAGACATTCGGTACGCTGCCCAAGTTCTTGTTGGTGCGTGTCACATCGCCTCAGAACTTCTTGTTCTAGTTGTAAGGTTGTTCCTTACGATGTATAATTCAGCGCTTATATTAAATTATAATAAGTTATATTAAAGCTATCTTACATAACGCCAACACCTGAAGTGATGACCACGACCACTCTGTCAAGAGTCACAACGACAAATATGAAAGAAAACGACTGGTAACTAGTTAACATGTGATAGTGAAAATTAACGGCGGCAATGCGATTATAATTTCCTGATTGACATTCTATCTGACGTTCACTTATAGACATCACTATATAATTTTTTTATACTACTATGCGACGAGATGAGCAAAACGTTTATTTTATGGTAAGTGATACGCTTACCCATGACAACGCGGCGCTAGTTAAGATGGTACACACTGCACCACATTGCGCTCGTCGCTAAGACATAAGGTGTTAAGTCTCGTTACCCCAGTAATTACACTAGCTACAGCGCCCTTCAAACCGGAACACAGTAATGTTCGCACACTACTATTTGTCGGTTGCAATAGGAGCTGCGGTGGTACCCAGACGGTCTCCGGCAACAGAGACCTACTACCAGTAAGTTAGTGTTGCAAGACTTGACCTTATAAGAGATCTAATTCTATCAGTGGAGGTGAATCGTAATAAACAGGTTGTGCGTAGAGTAGTTGCAGATATAAAGGAGGTAATAAGGAATAAGGAAGGAAAAGAAGGAATTTACCAGGTGGTAGGTCTCTGTTGCCGGAGACCGTCTGGGTACCACCGCAGCTCCTATTGCAACCGCCAAAAAGTAGTGTGCGAACATTACTGTGTTCCGGTTTGAAGCGCGCTGTAGCTAGTGTAATTACTGGGGTAACGAGACTTAACACCTTATGTCTTAGCGACGAGCCCAATGTGGTGCAGTGTGTATCATCTTAACTAGCACCACGTTGTCATGGGCAAGCGTATCACTTACCATACAATGAACGTCTTGCTCGTCACGTCGCTAAGTAGTATAAAAAAAAAGGTAACATTGTGATGCGCGTGCGCAGTGCCACTACTCGGTGAAGTCGTGCGCGTCGGTGTGCGGGCTCGGCACCGACTACTGCGTGTGCGTGCCGTCGGACGAGCGCGGGCGCATGCTGCCCGCCGAGCTGGAGCGGCTGGTGCGCTACCACAAGGACCGCGGCAACGTGAGCATCCACCCAGATAACCATCACACCATCCAACACCACACACCGTGGTGCCCTACAACCGCCCATATTAAAGAACTCACTAGCAAGACCAACTTATCTTTCCAACTCACACAAATTCTCTCTGGACATGGCTATCACAAGGCTTATCTCCATCGGTTTAATATCACTGATAACGACTCATGCCCCTGCGATGGCTTAACCTCTCAGACCATACTCCACTTAATCAAAGATTGCCCCAAATTTTATAGATCAAGAACCAACCACGAAATCGCATGCCACTCACTCCAAATCTCACCATTCAACCTTACATCCATCTTAACGAAAGAAAGCACTACTAACAGTTTCATTAGTCATATTGAACACATTATTGACAACTTAAAAACCTTCAATGGCACCTAATATCATAAATCTCACCTAATTTCTACCTTTACCTACAATTTATTTACTGCTGTCTAAACATTTACAAATATACTTATACCTACCTCTTTTACACCTATCGTACATTGTACTTTAAGAAGAACTACTTATACAACCGCGTATCAAATCGCGCGGCTTTAAACGCCCAAAAAAAAAAAAAAAAACACCACACACCAAGAAATAGATACAATTTTATTGGACGAATCATCGCCACGAGCAGAACGTTCACCTGATGCTGAACATAACAATATAGCGGTAATGGTTGATAAGTCGTGATATCCTAGTGGTTCCACTACGAAGGTACCGGGTTCAAATCCGCCCTGCACCAATGAATTTCTCAATTCACGTGCAGTTAGTATAACACCAACTAATATCACGTGTTCTGACGGTGAAGGAGAACATCGTGAGGAAACCTGCATATCTATGCCATGACCATCAGTGGTCACACTAGTACGTGAAATGGAGAAGGCAATGGCAACACCACTCCATTATAACTGACAAGTAAGTCGTGTTTTTCATTACACATGATGACCACGACCCTCAGTCATGACTTCAAACCGAAATATACTTAAAGTTTCACAGTTTGAGTATAGTCAAGTGAAATTATGTATAGTAAGTATATATACTATCATGTTAATGTTCAGGTACCGTTCTTTGTGAATGCGACTTCCGGCACTACTGTGCTGGGCGCCTTCGACCCGCTTCCCGAGATTGCCGACATCTGCCAGAAGTACGACATGTGGATGCACGTCGACGTTAGTATATATCTTAACATAAATATATTATACATTGAAAATAGAAGGAAATATACAAAAGATATTACTTATGAGTACGACAAATACCACTTACTGAACAACAGTTCAATTACTGCGATGTTGTTATGGCGGTAGATTGATGAGTCGTAGCTAGTGACCAATAGCTTGTCGTTTTACTGTTCCATAGGCCGCGTGGGGAGGAGGTCTGCTGTTCTCCAAGAAGTACCGCCACCCTCGTCTTACCGGCATCGAGAGGTAAGTGTATTTATAACTTAGAATTGTTGAATAACAAGATCCGGCTACTCTTGACGCAGATTAAGAGCAGCCTCAGGAAATAATTATAATGTATCACTGTGATCTTTACCAACATTATCTGTTCATCTTCTTGTAAACCTTGGCCGCGACGTTCAGCAGTGAACACCAAAAAGGCTTATGTGCTTATGCTTTCGCTATTAAACGCTTGTCTTGTAACAAAGAGTTTTCCTAGGTACTTAAAGTAAAGAGTAGAAACAGAAATAAGATTGGACAAAAAGATATACAAAAAAAATCTACGCGAAATGTTAATGTCAAAAAACAAAGAAGTATTGTTAAAATTTATGGAGAAGGTTACGAAGGATGCTGTTAAAAGAAATAGAAGTAATTAGGAGTAACTACAGATAAATAATATACACACACAAATAAATAGGAAATAAGATCTCAGACATTAGTCCGAGGAAAAAGCATAAACATTAATAAATAAAAACAACGAGTTTTTTAGTTCGATTGCGGAGTTTATTATTGTAGAGTTTACTGCTCTCTATTAATTATAATATGATGTCGCAGCGCCGTGTTCCGGCTTTTGAAATATGAGAGCCGGAGTATTGCGTGAGTATAAAAGTGTGGGTGGTAATTGATAGAAATGTAAATGTCCCGTGTCAGCTGCTGACGTTACATTCGCATGCAAATAATATTAATTAGCTCGCCGCCTCGCCGCCACGCCGCCGCGCGCTACATATAAATCCGCTCATCGAATTAATCCCGCGCTCCCGCCATTAGCCGCCATCAATCATGGCCGCCGCGCTAAACGCCGCCGCCGTTTGGCGCGCTTTCGGGGCTGCGGTGGGGAGGGGAAATCCGTTCGCGCTGCTCTGTGCGGCGAGCGTGAGACGTGCGCTTTAGGGTTGCCTTCAATAAAAAGTTTCCATACCTCTATTATCTATGATTTCTTTTTTTTTTTTGGGGCTTTTATCCTTTAAGGACATGCCAGCCCATTATCAAGTGTATTTTTACCAGGTGGTAGGTCTCTGTTGCCGGAGACCGTCTGGGTGGGTACCACCGCAGCTCCTATTGCAACCGACAAATAGTAGTGTGCAAACATTACTGTGTTCCGGTTTGAAGCGCGCTGTAGCTAGTGTAATTACTGGGGTAACGAGACTCAACACCTTATGTCTCACGACGAGCGCAATGTGGTGCAGTGTGTACCATCTTAACTAGCACCGCGTTGTCATGGGCAAGCGTATCACTTACCATCAGGTATAAAAAAAAATCTATGTTGTTTTAAACAAAATGCGTGCGATGTTCAAATTTGAAAAATGGAATGTCTCTCGGCCATTTTGACTTTGATACAATTGTTGTGACCAGTATTGAGAAGTATGATTATCTATTTTTGCTTCTCTAGCTTCATCAAAAATATCATTAGGCGTATACTCGTAACAAATCAGTTATATATCGTTTTAATCTAAAAACTGAATTCAATTTCATGTAAAGATTTCATCGTATCAATTTTAGAAATTTTTCCTGTAATACAACGATCAAAATTTTTACTAATTTGGGTATGCTTAATATGAAATTAGTGTTATTAGAATTGTTTTAAATTTGGTATTTATTAATATTAATAATGAATGTTATTGAAAGTGTAGTCAGAGTTTATAAATGTGCGTGTAGAGGCCCTGTGCGTTTCATTAAAAGCCTTCTCCCGTAGCAGCGGCGTAGCGACCTGAAAGTTCGCACGTCACTCCGCGCGACGGGCGCACGACGTCTCTACACTCGTAGCGGTTTCCGGAAGCTTATCACATTTATTCTATCACGTATTTAAGAGTGTTAATACACAAATACATATATAATCAAGTCCATATTAAGTAACTTACAAAGATTTAAAATCGTTTTTTGGTATAAGCAACGTACAATCATACATATCATTTATGTCTGTCATTATGGTATTATATAAAGATAAATTATATCTGCTTTTTGTAAATAATTGAGTGAAAATTTAATTTTCTGGTAATCAACGTTAGTATTTATCATTGTTATTAGCAGTATATGACCGGCTTATTTACTACCTTAAAACTTTTTAGGTAAAGGATAAATGACGAAACAGAAACTGCTGGAGGCCAACATCGAGCTTTCTAAAACGTTAACAGATTTGTTTCTTCAATTAAACACGAAACTAGTCTTAAGAGTATTAGAAACTTAAGAGGTAGAATAGTATATCCAGTCTGCTGCAGATGCGTACCTCAGTCTGTCTATCAGTCAATCTAAGCCACCCTCCGCAGCCATGAACTCCGGCAATCAATTAAAACTCTCGCCCTCCGAGCAAAAAAAACAAAAAACGACACCGCCATAGCCTCGTTTATCATCCGGGCGTGTTTAAAGCACGCCGCTCGTCACACCGCGGCGACGTGTTTATTTAATCATCACCATTCCAGTGTTTCGATGTGTGCTGATAATCTACTTTCTCTTGATGATTCTGTAAGCTTTACCAGGTCGTCGGAGATGGTCAATCTTCAACATTTAAAACAACTGAGCGATGATAAAAGCGGAACTCCCAATGGTAAGAGACAACCGTGCTCAAAGGAACTTCTTCTTCTTCTTCTTATCGTGCCTCCCCGACTAGCGGAGGTTGGCGGTCAGTTCAGCACACTTCTCCCTGTCTCTTGCGAGGCGGAACAGTTGGGCGGCACTCGCAATTCCTGTCCACTCCCTTACGTTACGCAGCCATGATTGTTTCCTACGACCAACACTCCTTTTACCTGCGACTTTGCCCATCAAGATGAGTTGGAGCAGTTCGTACCTATCGTGCCTAAGCACGTGACCGAGGTAAGATACTTTCCTCATCTTGACGGTTTGCAAAAGTTCGCGCTTTTGGTTCACACGTCGTAGGACCTCCACGTTGGATACTTTATGAGTCCAGCTTATTGACAACATGCGCCTGTATGCCCACATTTCGAACGCTTCGATACGTTTCCTGAGGTCTTCTTTTATAGTCCAAGCCTCACATCCGTAAAGAAGGATGGGCCAGATGTAGCATTTCAGGAGACGAACGCGCAAGGGTATTTTAAGATTGCGACAACAAAAAAGTTTGCGCATCTTTTCAAATGTCTTACGCGCTATTTCGATACGCGTCTTGACTTCTTGTTCGCTTTCCCAAGCTTCATTAAGCCACGTACCTAAATATTTATATTTGTGCACCCTCTCAAGCTTTTGGTTGTCGACAGTAATGCAGTCGTCATCAACTCCTTTTTTTTAATATTACCATGAACTTCGTTTTCACTACGTTCATCTTTAAACCCGATTTCTCGCTGCACAAAACTACCCGATCAATCATTATCTGCAAATCTTGTTGTGACGAGGCTATAAGTACTGTGTCGTCGGCACATCTTAAGTTGTTGATGTTACGTCCATTGATTTTAACTCCGCAGTCTAAATCGTGCAGTCTAAAGTCTAAGTCTCAAAGGAACTATAGCTCTTCAAATAGAAATACTATGTAAAAAGGTAGACGACGTTCATCATATATTACAGGAATGTGTCCAGAACGAGCAAATTAGGAATAAAATAATAGAACTTCTCAGCATAAATAGAATTAATATTAATCCATTTCACAGTGTTCTGTCTTCTCCGGGCTCGGAGAGGGCCAGAGCACTGTTCATGTTTATTCTTAAAAGTATATTAAAAATTGTATGATTGTAATGTATATGAATGTGTGTAATTATGTTATGGTATGATGGGACTGGCATGATTCTATTAAAAGTCCCAAAATTAATAAAGAAAAAAAAAATGGAAATACTAGAAGCGGTGTTGTATAAGTTTTTACGCGAATATACGTTTCGATGATTCGGGGTTCAATCCCCTGCTGACTGAACTTTTGGTGGAGTGAACAATGAGTTTTCGTAGATGTCGCTGAACAAATGATCTCGACGCTTTCTCTCCCATTTGTGAGATCCGAGTTCCAGTAAATCATTAACATCAGTGAAAACTTATTAACAATTACTTTTTTGTTATGTTTGATAACACTTTATACTGGTGGTAGGTCTCTGTTGCCGGAGACCGTCTGGGTACCACCGCAGCTCCTATTGCAACCGACAAATAGTAGTGTGCGAACATTACTGTGTTCCGGTTTGAAGCGCGCTGTAGCTAGTGTAATTACTGGGGTAACGAGACAACACCTTATGTCTGCAGCGGCGAGCGCAATGTGGTGCAGTGTGTACCATCTTAACTAGCGCCGCGTCATGGGCAAGCGTATCACTTACCATCAGGTGAACGTCATGCTCGTCACGTCGCATAGTAGTATTATAAAAAAAAATTCGTTCGCTCGTTGCGGTGTGACGGGCGGCCCGCTCGCCGCGCCCCCGCAGCGAGTAGCGGCTTAGCCTAAAACGTATGCAGGACGGTGCAACTGTGTCAATAGAAGATAACACCGCATCACACTCTTAAATACGTTAAAAATACAAATTGCGAGGACTCTTGAGTACCTCCTCTTTTAACACCATAAAACGAGTAGGTTCGTAGTCGAGCGTTAGTCTATACATAATCAAAAAAAGAGGTTTTATATAAATAAGATGTTAGAAACATTTAAATATTATCATGTACTAAAATGTTTTATCATCTATCTTTTTGTTTATTCGTTTCTGTTGGTGCGGGCTGAGGATTCATTAACAATTTTCTTTAATATCTAATTTCTGTCTAATCTATTTTCCTTTGTCTTTTTTCCATCCCAGTTCCCGCACTCTCTCCTTCTTCTTCCTCTCTTTATTTAGCATTCCATTCTCTTCTCGCTTACATACCACTTAATGAGTTAGACACTTTTGCTTTATTAACTTTTTACAATTTTCCTTACTCTATGAAGATATCTCTATTTCAGTTTTACAATTTTCTTGTCTCCTATTTACAGTTACAGCTCTGTGTATATTTCTTTTTTACCTTAAGTGTCGTTAGTGTTTATTATTTCAGTCTTCACTTTCCTACAGAATTTTACAGGATTCCATCTTTTATGTTTTTTTTGTTCCCTCTGCGAGTTGTATGTCAGGGCCTAGTCCATTCAATCCAGTTCTATCATTCATTTCGTTCTACTGACTTTCCTATAACATCCTATCCTGTCTTTCATACTTCTTACTCGTGGGTGAAGACATCCTCATCTTGCTGTAAACATTAAACATTTCCTGAAAGCAATCTTGAAAAGATACACTTTGAAATTATTACATTTGACTAAAAAATTATATCAGTTTAAAATCACTATTTTACATATCCTTTATGTTTAGAGCAAACTCGGTGACCTGGAATCCTCATAAGCTGATGGGAACACTGCTGCAGTGCTCCACGGTGCACTTCAAGTATGAGGTAAGTTATTTACATTACACCGCACATCGCGCTTATAGGTTTGTGTCAAAAAATTCATTACCCTAGTAATTTCATTACTAAAATCGGACAATTTAAACAGGAACAAGGAAGAACTAATTGAAGGGATTTTTTCTGTCTCCATCTTTACTGCTGGTCTCTGTCGCTACAGACTCTCTAGGTCCAGCAAACATTACTGTGTTCCATTATGAAGAGCGCTGTAAGCTAGTGAAATTACTGGGGTAACGTGACTCAAAAAATAATGTCTTAAGGCGACAAGCGCAATGTGGTGCAGTGTATACCATCTTAACTAGCGGCGCGTTGTTATGGGCGAGTGATCACTTACCATCAGGTGACCGTCTGGCTCGCCTCTTCGTATAAGAAAAATCTCGCGATTTGAAACCGCATTGTCATTAGAAACACTGACGTTCGCCGAGTCTGCGAATAATGGCCTCAAATGGAATATGAAATAAAACATTTAATGTCGCCTTAAAAGATAATTGTTTACGAAACGCACAAAAAAGAAACCTTATTGTTAATAACGCAAGCTATATTTTATAAAGCAACGATTTGAGAGAGGTTTTAGGCTTTAATGTCTACGACATAAGGATGGGTGTGCGGTTCGCGTTGGAATGGAAGGGTCCAAATTGGCAACATATGTTTGGAAGTGTCGGCAGAGGAATTTCATTAAAAGTGGCGCGTGCTGACGTCAGCTGCTTTAAGTGATGCCCCGCTGTACCTATCGATAACTCGATTAACAAAATCGATTTTCATAAGACAGTTATAATTATTTTCTAACATACTTTAAAGGTAATACCCTTGTCCTAGTCGTGCTTCGAAAGTAAAGACACTCCTTTTCAAATATATAAATTTAATGTTACAATTGCAATCAAAGTATTCACACTGAGTTTACACTTTATTCCGCACAAACATGAATGTCGCTAGTTGTCCGCCTTTTATATCAAAATGACAGCTACGCCATCTTTACAATAAATTTACAACTTTGTTACTTTATTACAAATTTTGTAAAATTTATGAATTAATATTTATTCACAAAATTGAAGAGTAATATATACAATTATTAAATAAATATTAGTGCGAATATAACAGTATGGAATTTTTAATTTTCGATTCATTTCAGTTTCTTTCAAGTCAATAGAATTACTATTTTTCTAACAATATTTGTAACCGTAATTTTCCTCAATGTATAACACATGGGGCTTTAAGTTTTAATTGACACCGTGGTGAGGTAACTGTTTACTAGTAACATCATCATAATCACAGTATCGCTGCGTTCTAATTGTGAATGAACTAAAACCGGAATATTCTGGGCGAGCTTCATCATCTACGGCCTCTTTATTATTTCACATCACATGAAATTAAGGACAAGTGTAACAAAGAAAGGTATCATGATATGTAATTTTAAAGGATAAAGATATCAACATAGATATACGATATAAACAAACCGGCAATCTATGAAATTTTATTATAGGTGATAATTTCTGAAAAATGTGGTTCTATGAAAAAAATATCAGGTACTCTGGCAATTGCAAATTGAAATTAATAGGTAGTTCTTAATGCGCTTAAATAATTAAATATGTTACTACAAGAAAAATCATTCATCACTAAAACTAACCTCAAAACAGAGGGCGGGGTCTGAGAGAATTTATTGCTCGGCATATTGAG
The DNA here is from genome assembly GCA_029286795.1 of Byasa hedistus. Taxonomy (NCBI): domain Eukaryota; kingdom Metazoa; phylum Arthropoda; class Insecta; order Lepidoptera; family Papilionidae; genus Byasa; species Byasa hedistus. The sequence goes on from JAGSMW010000028.1 coordinate 7,901,560, forward strand.
CCGACGTTTACATGGCGTAATGTTGTCGGCGCAACTTGGCGGAACTCACTCAAACATGACCCATACTGCAACAGGAATAAATGCTGAAATAGCTTAACAAATCCTTAAGCTACTCGTAGAGAAAATTTGCCTTTATGAAAATGGTCTATGATTGATACTATATTCGCATTGCAACAGACTTTGTCTGACAGCCTCGTTGCTTAGTTATTGATTGACCTCATTGGGTTTCCGTTCGAATACTTTTTAGATTTAAATGGTCAAAAATTATACGTTATTGGCGTGTTTTTTATTGACAATGAACTACGATTTGATTTGTATTTGACTTTGATCATAATGCCGATGATACTAAAACCAATCCAACCATTCATCGTCATAACCCGTGGAAGTCTACTGCTGGACACTGGCGTCTCTGAAGGATCGCCTTAGACCAACAGATAACATCAGTGACCTACGGTGACTTTGCTTCTCTTTGAGATTCCTCCATTTAATATCATATCAGAGTAACGTCAAGAATTGCTTTACGTATCGTTCGGCTTGTCTTACATACACACAGTTTATGGAGTCGCTGCCATTAGCATATTATGCATATTACCAATAAACCAAAACAAACAACTTGTTTACAATCTGCATCAACAGCAAAGGGTGTTGCTATCAGCGCGGGCAGCTGTTTGCTTTTACACAAAACATTTACATAAAAATTCCAAAAGGGGTTAGTTGTTAAATCTGGTAAGGTTAAGATTAGACCATTTGTGAGCTGTTAATGTGTTAGTTACTAAAGATTTTTGTTCGCTGGTGTCTATTGGTCAAATTCGATCACTTTGGGAAACAGTTTCAAGGTTTCTAGCAATGGAGACTGTCAACTAATGTTGACAGTCTCCATTGCTAGAAACCTTCTAGGCTGATACCTTAGCGACTATCAATAATGCGAAAATATTACTATGTCTCTGTTTATATAATATCACTGGTTACTGGATTAAAATGTAATTTTCTAAAGCTAAATGTAGTAAAGATCTAAACTAGGGCTCAGGTCACATGATCATGAGGTACTGTCGATAGAATGAAGAGTTTCCTTTTTTATTTACGTTTCAATATATTTCTGATATCCTGCCTGCCTGGTGTGTTATGCTGGAACTGAATATAATGTAAACAGGGCATCCTGCTGAGCTGCAACGAGATGGCCGCCGAGTACCTGTTCATGACGGACAAGATCTACGACCCGCGGTACGACACCGGCGACAAGGTGATCCAGTGCGGCCGGCACAACGACATCTTCAAGCTGTGGCTGCAGTGGCGGGGGAAGGTGGGCGATCAGCTCTTGGTCACGTACCAACGTTATTCATTCTCCGACATAGCAAACTGTATACCAATCCCACCAGAAATTACGGAGCATTTATAAAGTATAGATATTAATAACCTGATGATAATTTTAAATTGATCGCCAATATCAACAGATGCTCAATGAACATTTGAAAAATATTTCATCATCATCATCATCAGCCTATAGACGCCCACTGCTGGACAAAGACCTCCCCCAACGTTCTCCACTCCAAACGGCTCTGCGCTGTCCGCATCCAGCAGCTTCCCGCGACCTTCACCAGATCGTCAGTCCACCTTGTGGGAGGCCTTCCAGGCTTGCGTCTGCCGGTGCGCGGCCGCCACTCCAGGACCTTGCTGCCCCATCGGCCGTCAGTCCTTCGAGCAATGTGCCCTGCCGATTGCCACTTAAGACTGGCAATTCTTAGGGCTATGTCGGTGACCTTGGCTCTTCTGCGGATCTCCACGTTTCTGATTCGATCGCGCAGAGAAATTCCGAGTATAGCCCTCTCCATTGCCCGAAAAATAGTTAAAAATTTCAAATCGCCATAAAATATTCGCTCTGCTATATCAATCAATCTCAAAGTTTCTTGCGTAGCAGGCATTGAACCAAAAGAACTGGATAAGTTTCTAAAAGTTTAAGAGTAGTCAAATGTACACATTTATGTTAAGATTTTTCGGTTTATAACAGAAATTCATTTTTGCTGTACAATTTTCATTTTATTTATCTTTAAACGATTTGAAACTTGTAACCAAAAATATATCAATTGTATATTTTATAATTTTATTGTATATTTGTGTACTTTTTAAGGGTACGTCTGGCTTCGAGCGCCTGATGGACCGTCTGATGGAGTTGTCCGAGTACATGGTGCGCCGCATCAGGGAGCAGCCGGACAGGTTCCACCTGATCTTAGAGCCCGAGATGGTGAACGTCTCCTTCTGGTACCTGCCGAAGCAGCTGCGCGGTCTGCCCCACAACCGCGATAAGGAGATCAAGCTCGGCAAGGTGGGTATAGTGATGACAGCAGATACCTGATTAAAAGTTTTTTTGAACATAATGAATGTTTTAATTTGAATTATAACCAGGTGTGCGCGAAGCTGAAGGGGCGCATGATGCAGGCGGGCACGCTGATGGTGGGCTACCAGCCGGACGACCGGCGGCCCAACTTCTTCCGCAACATCATCTCCTCGGCCGCGGTCACCGAGCGCGACGTGGACTTCCTGCTCGCCGAGATGGACCGCCTCGGACAGGACATCGTCGTCGATTAGACGCCGCAACGCCGCCGACCGCTCTCATTAATCTGTCACTTTTCATTTATTTTTAATCTGTATCTGTTACGTTCATCTGTCATAATCCTTACGTGCACTATATTTTTTTTTAAATCAATAAGGCGATGAGACGAGCGGAACGTTTACATGATGTTAAGTGATACGCTGAGCCATAACAATGTGGAGTCAGGATATATACACAACACCGCTTTGTGCTCGTCGCCTTAATAAATGAGTCTCGTTACTCCAGTCACTTACTATAACGTATTTCAAACAGTAACACAGTAATGTTTGCACATTACTGTTTGGCGACATGGAAGTGGCGAGACTAAAGTTATCTACGAATGAATTTAGTTTATTAGATCAATTGTAGTATTGAAATAACTTCTAAAACGTCATGTAGATAATTTAATAAAAATTATTGTTTATATATTAACATCATGAAATCTTTAGAACTTACACTCACTAGCGAAAACTTTCGTAACTACTATTAATAAAATATTTTCGTACAGTTTCAATGTATTTTCGTAAGGGGCTTTACGTAGATTTTGAATGTTATATATGGCAACACGCCTGTTATATATATATACTTAGTCCATTTATAAAGTAACCACCTCCTTCGGCGTATGCGCAGTTGTTTCTGTACTTACTGAAAATTTTGTGTTATGTTCATCACTCTCATCACACGACTCGGTTGTAAATGACAATGTAGCCGTCTAATTACTGTTACGTGAAATATAATCTGTATTATGTGTGTGCTGTTGTTCGCGTGTATTTAAATGTTTTAAGGTTGTATGACAATATTTCATTGACACTGCAAATGTATTTATGTGACGAAATACATTTTACACAGCGAGATGAGCCATTTTGATATCCTGAACTCGTGTCTATGGTCACGGTCACTATAGTATGGCAACACTGAGGTCTGTCCATCTTTAGTAAATTGTGAAGATGTTTAACGATCGCTTCGTTCATGAAATATTAATATAAATAATCGAAACATATTGTATTTAACTGTTGAGGAGTATATAGTATTTAATACCATCATTTTATGGCAATAGTATAAATTATAGAAAATAATTTATAAGAAAAAAAATTGTTTATGATTTTTATTAGGCGTTTGTTTAAGATCTAGATAAATTTATTAGTTGTTGTATGTTCTGCCTGTGATTGTTCTGTATGCTCGTGTGGCGTCCTGGTGTCGAGTGGTGATGGAAGTTGTTTGTGTGAATTTATGAATATGAGAGATTGAATATATTATTGTTGGTTTTTAAGCAAAACTATTCTTAAAATTAAATTTCTTGAAGGTAGATAACTTTTCGTTTTACGTTTGAATATATAGCTAAAAGCAATTGTTTGCCAACTTTATAATTGTAAGAATATGTTTACATCAAATTAAAATCTTAAATATACTTATATATATTCAGAAATATGTTCATTGTTAATTTCATACAAATTGCATACATTTTAAACCACTGGATATTTTTAGATATTAATTATTTCAATCGTTTATTTTAATTTGATGTAAACTTTTATCGATGTATATAATACCTTAAATATATCTTATCTAGGGATTTTGTAAGATTTTCGTCTGAATTATAAACTGTTGGCAATAGTTATGTACTCATGTATCGAACACATCTCCCGTTTTGCCAATTAATATATTATATTTTGTGTATGTATAGTGTAATAAGAAGATTACATTTGTTTTCCACGTTTTCTTATGTATTGCTTATTTTATATTATTTTGTTCATCTTGTCATCAACTTCATGATAAGTTATACTTAAAATTATAAACAATAAGTACTTATATATTGTGTATTCATAGAATATTCAATTGTATTGTTGTTTTACAATAAAAAAAATTAAGTTATTTTGATAAACTGTTATATATCTTACCGTATACATATGTATCTCTTTGTTAGTTTGATTTTACTTTATATAATTATTAGGTTAAGGTAATTATAGTATATATAAAATCATGTGACGACGACAATATAAATTGTAGTGTAATGCTTGTAATGCATAACTAGTGTATTTATTTCAAATGGTTATTTTCAAAAACTAAATAAATTTTGAGTTATAATCGTATCATATATATATCGTTGACGTTTTATGTTCTTATATATAAAGTTTAGGTAAATCGATGGTATTTACAATAATTTGATAATTCTTATGGAAACTGTCTGTCAAATTATGAAGGTTAATGTGTAAATATGTAGTCGATTTAGTTTCGTAGCATTTTTTGCTGAGAGCTTTATCGTTGTAAACATTTAGTTTCCTAGATTCGAAGCTTCCGCTAAGCTTGTAAAAATGCACCAACGGCGCCATTACTGTTGCCATAGACAATAAATGGCGTTGTCAACAACGAATTAAGTGTTGCTATATTTTACTTAACATGTGCTTTAATTTTCAGATCTTAAACAGCAAATATAAACTATATTCAGCTAATATACATTTGCATTGTCAATGTAAATGTAAACATTTATGAATGTATATGGTCTTCCATATTTAATGAAACTTTATGTGAAATAGTGTAGAGATGTTACATTCGTTGTGTTCAAAGTTATCAAATTAATTATTAATAAACGTACTTTAAAGCGTTTCTGAAACTTTAGCGGTTAGATGCTGTATTATTGTAAAGAATTTTAACGTGAGGACTTAGCCGAAATTATACCATTCATTGTTGCTACATGTAAAAATCTGTATAACCAAATAAACGGTATTGTTGTTAGTTTTTTGCCTATTATTCTGACTCCTAAATTACACAGGAGTCAATTCTTTTAAGGCCTAACACCATGGCAAAGTTTATATCTATTTTTAGCATCGGAAGCAGAATTTTAAATAAATAAAAATTTAAATACTGCATGTTTCATAAATAGAACTTCAGGAATATCAAAATGACTTACGAGAGACCAACACTGGATATCACAAGACGTTCGTACACTACGAGCTCTGACGACCAATTCTTTTTGGTATTTCCGAGCACACTCCTTTTGTAGTCGATCGTAGGGGCTCCGCCCTTTATAAGTACCGCCTTTTAACCATTCGCTATTTCCAACTACCCGCCGATCGCAGATGTGGCCGACGACCATCTAAGTAGACTCCTTACACAATATTATTAGCGAATTAATGGACGGAAATCGACATAAATTTGTTGGAACATAAAATTTCATGCTGTTAAACGTCTTGTTTATCAATGGGGAACTCCATTTTTTCGTGCAAATCCTACATAGGTTACTTTTACGCTACGGGGCAGAAGATTTATACTGGATTTTTTACCAATTAAAATAGCAGCGTCTTATGCAGTAGTAAATTACGTGAACATACACAAGCGTAGTTCTGACAGACCTTTATGGGACCGCATCTCAAGAGGAAAGTCGTTGTTCCCCGTTTAAAAAAACCAAATTGGATACCAAATGTACACGTAGAGTAACTGTTATTATTTATAACAGACTGTACAGGTTTAAAGTTGTGCGGCAAATAAAAATGCAGTAACAATGGAATTTTATGAGATTTTATTGGAAACAAAATAATAATTATGCTATATATTGCACGTGACTCGAAGTCGTCAGATTCACACACGTTTGAGCAAAACCCACTTACACTTACAATATGTCAACGGGACTGAATTTAGAGGGCGGACACGCCGCCGCCACGGGGGGCGCTGCTTCCGCAGCCACGCTGCACCGACACCCCGCGTGGCGGTGAACAGCGTCCGTGAGGATAGTACTCCGGAACGTAATACAACGAAGTGGTGCGATACAGACAATGTAGGCTTACAACTGATTGTAAACTGACAACTATTCGAGGGGCATGGATCACATGTACATTGATAGATCATACAATACCGGTATTTATTAACATTGTTCTATTGATCATAAACACATTGGTGGTGTAAAATGTTCGATTGAACTTTACAGTTGTTTTGTATTATTGTTAATGCAGTAGTTTTCACGCTATGGATTATAGAACAATTTAAACAGCAGTTTGTACAGTAATCGACTGAAGCTGATGATTTGTACGAAAGAGTAATTTTTTGTTCCGCTGTGTCAAACTGCTGCTGAAACAATTCTAAAAGAGATAGATCATTTATACACATACACTTTGTGACATATCTGCGAACATTTCAACGCCCGGGGTTTTGACAACGCATGTACACTATCACGCTATGGTCCCTACAAACTCGGCCCGGGGCGAAACGAACACTTACCGACATTTATAACAGTTCATCGAAACACAATTGCACTAAAACTGAAGCCAATGCACAGATTATAACCGAGTACCTTCCATAATTATTATAAAACGCGGATCGCAAGCAACAATGATCAAGCAATCAAACGTTCAGACAGACGCCAATACATTTTATTTGTGCGTAACAGATTTCGCTAAACGTTCAGATAATCAGATAATAAATATAATCCAAATTTGTATTTAACATTTTTTGTGTGAATTCGTAAACGGCTTTCGTACATATGAGTACAAATCCAACTTTTGTATGGAATCTCGTTCAATTTACTTTCATTACCGGTCTAAACAACATGATCGATTTACCAAAAAATGTAATATAACAAAAAAACTTTGTATATACATATATAATCTTGTAAAAACAATAATGATAAATGTAAAAATGGCAACATACATTGTCACTGTGTACGTTAAAAGGCTGATAAACACTCGCAGCGTTCGTAGGCTTTAGAAATATCCAATTATGTGTATTGATAGAATTTTATATGACAGTTTGTTGCCATTTAAATGTTAGCCGTTTTATTGCCAACGTATAAAAAATTACAGCGTAAATCAATATAGAAATAACTAAACTAATATTATAAGAATGTAGATATGCCACTACATCTTCAATGATTAAAACAAACATGACAACACTGTGATGGTAGTTTCTGATGCTAGTGTTGGTAAATTACAGCATCCAGCTGCCAGTGGACAGGAAGAGACGAGAAATGACCAGGATGGAGCATTTTCTAATATATAGTTGAATAAATAATTTGAAACAAATTAATTTCGTTTAGACAGAATGTTTTTGATTTATTAAAACAATTATAAATAACATCTCTATCCTAACATGCTACCACATATCCTGTTCGGTTTCACATGACATGTTTCCAGACATTACAAACTTCAATCATGATTACGATGATGATTACTTACAATATACATGTTCATGCAATATACGTAGATATAAATATATGGACATATTTATCAACAGTAACAGGGAATGACTGGTTTAAACGTTCCTAATTCAGCGGTTATTTTTTTAAAAATATCACTTGGTAAATGTTGTCAGAATATATCACGTGAAATCAACAATTAAATATAATAAAGCACAACTGAGATTCTCATATAACCCGTCCGTATAGATTTTCGTTTAATACAAGTGACATTCACACGAGTATCCAGATGAAAGTAAATATCATTCAATAAGTGATATGAGAACACATTACAATAATCTCAACACATGCCTTAAAAAATTATTTTTTTCATTTCTAAAAAAACCTTTTGTATATACCGTTTACTTCAAAACTAGTTTTATAACTGTGTAAAGTATTTAAAACACAACCTTAGGCTACACACTAAGAATACCAAATGGGAGTATTACATGATAGATTCAAATTTTTCTAATATCATCTCACGAGTTAAAAATGTGTAATATGTATACATAAACAATTATCGAGTCACAGTAACATGCTCTCATATCGGATTCATTTGAAGAAAAAAACACCTAAACAATCAAACAAAGAACAGACAACATTCGCTCACACGCTCGCGCACACACCGTCTCACTCGCACGTGTCACGCACAACCACATTGTTTAAATTTTCCAATTGCATAACTATGTAAGCCGTTCGTTTGTGCTGCCCGCTTTTATAAACACTTCCAAATTGATATTTTAATGGCAGAATGAAGTTAACGATTATTTCATCACAAATTTCCACGTGTTTTTGTTTTGTTAATATAAATCGCTTGTGTTTGAAATATGAATCACACGGGCAGTACAAAGCGAGCAGCCGCAGTGTAGCCGTGCAAGCGGCGGTATACGCACGACCTCTATAATACTATACTGAGACAACGCACGCGCTGACGTCACGCACGCTCCCACACTTCCGCTTACCGCGTCTTCATGTTTGCCACTTGGTGCCAGGACACTACAGACTAACACGTTACTTGCGAACACGGTAGTTAGCTAAGACTACATCGCATGCGACTCCTGAATAATACGCCATGTTCTCCAGTAACTTGTAGTCGCATCAACATTAATAGTATTATAAGAATAATTCCCGCAACGCAACGTTGATTTTAATTATCCAAGTATTTTCTCTACGAATATATACAGTCAACAAAACTTCAACTATAGACAACGTTATCTTCTGAACGTTACATACATAAATTTGAAAAAAATAAATTAAACTGTTTGAGTGTTGACCAATTTCAAATTGTATAACTTGTTAATAAATAACAAAACTGAATAAAATATGCAATCTAAATTTTTATGATCAAGTGATCCAATCACACTGATTTAAAATGGAAAGATCTCACACATCCAAAATGATGTCACAAACACGAATACTAACGATACAATTGGAAAGGCACACAAAGAATTATTTTTATAACAACCATAAGACCACTACTACCACACAGATAGAGAGCCAGCAATGAGAGCTGCTTTGCCATATGTAACCGTTCAAACTAAGAGGCAAACATTAAAACCGGTAAATAAGACATCACAGTCAAATTTATAACGGGCTAAGCTTGATAACTACCCACCGACGAGCCATCGAACGCGCCGTGTACTATCTGCACCGGACCTTACGTAACCAGCATGTCACGCTGGAAGGATCTATCATTTAAATCCAAGTGAGGGCTTCTCTGTCGTAGAGAAGTAGTTTGGAATAAAACCTTATTACTAGAAAAATGTTTCTAATAATGATCCTACTTAAAAAAAAAGAGACTAATCACAAGGAACAGTTCAAAGTTAACTTTCCATTGATAAAACTTGAATCTAATGAGTAAAAAAATATAATTTTGGCATTGATCAGTAAAACGTCAAGGTTAAAAAACAAATACCTTAACTTAGTTTAGAGAGATTGATTTAACTTTCACTTAGCAAGACGAGGTTCTTGTCCGTAATGGTGTCTGCACGTTGGCTGGTACACAGGCAGACTGGCGTCATCGGTGCGGTATTACGGGGAACTCGGATTAACGCCACCTATTAGCAACATGTGATAAGTTTAAAAAAAATCGATGTGATTATATTTTATAATTCCTATACAATTAAAAGAAATTAATGTTAAAATGGTAGAATTGTTTACATAGTAAGAGAATAACAAGTCTGTGCGTCTTTTTTGAATGTGGGAGTAAACCTGAGAAACTTTTTTAAAGGTCCAATTCGGTGCTCCCTCTATTGGAACACAGTCTTTTCTCACAGGAAGGTAGTTTATTCACCATGTTGGCCTAGTGAGAGTTAATCGATATGACTCCAGAATTAAACTAGGGACCTTTGTTATATAATGATTTCTTATATTTCCGCGAATGTTACACATTTATTAAAACTCGATTTTTCGGATTTTATCGCGTTTATTATTTGTTTGTTTATTCCCGACGTTTCGACCGCTTTGCAGCAGTCATGGTCACGGGCGGACTAAGATGACAGACGTCCAAATGTCACAGCTATCACATGGTACCCACAACTTTTTAATTATTATTAATGGTCCGATCTACGCAGAAAGACCATAAAAAGATATAAAGACATAAAAAGATGAAAATAAATAAACGCGATAAAATCCGAAAAATCGAGTTTTAATAGACCTTTGTTATAAAGCAAATCGTTAGCTGCCAAGCCACATAGACATTTACGAGTTTATAAACACACACCTCCAATTGTATGTGTAAATTATACTCACAGCACTTGGTGTGGCTGTATGGCGGCGAGATGCGCTGGTGACGGGGGCACGCCGGGGGGCGCGGGCGGCAGCAGTGTCTGTGCGAGACCCTCGAATCGGCCGCTCGCCTCAAACCCGTTCTGTAGATAACGAGAAAATGTTTACATGAGATGTTTGTCTAAATACTAAAGTAAATTATGCTACTACCAACATTCTTTATGAATTGAATAGTTGCTAGACGACCTGCAATGGTACATACCTAGATAGTCTCCGGTGTCCGATCTACTGCCAATATTCATACCTAAATGCTAAGTATGTTAATAACTGTTTATGTGCTGCCGAAACTCACAACTTCTATCTATACCTTCAAATAGAAGGGTCTGTCAACAATCTTAATGAAAAAGAAAGCAGAAGTAACTACTGTATACTAAAAATAATGAGTATCTTCCACACACCGGTATCATGATAGTAGGACGCAGAGGCTGTATTGAAGGCTGCACCGCGGTTGGGTAATAGGGGTAGTATTGCACCGGGTAGCCTATGTAGCCGGGGTAGCCTGCAGCTGCCGCGTACATAGCTGCCGCCGGGCTGTACATCTGTTAAGAATTTAAATTGTTAATAATAACAAAATTTATAACAATTATTGACAACTATTAACTAAAAGTATTTGAATAACACGACCTCTTCATTATAACATGCCGACCATAGTTGCCCACCTTTTATTGTAAATCTACCGCCATAACAGCAATGCTTTATATTCGATAATATTACAATGTTTTGGGCTGACACGATTCACCTTATATGGCCTCATTGTCATTTACAAATTAAATGAAACAGTAACAAGCGAAGATTGCAAAAAAAAATTAAATACCCCAAAAATCTAATTATCGAAAAGTTAATATTAGCAAAAAACTCATGATCATGATACTAAAGAAACGATTTTCTTTAAGTACAGATAATATAATTACCCAGGTCACTTTCCCATTTAAAAAAATATTAAACAAGTCTCGGCAATTTGGTAGCTCAATAGGCATATTCGTTTTTATTACGCCTTACATACTAGACGATTGAAAATTCTTTATATTAATATTTTTCTTTAGTTATTTCTTCTCGTACTGTAATTGATAAATTATTATATTTAGTCTTTATATGTAGTATTTTCATATAAACTTACCCCTTCAGTAAGGACATAGAGAGCTCAATACGAAACCGGAAACGTTTCATAGTATTAGAAACTCATCTATTAAAATATAAATTCAAATCTGCCATATCTCTCACATTCACACGTCACCAGTCAGAGCTCACACCTCGCACACTGCCCAAACACGAATGTAGCGAGAATCACAGTCATCCGCTATTTATAGCGAAACGACGTTACGGCATCCCCTCCCTTTTTCACTTTCAATCTTTTAAAATCAATACACCTACTATTTTACTAACAAAATGTCGGTAATCACAATTATTTTTCTCAATATCTAACAATAGTTATAAATAATAAATATGTATAAGTAATAAACAGTGTGATTTCATTGGTGGTAGTGATATGTTCGTGCTCACCGGCAACTGTTGGCTGAGTGCCGGTATGGCCTGGTGGTGCTGCAGCTGGTCGTAGGGCGGCGGCGCGTACATGCCACCAGCTCCTGCGCCGGCCCCGCCGAACGCCACGCTGTACGGTCCGCCACCGGCCACTGCAAACACAAGTCATCATTTCAAAAAAAATGTATTACAATGTTAACATTATCATAAATATTATTCATATTGTAGAAGTTCTTGCGGTGGCCCACGTAGGGCGTGGGCGTGGGTTCTTGAGTGAGGCGTTGAAGAGAGCCGAGAGTACCGTGGTGGCGGTTTCAATCGTCTACTCAGCTACTGCTTGAGCCTTAACTTGTGGAGATCCAGTTAGTAGTGCGGAGAGCCAAGAGTACCGTGGTGGCGGTTTCTCTCGTCTACTCAGCTACTGCTTGAGCCTTAACTTGTGGAGATCCATCTTCTGCTTAGACTCAAGTGTGGAGATCCAGCTACTACTTGGACTCCAATTGTGGACATCCAGCTACTGGTTGGACTCGACGACCAAAAATGCGCGCGCTTATATCGAATCGCGTTCATATATACTATAGCCCGCTCCTTCCTACCAGTGGCGCCATCTATCGACGCGGCAGGAAAACGTCCCGTTACAATATAAATTATTGAAAGTAATATTAGTGAAATAGCGTACATTAAAGATAGCACATATAAGTTTTGACGTGACAACGTCTATTAAATTGGTATAAGATAGGACGCGCGTGCTGAGAAATGTCCCGCACATAAGTGGGCGTGGCTTACGCCGACCGCTAAGTCGGTATGCGTTTGCCCGAATTGGTTGAAAGTAAAAGATGTATTCTATTGCTCAATAATAATTAGAAATAAAATCCCTAACAAATATAATTGAGAGTTAGTATAACTTGATTTGTAACCCGATAAACATGTCAAACAAGAATAATAAAATTTATTATCAAAATTTTTTGTGATATAATTAATAGACGTTGTCACGTTAAAATACATAAGTGCCCTGCACATATAACCCAGAATTTTTTTTAAATTTTTTTTTAAACTACTATGCGACGAGACCATAATGATTGTAAAAAGATAGCACATGAGGTTATTTGTAAAAATAAATTATAGTTAATTTATGTATAATAGTAGGTTAAGTTGACTTGTAAATATATATATTATGAAAGTATGTAGAAAGAAGGAGCTAATTGAGATCCCCGAGTTCCGATGTCAGGGGAAAGTGAATAAAGTAATAAAAAAAAATTATCATAAAAACTCTATTATCGCGATTATGGTTGTTTGTCATATAAACATTGCAAAAGCTAACTGAAACTGGACCAAACCGTAAGATAAACAGTGAAGGTCTCATCCACGTCGAAGTTTCCCCTTGCGTTGTGGATTAAGTTGAAACTGGAACAAACTCGACAACGTAAACTAACGCTGAAGTTGTTTTAATAACTAAATCTCTACTCATATTAATAAAATGCTTTTAATTATGTAAGGAATGTTGAAATTTATTTGTAAAACATCTTTCAAGGATATGGTATCACTCTCACAATTCTTCTTGCAATACGCACCAGTAATGACTAGTTAATAATTACAGTTAATGTACATAGGAAAAGCTTTAAAATATATATAATAGCTTCTAATGTAACGTTTATTTTTAACTTATTTAACCGTAAATTTAAAATTTCAATGTGTATATTTTTTATATTAATTATCACCACGCGAAATTAATTCAGCAATAACTACATATGTTAGATATTGAGAATAAATAATTGTGGTTATAAACATTTTGTTAGAAAAATAGTAATTGTATTGACTGTTAATGAATCCAAAATGAATTATTGCATATTGTACTATTATATTTCATACTAATATTTATATAATAATTGTATTTTTATTTCTTATAGTGTAATTGAAATATTGGGAATATTATTAATCCATGACTTTTATAAAATTGATTATAATTAAATAGTTGTATTGATTATTGTAAAGATGGCGCCGCTGTCATGACTGTTTGGACAGCGTAAGAAGTGTGAACTCAGTGACTTGTGAATTGTATATATAAAAACGTGTAAATTAAATATGTATGTTGAAAAGAGAAGTGTCTTAAATATTTGTATCATTAAAAATCTTTTATTCCTATTTGAAGATTTCTAAAGTCTCAATGCATTCTTTGTACTAGAATCTATGCCCGGCTAAATTTCAGGAATCCAAATTAAGCTCCTTTCTCCTATTGATTTTCCCTCACTGGTCCTTCACGATAGGTGAGAAAGAGAGAGATGTACTTGTTACCGGTACACAATGGCGGCTTGTATCCAACAATTGCTGTTAATAAAATAATTCCTATTCTTTTCATTCTATCCCACATACATTTGTCAATCGGTTAAAGGATGTTGAAAGAGGAATGTTACTGCGCTATCCGATGAAAATGACTACAGACTGAATAATAAAGAAACACATTTGTCTGTTTCTAGAGACTACGTGATTGGAGATCAGTGCTAAGTTATTTCACTAAGCTAAAACGTATTTAAAAAAGCCTTCTATTCAACACAAATACGGACAGACGGATCGTTAGCGAATTTGCATAAAACCATTGAAGACTTGCGTCGCACGATCAATTTATGCAGTCTCGTCTGATAACGCAAATTATGATACTTTAAAACCCATCGTTGTACCGCCAAAGTATATTATTTTGTATGTTATACAGTCACACCCTCATTTTCTTATACATAAGCTAAGCGAAACATTAAAAAGGTCTTTTCAAAGTCGATATTGATCTTGTCGGACGGTGAGATATCTAATTTAAGTATCACGTTTATAATTTATGTGAATTAAGTCAAAGATGTTATTATAATATTATTCATTTATTTAGAATTAATGTATTCATAAGACTAACACGTATGGAGGTTGACTCGTAACGGTCTAGATGTATTGATTTTAGCTGAACGGAGACGGAGGGCGGCGGCGGCGACGGGCTGACACAGTTTATGGAAGCTCCTCGGAGCGGAGTAAGAATGCACTAATGTGATTTACTCCGCACCAAGAACAGCAAAGTCTTAACGTTTACGTTAAATAAGATTATAAACTAGTCCATTTGTGTCGGGTTTCCTTTTAAAATAAATCGCATCTTCATAATTTTTTCAACCTAAAACGAACGATGTATTAACCTATACTCCGCAAAGATGCACCAGCTTATATATTATTAATAATCAAATCAGGAAAATATTTAACTGCTGCACTGTAATCGAATTATTAGCACCAAAATCATTACATAAGAGCGCTGCTGGATGACACGTTGATTGGTCAAATATAATATTTTACTGGTGGTAGGTCTCTGTTGCCGGAGACCGTCTGGATACCACCGCAGCTCCTATTGCAACCGCCAAATAGTAATGTGCGAACATTACTGTGTTCCGGTTTGAAGGGCGCTGTAGCTAATGTAATTACTAGGGTAACGAGACTTAACAATGTCTCAAGGCGACGAGCGCAATGTGGTGCAGTGTGTACCATCTTAACTAACACCACGTTGTCATGGGCAAGTGTGTCGCTTACCATCACGTCGCATAGTAGTATAAAAAAATGCATAACACCTTTTAAGAAATTGTTAATAAATATCAATAGTGCACTGACCGCCATATTGCGGCGCGGCCTGGTGCGGCGGCGCCGGCAGGAAGGGCCCCTGCGGCGGCTGCGGCTGCGGGTACGCTCCGAGGGGGGGTGTCACTGCAACAACCCGCAGCGTCACGCAGCGCTCCAGCGGCGGCCGCCCGCTCCACCCGGGCAACGACATCTCCGCCTCTCGCGAGGGTGACCACGCGCCGTGCGCTCGGATACTGGACGCGCTCGCCGGCTGGCTCCTCATACAATACCTCCTCCGTTTAAACTCAACCAGTCCAGTATCCGAGCGGCCGCAGCACTTGGACACTTCGCAGCGAACGCTATGCGACAATTACGCCATCTTTTTTTTTTTCGTTATTAATCCAAAACGGCAGTTATCGTGGCAATTTGTTTAATAGATTCGCTGCGTTACTAAGTAATAATTTAACGCTCATAAGAAAAAATGTGGACTGATTGTAAATATTAAAGTTTTAACTTTGAAATTGTTACTTAGTTGTTCACCCTCGTGAAAGGCAATGGAACATATGATATGTTGCGGTATGACGTCGAGATGTCGATGCGTCGGGCGGTCGGACGATCCTCGCGCCGAGACGCGCCTCAACCCAAGCCCGAGCATTCACGCTAGACGCAGCGGTGTGACGACGGCATGAAAATCGGAACATATATATTCATACAAACGAGTTAAACTCTAGAATTACGTCGCGACTTTAATAAAGAAGAATTCCATTTTGAAGCCACCGTCACAGTGTAGGCGTATGATGAATATCACAACAATAGTTCTCGACTACACATTTCGCTGACATCGGTGTTAACGACAAGCGATGCCCATACAACGCGTTACATGACCGCACGAGGTTTTTCTGTTTTCTCAAACCGATTGAAACGAATCGTTTTTTGAAAAGAAAAAAACCAGCGCGCGGCGGCGACTGCCTTCGGCTCAGATTATGAATAAAAAAAATGGTAGTAAACTGGACCGTCGGCTGGCAACATTAAATTTGGTAGGTTAAGTTGAGCGAGTCAACACGGTGTGCGGGTGCTGATATCACCTACCAAACGTTATTTACAATGCATTCCTTAAACCAATGACCACAGTCCGTTCGCGCAATGAACGTTCGGTGCAAACGTTACACTATAAGCGATCGAGCAACGCGGGAACGGGTGTGATCATTCATCATAGAACATCATAGGTAACAAAACAATCATCACACGATAAAGAACCTTTGAAAAAAAAAATAATAAAGACAATTAGTTGTATCCATTACATGACTAGTCACATTGATCGCATCCCAGTTGTAGACAGCGCCGCGCCCTCGCCCGATGCGGCCATTACTTACTTAAACCGGGACACCGGCCTGTCTATAAATGGAAGACGAGCATTCAGCTCCACAAGCAGGTACGATATTACATTCGAATCAGTTTTACAGTCCGTCTGCCGGATCATAGTCAAATTAGGCACCGGAATGTAACAGAACCTGCGTGCGTCGCAGAAGCCGCAACACCTGCAGTACTACATTCATTTTCCTCATTTCCAACGGATACTTAAAACTGTTTTTTTTTTTAAAAAAAATAAAAAAAAACAACATTAAATCGTCGTCGTTCCAGCTAGTTTTACAGATCAATTAAAACAGCACGCAGTAAGATTACTCGTAAATAAAAAAAATGTACCATTACATAAGATCGTAACAAAAAGCCGGCTGGAACAACTTCGTACCAAGATTTATGGTTTATATCTCACAAAATCAAATTTATGTATGCATCTGTTTTTTTTTTTTAACAAAAGGATTGCGATTAAAAACTTGAAGCGAAAAGCTAATTAAAAGAAACACAAAATAGTCTATAGTATGAGTGCGTTGAAGGACAAAGAAACATGCAAGAAAACAAAACAAAACATTACGCTTCTAATTTATCTGTGAAATGGCGTACCTCAGCGGAGTCCGGCTACAATCTAAGTGAAATGGTTTTCTAAGTATGGCAAGATCATGAAACGGAAGGCAACAAACAAAACCACATTCCAAAGCAGAAGTTCACTTGCGCAAACGCAGCAGCTAATGTAAACAAATGTAAATTCAGCGCATCGGAAACACATGAAACACAAAAATCCTGGTAGCTTCCCTCACCGTTAAACATTAATAACAGCTATATTCATAATAACCAAATAAAAAAAGCATTCCGTTTCTTAAACGAAATGCTTTTTTCTCTTGCACACTTAAAAAATAATTTCCTTTCACATCGCAACCTGTACGTTTGTTGCCACATCGCCACTTTGACTGTGATTGACGTCTGACATCAAACCGACAGTTGCAACTGTACAAAAATATTGAAACATTAGACTTAATCGGGATCCCTGTAAAAGAAATCGGGATGTGATCAAACATGGGCGGAAACGTAACTGAAAAAAGTTTATCATAGATGAAAAAAAAACAAGTGTTCCTAAAACTATAGTAGTGTCTGAAATATTTTTCATTTGTGTAAAGTATGAAGTGGATTCCATTGAAAATGTTAGACATAGATGGTGGCATACTTCCCTGTCCTTCAAATAAGCTTATGCATGCAGATGTCTATCGCTTGGAATATGAAACCACGGACAATGTCACAGCGGAGGTTGCTTAACAGTTAAGTAACGTCCACGTGCCACCCTCGCACTAAGTATAACACACACACTAACAAATGTGTCATTCCCTTCACAATTCGGTTCACATAGCAGACCAATGACCCTTCATAAATAATTGACCTCTCGTTATCTCATGAAATGGAGAGTGATAGAAAACTAATGAACAATGTACTAATTAAAAAAAAAAGAAAGGGTAAAATGGTCGCACATAGACCACATAACATTAAACTGCATTAACATTATGCAATCTAAACAAATTGTTAACTTTTAACTTACTGGTGTCCAACATACCACTATACGGTACAATTTCTATTTGCAAAATAAGTTTGCAGATAAAAATGGTGCCGGTTTGACCATCACCTCAAATAATGTAAAATGTAGACCACAAAAATGCTTTCACTTACAAAATATATATATTGTCATCAAAACAACAAAAAAACTGTGAGCAGACGCAAAAATAATGAAATATGCTAGAATTGTAAGATTTTTGTGGCCATAAGAACAAACTAGGTTTAGATCCTGCACGTACAGCTTTTTTCTATACCTGATTTATTCTCGCTTACAGTTAGTAGAACACTCAATTATATAATGTAAGAAGATTTAACAGATTCCATACTTAATTAAAAAAAATCATAATAATGGAATGACTGGGACAATACTCTAACACAGACTTATCATGTGCCTAACATTGTGTAGACTAAAAATTTTAATTTCGAGTCTGCACTAAAGTAAAATGATGTAGACAACTCAATACTTCAACTGTTTAAATTGTAATTAAATAATTAGCGGTTAAACATTATTAAGATTCCACATCATCCGTTAGATCACAACTTATCGATTGCTTAAAAAACCATAACAAAAAAATATAAACAAATAAAGACACCCCCCTACAACAACTGTAACAGGGATTCTTCTAAACATTGTTGCATTTTTTTTGTTTCTTACACTTACAGCAAAACGGATTTGCAACAATGTAAATAGTGCATGAGTAAGCTCAATAAGTAATATTGACCTAATTTTTTTATTAACTTTCTTATCAATTACTAATAGTTCAGGTCAATATCACGATAAATTAAGTGAAAAAAATAAAACAATAATAAATAATTAAAGAAATAAGCTGTGAACTAAATATTTTCATGTAAATAAAAGAAAACATAGGTGCGGAACACAAATAATATTATAATAATTATTATTGCTATATGTATGTGTGACTTGTGATTTTAATAGGTTTATAAATTGTTAATAAAAACTTGCAATGTGAAGGAATTCAAGGTGCCAAATAAACCACAAGCCCCACATGAAAACTTACACAACTTATTCCTTTACTGTTAGTGTTAACTAATAAAAATTGACAAGGGTGCATGTTGGTACGTATAAAAAAGTTCACCAATCCAGAAGGACCTCAAAAACTATACAAAAATTTCAAGCCAAAAACATCTACTGTACAGCCAACCATTTAGCTTCATGTCAAATACATCAAGTCCTGCCAGATGAGCTTACATTATATTCTTAAAAAAAATTTCCAATTAACATTAATCTCCTAACAAATTGATATTGAAAACATGCATTATTGTCAATTTTTTTCCAGTGTTATAACAACTTGACTGTTCATAAATGAAACAGGTTTTCCATTTGGATGTTATTCTCATTTTTTAATAAATTTATGAACAAATTTCAATTGTTGAAGTGCAAAAATCTTTGTGAACAATCAAGTGATCATACGGGGTTACAATAGAATTACACATACGTTCGTTCACACGCCGATACGCACATATCATGTATTGGTCTCTCATTAACTATATAAAAAAAAAGAAAAATAATAAATAAAGAAAAAATTTTGTATGGTGTCATTACATGGTAGAGATTAGTCGACGGCCGCACGGGGTCGGCGGCGCCACGCTCGCGGCTCCTGTTGGCGGGGGCCTGGTGGGACTGGGACTGGGGAACAGGGGGCCGGAGGGGTGCGGGAATTGTATTATCATTATGTCTAAAAACTGTTTCTTGACAGCAGCACCTGCCCTCATGGCGCCTTATAAACAAAAAAATTTTGCACCTCCTAGTGTGCACTTTGTATATCTCTGGTCCCCGTCTATGCCTGGACTCGTAATCATTAGTCTCCAAGCAAGACAAGGCCATTGTTTCATGTTAACTATTAAGCTTACATATAAACTTAAATTATGCTTGACGCATGTAACATCATGAAGGCCACATTAACATATTAAATGCAAGAATTTTATTATCATAAACTATTATTCGGTTTTGCTTCTTCACTTTGTAGAAACTTTTTAGTTGTTTTTAAAAAATTGTTTTTTGAACAGTTTGTGCCTTAAAAATAAAGTTAAATGTATTCTAAACAATTCTTTTGGCGTTCCTTGGCAGAGGCCTATGTCCAGCAGTGGACTGCCGCGGGCTGTTGATGAGGATGATGATGAAACAATTCTTTTAATCTAATTAATTTTGACAATTTAAATTTTATGTTTATAAATTAATCAAATAATTAAAGATTGAAATATTAATGTAATTAAATATTATTAATGACTTTAATAAATGCTTAAGGGTCTGTTGCAAGATAAAATTTATAAAATAATGCACTGCCATTAACAATGCCTATGAATATGATAGAAAAAAATCAGACCTTGTACCACCTGTTATTTAAATACTAATAATGTAGAGGTTTAAAAGAAGCATGTAAAAGGAAATAAGGTTGCAACTTGTTATGTATCATCATCAACAACCCATGGTAGTCCACTGCTGGACATAGGCCTCTCCTAAGGAACTACTATGTTATATATAACAACTTGTAAATATATAACTTTGCCTCAAATAATTTAAAATATCTAAGAGTAGCTTAATCTTGGACAATTTATAAAGAACAACATATTTTTGCTACCAAAGCACCAATATTTAATACACATTCTTTCTAAAATATTGCAAGATATTTCTCAAAATGTTTGTGTATAAATAATACCTAATTAAAAAACTGTACATACATTAATACTCCAGCATTTATTTTATGAATAAAAATTTTACGTAAACGTTACACTATTGTAATTCTCTATCTTTGTATCACTAACATGGTGTCTCATTTAATGAAGTATAATATAGTGTCCAATATAAACTTGATCAATGTAGATTTTTTTTAATGTCCCGGCAGGGTAATCGCAAATCTTTTAAGTTTTTCAAGTCGCAAATTTTTTTTAAGGTAGTTAAACAATAAAGATCAATTTATTTACTGGAAATTATTATGTTGGTATTATATTAAATATTTCGCATCTGTTTGATAATTGAACGAAACCATTTCAAGGTAGTTAACAGAAACAGAAATAAAATTTAATAAATGTCTTCAAAAAACATTAAGGATACAAACAATTGCTGTATACTAAAGTAGTTTTTAAAATTTCGTAGTAATAATAAGTAATAATCACCCTAAATGTAGAAATATCCTTCAATCTTAACGAAATATCCCGCCTGTAAAACCAAGGAGCGTCATCCATCTTGGATTTACAACTATTGATCCCATCACCGAAGGTAAAATGTACGTAATATATAATATTTGAACTGCAGAATTATCTCAAAAGATTTATAAAGCTTACATTTATAGACAACAAATCAACTAAAAGTTGCAAAAAACAGCAATTCAAGGCCCCATGACGTTACATATGTCAACCTTCGAAGTAATAGCAAGAACAAAGAAAAGTTACAATTAAAATGCATAAATACCTTTTTTGTCTGCCATTTTTACTAAAATAACAAATTTACTAAATTGTATATCACAACTAAGATGTCGTTGCGATAAAATATTTAAAATTGCGATAAATTATTATAATGCAGTCGCAACCTATCGCTTCTCCGAAGTTAGATTCTCACAACGACACTAGTGATGCAACGGCAAGATTGAAAAACGTTGCGCGGCGCAGAGAAGTTTTTGGAGAAATCGATAATTGCGGTATCGGTTTACACAGATTTTATTTGCTTCGAAAAATTTTACAAATATTTAATTTTTTTTAACTTGTTTCAGGTCTAAACCTTGATCATTTTAATATGATATAACCAAAAAGAGAGACTTTTCTTTATAAAATGTGTATATACTATATAATGTACATAAAAAAAAAATTACATTTATAATGTGTATAACACAATATTTACAAGTATCCAAGTTTTATGGAATATATTTATGAAGTATTCAATATTAGTAGTTTCGGCGAAAGTTTGTTACATAATGGAGATAATGTCAGCATTGCTATCATTGAATAGATCAAGACATTAGTTTTAAAGGTCTTTAGTCTTAGAAAATCTTAAAAAGTAGAATAATTGAATCTTATTTCTTTTTTGTAAAATGTAATATTCGATTTATTACCTTTTGTAATTAGCCGTTCTATAATAAAATGATGTGTATAAAAAAAATAATGAACACTTTTATTCTTTATTAAATTCAACGTTAGCGTTGATACTTTGTTGATAGCGTTCCAAAATAAAACTTGTGGTTTAATAATATTTTTTTAATTATTACAAAAATTAATGGAACCTAAATGCAAAAAGTCCTACTTTGCTAAGACACATTTGCGCTATTAACGTCATTCAGTCTATATATACCATCCAACTGCAGAACACCTCCACTTTTTCTTGTAATCTATGTATTCTTACCACTATTTCCTCACGAGGTATAAATATGTTTATCTATATTTAGAACTAACTATTAGCTAAAACTTATGAAATATGAAGAGATGTCCGAAAAGTGTAAATAAAAGTTTTTTAATTATGTTTATAAATGTATTTACAAAATATATCGCTTAATATAACAACACTTAACATTTAAATATTTGAGAAGAGCGTCCATTTCCCCCCGCACCTAAAACAAGGGTTGGTATTTAATCAACATGGAAAGATTTAACCAAACAAATTTATGAGCCCAATTAAATTCACTAAACATATTTTGGTACAGTTTTTAGATATAATTATAAATGTATTCAACTGCTTATAGATTGACATATATAGTTAGGGCATTACAAAACTTTCACCTGCAGGCGGGCAGGAAGCGAGCATCGTATGCGCGTTGCGTGGCGTTCCTCGCGGGCATTGCGGCAGGGAGAGCGCGTGCACCGCAGCGACCACAGCGACGCCAGCGCGCTGCTCGTCGCCCCCCGCCCAAGTACATATACCTTAGCCATGAAAGGCAAAAGTTTAAGAGAAACTGATGTTTTTGGATATTTCATAAGTAAAGCTTGCAGTGTAATGTTTAAAGTATGTTCACAATGTAGCCAATTTCTGCTGCTAAGCAGTATGTAAATATGACTGTTTTTAAGTGTTGTTATTAGTAAGATAAGGTATATTAAATTTAAAATGATGTACCTCACGGTGCAATATCCCTCTGCCTAAGCAACGTATTTGCTACTACCTTGTTGTTACGGTTAAGCGTATCGTTTACCATCAGGAGAACATCTTATTCACCACGTTGAATAAAAAAATAACCGAATGGAGTCCATGGCGTGCGAGGGAGTGCCGTCGCTTTGTGCATACGAAGGCGGCTCGGGTACGTAGCGCAGCATTTCCGGTTCCACGTCGTACTCCAACTAAGCAAGTAACAAGTGGTATATTTAAGTTTCAGGATATGTATGACTGACTGTTCATATTTTTTATATAAAACTTATAGGGTGATGGTGGACATTGTGGTAATATTTACTTGTAAAATAGTCACTTTTACGGTATTGCATGTAAAATAAAAGTTAAGTAGCATCTATAACGGCTATTAAAAATTACAATTCACTGCCCAGTTGTTTGTTGTACTTTTTTTTGTTAATGTCGAGCGAGCAGTCGAGCGCGCAGAAGTAAATGTTTTTCTTATTATTAAAATTCTTTCAGTTTTTGGTTATATTAGAAAATTAAAATTTAATGCTATCTTCACAGATTCACAGAAATCCCCACAAAGTTAAAGTTTCTGTTGAAGGAAAACATGATGAGAAAACCGACACATCTCAAGAAAAACATCTTTTATGGACATTTTTCATCCACCAATGTATGGCTAGATATCCATGTGTCAAAATACTTCTCTCCCAAGGATGTTTTCAGCAATGGGAACAGTAAAAGTGCTGTTCATGTTGTTATGATATATGAATACTTTCCTCAGCTATTATTATTAATAATTTATTTCTCTCTACTTTATTTATCTCGTTTAACAAATATTCCAACAACATGGGTACTAACCAAGTGTTGCTAGAGAAAAGGAAACGAGTCTGTCGCTATCATTTGGCTCAGTTTCAGAGTCAAGGAACTTACGGAAGATTATTATAAAAATGATGGTGGAGCTAGACTAAGTATGAAAGGAGATGCATGACACATGCCCAGCTAGGGTTGGAGTGAATGTACTCACGTGCAGTGGCCAGGGTCGGCCGTGCGGCGCTGCTATTGCGCACCGCGGCAGTGCGTCCCATACCCGCGCCGGCATCTGCGCGCACAGCGATGCGCATTCCTCTGTACGCGAATAATATTTCAATAGTTAAATTAATTTTACAAGGTAAATCTTCTGCATAACAGTAGTGTTCCAGCTGTTAAAATATGACAGCCAGAGTCTTTGGACAAGTATGCTTACCATCTACGGTCTCATTGTCACTTAACATCAAGTAAAATTGCAGTTGAGCTGTAAATAACTTAAATTGTGGAATTCAGAAAGCCCTTATCCTAAAAATTTTTGTTACCAGTGTCACGTTGAGCCAGTGTTCTTTTCTTATGAAAACCACCCTGTGTTTTCATAATTTGACTTTTCCTTTGTCTATTTTTCTATACTTGTTGCATACCGCTCACCTAGTAGATCCGGCTTTGGCGCAGCGGCGCTGGCTACAGCGGCGGCGGATAAGCGCGCCAGCGGACGGCTGAGAGCTTCCCCGCCGCGACCGCAAGCACGTGCACACACCACCAACTTGCGCAGTACACTCAGAGCCGCGCCGTCGGACCACAGCTCATAACTACAGATAATAGATCTTTATAAATTAAAACATGACGGGCAGGACGTATTACACCTGACGATAGGTGATCTGTTTTAAGTAACAAAAAGATTTTTTTTAAAACTATACTCTGCTTACTTCTGAGAGAAAGACAGGAGTTCCACCCACTAAAACTCTCTCAGTGCACTGCGACGGGCTCCCAACGGAATGCACCGGCGTCTCACTGCAATACGCTTAAGAACATCCCATACCACCAGTCGAAGAGATTGTAATTCATTCCAGTTTTGCTTTTGATTGATTAAAAAGCTTGGGAGTTTAATCTACACAGATTTTTTTTATAATAAATATCTGACCCGTGGGGCTGGTGCAGCTGGGGCGAGGCGGCGACGGCCACCAGAGCAGCGAGCGCGGTAAGCGCTGTATCGATAGCTCGCTGAAGCGGGCGGCGCAGTGCTTGCAACGCCGTCAACGCCGACGAAGCACCCTCGCCTAGGGTTTCCGCTTTTGCTTCCAGTGCTAGTAGATTCTGAAAACGAAAATGTTTAAAATCTTCATCAATATTAATTAAACTCTTGGAAACACCGAAGACCTTACGGTCTCTAGTCTTTCTTCGCAAAAACATTATTATGATTACAATACGCTCATATTTTTATATAACAAAGCTGAGAGTTAGACAAGAGTCTATATGAGTCCAATTAGTGGGAACATTAAGAGAATTGTTTATTTATATTTACCCAGCACCCCATCGTGTCTTAACATAACAATGTTTCATTACTTCATTGTAAAAGTAATTTCACTAGTTAGCTTTCGAGCTGAGAGACAACGTTTATAATAAGCGTTGTGGTGGAAGGGTGATTGAGGGACATAGCAATGTATGCTTTTTGTACCGTGATTGTACCTTTTCGTGCTCGTGGTCGTCAAGGAGCGCGGCGAGCGGTGCGTCCGGCTTATCATCGGTGCGCAGTGCGGACACGCACGCGGCCCACGCGGCTTGAGCCAGCTGCAGCGCGCACAGAGACGCCGCCCCGCCGTTCGCACCGCCGGCGAGGCTGCTGGACAACAGCTGGTATTTTAATTACGTCATGAGTTGTTTTTATCCCCGAAGGAAACAAGTGATTTTTAAATCATAAAGTTTAGTCCGTTACTGCATTCTGTCAGTATGTACTTTAGTTAATAGGTGATGAAATATGTATAGACCTGCACAGAGCGATCCTTAGTTTCAACCAGCTGTGATAGTAGTACTGCTGGAAAGACGGCGGCTGCCGTTGGAAGTTCTCTGTCAACCTGCAGCAAAGATTTTGTAATTTTCATTATGTAGAAAAGAAAAAGAATTCAATGTAGCTTCACTGTCACCACACTGTGAACAATGGGACCGTGATCTAATAAAACGATCATTTTTTTTATGGTGTGAAGCATAATATCTTTAGCGCCTTACTCATTAGATCTGCGCCCTAAAGCCAGAGAGAATAATGTGAAGTAGCATCTCATTACTATGAACAGGTGCATCAGTTTATGCTCACCTCTCGTACACCGCCTCGACAATGTTCTGTTTCAGTGTCATCAGTAAGTCTAGGCAGTCGTAGCCCGACACCATGGCATACTCCAAGAGCATAGCCGTGTGTTGCACCGAGAGAGGTGTTGCTAGATAAATGAAAACAAAAACTACAGCCTTCCGTCTACCATAAGCGTATTATCGCTTTACTCTGTTCTTATTACACAGGTACAGTAATTTTGTTACATTTCATAGACTAAAGATTGAATCAAAAGTTTTAATAGGATATATAGAAGTCAACTGAAAAGTCACAACTATGACGTATATACAAAGACCCTTACTATGACCTCATTGTCATGGGCGAGAGGAACGAACCAGGTGGATTTATTGTCTAACATATTAAAGCAACCAATGCAAAATCGGCCGAGTGCCGCAGGTGCCAAGGATCACTTACTATCACCTGAGCTGCTTGCACATTTGATTACCTTCCCTATAAAAAAATATAATTTTTGTTACAAATAGTTTTTTTGTCGTAGTCGTCGTAAGGTTAAGTTTATTTGTTTTCATATACTAACGTATATCCGCCGAAGGTTGCGGCAATTTGAACACGTGAAGCTGCGAATGGGTGTCCACTGCCACTACAAGGGCGCCAAGCTGTGAGATCTCCACGCACGATACTGTCGCGCAACTAGCGCCGCCCTGTTATATTCTTTCGTTTACAATAAAGTATTAGTTGCTGAAGCCGAGGTAAGTGCGACTCTTACGAAGTTTCTTGTATAATTTAAAGTTAATGAAGTTTTACTGGTGGTAGATTATTACGGACAGTGTTTGTTGCTACTCAGTAGTATGCAATTATTACTGTTTCATTTAAAGATGGACGGCCTGCTAATCTCTTTATTATGTATACAACCGTCGGTCATCGTCATACCTAAATTAAGAATCTGGAACGAAAACGCATTGCAAATAGGTTCAACATCTTGACAAAAATTCTCCCTTTTTTACTCTTTTATAACAAATATTACATCAACGTTGGTCATTTAGTAGCTACTATATAACAAACAGACAGATGTTGCAAATTTACACCACCACAGATAGGCTGTGTTTCAGCAACCATGTCTTTAATCGCTTCAGCGAGAGTGGATACACAAAAATAACTTACGGGTAAAACTCCACCGGCGCCGTACTTGGCTTTCTTAGGCGGCGTGATGGCCCCGCTCTCCGATGTTACTGTGCCGACAGGTCGCGAGCACACCTTTACAAGCAAAATTTTTTTTATTTCATGTAGAACCAGAAGGTGATAATAAGTGATAGGCTAACATAAAACCAATTTGCCGCTAGATAGGACGATAGACACTGCACCATACTGCACAGACTAACCACCATCTACGGTATACTCTAAAGTTATCGAAAAATTTGTAAAGGTTCAAAATCAATATACGACAAATATAGTAATTTTGTAAAAAAATGCTGAAGATAAAATAGACGACGTTAAACCGTCATAAAATAAAACTAAAGTGAAGCGGACTACTACATTGTCTATGGTTTTTATACATATTAAAACTGTCTCAGAAGCGCAGCGGATAAACACGTGCCTTGTAACATGGATGAGAGCCCAGGTTCGAATCTGGAACCACACGTTGAGGAGTTTGGTAGGTAGGCGCTTCTCTTCTTAGAATCCGGCTGATAGCCCTTAACATTGTAAATTTGTTGCTATTACAGCACCGCTGTGTATTACTTGCAAGTAAACTTAACCGTCCACGGACTCATTATTACTTAACCTTAAGAAATTAGCGTCATGTTTAAGCCCATTTCAATAAAAAAAACCAATGAAATTAGAAACATAAACCAACTTAAATTGAAATATATGTATATGCTGTAGTGAATTAATAACGTTTTTATATGAAACTGTTGTTTAACAAATTAATTGTTATCAATATCCATGACGTTGCACTCACATAGTGATGGTTGTCTCTGGAGAGCAAATGCAGAGCTCGCGGCGTTGCTAACACCACGTGAGTTGCTCCAAGCGGCAGCCGCACGCTGCCCACGTGCGTGGCGCCCTCGCTTCCATCCACTTGCCACACGGCAGTCTGTTGCCACACCTGAAAAAGTTTACATTTTCATTCTCATTGTAAAAATATCTGGAAATAGCTATCATATACCTCCGTGCCCTTGCTCTTTGTCTTCAGACACAAATATCATCACATGCGCTATTAAACACTACTATTTTCTGTTAGATACTGGTGGCAACTCCTTTTCCTGTAGCCAAACAGCAGTGTACATACATTACGGTGTTAATGTTTTGAGGGTGCAACGTTATTGGGGAACATGACTTAACATTATCATGTTGATAAGCGCCAAATTGTTATGAGCGGGCATATTACATTAGGTAAACGTTCTGCTTATTTAGTCGCTTAGTTGAAAACAAAAAAATCGTGTGTATTTAGAAACTATTATCTTAGAAGGCAATTAATTATGCAGTGTATCGTTAAAATTATTTCTATTACCATACCACGGTATTAAAACAGTCCGTTGGTGCTTTTGGTCCTCCGCCAGGAGTAGTGTTTCCTTGCACAGGTCCTAAACAGAATACAATATTAATAGATACCAATACAAAATATTTTTATTAACATTTTATGTGCGCAAATGAATCAATACCTTTACAGAGTAGCTTATGAACAGGATAGGAGCGCTCAGCCAGTTTCCACAGTGTTAGTGTTGAACCGGCTATAAGTAGGGAGTCGGTATCCTCCCGAAGACACCAAGATATTGACACTGGAAAATAAAAATTAATTAAAAATCTACACCACTTTTAAAAAATATATAAGAAAGATATGTTTCTATCCAATATAACTGTAAATAACAAACTGTAGTTTTCTATAAACAACCATTACAAAGTATTGCCAAGAAGAAACAATATTCTACAAAGAGGGGGTGAAAATGTTTCTTCCGAGGAGACAACATGCAAGCGATACTTCTGGTTTTACTGAAGTTCACATGATGAGGTAACTGCTGAATATCAAACTTAACCAGGCTTGTTTGACTCAGTCATTGCTTAAGAAATGGAATGAACTTCTTGCCATAGAGGTTAAAAATAAGTGTGACTTCTTTTAGGGTAACTAACCAGGCTCATGATCCAATAAATAAACAGTGGGTAGTGGCTGTAATGTGAGTTGCACAGGGGCTGCGCGCGCGCCGCTCGCTCGCGACACAGCACACGCCGCGCACCGCACCCCGCGCCGTCCTGCACGCCGCCACGCAGCCGCTATCAGTATACTGCCATCTGTGGGTCATACATCACATTCATTTTTATCGACAGTGGCGTAAAACTTTACCTCAATTTCATGTTTTTTCTCTTTCTATTTCTCTTCGATGTTGCAAGTGTGTATATGTTGACGAACGTAATACAGTTATGATAAAATGACGGCAGATTTACAATACCACTGTAGTAGAAAATAATTACACGCGGCTTTGTCACTTACAACTTCTCAAAAGGCGGAATTTTAGCATATTTACTTGTATATCTATTGACCAATTTGCAATGCTATTATTGCTACATACTAACCAAAAAGTATACATTTGAAGGATTTATTAGGAATGCAGGAATCAGTGTCTTAAAAACTTACTTTTATGCGTGAAGGATGCGGCAGCTATATGATCTCTGGGCGCACGGAGGCATTCGGTGGTGACAAGCGCCTGGTTTGAGTCAAGGGCAGGTGTTACAGCACCAACAAGTCCAGTGCCGGTTATGAAACAAGCACCCTCGCACGCTGCCCCACTAAGAGCATAGTACAGAAATTATAAGTTATTATCTTTATAATTATATACTTAAAAATTTTATACAAAATAATAATTAATTGAAATTCCATTGTACTGATTGAATGCTGTAATATCATTTAGGTTTAATGCCTTCTCTAAAAATAACTTAGCTAACATCGTGACAGTCATTGGAGGGACAGTAGAATTATTTTTAAATTAAAAAATCTTGAGTAATGTATGAGATTTTGATCATCTAAAGCAAGACAAAACAAACATTTTTAGTGATTGTTAGATTGAACAGGTATTTTATTTTGTTTAAATGTACAAGGTGACATAAAACTTCTATAAAAAAAGAAAACATGTGGGATAACAGTAGTTGCATATTAGTAGACGAAGGATACTTTCCGGCAGAGAGTCATACAGAGAAGTATGAAGTTTAGGTCATTAAAAAATATATGATCTAGGGATCCTTAGTCTATACCAAACTCACACATTCAGCTATCCTTAATCCTTAGTTTAGCAAGGTGAACAAGTGTACAGTTATCACAACATTTTATCAACTCCAAGTCTACATTTAGATGTGCATAATGATAGTTTAAAGCTATCACCCTAGAAGGGACCTTACTAACTAATAATAACCAACTAAATATTTAACATAGCTACAATATAAAACTAACAACATATTAACTAAAATACTAACAACACTTGAAATGTAAACTGTAAGTAAGGAAATAAAAAAGCAATAAAAGAAATTATAGTTTAATGCTATTTAAAACAATGGTCCCCGATGTTACTTCAAAATAGATTAAATAAAATTATTTTTTCGCCGCATTATTATTTCTGTAATTTTTTTGTTATCAGTTTTACACAGAACACTCCAAATATACTTTAAAAAATTAATAATAAATAAATGTATATGTGCAAGGTTTGTCTATCTTAGTATTTATATTTTCTTAATGTTCTTTCTTACCCAAAACCTTTCAGTGTGGGCACAGGTCGTAACATTTGTATTCGATCACTTATAGGTGCATCAGGCTTCTTTTCCACTGCTATCACTCTGCGTCCATTGTGGAAGAAGACGGCTTTTATTATGTGTTCACCTGGTAATAAATATTAATTGTATTTTGAAAAATATATTTAAAAAAACTTCACATAATGTATGCCATCCTTAACAAAAAATTAAATAATCACATTTTGCTGCAAAGCAATAATAAAAGTTCATTTATAAGCTTATATAATATTAAAGTACAATGAAGAAATTATAATGTACACATATTCCGGCAAATAATGACATCAATGTACTTTTGTATGGTTTTTTTAAACTATATAGAAAGAATATATTACAACCTGGGAAACTGGCTGTATAAAGGCAGGTCCACATATTAAGCACATAGTCTTTCTGTGTGTACACCGAGACTTCTCCCACTGTTGTGGCAACAAGTAGATGCTTTCCTTCACCATCCCACTCAAGAGCTGATACCTGAACAACAAAAAGTTTAATTGATGATTTTTATATTGATATTTTTAAGAAGGTAAGAGTAAGTATTACACACAGTCTAGAAACTAGTGGATGTGTTCTCTATTTCACTTTTAGATAAGGATACATAGTTAGCTATTTCTGGTTTTGAACAAGCTGAACTAGTTACATCTATGTCATATTACAAAAGAGAAGTCATTTATACTAAGCTTGATAGTTTAACAACACAAATGCACTGATTGTTATTATTAATATAAAGTTTAAAGAAGTTGTGTCGCTATATATGGTTCATTCAACTTACGGGATGTACTGTGCTGATCACTTTATGGCTTTCCCATGGTGTGTCTAGATCACAAACATACACGTGACCTCCCCAAGTGTCGCCATCGGTATCTAATAACTCGGTCAGAGACGAAAACGCAACAATGTTACATGTAGAAATCGTACAAATTGGCCTGACCACTTCTGGGTCTGCGTTACTGAAAAATTTCAAGTTTATAATACTCAACGTTTATGCTTTGTAAACATTACCTATTTTTTACACAAAACATACTTTTTAAAATGCGGCGGTTCACATCTCAAAGGCTTTCGCCTCATTGAGTATATCAGTTCCATTGTACCAAGAATGTAAACTCAAATGTACATGGTATTCTTATTGTAACATAAATATATATGAAATCTGAGTTGTTGTGAAGTTGTAACAACAGTGTGAAGCCAGCCTTGACACTTGTATGGTCACCTCAGTGTCAAAGACAAAATGACAGCCGTGCCTCCAAAAGAAGCGTTTAAAAGAACAGCATTTATGTAAAATAAAATGCTCAAGAATGAAAACTAACTTATATTACATTATAAAAGAAGATAACTATATAGGTAATACCTAATCACTATGTGACAAACGAGGTGCCAAAATTTAGAAAATAAATTAATGTTAACATTGAACCAAACCAGTAAACATACTTTCAAATTATTTTATTAAGGCATATAAATTTTTCAGATCATTACGAAAATTTGTATAAAAATTTAAATTTTGTGTAATATAACTGTTTCCATAGACATTTTTATTGTCAGCATCCCTTTTCGCTAAGCCGAGACAACTTCACTCCAATCCCTCCTGATTGTTCCGAACATTGACCTTTTAATATTGAGTTCGAGCCGGGTTTCCGAACGCAGCAGTCCCCGCCTGAAGATGGCGGATCGTTCGGTTTGATATTCGCTTTGCGACACTTAACAATTTTTTTTGAATTACAGTGGAATTTTATGTGAAAATGTGATAACTATGAATTAAAATTGATAGTGTAGTGTTGTTGTAGTGAATTGCATCATGTGCCGGACAGGGATGTACCGCTTTGGAGTCGGTAACTGGATTTTCTTGTTGGCCTGCATCCATTTGTTTACATGTGCCAAAGGTAAAATCCCTTTCTTCTAAATATTGCCGTTTATTATCGATCGGCGGGCCATGTGCGGCGTGCGCTACTGTTTATTTTATATTTATTAAAATTCATCTCATGCGGCTTTGTATTTGTGTGTATATTCGCGTTAGTGTTTAAAGTTCCGCTTGTATTGTATTTACATTTCAATTGTTTTATTTAGTTCGCGCGGTTGCGGCAGCGGTTTATTTACGTTGGGGTAATGGTTTATAGGTGTAGTTGATTACGAGCGTGCGTTAATGTCTGGATGATGGACGGTTTTCCTGATGGCTCCGTGCCGACGGCGGCCGTAGAGCTTAATTCATGACTATTGAGCGCTTTCGGGGTGATTAAAAGTTTTTATTCACTTGGTGGATTTATAAATAAATGCTTCAACGTCGATACTTTGTAATTCTTGTTTACAGCTCCATAGTAGACAGTTGAGTAATGAGTAGTTTTATACATTTAGTTGCTGTGAAAATATTTGTAATGTTGAATATATTTTATAATTAAAAATTTTTGTTAAGAAATTTATTAGGTAAAAGTTTTTTTTTAAACTAATAATATTGTTTATTATAAAAGTATTATATCGAAAAAAACATTTATTAATAGCTTAAAACATAATACGATTAGCTTTAGACTTGTTAACGTTGTAATTGTATGCAAAGGTATTTCAAGTGCGTTGTATATAAATAATGACCTCCGACCAGAGTCCAGGACACAAGTGTTTGTCTAGACACCCAGTACAGATAAACACATATTGTCACTCAAGTGTTTAACCCAATGAAGTTGAGCGAGCAATGTTTATGTTATTAGAGTACAGTACACGAAATATTTTAAAACATTTTTCCGAGATAAACAATATACAAATAAAGAGCATATGCAGGTTTAGATAAAGTAAATAAAATGATTTTTTGTTTAATGTTATTTTTATAAAAAGAAAAGTTTGATATCCTAATGATCTAGAATACATATCAATGTATCAAATAGTTTATATCGCCCGGAATTGAATCCGCAACTCCGGACTAGGCGATCAATTGGGTACGGAATCAATTGTAACATTAAATTTTAGTTATTTAGAGCGTTAGAAGCATATATATCAAGTTTCAAAATAGTTCTCATAAACTATAACTAGCTGCATAGTTTCATTCGTTGATAAGTTTTTCTTGAAACGACTCCACAGGAGGTCTGCGGACCTTTGGCACCGTCTCTGTTCTATGGTGGGCTTCTCAAGTGCATAACACATTAACAAAAAATATTTAAGTTCGTCTTGTCTCTCCGATGTTTTAACAGCAGATAATAAATGGTAAATAAAAAAATATTACGTCTGAACTGATATATACAAAAATAAGTAAACAAGTAAATATGGAGTGTGAAAGGTCGTGGAGTTTTTTGTAACTTGAATGGGATTCGATTAGTGTTTCATCTGTCCAAAGTACTCATAAGAGAGTTTAAGTATTTTGGGCACCGTCTTTGGACTTATCCAACATCATGTTCAATTCAAGCCAACTGTTAACCGATTGTCGATAAAAAAACTGTCCACAAGTTGGGATTTTTACCAATTTTTTTACCATTTTTTTTTGTTGACATTTATGGTTTTTAAGATTGCAGTAACCTTACTACTTTGCAACATAAAATGTTACACGCATTGAGAACCTCCTCTGTTCCAAATTGTAAATGATTGCGGAGTTCTGCTGTTCGTAAATATTTTTCACTTACTACCTGCCTGTCTACTTTTAATTTTGAAATGTTTCATTTCTCGTAAGTAATTTGTAATCTTTGGAGAGATAATAAAAGTTAAACTTAAACTTATTAATGTCCATGTTCGATGGTTGCGCATATAATATACTCCCGGACACATCTATCGGCCCACCACCCAGTGTTTAAAGTTTCGACGGTGTCTAGTTAAAAATAAATGTTAGGTGGAGCAATAAGTTTTAATGCAGTTTTGAAGCAAATTTATTGGTCAACCCATATGTAGGTTTTTTTTTATTTTTTTTGTAATTTCGAATTGATTTGGCCGACAAAAGTTTTACAGCTTGGGCGACAATTTCAGGCAGAGTATCCATATTTTTTGGTCAAAACTGGCTCTAAGTTTAGATTTGCCTTTTTATGGAACCAATAATCGGACATACCAAAAAAAAATCCAACTTGTGCAAAATAAAAGAGTTTTCTCCATTCCTGGGTCGTTGAAAACAATGATCAGACTCGTATGTTCGTTTTTTTTCCATAATACTGAATTCAAAATTAAAAAAAATACTTACATAAAGATTGACCAAAAAATCAACTTTAAAACTGCATTAAAACTTATTGCTCCACCTAACATTTATTTTTAGCTAGGCACCGTTAAAAGTTTTAAACACTAGGTGAGCCGATAGATGTGTCCGGGAGTGTATATGCGAGGTTCTAGTAGGCTTGATAACAGCTCTCGCGGTGATTACGATACGTTGTCACTGTTTATAGCTCTCGAAGTGTGTCTGGGTTCGCATTAAAAGCTCTCGTTATGCTAAGCTGGATATAACACTGTGTCGGCGTGTCCGGAGCTGCAGCTCGCAGCGGTCTTTGTGTTCGCAGCTTAAAGAATCCGCCGCGGCTTTAGAAAGCTCGCCGGATTAACATGGGGCCTGCGCGCACGCACACTTGAACTGTACCCGTGTGTTTGTATGTAAATGATGACGTTAGTTCAGCTGTGAAGCGAGGATTAGTTGGCTCTTTATCGACTTTGTCTACTAGCTGTTAACAAAACAGTTGTTATTATTGTTACAGGAAATGTATACAGCTTTCCCTATTTGAAACGAATATTGTAGGTTTTAATTCAAAAAATAGCCTAAGTTACTGCCTGTTACATCAGCTACCTGCCAGTGAAAGTCCCGTCAAAATAGGTCAAGCCGTTTCAGAGATCAGCCGGAACAAACAGACAGACAAAAACTTTAAAAAATATGGTTTTGGCATATGTAACGTGTGTACATCGAAATGCACTTAAATGCGGTTATTTTAATATTACAAACAGACACTACAATTTTATTTAGTTGTATAGATTTTGGTAAGGAGTACTTTGGTTGAAGAGTTTGTAATATATTTATCATCATCATCATCATTTCAACCGATAGACGTCCACTGCTGGACATAGGTCTCTTGTAATGTATTCCACAAATTACAGTCTTCTGCTGTTTTTATACGTAAAGTAAACTTTATCGTTGATATCTATGTGGTGAAGTAAATATTTTGTAGTGTTAGAAAACGCCATGAGCATAAATTCAGATGTGTACTGTGAAGAACTGAAGACAGGGCTTCAAACTACAATAGCTGTAGTTGGAAGTTCTGTTTCATCCAGCTGTATTGTAATTTCATTAGATACAGCTCCATTAAAACTGGAACACAGTAATGTTTGCATACCGTCTGGCGACACACACATTTAATGTACATGTTATATTCACGTCGAAATCCTGTTTTCCTCCATCAGACCCAATTGGACGCCGTCCCCCCCACTCTTTATTATGCGCGGCTCTTAAAAATACTTTACTGCCACCTTTTTCGCCGTAGCTGTCATCGGAGGTTTTTGCGCCCCCTCTCTCGTGTCCCCCCTTCTCCCATAACGTGTATTTATTCGTCCGATACCACCATTACTCGTCGGCGCGCCCGATGCATTCACCGCGTCACGTACTCGTCGTAAATCAGTCCCGGGTTCGATTCGGGACCGCGCGTCGATTTGCATTTTTATTTATTTTTAATGTAACGCTGATTACTTCGATGTAGTTGTTTTTTTTCGGTAAAAAAAAATTAATCCCGATCGTCAACTGTAGGTTTAGGGTTGTGCTAATTATTTTTATGCGCTTAATCGTAAAGACTAATTAACTGCGCGTTCGTCTTCTGAGATGTTTTTTTTTTTTTTATTTTTTTATACTACTTTGCGACGAGACGAGCAAGACGTTCACCTGATGATAAGTGATACGCTTGCCCATGACAACGCGGCGCTAGCTAAGATGGTACACACTGCACCACATTGCGCTCGTCGCCTGGAGACTTAAGGTGTTAAGTCTCGTTACCCCAGTAATTACACTAGCTACAGCGCACTTCAAACCGGAACACAGTAATGTTCGCACACTACTATTTGGCGGTTGCAATAGGAGCTGCGGTGGTACCCACCCAGACGGTCTCCGGCAACAGAGAGAGACCTACCACCTGGGAAAAGTTGTTGTTGCTGTTTAAAAGAAAGACTATGTTTATGAGTCTAAAACATATTTATGAGGTACACAAAGCACCCGGACGGCTCCTGAGCGTTTCCGAGCGATGTAGTCCTGGTAATTAGGATGGCTACGGCGCCATTAATTAATCGAAAGAGGCTCGTTAATTAGTTGAATATACCGCAGCGTTCTCCCCCCCATTCGAGGGGGGTTGTGGGGGTTAATTGTTTTACAACCCTCGGCCGCTACAAACAGAGGCGGGTCCTAGCGTTTTTACACGAAATAACATTTTTTTTGGTTAAGATATATTTCAATAACACATGTGTTAGTTAATGGCAGTAGCTGTAAAATTCTTTTTATTTAGTTTGTTTCATTATCTCTATCATCAGCTTGCTGCAGTGTACTGGACCTTTTCCGAGAAAGTTTATTGACGCTCTAGCACGACTTGGTGGTGGGTCTCAGTTGCCGGAGACCGTCTGGATACCACCGCAGCTCCTATTTCAACCGCCAAGTAGTAGTGTGCAAACATTACTGTATTCCGGTTTGAAGGGCGCTGTAGCTAGTGTAATTACTGGGGTAACGAGACTTGACACCTTATGTCTCAGGCGACGAGCGCAATGTGGTGCAGTGTGTACCATCTTAACTAGCAGCACGTTGTCATGGGCAAGCGTATCACTTACCATCAGGTGAACGTCTTACTCGTCTCGTCGCATAGTAACATCAAAAAAAAAAAAAAACTTGGGATCGTAACTTTAACGCTCTATCTTTATCGAGACGACGAGAATAATGCGGTGATATACAAACATTACCACATTACAATGAGGACGCGTATCACTTATTATCAAGTGTAAGTAGTGCCCGTCTCTCTTATTTATCAAAACACTATCACTTATTAGGTTGGGTATGTGTAGGCGAATTCGAGCGAAATGGTGTAAGCGACTAATGAGAGTCATTCCAAAGAAAGAGCAGCAGCTTTCGCTGTAACACTTACTGTGAGTACTTCATATAACTTATTTTGAATGAAAAGGAAAAAAATATATTTTGGTGCTACCTATGTATGGAAACGGTGTTACCCAAGTAGTTTGATAGTCCGCCTCCCATTCCGAAGGTACCGGGTCCGAATCCGGCCTATACCAATGAATTTTTCAATTTATGTGCAGTTAGTATAACACCAACATCACGCTCTTTGACGGTGAAGGAAAACATCGTGAGGAAACCTACATATCTATGAGATGAGCATGCGTACTCGCACTAGTATGTGAAATGGAGAAGGCAATGGTAACACCACTCCATTATAACTGACAAAGAAGTCGTCGTGTTTCATTACACATGATGACTACGCGCCTCATTCATAAGGAAATACGATTTAGAAGAGACGAATGTCTAGTTGCGAGAAACGATGATAAGCATTACACCATTAAGTTATGTTTTTACCGTTGCCTTAATATTCTCACTTTAAGACTCTTGTATCCTGAAAGTCAAGTGTTAATTGCGGACGCGGGTGACTAATCATAAATCTCTACAACAAAGACCCGACGCAGGCGTGCGTCTTACGAGCTAAGAGGTTAATATATGATTTTATCTTATATACAGTAGTTATACAAAACATATTATGTATATTCCGGCGTTGGACCTTTTTGAACTTTTAATAATAAATTCTGTTAAAAAACTTTTTTCACTAGAAAAACGCAATCGCATACTTTGAATTTTATTTGACGTATTCATCATCTTACTTCTGGTAAGTTTCGTTGTAGGAGACTGTCTAGGTCCGCAGCTCCTATTTCAACCGCCAAATAGTAGTGTGCAAACATTACTGTGTTCCGGTTTGAAGGGTGGTGTAAGCTAGTGTAATTACTGGGGTAACGAGACTTAACATATGTCTCAAGGCGACGAGCGCAATGTGGTGCAGTGTATACCGTATTAACCAGCGGCGCGTTGTTATGGGCGAGCGTATCACTTACCATCAGGTGAACGTCTTGCTCGTCTCGTCGACAAAAAACAAAATCTAATTCATCATTGTTACTAGTATTATATAATATAACGTTGCCTTTTAATTATTATTCAAACTGTACAAACATTCATAAATTGATAGTTTATTTTTGTTTACAGTTTCCAATGTTTGTTATTTTTTGATGTTCGCGTCAATTGATATTTTGTTAGCCATGATGATACTGAACTGTAATTGGAATTTACATTGAAAATACTTTTATATTTCACATGTTACCCTGATTCCTTTTAAAAAATAAATTATACGTTTCAACGCCATTGCAAAGTGGTGTTTAGGTAATCATCCTACTTTCAGCATGCATACATTTTTTTATTCGATGAGGCATCGAGATAAACAAGTCGTTCATCTGGTGGTAAGTGATACGCTTGCCCATAACAACGTGTTGCTAGTTAAGATGGTATACTCTGAAGTACATTAACTCATCGCCTTGAGACATATGTCAAGTCTCATTACCCCAGCAATTTCATTAGCTTACATCACCCTTCAAATTGGAACACACTACTGAAATCATCATCATATAGTGCCATCTTCAAGATGAAGTTGGGCGGTCAGTTGGAGAAAACTATTTCTATTCTGTGACATTCTTTTTGGCGCGGCAAAGTCATAACGTGTCCACTTTCTTACGTCATCAAACGACTGTCTTCGCTGTCTTCCTGATGCACGTTTTCCGAGTATCTTTCCTTCAAGAAAGGTCCCCTCTGCAGGTGGCTCAAATACGCCACTTTCATCAGCATAACAGTCGTTATCAGCCGTCGTTTGCAGTTGGTTCTGCAGTACTTTTGCATTTGCGTTTGCACTACTGAAACAGTCACTGCGTTGGTTACTTAGACAATCTCCGGCAACAGAAACCTACCAGCAGTAAAACTTATCATCGGTTGAGCATTATGATCGTATCGCCGCTTTGTTGTGTATAAAAAGATGTGCGAATGGCAATGTTTAAAAGC
This sequence comes from Byasa hedistus, assembly GCA_029286795.1. Lineage (NCBI taxonomy): Eukaryota > Metazoa > Arthropoda > Insecta > Lepidoptera > Papilionidae > Byasa > Byasa hedistus. Next base: position 7,942,011 of record JAGSMW010000028.1, read on the forward strand.
ATACGAATACTGCTTCACAAAGAGTATTTACACATAAACGTATTGTTTGGCAATTACCAATGAATCACTTTACCCCGGGATGCATTAGCTTCGCACGCTCCGTAAACAAATAGGCGAGGTGCGATTATAAATATAACTTACGAAATCGATTATATTTTAAAATTGTTTCGCGTCTACCCGCGGTTGCTGCACCAACTATGCCTATGTAAATTTTTTTTTTTATTACTACTTTGCGACGAGACGAGCAAAACGTTCACCTGATGGTAAGTGATACGCTTGCCCATGACAACGTGGTGCTAGTTAAGATGGTACACACTGCACCACATTGCGCTCGTCGCCTTGAGACATATGTTAAGTCTCGTTACCCCAGTAATTACACTAGCTACAGCGCGCTTCAAACCGGAACACAGTAATGTTCGCACACTACTATTTGTCGGTTGCAATAGGAGCTGCGGTGGTACCCACCCAGACGGTCTCCGGCAACAGAGACCTACCACCTGGTGAAAATATTTAATGTGTAAATATTTAAACATGTATCGGTTTGTGAAGTAATTTCAATACAGTATATCAACTTTTTTTAGTTGCATGACATAATATATTCTGTTTGAGACCTTTGTTATAATATATTAAAAATTTCGACTCTTCAGTGAATTTTACGTTACTTAAGCTTATTGTCTTCTCCTTGTAATGTTAGTAGGTTTGTTTAGAATCTAAAAGTCAATTTTTTATTTAAGCTTTTTCTATTATAGGTACGCATTAGTAAAACACGTTACACCATTTTATCATTTTGAATTATTCAAGTGCTTATGAAGATTATAATGGAAAAATGAGATCTAAGATAACCCATATCACTTCATTATTACACTTAATTCAGCGCTGCATCCCTTTTCTGTTCTTTACCATCAGACATACAATCATTGGATCAGTAAATTTACTTTCATTGAAATTTAAGAGGGGATAAAGTAAGGATGGAAATGAAGAAAGGGGGGAAAACTTTACGACGAGAACACTGCATTAAGTTTTATACAATCGAGCTGATAGTCAATAAAAAAAGATGCATTGTGAATGTGTAACAAACCGAAGAGAAGATCGTGACAGTTCATCTGATGGCAAGAAGTACGTCTGTCTGTTGCAATGAGGAGTCTTGTGATATGTGTATCGTAATCCTAAAAAAAAATCCCTAACTTTTTGTCATAATGGTAACTAAAGTGCTTCCGGAGATTTGTCAAATAGGCCCGCCAGTTACAAACGTTCGTTTTAAAGAAAATTACTAAAAATTACTTAGCATATAGCTGTTGACCAACATCAAGTACAATTCCGCAACGCCGCAGCTGCGCCAAACTAATCATCGCATGATGAAACTTTAAATAACCAATCACTCGCGGAAACGTGGCATTATATGCAGCCGTAAGCAGCTAAGCTAAACTTACTCTTAAATATACTACGAAATGCGCAAGTTAGAGTTTTAACGACCATTAACAATGTATTATCAGTTGCAAAAATTTCTTACTTAACAACTATTTATTGTTTTATTTTAATTATGTAATTTAATTGAAGATTATATCAAAGTGATCTCTGTTTATGTAGAATAATGCCAGGAGCAAAACGCAAGTTAAATTTAAATGGTGTGTCTTTGTTGATTCACGGGACACGATGGCCTCTAAAGCGTGAGTTAATCGCGCGATCAGCTCTCCCACACCAGTGAGTGAGGAGTGAGGAGTGAGGAGTGAGGAGTGCGGAGTGCGGAGTGCGGGTGGGCGTTAAATGTTTTCCATAATAATCGCGGAACAGCTCTCGACGAGGTGTATTGAACGCTCCCGAGGCTGCGCACTCGAGACCTGATCGCGTATGCAATTACTTTATCAAGTTATCACAACTTATCATGCCTGTAACAACACGAATAAATTAAAGAGTTGTGACCTCAACGTATATTCTATGTGAAGGTTAGACACAAACACATAAATGGAACCTGCGTTCAATTTTAATTATAAAGGTGAAAGCATCTCCTCAGCATCTACTTTTTTTTTGTATTTATTTTAGTTTTGGGATTTTTGCCCCGAAGGAGCATATCAATCCCATCGTACACTTTTTATGTTAAGACTATATCAACATTCTAAACTACAGACTAAATCACTTAAGAGCTAATATCATTCAGATTCGTCAAGGACAGCGGGTCTTTGGCGAATTTGAGGGTCGACTTCGATTTTAAGCTTTCGGCGATGAGGCACACAATACACAAAGCTGCATGTATAAAATTACACTACTCCGTGACTTTTGAATGAGGATGTATACTTGTATAGAAGTCAGTTAATTGTAAGCAAAGTCGTCGGTCACAGTTAGTAGTTGTAAACGAAGGCTTTATGGCTCACAGCTCGTGTTAGCAAAAGTTCCGTTCGCGAGGGACCTTTCGTAGTTGCAGTATAAAATTATACATTGGAGTCGGAGCGCAGTGGTTAGTCAGTGGTGGGACGTGGGGGGGTGCGGGGTTCGAGCCGTTATTGTTCGTCGACCCAATGGCGGCTCACCTACGGTGCTAGATCTGCGAACTGGTAACAGATGCAAATGGCGTCAGCTTCGCGATATACAACTCGGTGCAATTTCACAAAGTTTCACTCTCCGTAACATGCATTTATCATCTATACTAAATCGTATCAAAATTTAAACAACACAGCGAAGTTATTCGCGGAGTCTCATTAAAAGTGTAATGTATACAAATCAAGATCGACTTAGAGACTGTAATCTCATGAAGCTATCCGACGGGCGCACGTTACAGGACATCCTATTTTTATATAAATTGTTAAACAACTCACTCGATAACTCACAATTATTTGGTCAAATTTCATTTGATGTACCGCCTCGTTTACCACGCCACATAAAATCTCTCCTCACTCATAGAACGTACAAGTCAAATTTGGGTCACCATTCGCTGATCCCTAGAATGTGCAGGCTATTGAACTATTTTATAAAAAAAGACAACTCTATTGACATATTTCAGGACAGATTGCCAGTATTTAAATCAAAAATTGTCAGGGTGTTAAATCCCCCCACAGACGCAGACATCTAGCATTCTCCTATGTGTATAAGTTTATAGCACCTGTCTTGATACGGTTTATGCACCCATACTCAATGTACGCAGTGTTTGTCTGTAATTGAGAGTACATGTCGCTTATTGCCTAAGTTAAGAAATGTATACGATATAACTGATACATGTATTTTCGTAGACAGACCAAATAAATACACCGATTTGTGTTGAGCTCCCTTATTTTTGTTTATTTACTTAAAAATTTTATCGGCATACCTAAAATAGAAGAGCATTCTCTACAAGTCAACCTAAGAAGTGGAGAGATGCTGTGGTAGGCGAAGAGAAACAAATAACTCTTATATTATACCTAAACATTTTAAAAAAAGTAACATTAGCAGTAGCTTACATTGTGATCAAACACGTCTGTTCATACAAATGTTTCACAAGATGTTTAGCGCTAGTCATAAAACGACAACACATGTCACAACAACTTATTTAATTGCTACACTACAACGTTCTTCGTACAACACGTGAAAGGCATCGAGTAGATTGACGGGGTTGTTACTATCGGGACATATATATGAAGTTGAAAAAATACATTAAATTGCAGATTATTATGGATCACCAATTAGTGTGGAGGTATTACATTGTCACTTCGCGTTAAAAAAATATAAGTATATACAAAGAATTGGTTGATAGCCTTATCGAATACATTGTCCATATTAATACAGATAACTTATAAACTGGGTCAGTACTGTTTTCTCTTACAAAACAAGCTTATTTTTTATCTGTTATTATATAAAGCAGTTTTAAAATAGAAATTTTCTTTAACATTAAAAAGAAACTATCCATTTTCTAATCTAAGAGAAATTTCCTTTTAAATAGAAAATAAGTTAAATGCTTTGTGTGGATCAATTTAAAGGTTGTGTTAATTAAAAAGAAGCCTTACATAGCCCTCGAAACCTTTAGAGTAAGCTGCATTAAATCGTACCGTTTTTTTTTAACTTTGTGCAGAAAGCGAATAGATCGCAGTAATAGTAAAAATCGTCCGTCCCAAAGCGGCAGTGTTTGCAAGGAGAAAAGGGCGGTTTGAAAAAACTGAAAGGCTTAAGTTAATTAGCTCATTTGATGCTAATGAAATTCTTCTAGACAACGACCGAGATAACGAGGCAGACTCTCACGACCGATCGGGAACATCACAATCGGTATTAGAAGCGCGCGGGATCTCCGAACTGGTTCCTAGGCTCGTGGACGCATCAGCTTTTTTGCAATCGCTCTTTGTTTTTTACCATCGTCATGTACGGAGCAGTGGTTTCATATTATTACAAGCGTAATATCGATCCTTTTTCTACGCTTGGAATCCCGTTCTGGTGATTACGATTTTTCCTGTATAAAAAAAGTATTATTTAATTGGTGTCTGATTAAATTACTGCAAGAGTTTCTCCGGGGTATGAGAAGTGAATTGTCCAAATGAAGATTAGAGGCCAGGTTTGTGGAAAAGTGCCATGTAGTTTTAGTCCTGGTTTATCAGGTATGTATAAAGCTGCACTGTGTAGCGAAGATATGCGACAGCTGAAAGATGGAACATCGTTAAAGGGTTTAAACGGTGTAAGGTCATAACCTGACCTGGGTATGTTAAATGAAATAGTCTATGGTACTTTTACACCATACAAGCATTGCTCACAGATAGCATTTAGTTTATGGTAAATGACCATACTCATAATGCAAGTTATAATTGATGTTTGTGTGTTCATGTAACAGTACTATAATAAATGTGGTGATGAGCGACTTGCGATATATGGATTATGAGGGCCACTGCCCACTTCCGTTCACCATCAGTCATTTATTAATAAATAGGATATTCATTTCATGTATTTATTTAATTTATAATAATATGCGTACATGCTAAGTTTATAACTTGTTTTAAACGGCGTCATAACTATAATGGTGATTGGCATTACGTAGTGTTAGGACTATAATATATATATGTATAGGTGGTAGGTCTCTGTTGCCGGAGACCGTCTGGGTGGGTACCACCGCAGCTCCTATTGCAACCGACAAATAGTAAGCAAACATTACTGTGTTCCGGTTTGAAGGGCGCTGTAGCTAGTGGAATTACTGGGGTAACGAGACTTAACACCTTATGTCTGCAGCGACGAGCGCAATGTGGTGCAGTGTGTACCATCTTAACTAGCACCGCGTTGTCATGGGCAAGCGTATCACTTACCATCAGGTGAACGTCTTGCTCGTCTTGTCGCATAGTAGTATAAAAAAAAAATGTAGCTTCTATTTCCGGTACGAAACAAAGTAAAGTTGACAGTTTTAGAGGTCAGGGAATAAGTGTACCAATTCTTGAAATTTTTTTCATTTCGCTATATATTTGTATTGTTATACTTTTATGAAAGTATATTTGTTTTTGATTATAGAAACTGTTTCGTGGTTAATTGGTACTTATGTATTCAAACGTGGTAACCGCGCTGGTAAAGTTTGGATCGCATTGTGAACAGGAATGTAGGTATTGCGCAATGACAGTGAGGTAGGCCGCACTGCCTCCGGAGACGGAGCTTCCTCTTTGTGTTTCCGCGCACGTGCCACGCGCCCGCCCCCTGCCGTCATATTATGGCATTTCTAATAACAATGGAACCCAAAGGAGACATTTTCTACGAAATGTACTTGCCGAATATCGTGCTTACTTTAAGTCTATTACGAACTGTTATCAAAATTGTTTGGAAACATATAAAATTCCAAAGCTTTCGTTGGAAAGAGGTTGAGACACTTGTCGGTGAACACTGGTTCTTGTTTCGATATATATGAGTACAATTATTCTGGACGAATGCGATTAACCTTAACCTTATTGTCACTCAATAAAATGTGATACTGTGCAACTTCATTGTGATTAAAAAGATACATAAATACGTGTAGTATTATGTATATTAAGTTAATTGTAATAGACACTTCTCTTTTCAACATACATATCTAACTTACACGTTTTTATATATACAATTCACAAGTCACTGAGTTCACACTTCTTACGCTGTCCAAACAGTCATGACAGCGGCGCCATCTTTACAATAATCAATACAACTATTTAATTATTATCAATTTTATAAAAGTCATGGATTAATAATATTCCCAATATTTCAATTACACTATAAGAAATATAAATACAACTATTACATAAATATTAGTATGAAATATAATAGTACAATATGCAGTAATTCATTTTGGATTCATTAACAGTCAATACAATTACTATTTTTCTAACAAAATGTTTATAACCACAATTATTTATCCTCAATATCTAACAATAGCAATTAAAAATTAAGCAAGAGCAACTACGGCCAATAGTTATTTATGTATTGGAAATTATAAATATTGATCAATTGCCGTCTCGCGGGAGTTACTGCTTCGATGCGGTTTCCGGTTTTTAATAACTATGTCTAAAAATATTTTATAATATGTATTACCAAAATCAGGTTGTGTTCAAATTAAGTAAATTATATAGTGGTGACTGTTGCTGGAGACCGTCTAGATAGACATTATCCAGCACCTGTTTCAACAGCGTTACACTGGTGGTGTACCTAGTGAAATTACCTGAGTAATGTGTTTTGATATTCTTTCTTTTAGGATGTTGAGCACAATGTGATACTATTTGATCAATGATTTTACATCATATTGTTATGCGTATGCGTATCACTTTCTATAATGTGAACATATTACTCATCACGCAGTTTTCACTTTTGCAGGGTACTTTAATTTGGTAATTGATTAATTCCTAGCGCAGTAGTAATTTCTGTAAAATCTATGTATATTTTTGACGTGACAACGTCTATTAAATTGGTATAAGATAGGACGCGCGTGCTGAGAAATGTCCCGCACATAAGTGGGCGTGGCTTACGCCGACCGCTAAGTCGGTATGCGTTTGCCCGAATTGGTTGAAAGTAAAAGATGTATTCTATTGCTCAATAATAATTAGAAATAAAATCCCTAACAAATATAATTGAGAGTTAGTATAACTTGATTTGTAACCCGATAAACATGTCAAACAAGAATAATAAAATTTATTATCAAAATTTTTTGTGATATAATTAATAGACGTTGTCACGTTAAAATACATAAGTGCCCTGCACATATAACCCAGAATTTTTTTAGTATCAAATTATCGACAACTTGTCTCGCGAATAAGTAATTTTTAATAGATTTGCAAGGATTACAAGCAGATAAATCGCTTCTATGTTCAATAATACAATTTAACTATGTATATAGGCGCGATGGCGTTATGAAATCATTTGATTCTACAAATTAATTAAATATCAGCGCGAATACGTTTTATAATCACCTGTTTCATAAAATTTAATTACTTTTAATTTTAAGGTAAATTTAGAAATGATTTGTTAAATTCAAGCATGTTTTTGTAATTCATGTGCGGGTATAAATAGAAACGCGCCGGCGGTGCAGACAGTCATTACATATCTGTGTATTTATTCACTATCGTTCCTCTTCTCATTCCCCTTATAAAACTGCCCTGCTCTTCAACCCTACTCCATCCAATACTTCCTTGCCTATCTCCTCTCCTCTTTATAGTATTTCTATGTAAACATTTATGTGGGATTTAGGCGTCGTGATCTCAACCAGCAATCCACGCAATCACCACCACGCTTTTTTATATCCTCTCGTTCACGTTGTCGCTCTGACACTCTGTCCTTCCATTGTTTTTAATTCCCTTCCATCCTTCTTGGTTCGCGCTATCTCCTTACAACCTGCTTACATTCCATACAGTTCCAATCCTACATTTATGTATTTTTTTTTAACGTCAGCTCGCGGATGCCGGTCCGCGAGCCCAGGGTCCGATGTAGCCTTGTTGACAGTCTTAAAGGTGACCCAAAGCAAGTACATCATTCATCAAAAAAAAAAGTGCAGACAGTAGCGCTCCATCCGCCAGAGTGTACGGATCTCTAAAGACATCCTTACGCTGTTGGACGAACGACTATTGACAAATTTAAAAATTATCTTATTAATGGCGCTGAGATAATGTTTTTTTAAAAGCACTTTATGAGCGAGTGCTCGCACATATACAATTTTTTTTTATACTACTTTTGGACGAGACGAGCAATGCGTTCACCTGATGGTAAGTGATACGCTTGCCCATGACAACGTGCTGCTAGTTAAGATGGTACACACTGCACCACATTGCGCTCGTCGCCTTGAGACATAAGGTGTTGTCTCGTTACCCCAGTAATTACACTAGCTACAGCGCGCTTCAAACCGAAACACAGTAATGTTCGCACACTACTATTTGGCGGTTGCAATAGACGGTCCAGACGGTCTCCGGCAACAGAGACCTACCACCTGGTTACAATTAACCATTTCAAAATATCGATACGGAACCAGTTGAACGTTTCTCGTCATCGGCAGCGCTGCCGTACTGGTTTTTAATTAAGATCATAAATGTTTATCTGCGCCGGATTGGAGCGGTCACGCTCGGTAATGGGGTAGGCAGTGCGGTGCCTGCTCTTAATTATTTACACGGTACTTCATTTATATGGCGCTTGAAGATGCTTCCAGGAAACCGGTTCTGTGTCCATATTATGACATCATAAAACTTATGCTCTGAATAACTATTATTTATTAGCTTAACTATTACAGCCGTTGAGCAGGTATGTTTAAAATCCTAATGAAAAAGCACAGTCAATAGAAATGATGTCGAAAGTTAGTATTAACAATGTATTAATTTTTGACCCCTAAACTTAAGTAGCTGTGATATTTGAGTGAGGTACATTATATTTTTTGCATTAAACAATTTCCATGGACTATTAATTATAAGATTTTTAATAATTACAATTTTCTATACATGATTATTAAATACAGTTGTATATTGATAATAATATAGTCTTTGTTTCAACACAACAGTTGCTTCTGTCTACTGCTTTAACTTACGCTGTGGTGCTGAAGACAGTTTCTTCATGATATGAATCACATCTATCTTGAATAAATTTTACGAATATAATTCAACTAAGTATCGTAAATAATACTAAAAATTATATTTTGTATGCCTGGGCAGTATGTTTAATATATAATGTATTTAATGTATTTATTTATTTAATTAGGTTCTCCAACAGTACACACATAATAACATTAGTACAGAAAAATTTACACACAGCTTAATATCTGATATGTGTACCAGTTAATGGAGTACACAACATTCACAATGCACGCATTATTATTAAATTATAAACTAAATTGAAAATTAAAAATTTCTTAAAGATAAAAAAGAAACTTAAGAAAAACAGGTAAACAATTAAAAGAAAAAGAAAAATATAACAAAGAAACAATTCATATAACAAAGAAACATTTCATTTAACTCTTAAAAAACTCCAAGTTCTTGAGTGTTTTATAAAGTAATAAGTAAATGATGAGCTTGTCAGAGCTGAAAGTATGTATAGTAACAGTTACTTTGGGTAGTCTGTTAGCGTATTATAACCATTTACGAAGAATATTGGTGGATTTCGCGAAAATGAAACTAATTTGAAACGAAAGCTCGCGTTACGTATTTCAGCCCCGGGGCCTATTACCAGCGTACGTGGCGTCTCTGTCGCTAATTGCTCATGAATTTGTAACGGCCGCAGCTTTGTAAGGTACTGCGCCAAATCGCCCCTCACCACCCCTCACCACCCCTCCCTGGCCCTCCCCGGACCCACCCGGTCCCGCAGAAGTCGCACGACACCGCGGAAGGGCACGAGACTTGTAAATGAACGCGTGCGGGGGAACTACGACCGCTTTAAATTATCCCCTTCATCTCGTGAATTTTTATAATCCTGACCTCAAGCCATTTGTTTGGATGCTATGTACAGATAACAATAATTGTATTAAAAAAAATCGATTATGTGGTACAGTATAGGTTATTTTAATTCTCCCATCTCTGTTAGTGTAAAACAATTTAACTGTAACGTCACTGAAAAAGTAATGTCTGTAATGTGATTTTCTGTAAGAAACGAAGTTCTTCATTGACAATTGTTTTGTGAATTTCCATTCATAAGAATATTAATTGTTTTTGTTTATTGCCTAAAGTAAATTTGGTTGTGATTAATGTGTGTGTGACTTTGCCATGAAATTTCGCAATACAATAAGTTAATGGTGGTAGGTCTATGTTGCCGGAGACCGTCTGGGTACCACCGCAGCTCCTATTGCAACCAACAAATAGTAGTGTGCGAACATTACTGTGTTCCGGTTTGAAGCGCGCTGTAGCTAGTGTAATTACTGGGGTAACGAGACTTAACATCTTATGTCTCAAGGCGACGAGCGCAATGTGGTGCAGTGTGTACCATCTTAACTAACACCACGTTGTCATGGGCAAGCGTATCACTTACCATCACGTGAACGTCTTGCTCGTCTCGTCGCATAGTAGCATAAATAAATAATACTGAAACAGAATCGGCAGGTCGTACATAAACCATTATATGTATGAGTATCTACATGTATATCAAAGGAAACCACTATGTACTTGTTATTCCTAATTAGAAAGCAAAAACATGTCAGCGCGGATAGTCCCAACTCGGAAATAATTCTGCAAATTTGGGGATGTGGGGTCCGTACAATCTGGGGCGCGTGCGGTTATACAAATGAGGGTTGCAAAAACGTTTTTGTTCAATTGATGTTTGCCAATTAAAATTCTATGAAAGCTGTGCGATTGAGTAGGTCAGGTTTTAACGATGCAAGATTAGTATATATTTCAAGCAAACTTTTATATGGATAATAAATATATTTTTTGTGTTATAAACATCCTATGGCAAGGGGAATTAATAACATTGATGATTTCCTGGAGTTTCACTTCATGCAGCCATTATTTGAGCCTTCGAGACTATTCGAATTTTATTGTAAGCAGTTAAATATTTATTATAATTTCTATGATCATTATTAGTCAAGATTGCATATTATTGACGCTAGGTTTACAAAGCTTTGAAAGCTTTGATTTTACACATTTTCCGTTTAAATATTTTTGAACACACTGTTTATGGCAACAAAGTGCTATTGGCTTTCAGACTATAATATCTTTTAGGTAATCACCTATAAATTTTTACGTTATTGCGATAAATGCGTCTCCCGGAACATTGAAATGAAGTATTGGTGAAGTTGACGACATCGTTCGGTAATTCGTTACAGAAACTGCAATATCAATTCTCTTATTTATTAAAAAAATATATAATTCACTTCTATTGCGGAATGTTTACTCAATTAAAAATATATCCGGCGATCGATACTCAATAAGCAGCCTCTGATGGTGAAGCTCTACGAGTGGTCGTGGAGTCCCGGGCGCTGCGCCGGGTATTACGGCGTGCTTCCCGCATTGATATCAAGAAGGTGGTTGACCTCGTTTGTCATTGAAACGGAATTCATTTATATAATAGTGAAAAAAAAACCTCGCGCAATTTCCATTACAGCATAGAAGCAGGCGGGTTGTTAACCGACGACGGCGTTAATGAAGGGAAAAAGAAATTACAGCGTGATATTTTTGAAGTGAAACTTCTTTATCGGGGTTGGAAAAAAATTTAGTGTAACATTTTTTCGTTACGCGTCACATTTTTCCGTTACGCGCCATCTTTTTCTTATCCCTACCACGCGTGATTCGAAGTATACTTTCTCCAGCGGAGTAGGGATTGGTAAATGTCTCCAATGTATTTTGCGGCCCGTTTTGAGTAGTTACATTTTTGAAATCCAGGTGGCGATTGCATCGACTTCCATAAGAGCCCATGACCCGCTTTGAGTAGTGATGACTTTGACCACTAGGTGGTGTCGTGCAATTGCCATTTACCAATAGCATATCGTTTTAACGGACTTACTCCTGCCACTATACTTGACCGTTTTTCTATTGCACGCTTATTTGTTCCCAACGCTCTATAGTGACGTGATAAATATATATATCAGCAAATGGTTTATTTTAATTCTAATTCCAGTGAATTTCTAAATAAAGTAATTAATTACATCTCTTTTTCTAATACTTAGGTGTAATTACGGTATTTATTTTTCCACGTTATTTAAAATTAACCTCAGTTTTTGATTGTATTTTTTAAAAAATAACGTCATAAAGAAGTTTCACTTCTTACGAGTGTACGCTAGTACACGCACACATTTTTTTGTAGTGGTGTCACTGCTGTGATACGTAAACTCGATGAAAAATTATAAACGTGTCTGAAACAAGAGTAGTAAGTTCACACTAGTAAGTTCGCTAACTATTGTGCATAAGAGAGAACTACCTGTAAGTTTTAAGAACTTTAGTGATATAGAGAAAATATAGTCGACTAATCAAAGAGTGTTTCTAAAAATTCTAAAATTAGTCTTTTTTTTTTTATACTACTTTGCGACGAGACGAGCAAGTCGTTCACCTGATGGTAAGTGATACGCTTGCCCATGACAACGCGGCGCTAGTTAAGATGGTATACACTGCACCACATTGCGCTCGTCGCAAGACATAAGGTGTTAAGTCTCGTTACCCCAGTAATTACACTAGCTACAGCGCGTTTCAAACTACAACACAGTAATGTTCGCACATTCAATTTGTCGGTTGAAATAGGAGCTGCGGTGGTACCCACCCAGACGGTCTCCGCCAACAGAGACCTACCACCTGGTGAAACCACCTGGACACCTGGTGGTAGTCTATTACCGTTAAGCCGTTAGGTAACTGCCCTGTGACTATTTTGGTATTTCAAGCTCTAATGGAAGCAGACAAGCAATTACCGGGCGGCGTGACGCGCTGCGGCCGCGGCTCAACCGCTCACCGTTTAATTAATGGCCCACCATTACGTCCCTATGTGTCGCTTCACGCTTGTTCCGGTGACCGTCTATATTATTGATATATTTATTGAAAGTATTAAATTAGGTTTATAACCCCAAACTTAACGCATAAAAACAGATGCGTTCTCAGTCCACCATATAGTGTGAGGTTTGTAGGTAAACTTAAAAGGTTAAAATGTTAACGATAAACTATTTAAATTATCATGTATATTTATTAATATAAAATAATTAAGTTATGTTATAAAATTATCCGGTGAAGGTCACGAGAGACCGCTGGATGCAGACAGTGTAGAACCGGTTGGGCAGATCTTAGAGAGAGGCTTATGTCGAGCTGTTGGCGTGTATCGGCTGATGATGTATGAAATTATTATCATTAAATATATGTAGGCGTGATCACATTGGAAAATTGTTTATTTGTAAAATTTCATTATTTATAATTTTAAATTCAACTTAGAGATGATTCATATTTTTGTAATTTTTGTGCGGGTATGAAAAGGGACGCGCCGGCGTTGGCAATAGGCAATCCTCAAAATTATGTTGGTGGTAACCTCAACGCCGGTATTATGTTTTAAAAATACTTCAAGGGCTATTGCTCTTCTTCTTCAATTGCCTTTCTGTTACTGGAGGTTGGCTGTCAGATTTGCGTCACACCGCTCGGTTATTATTGCTCTTACATACATATATAACGAAAAATCGTAAAGAATACGTTAAACCTACCTTAATATGTTTTAGAATAGAAAAAACATAAAAAGTAACAATATTTCGCTTTATCAATGTAATGACGGTAACAAAAATATTTTTTTGTTTAATCCTAACTTACTTAATATACTCCCGGACACATCTATCGGCCCACCACCCAGTGTTTAAAGTTTCGACGGTGTCTAGTTAAAAATAAATGTTAGGTGGAGCAATAAGTTTTAATGCAGTTTTGAAGCAGATTTATTGGTCAACCTCTATGTAGGTTTTTTTTTATTTTTTTTGTAATTTCGAATTGATTTGGCCGGCAGAAGTTTTACAGGTTGGGCGACAATTTCAGGCAGAGTATCCATATTTTTTGCTCAAAACTGGCTCTAAGTTTAGATTTGCCTTTTTATGGAACCAATAATCGGACACACCAAACAAAAAATCCAACTTGTGCGTAACAAAAAAAGTTTTCTCCATTCCTGGGTCGTAGAAAACAATGAACAGACTCGAATTTTCGTTTTTTTTTTCATAATCCTGAATTCAAAATACATACATAAAGGTTGACCAAAAAATCAGCTTTAAAACTGCTTTAAAACTTATTGCTCCACCTAACATTTATTTTTAGCTAGGCACCGTTAAAACTTTTAAACACTAGGTTGGCCGATAGATGTGTCCGGGAGTGTATACAAAAGAGGTGATGATTTTCACACGGCTTTTCGATGTTTTTCATTTCAGCTTTTAAATTTAAAAAATTACATTAACAGCGGCAATCAGTAAAATAGGATCAAACTTAATAGGAATTGATATTTTGATATTTATATCTCGAGAAAATTTATACGGATTAAGAGTAAAGTTATTTATATATTAAACACACACTGCTTTTTTATTTATTTGTGTAGATGAAAAATAACGATATTTTTACGAGTTTTAGTACGCAATAAAATACTTTAGGAAAAGAATGTTTATGGACCTTGGGGAACACTTAACAACGGGTAGAGATTTTTTATGAAAGGGTTAACAAACGGGCACACATTTCATTGTAAAGTGCTCCCGGTGGCCGGGCCCGGACTCATAATCCTTGATAAGGTTCCGTATCCTGCATCTCAGTCGAAGAGTAACGCCTTCGGGAACGTCTACATTTGTTCCTTACATAACCACCTCCGGCGTCTAATCGCATGCTTTTTAAGACCAGTTCCAGGTTTGGTTCCTAAGCCACGTTAGATGGAATTTAATTAGTTATAATATTTTTTCGTGTCCGTCTGTTTATCTAACATCATTTTATAATCTTACCATCAAAATTATATTGATGGGTCTTGGCCAATATATGAGTATCTGAGTATTAAGGCTAAGTCACTTAACATCATGTGATTGTGAATAAGTTGTAGAAAAATATCTGTAATAATTAGTATCTTTTCCTAAAAATAAAAGATCGTCCTTTTGACTGAAAGTGGAGCTGGTTATAAAACGTAACGAACGATACGTTCACCTGATGGTAAGGGATACGCTCGCTTAGGATGGTATACACTGCACCACAATCTCATTACCCCAGTAATTTCACTAGCTACAACGCCATGTAAACTGGAATACAGTAATGTTTGCAGCGCTACTGTTTCGCGGTAGGAATAGGAGCTGCTGTGGTACATAGACCTACTACAAGTTAGTGTTAGTTGTTAAGTAATAACGGATAACTTACCAAACAGTTAAAAATTAGTTGTCTAGTTTATGTGCAATTATAAGATGTTTAAGAGCCGTGATAGCCTAGTGGTTTGAACGCCCGCCTTCCACTCCGGAGGTACCGGGTTCGAATCCGGCCTGGACCAATGAATTTTTTCAATTTATGTGCAGTTAGTATAACACCGACTAATATCACGCGCTTTGACGGTGAAGGAAAACAACGTGAGGAAACCTGTTTCATTAAAAACATGATGACCACGACCCTCAGTCATGAGGAAATACGACTTAGAAGAAGAATAAGATGTTTATGTTTTGTAATAGAGGTACATTATACCGTTATCTTCTGCGAAGTATACCTCTACCTAACCTTCGGAGATCTACCGCGTTAACTGATCCGCTCATCAGTTACTATCGCGTGACATACCCGTTTCACTTGAGTTAATCAAGTGAAATAAAATATGTGAAACGATGTGCTTCATTTCTTGTGACATCTGTAAGAGTTTTTTTTAAGTTTTAGACTGAGTAAAGTGACCCGTGTGCCAGGTGGTTATAGTCTACAGTGGTTAGATGGTGTCGGCTGTCGCTTTTGTGTCTTGGACGGCGGTGGCGATGGTATCGGGCGCCGTTAGCGGTCACCGTCGCGGTGTACGTTTACCGTGTAATTACGTAGATGTCACGTGAGATACGGCGCTATGTTAACCGGTCCTAATTGATTTCTAGTTTGATAACTGCCGGTTAATTTGTTTGCTTAGTTTTTTTTTGGTATCTTTGTACTGAATGATGGGATTGAAAATTTCTTACACAATATTCAACAATAAAAATATCTTTATAAGTAAACACTATAAAAAAATTCTGGGTTATATGTGCAGGGCACTTATGTATTTTAACGTGACAACGTCTATTAATTATATCACAAAAAATTTTGATAATAAATTTGATTATTCTTGTTTGACATGACCCGATAAATATATCGGGTTACAAATCAAGTTATACTAACTCTCAATTATATTTGTTAGGGATTTTATTTCTAATTATTATTGAGCAATAGAATACATCTTTTACTTTCAACCAATTCGGGCAAACGCATACCGACTTAGCGGTCGCGTAAGCATACGCCACTTATGTGCGGGACATTTCTCAGCACGCGCGTCCTATCTTATACCAATTTAATAGACGTTGTCACGTCAAAAAAGGTTTTTTTTTTATCCGACTGATATAAAGTTATAGTAATCACTAAACAGTTATACGCAGACTCTACTGAAGGGTTCTGTAGTAGTAATTATTGGGCGATAACAGCGATATTATATTTAAAAATTGCGTTACTAAATATCGCTTAGAAGTTTACTATACCACTGAATAGAAATATAACAGTGGTTAAAGTTATATATAACTATTTCGTATGTTTTTATACTACTTTGCGACGAGACGAGCAAGACGTTCACCTGATGGTAAGTGATACGCTTGCCCATGACAACGCGGTGCTAGTTAAGATGTTACACACTGCACCACATTGCGCTCGTCGCCTGAGACATAAGGTGTTAAGTCTCGTTACCCCAGTAATTACACTAGCTACAGCGCGCTTCAAACCGGAACACAGTAATGTTCGCACACTACTATTTGGCGGTTGAAATAGGAGCTGCGGAATATGGATGGATGAAAATTTTTAGAGTTCCGTAAATTAACAAGAAGTAATATTTTTTTTACTATTCACTTTTGTGTCACCTCGGTTTTCATCTGAGATTATAGAAAACTGTGATACGGTTTAAGTGTACCATATTAATTAACAAAAATTTTTTACTGTTGGTATCTCATACTGAAGACCCCCTAAGTAGGTACCATTGCAGCTCAATGCAATCGCCAAATAGTAGTGTGCAAACATTACTATGTTCCGGTTTGAAGGGTGGTGTAAGTTGGTGAAATTACTGGGGTAACGAGACTTAATTCTATGTCTCAAGGCGACGAGCGCAGTGTGGTGCAGTGTATTCCATCCTAACTAGCGCGAGCGTATCATTTACCATCAGGTCAACATCTCGCCCGTCTTGTCGTCTTGTAGAATAAAACCAAATAAAGTAGTTATATATAACTTTAACTACTGTCATATTTCTATTCGGCGGTATAGTAAACTTACAAGTGCTATTTTTAACTAAATTTCAACCCTGTCTCCAACTTATTATATAAAATTAACTTTCGCCATATTACATCGCTGTGATCGGCCAATAATTACTACTACAGTACCATTCAGTAGTCTGCGTATAACTGTTTAGTGATTAGTATAACTTTATATCAGTCGGATAAAATAAAACTTTTTTTTATAGTGTTTACTTATAAAGATATTTTTATTGTTGAATATTCTGCAAGAAATTTTCACTGTACAAGTTATCAGTTTAGTAACTTTTATATTGTAATGTAATTACGAAGTGAAATACGAAAGATCGTTTCGATACTGTTTCTTTCTACAGTAACTCGCGTGCACGATACTGTCGAAGTTTTATAACTCACTGCCATTTTACATAACTGATGGTTCAGGGTTCTTTAAAGTTTTCTAGATTATTCTGTTTCGCGGCGTTTATGCGATATTTTATAACACAGTTCTTCGAAGCTGTTAACTTAAACCTGACAAGAGAAACAAGCCGAAAAGTCGACGCATGCGTCTTATTAGTCGTGTCTCTGTTACCTAATAAGATTAGAATGTGCCGGAATGGTCTAGCTGCTAAATTTCATGCTTAAGACACAAAAGGTCATGAGTTCGATTCTCAGTGAAAATTTTCATTTTTGCTTTTTCCATCTTCCACAGTCCTAACTTTGAACTTTCATATCTCCTTAATCAGAAGAGCTACAGACTTTTTGTTTTGAATTCCTCGTCTCCTTATCACGTACTTCGTGTAATTTTAAAAGAGTATCCATGTAACTCGTCCGGTTTAAAAGCATCAGTCTCTTTTACGCTGACGCAATCAAGTGATAGACACTGAAGTTACTAAGAGATACTAAAATTTTAATACTCTCAGTATTAACTTCATGGATTTATAACATCAAAAAGTTTAATTTTACACAAGTAAAACTATATAACATATTACTGTATTGTTAAAGTGAGAATTCTTTTCGTCTGTTTTTATTTATACTTTTTATTGTTATTTATAGCCACATTCATATTGGCAGTTAGGTAGACGCGAAAGCGCGGCAGTAACAATAACGGAATCCTTACGGAACCCTTTATTGCGAAATTTCACAGGAGTACCGCGCGCGGCGTAGTCCCGATGAAGTTATTGTCCTGGATATGTCCTCGTAAACCAGCCGATGTCGTCTGTGGAACGAGCACCCCCTACCTTCACCCCTCCACCCACTACCACCGAGTTACAAATGTAAATTATAATACATTCATACAATTTATTAAAACTCAATTTTACGGATTTTATCGCGTTTATTATTTAGTTTGTTTATTCCCGACGTTTCGACCGCTTTGCAGCAGTCATGGTCACGGGAGGACTGAGATGACAGACGTCCAAATGTCACAGCTATCACGTGGTATCCACAACTTTTTAATTATTTTTAATGGTCCGATCTACGCAGAAAGAGCTCACTGTATCTCGAAGTCTTCTAGTGGTTCGCCTGGGATTTGGTTTAATTTATTGATAATAGGATCCCAAGCAGGTGGTATTACCCAACCATCTTCTCTATTAAAATTAGTATGTTTTTTAATTTCAATAGCCTCGCGAATCATCCTTGGCAGGAATCGGTGTTCTTTGGCGAGGATTTGAGGTTCATCGAATCTGATGTAATGGTTGGGATGATCCAAAACATGGTCACAGATTGCAGACTTCTTAGTGCGCTGATGTTTCAAGTCAGCTATATGTTCCTTCACGCGGTTCTTCACTGATCTCTTTGTTTGAGCTATATAAGAGAGACCACATTCACAATCTAACTTGTATACTCCTGCAGCTTGTAGAGGGATGTTACACTTGACAGGTGGTAGGAATTGACTTATCTTCTTGGGCGGCTTGAAAAAAGTTTTAATTGAAGCTCGTTTCAAAATATAGCCAATCTTGTCCGTGACTCCTCTGACATATGGTAACACGGCAGGTACACGCTCGACTGTGGCTGGTTTCACTCGGTCCCTGCGACAATCCTGTGAAAATCCGTAAAATTGAGTTTTAATAAATGTGTAACATTCGCGGAAATATAAGAAATCATTCTTCTTCTTCTTAAAGTGCCTCTCCATTAAGAAATCATTACATTCATACAATTTCAACGAATAATTTAGCAGTTAATACAATTAGTACGTTAAGACTGCTTCAACCGGAACACCTACTTAAGAATACCAGTAGTATTAAATACTACCGTGTAAATCCAAGAAGCTAATAAAACTTGACCTCGCATCTCAACCCTACCAGCATTTCTGTTCATCTAATTGTTTCGTATAAAGGAATATAATTAGAATAATAATATTTTTCGAGTATGTGACCTAGGTGGACAATGTGGACGTTTCGCTTCGTCCTTCATAATCCGAACAGCGAAGGACTGGAATAGTCTACCGGCGTCTGTGTTTCCGTGTAATTACGATATGGGAATCTTTAAGTGAAGAGTGGATAGACTTCTTCTAGACTAACGCGCTTTTCCATCAAAGACTACATAGCCACTTACCATCAGATGGGATCGTAGTTAAGCGTTAGTCTATACATATTTAAAAAAAAAAATATCAATATTATAATCTGTGTACTCACAACAGAGATAAGTAGCAATTATAAAAACGTTTATATACTCCCGCACACATCTATCGGCCCACCTAGTGTTTAAAAGTTTTAACGGTGCCTAGCTAAAAGTAAATGTTAGGTGGAGCAATAAGTTTTAATGCAGTTTTAAAGCTGATTTTTTGGTCAACCTTTATGTATGTTTTTTTTTTAAATTTGAATTCAGGATTATAAAAAAAAAAACGAAAATTCGAGTTATTCGATTATTACGCACAAAATGGTTTTTTTTTGATATTTCCGATTATTGGTTCCATAAAAAGGCAAATCTAAACTTTGGGCCAGTTTTGACCAAAAAATTTGGATACTCCGCCTGAAATTGTCGCCCAAGTTGTAAAACTTCTGCCGGTCAAATCAATTCGAAATTACAAAAAAAAAACTTATGTAAGGGTTGACCAATAAATCTGCTTCAAAACTGCATTAAAACTTATTGCTGCACCTAACATTTATTTTTAACTAGACACCGTCGAAACTTTAAACACTTGGTGGTGGGCCGATAGATGTGTCCGGAAGTATATTTCGTTATAACGGTGCGGAGCGTATTGCAGCACGTAGCCGCTGTTATCTTTTCGCGGTGCTCGTAGCGTCTCGTAGCGGCGCGTAGAGCCCGTACCGCCGCGCGTACTACGTGACGGTCGCGTAGCGTCGTGTAGGCGGAACGTAAATCATTCGCATACAATGTGACGTTACGTGGAAAGCGCCACGAATGTTCCAGATACATTTCTTGCACATCGATGTAAACGAAGTCATTGACCCCGATCGCGCCGCTAACAATTTCAGCAAACGGGCATCAGGACATTGTTTGCTCTGCTGCCTCCGAAACTGGTTATTGCCTCAAGTTATACAAATATTGACATCAATGCACCGTGTGAAAGTATTTTATTACATCCTTTTGCGTCTGGACACACTTAAGTAGTGATGTTTCGAACAAACTACGCTTTTGTATAAGGTAAATGATAAAAGTAACGTATAATAAACATTTAAACGTGAAATCGCATTGTATGAATTCAATGGCTTTATTGTGAACGGTTAAGTGTATATAAGTAATACTTGTTCTCGTAACGTAAAGCGACAAAAGGGTCAGATGAAATGCAATACGTCCGGTGCAAAAATAGTACTTTTCCGCTAAAGGTTTGCTCAATAATACCACAAAGGAGACAAATGGTGCATCTTGGTAGCACAGTATTTTATAAGCTTCAGCTTCCTTTCAGCAAAGACGGTATTTGTTCATACTAGTTCTTGACAAGAGATTTTCGTCGTAAAATATTCAAAGCTGGAAAATGTTATAGTTATAGGTTCAAAGTTATGCTCAATTAATTTAAATAGTAAAAACTTTCGTTTGTATCCCAAAATTTATTATTTATATCGTCTTGTATTGGCAAATATGTAAATGCATTGAATTGATATTGTTGGGCTCGGTGTATACTATGAATGACACATGTTGGTTAAACGATAAATAAGTTAAAATCCTAATGCACTATGCACACGTAATATAAATAAAATCTTTGCGAAAAAAATATATTTTAGCAGTTAAGTTAAAGGTACAAAAGATTCACGTATTAAATGACTTTGTCACGGTAAACACCGAAACAGGAAATGAAGAGGTGTATATTGGTCACTTATACTTTTTATGAGAGAGCATGTAAAACTGTTGCGAGATAAAGATATTTTAAAATTTTATTGTTCACCAATAAGTACTGATGTATGCATTCGTAATAAATTTATGAATACTAAAGGTGGTTATAAATATTGAATGACAATGACGCGGATTTGTATTATTGAAATATAAAAATAAATTCTCATCGGTCCTGTTGAATTTGTGTTAAGGGTCCGGTGTGCGCGTCGCGCCCACGCCCCCTGTCCGCGGCGACTCCGAATATCACAAACTAAACGTTTTTATATCTTCCACGGTGAGGTCAAATTGCAATTGTACACAGCGGTATCTCAAGATTTTTGGAATTTGTAATCGCTTTTTAAACGTACACATTACGACTATCGGAATTGTTTTTGAACAGGAATGTGACGGTCTTGAAGTTACGGCGAAAATTGTTTTTTTAGATGTAAGCGCTTTTTTCTTTTACACAGGTAACATTTTGTTAAAGAAATATATCAAATATATCATCGGAAGTACAGACACACCGCAGGCATCCATCCCTTCGTTGTCGATCTCCCGCGCATTAGGACTAAGCGTTTCGCTTCGTCCTTTATAATGCGTACAGCGAGGGAGTGGAACAGTCTGCCGGCGTCAGTGTTTCCGTCCAGGTATGATGTGGGGGTCTTCAAAAAAAGAGTGAACAGGCTTCTTCTAGACTAGTGCGCTTTACCACCTAGATTACATCGCCGCTTACCATCAGGTGGGATCGTAGTCAAGCACTAGTCTATTCTAAATAAAAAAAAAAGAAATGTTTGATGACGTCATTAAGGGTAAACAGGTTTGTGGAAAGGCAAGTTAATTTAAGAGGAACGTAAGGAATCGGATGGGGAGTTTAGCGGATTGCGTGCCGTATCGGAAACTCGACAGCTACTTTGTCCTCTTTCTGCAAATTTGTTTGCGGGCTCGTCGAGCATTCTGAATAAATGTATTTCCTCCGCCATATTTTGGTTCGCATTTATTTTTTTTAACCCAAACTCGAGAAGTATAACCGTTTCGCGTTCGTCCCTTTTGTTGTTCTGTTTTTCATTAATATTTATCGTGCTATCCTCTATGTGTATTGTGTGCTATTTTGTATATACAATGTCACAGATCGTGCAGCAGGCAGGCGTTATGGTTAAGTTCCTTACTTTCTAATTTAGGGCGAGAAATGTTTTAGTCGTTTTCAATGAATAAAAAAAAATAAAAATCAGGGAGCATTTCACTCCCCTCGAACTACACGGAATATTGATTTGTGCTCCCAGCACTTCTATTTAATTGAGCTACATCAAACGGGGGCCCGTCGGAAACATACACAGCCTCAGGCAACAATCACTAACAACGTTCGCTATTTTGTTTTCTTTTCAGCATAGTGAAACTTTTTACTTTGGATCAGAACAGTTTGTTGATGCAGTATTTTAAAGTTAAATGCACTGGTGTAGTAAAAATACTACTTCTTCCTTGCCCTGTTCTAGACTGTGGCTATTTATTTAAAAAATTTGATGGATGAACTGCCGCTTACTTTATCACCCAAATTTAGGAAAATTATGAATGATAAAGCGGTGTCAAAATGTACTGCTTTATTAGGATATGCGCTTTTATATAAAGGGCATCTAATCCTGATCAGAGATCATCTAACTATACCAACGGATCTTCTGTTTCCGCCATTAAGAAGTAGTGTGTAAATTACTGTGTTTCAGTATGGAGGAGATTGCTGTGATTAAAATTACTGGAGGTCGGGAGACTTAACATCTTATTTCTCAAAACAATTATAACAATGTTGTGCTAGTATATCACCCAGACTAGCGTCACATTGTTATGGTGTATCACCATCAGGGGACCTGCCAATCTCGACCCTTCATCGAATAGAAGCAGAACTTCGAGATATTTTTTTAGTAGTCCGTGTACGCGACGTGACCCGGTTACGTAATCGCGCTCACGCATTCAATTGGTACAACGGCTCACGGTGATATTTCACGCGGTGCTTAGACCTTAGAATATGATCTATAATGCGACGTTATAAATCGTGATAAAGCAATTATATTGACACGCCTGCTCTGTTCTATAGTCTCGGCATGTTAAGAATACGACTAAGATTACCTTCGCCTGTTGTTTTGCGACCTTTGAAAGTGGGAATTCTCGTCGACCAGTAAACGAGCCCGCGGTGTACGATAAAAACGAGGTGGTCTCCTATTTAATGTACCATAGCGAGGGCGATGGGGTCGGTTACAGTCTTCCCCTGGACATGCTTAGGGATAGTGCAGCGAGGGACCAGTTTGTTTCGTAACAGACACAACTGTACCATGGAGAGGATTTTGCTGAGGGTACAAGTCCCATACAGACGATTTGTCTTCGTACTAGACGGAAGGTATATTTTAAGGATTTCTTTAAATCAATTTCACATTTTGATTAGAAAGTATAATTTGGAAGAATTTTGGACAAAAAGCAACATGTACAGATAAAGAGTTGTCTCTAAAAATTTTGAAGTAAGTTATGTATGAGTCACATCTCCATGTGTATATTGCGAGCGTTAGCGTTTTGTTTAATGAAAATATGTAAATTCGGTTTCGTTGAATCTCTAGATAGAGACACTATGCGTCAGATCAAAACAACAGATAAATTGGTACGCAACCGGTTGACCAAATTGAACCCCATAAATAGTGAGCGCGCGCGCTGTCAGCGGGCCGGCTAATTGCCGCGGGACATGTTTGTACGTATTACGTTACCGAAGGGAGTATTCGCTTTCTTCACTAAACACCCGAGCCAAAGAGGGGTGTTATAATTACCAACGCATAAGATGAGAAAATACATATAATTTGACACAATTTGTAATTTTAATTATGTTGTGTCTTAAACAATATCATCGTTGAAAGTATAAATGGCTGCTACGGTTCTTGTATAGATGTTTGGATGGTGTTATTAAATGTTATTCCCAAAAAATTTTTTTAACAAAATATAGTCATGGTTACACTATTAACTCATCTGCGTTCGTTAGTCAGTTTTTATGGAAAATGTATAATTTAAATGCTTTTACTAATGTTACTAGTAAGCAGTCGTCGCGGCCGAAGCGAAGTAAAATTCTTCATTTGCTGTTTATCGTTAATTGAATTCACTGCCTCCTCACACTAGTGAAAATTGTTAACTTATTCTGCGATATTTTTCTATTAAGATTTAGTTGCACGTTCAACTTAATACTATACTTCCGGACACATCTATCGGCCCACCACCCAGTGTTTAAAGATTCGACGGTGTCTAGTTAAAAATAAATGTTAGGTGCAGCAATAAGTTTTAATGCAGTTTTGAAGCTGATTTATTGGTCAACCCTTATGTATGTTTTTTTTTATTTTTTTGTAATTTCGAATTGATTTGGCTGTCAGAAGTTTTACAGCTTGGGCGACAATTTCAGGCAGAGTATCCAAATTTTTGGTCAAAACTAGCTCTAAGTTTAGATTTGCCTTTTTATGGAACCAATAATCGGACACATCAAAAAAAAAATCCAACTTGTGCGAAATAAAAAAGTTTTCTCCATTCCTGGGTCGTTGAAAACAATGAACAGACTCGAATTTTCGTTTTTTTTTCATAATCCTGAATTCAAAATTAAAACAAAAACATACATAAAGGTTGTCCAAAAAATCAGCTTTAAAACTGCGTTAAAACTTATTGCTCCACCTAACATTTATTTTTAGCTAGGCACCGTTAAAACTTTTAAACACTAGGTGGGCCGATAGATGTGTCAGGGAGTGTATTAAGCAGTGTTTAGTTTAGTATAGTCTACTTCTATGTTCAATCAGTAATTTTTTATAATCGCTTTGAACATGGAAGTTCTGGTTCGATTCCGGACTACGAGTGAAACTTGATTTGTGTTAAGGTTCTATCGATTGTTAATCTGTTGTTAATAATTTATAATATGATTGTAGTATAGAAGTAGCACATGTTTGAGTTAATGTTCTTCATGGACGCTATTTACAACCAGCTGTCTACAGTTGTAACAAGTGGAGTTAAATATAAACGCGAGTGGCGCACGCTGCGCAGACGCATTACCGTCGGAGCCCTCGCCTGTCGCCTGTCGCCTGTCACCTTACTGGATACATGTAAAGAGTTTCATTGCTTAATCCGGTACGGCGAAGCGAAACTTTAATGATGGAAAAAGCTAAAACTTTTTCCTCTATTCTTCTTCTTCTTAGTCGTATTTCCTCATGACTGAGGGTCGCGGTCATCATGTTTTTACTGAAACACACGACGACTCTCTTGGCAGTTATAATGGAGTGGTTTGCCATTGCCTTCTCCATTTCACATACTAGTCTGACAACAGACGGTCAATGACGTAGATATGCAGGTTTCCTCACGATGTTTTCCTTCATCGACAAAGCACGTGATATTAGTTGGTGTTATACTAACTGCACATAAATTGAAAAATTCATTGGTGCAGGCCGGATTCGAACCCGGTACCTCCGGAGTGGAAGGCGGGCGTTCAAAGCACTAGGCTATCACGGCTATTTTCCTCTATTACAAACTGATATTTTATTATTATTCTAACACTTTAGTATATTTGTCGTCTCTTCTTGTGGTCAGAATATCCACACCGCGTCTCTACCCTCGGCATGATGTAAATGGCGACTGTTAAATAACAACTCAGGAAGAATAATTTTTATTGTATGTATTTTTTTTTTTATTTACTGCTGGTAGGTCTCTATTGCTGCAGACCGTCTAGGTAGCCACAACCGCAGTGACTATTTCAGTCGACCAACTGTAGTGTATAAACATTACTGTGTTCCGGTGTGAAGAGCGCTGTAAGCTAGTAAAATTACTGCGGTTTTTTTTTTTATACTACTATGCGACGAGACGAGCAAGACGTCCACCTGATGGTAAGTGATACGCTTGCCCATGACAACGTGGCGCTAGTTAAGATGGTACACACTGCACCACATTGCGCTCGTCGCCTTGAGACATAAGGTGTTAAGTCTCGTTACCCCAGTAATTACACTAGCTACAGCGCCCCTCAAACCGGACCACAGTAATGTTTGCACACTACTATTAGGCGGTTGCAATAGGAGCTGCGGTGGTACCCAGACGGTCTCCGGCAGAGACCTACCACCTGGTAACTAATATGTCTTAATGCGACGAGCGTAATGTAGTCTAGTGTATACCATCTTAACTAGCGGCGCGTTGTTATGGGCGAGCGTATCACTTACCATCAGGTGAACGTCTCGCTTGTCTTATAGAATAAACAAAAATAGGGATTTGCTGTTATTTATGACGGAACCCGTCTGTTTCCTTGTGAGCTCGTGTGCGTTGGTCACCGGTGTAACGCGACACGCCTGCAAACCCTCCCCCCGCCGTCGGATTAGTCTTCATTAAGCAAATTAGCCAGCGAAATGCTGATTTACGTCGCGTTCATTTCATTTGCGTAAATGTTTTAATCCTGTTATTCTATATATTTTCATTGTGTCACTTAGTTGACCACACCTAATGTTATTATTTATTTTGATTTTTAAATGCGAAAAAGTAAAGGTGGTGTCAAAGAAGATTTAACTGGTGGTAGGTCTCTGTTGCCGGAGACCGTCTGGGTGGGTACCACCGCAGCTCCTATTTTAACCGCCAAATAGTAGTGTGCGAACATTACTGTGTTCCGGTTTGAAGGGCGCTGTAGCTAGTGTAATTACTGGGGTAACGAGACTTACCACCACCTTATGTCTCAGGCGACGAGCGCAATGTGGTGCAGTGTATACCAGCGGGCGTATCACTTACCATCAGGTGAACGTCTTGTTCGTCTCGTCGCATAGTAGTATATAAAAAAAAAAAGATCGGGAGATAACCCACATCACAAGAACGACTTTCGTTAAAATTTGACGTCTTCCAATCCGCACATGGTCAATGGTTTTGACTCTTGAGTTCAAGAAGTAAAAAATTAAGAGTACATAGATATTAACTTATTTTTTTTTAGTGTTACATGTGCAGGATGTCATGTTGATATGTCTGTCGTGTCCCTCATGCTTTATGATATTTAAGATTTATCTCTCTCACATAATCAAATTATTTGATTCATTGCTTAAACTTACGGCGGTATGATCTCAGTTAAAAATTGCACACTAATAAAAAAACCCTTATCCCGGTATCTGTACCGGCTGTCGGTGTAAGCCTGGTAACAACGTGACCATTGACTGACTGGCTATAAACCACGCATCGCCTAAATTGGGAAAGTTTGCTATCAAATTCCCTTGGTCCGGACTGATTAAGTCGACTAATAGTGACGTTATGGCGAATATTCTCTCTATACAAATTGATGTATACTTTCTCACGTAGTCGAAGATTGACGAGAATCTAAATAGTGTAAAGAAAACAAAAGAATGAACGTTGTGATATCTCCACGCTGTCCTTCTCACTTCATCCCTCTCGCCGTTTCCAACTATCCCAATACCGTTGAAAAAAATCCATCAGCATCCAGTTTTTGCGGCTATGATTAAAATATGGCGTCGATGTGGGTCAATGGGGCGGTGATATTGTAATTGCACGCGCAATGAATAATTACAAGCTTCGGTATGTTTCAATGAGACGGATGGATATTTTGCTTACGCCCGGGAATTGTGATGCAGCCTCCGTCTTGTTAGGTTTATTTTGTTGTAAACGAGCCAGTTTAATAATTTCAAGTATTATTATAAAACTCGAATGACTATAATATACACTCCCGGACACATCTATCGGCCCACCTAGTGTTTAAAAGTTTTAACGGTGCCTAGCTAAAAATAAATGTTAGGTGCAGCAATAAGTTTTAATGCAGTTTTAAAGCTGAGTTTTTGGTCAACCTTTATGTATGTTTTTTCTTTTAATTTTTAGGATTATGAAAAAAAAAAACGAAAATTCGAGTCTGTTCATTGTTTTCAACGACCCAGGAATGGAGAAAACTTTTTTATTTCGCACAAGTTTGATTTTATTTTTTGATGTTTCCGACTATTGGTTCCATAAAAAGGCAAATCTAAACTTAGAGCCAGTTTTGACCAAAAAATATGGATACTCGGCATGAAATTGTCGCCCAAGTAGTAAAACTTCTGCCGGCCAAATCAATTCGAAATTCCAAAAAAAAAAAAAAACCTACATAAGGGTTGACCAATAAATCTGCTTCAAAACTGCATTAAAACTTATTGCTGCACCTAACATTTATTTTTAACTAGACACCGTCGAAACTTTAAACACTGGGGATGGGCCGATAGATGTGTCCGGGAGTATAGTTTTACTTTAAATAATAATAATTTTGTTTTTATTTAGATGAAATGGGATGTCTAAAATTAACATGTAAAGTCTTTAAATGATTGTGATGGACGTTAAATGAGTTAGTCAATTATTATTTTGTACTATGATGCATCAATAAATTGTGCAAGTTCTCGAAGTAAAAACATCGAACAGTAAAGAAAGGTAAAATATAATTTCTAAATACACGTCAAATATAAAGAAAAGATATTTTAAATCTAATAAAGCATTTTCTAAAAATTATGAACAGATTACTAATCTAACCGTTTCACTTTTAATCTATTTCAGCGAGTTATAGTTTCAGCTTGATATCTTTTTTTATATTTATTTCAATATCTAATACAGTAATGACACGCAGGATAAGCGTTGTGGTTAATTTACTTTTATACATAACGGTGCGGACGCGTTATGAAATCATTTGATTGTTTAAATTAATTAAATATCTGCACAAATGCCTTTTAAAATGATCTTAGTTCCATTTAGAAATTATTTCTTTAATTTCATGTGTGGGTATAAATAGGAACGCGGTGGCGGCCGGAGTGTGCACAACTCTTAAGCAGTCATTGCTCTGGGGTTCAAGACATTTATTCTTAAAAGGAAAAACAAATTTAGAATAGACATCACCAAAACACTGGAGAACAAACTGTAGTTATTTTCACAATTATAAAAATTCATCATCAAAATTCTTCTCAATCAATCTTTGTATCATATCATGCAACACACTTTATGAATCTGCTTATATATTTTAAGTTAATTAAGGGAAACCTGTAAGTAGCTAAACTATTGTATTTCATTTTTCTAGTATAAGTTTTCTGTTATCGCTGTTGGTTTTCTGAATAAATAAAAAAAAAGATTTACAGTCATTCACTTGTATGAGTTTACAAGTACCGTCAATCGGACGCGAGCATAGATGGTTAATTGTCAAAATACAGCGACATGTACTCTGTTGGGACAAATGTAAGAATGTTCTATAAATCTACGTTTTATTATGTCGGTGGCGCCATTACCTCTGCCATCACTTTCTTAAAACGCTTTAGACGTTGGTGCTCCGATATATATAATATAAAAAACACGCATAATAAAAATACGGTATTGCTCTGGCACAAAGCACACCCTTCTTGACTTATGGTAGTACCAGCGATAGAATGACCATCCAGCAACAACGGCCTCGTTAGCGGGCCGGGCCATTGTTGCACCGCACAAAAGCCGACCCCATCTCGAGTCGCTGCCCACTTTACGGTGCACATGAAAAATGTTTCTACCGTTTCCCTTTTTACTTGGAATACCTTCATAGCTATATTTTGAAACTGATAGAAAAGAGGTTGCATAATATTTTAGCTGCGCGTAAATCACCATTGTTACGGTCTTACTAAACATGATATAAGTTATACATAACAGTAAACATGGGCGCGATAGCCTAGTGGTTTGAACTCCCGCCTTCCACTCTGCAGATACCGGGAACGAATCCGGCCTGTACCAATGAATTATTCAATATATGTGCAGTTAGTATAACACCAACTAATATCACGCGCTTTGACGGTGAAGGAAAACATCGTGAGGAAGCCTGCATATCTATGTGATGACCATCCGTGCTCGCACTAGTATGTGAAATGGAGAAGGCAACGGCAACGCCACTCCATTATAACTGACAAGTAAGTCGCCGTGTGTTTCATCACACATGATGACCACAACCCTCAGTCATAAGAAAGTACGACTTAGAAGAGAGTAATTATTACTAATAAATAAAATTAAGTATGTTTCTATGTAATAAAATATCTGCTAAGTTTTAGTCTTTTCATGTTTAATTTTTATTAGCCGTAGTTTATTTTAACAGCAAATTTTCAATTCGATGCAGTTCGTATTTTTGTCGGATATTTGATCTTTTTTTGTTTACTCCGTATTTGGGTGATTTTTATTTCGTTAAAAAGCAATGAGGTACTTAAATTTATTTCTTACTTAAACGTCTGCATTTATAATTGTGTAAGTAAACATCGACTTCGACAAATCCTGCTGATCCTGTCAAAGCTGGGAGTACTCATAGCGGCGTAAGTTTTGTATTATAATCGCATAATCCTTTAAGCGGTTTCCTTAACTATTTAGTTTAAACTTCAGACTAAGTGGCTTATCTGTATTAACAAGAGTTTTATTATTTATGATTGAAAAACGTTGTGTTGTTGTTCATTCTTCATTTCCTATTCAAAGTATCCTTCTATGGAATGCGCTCCCTCTCGAAATCAGAACAGCAACTAGTCGTCGCTCTTTTAAGAAAAAAGTTCGGGAACTTCTCAACATTGCAAGTAACGAATCTTCATAATCTTTTATGTATATGAGTATGTATTTTTTATTAACTTGTTTATGTATTTGTATATATATATATATATATATATATATATATATATATATATATATATATATATATATATATATATATATATATATATATATATATATATATATATATATATATATATATATATATATATATATATATATATATATATATATATATATATATATATATATATATATATATATATATATATATATATATATATATATATATATATATATATATATATATATATATATATATATATATATATATATATATATATATATATATATATATATATATATATATATATATATATATATATATATATATATATATATATATATATATATATATATATATATATATATATATATATATATATATATATATATATATATATATATATATATATATATATATATATATATATATATATATATATATATATATATATATATATATATATATATATATATATATATATATATATATATATATATATATATATATATATATATATATATATATATATATATATATATATATATATATATATATATATATATATATATATATATATATATATATATATATATATATATATATATATATATATATATATATATATATATATATATATATATATATATATATATATATATATATATATATATATATATATATATATATATATATATATATATATATATATATATATATATATATATATATATATATATATATATATATATATATATATATATATATATATATATATATATATATATATATATATATATATATATATATATATATATATATATATATATATATATATATATATATATATATATATATATATATATATATATATATATATATATATATATATATATATATATATATATATATATATATATATATATATATATATATATATATATATATATATATATATATATATATATATATATATATATATATATATATATATATATATATATATATATATATATATATATATATATATATATATATATATATATATATATATATATATATATATATATATATATATATATATATATATATATATATATATATATATATATATATATATATATATATATATATATATATATATATATATATATATATATATATATATATATATATATATATATATATATATATATATATATATATATATATATATATATATATATATATATATATATATATATATATATATATATATATATATATATATATATATATATATATATATATATATATATATATATATATATATATATATATATATATATATATATATATATATATATATATATATATATATATATATATATATATATATATATATATATATATATATATATATATATATATATATATATATATATATATATATATATATATATATATATATATATATATATATATATATATATATATATATATATATATATATATATATATATATATATATATATATATATATATATATATATATATATATATATATATATATATATATATATATATATATATATATATATATATATATATATATATATATATATATATATATATATATATATATATATATATATATATATATATATATATATATATATATATATATATATATATATATATATATATATATATATATATATATATATATATATATATATATATATATATATATATATATATATATATATATATATATATATATATATATATATATATATATATATATATATATATATATATATATATATAATTGAATATCATTGATGCGGCGGATTCGAACCCGGTACCTTCGGAGTGGAAGCCGCGTTCAACTCACTAGCTATAAGACTTTTTTTTTTATACTACTAAGCGACGAGACGAGCAAGACGTTCACCTGATGGTAAGTGATACGCTTGCCCATGACAACGCGGTGATAGTTAAGATGGTACACACTGCACCACATTGCGCTCGTCGCTTTGAGACAAGTGTTACGTCTCGTAACCGGACCCAACCCCGCAGTAATTACACTAGCTACAGCGCCCTTCAAACCGGAACACAGTAATGTTCGCACACTACTATTTGTCGGTTGCAATAGGAGCTGCGGTGGTACCCATCCAGACGGTCTCCGGCAACAGAGACCTACCACCTGGTAAAATCAATTTTTAAACCAGTAATACAAGATTTAAGTTAGAAGTGATGTAAGCCACTTGCGTATTGTAATGTTACTTGCGAACTTTGACATTTTATTTACTGAGCAACCTCTATGACATTTGTGTTAAACGTAATGAAAACGGAATAACGTTTAATTGGCTAATATTAACCGAGAGGAAGGGGTTTACACACTACACCACACTTAAAACGTAATGACAGTAGATCAAAGGTTATATTAAGTTAGTGTTTATTTAAAAACAAATTATATACTTTAGAATGAAAGTGTCTGCGCCAACTTTTAATTTCTTCAAAAAGAACTTTGTACAACGATCTTTGAAAGGTACATTAGGATTGTGTATAGTAAACATCTCTACTATAAGTCACGCTAATAATTAACGAACTTAAGTATCTATCAAACTGTAACGTAGTGCATAATACATAACGGCGAAAGTAATACCAGGTGGTAGGTCTCTGTTGCCGGAGACCGTCTGGATGGGTACCACCGCAGCTCCTATTGCAACCGTCAAATAGTAGTGTGCGAACATTACTGTGTTCCGGTTTGAAGGGCGCTGTAGCTAGTGTAATTACTGGGGTAACGAAACTTAACACCTTATGTCTCAAGGCGACGAGCGCAATGTGGTGCAGTGTGTACCATCTTAACTAGCACCGCGTTGTCATGGGCAAGCGTATCACTTACCATCAGGTGAACGTCTCGCTCGTCACGTCGCTTAGTAGTATAAAAAAAAAACCATTATACGCATCTAACTTACACGACGGAATAAAAGTATTGGATGGTAAAGTCAAAAGTTAGATAGAAACGAATTTTTACCTACACAAAAATTGTAATAAGAAAACTATGTAAGTTAGGAAATAAAGTTACGAGACGTCCAACTAGCTTCAGCATACAATTTGTAAATGTATCGCGCGGGTAGCTTCATATGCTGTATATGTTATTAAGATATAGGAATGCAGTCTATTGTCGACCGGTCGCGACTTGTAACCCTCCCCCCCACTCACCTCCCTCCTCCCCGTCACCCCCCTCTCACCGTAAGTACGCATATTTGTACTGATTTATGTAGCCAATGTGTCCGCGTGCGCCGCGCCGCCGGATGTTGGTTTTACGACGGCCTTTCGGGGGTTTGATTTACGGTCGTACGGTTTATACTGATGGTTAGTAAGTGATGTTTACTGTACAAGATAAACATGCCCCTTCCAAATCTTAATGCGCCGACGTTAACGTGACTATGTAGCTCCCTTATCGCAAGTTTCATTCTCGAGTTATTAATTTTTTTGTAAATCAAAAATCACGAGAATACAAATAACGTTGATCGTGTTGTCGAAATATTTAATCGTTTTAATTCAAGTATGTATATAAATAAATAAAAAAGTGTTAAGTAAAACGGAGACGGTTTAAAGGTTCAACGTGGTAAATGGGTCATCAGAAAATAATTAAACTTACAAATGAAGCATTCCTATGTAAAATGTTTCCGGGCGATGGGGAATAATCCAGTCTGCGCACTTCAGTGAATTGGATGCGTTAAACCAGATCGCTATGAAAGTCGTCGACGCTGAGCTAACTCTGTTTCAATGCTATCGGAGTAACGAGGAGGCTGGAGGTGGCGCGCCCTCCGCCGCGCATTTGTGAAATTGAATTTGAATAAAACTCTTCGCCTGGTTCCAGTAGGCTTAACGGATTCGGTGATCCGCTCAATGAGAGCAACAAAAGCCCAAGGTTCAATGGCTTATAAGATGTATACATCGTAATATATTGTCTCTCATCGTCACGCGAATTTCGACGTGGCGCATCAACAATTACAAGAAAAAGATGCAGCGTTTCATATGACCTGTAGTGATCAGTCTCAATCACCTATTTCAGTCGTCAGACAGTAGTACGTAAATATTACTGTGTTCCGAACTGAACGGTGCTGTAGTCAGTCAGTGAAATCACTGAGGCAACAAGAATTAACATGTTATATCTCAAAGCAATGAGCACAATGTGATGCAGTGTATATCATTCTAAATAGCAACATATTGTTATATCAGGGCGTAGGACTGACTTTCGGGTGAACGTCCTGTTTCCTGTCCTGTTTCACAAGACGTGACGAAAGGTTTTTATAAACCATTACCAAAAATCTGCTTTCGCCATTCAGCATTTCTTTGTTAACCTTGAGGTTACCCTTTCAAATTCTTATTCTTCTAAGTCGTATTTCCTCATGACTGAGGCTCGTGGTCATCATATGTGATGAAACACACGACGACTTTCTTGTCAATTATAATGGAGCGGTGTTGCCATTGCCTTCTCCATTTCACATACTAGTGCGAGCACGGATGCTCATCACATAGATATGCAGGTGTTCTCACGATGTTTTCCTTCACCGTCAAAGCACGTGGTATACTAACTGCACATAAGTTGAATAATTCATCGGTGCAAGCCGGATTCATACCCGGTATCTTCCAAGTCGAAGGCCGGCGTTCAAACCATTAGGTTATCACGGGTCCTTTAGAACTATATGGGACTAAATTTGGAGTACAGCTTGAAAAAAATCGAACGAGACAACAATATCAGATCATGATGCAAATAGTCAGGCATATAAAGAGCTCAGGAAAGAAAGGTATGTTAGTAATTCAAAACTTAATTTTGCCATCAATTAAAAAGTTCTTTTCATTGTATTTCTAGTGCAGGTGAAAATCGGTAAAGAGCATATAAAGTACATTAGTGAAGTTCGTCGTAGTGTATGTACGCTTCTGGGAAGTCTTTCCGTTTCCCGTCCGCGTGTCGCGTGTCGACGGTTATTAACGGGTTTTTACGTGGCGAAGTTTTATCGCGAGCAATTAACACATTCGTGGTCCCATTGAACAGGCACAGGTCGCCGTCCAGCTCCGACTGTCCACCAGCGTTATCAATTTTGTAACGACCTGGGTAAACGCTATCGACAATTTACACGCTACAACATTTTTTAAACGACACAGCGTCTAGACGAGCGCGACGATCACCTGATGGTAAATTACATCTAACCATAACAAAACACTGAAACGGCACTGAAGTTATTTCTCTAATTTTACAGTTGTGTGAAATGTAATTTTGTATTAGATATATACATTAGATGTTAAGGTACGCGGATTTTTTTTTTTATTTAGGATACACTAGTGCTTGACTACGATACCACCTGATGGTAAGCGGCGATGTAATCTAGGTGGTAAAGCGCACTAGTCTAGAAGAAGCCTATTCACTCTTTTGTTGAAGACCCCCACATCATACCTGGACGGGAACACTGACGCCGGCAGACTGTTCCACTCCCTCGCTGTACGCATTATAAAGGACGAAGCGAAACGCTTAGTCCTAATGCGCGGGAGATCGACAACGAAGGGATGCCTGCGGTGTGTCTGTACGTCCGATGATAAAAGGGCAAAGGCGGTATTTTTAGATACATTGGAATATCACTACCGTCACTGTAATCAAGTAGACGAAAGAAGAAATATTTTATACGACCACACAAGTGTACGGTCCGCCTAATGGCTTATAAACGCTAGTAACACCACGTATCGGTTGCGTGTTGCCTGCCCTAAAAACATTCCAGGCAAAACGCAGTAGTTTTACCGGTCCATTACCGCATAGTAAACTTACTAAACGTGGCTAGTAGGAGTAATATCCCTCAGCGTTGAGGTTAAGCAGTGGATGTTAATTGACTTAAATTATAATATGCTTAAGATATGTTAATACTCTTAAGGTTTAAGTAAGAGATTACGTGGCCTATATTTGAAAGATTTGATTGTACCATTCCGATATTATTGCAGTAAACCATTTTATGTCTTATCAAAACATTTTGGAGACCGAGGTAGGTACCGCAGCTCTTTATTCCTACTGCCAAACAGTACATTACTGTTTGGCTTAACAGATTCGGTGATCCACTCAATGAGAGCAGCAAAAGCCCAAGGTACAACGGCTTTAAGATGTGTACATCGTAATATATTGTCTCTCATCGTCACTCGAATTTCGACGTGGCGCAGCAACAACTACAAGAAACAGATGCAGCGTTTCATATGACCTGTAGTGATCAGTCTCAATCACCTATTTCAGTCATCAGGCATTAGTACGTAATTATTACTGTGTTCCGAACTGCACGGTACTGTAGTCAGTGAAATTTTACTGGTTGTAGGTCTCTGTTGCCGGAGACCGTGTGGATGGGTACCACCGCAGCTCCTATTGCAACAGACAGATAGTAGTGTGCGAACATTACTGTGTTCCGGTTTGAAGGGCGCTGTAAGCTAGTGTAATTACTGGGGTAACGAGACTTAACACCTTACGTCTTAAGACGATGAGCGCAATGTGGTGCAGTGTATACCATCTTAACTAGCGGCGCGTTGTTATGGGCGAGTTTATCACTTACCATCAGGTGAACGTCTCGCTTTTCTCGTCGCCTACCAGAATAAAAAAATCAAAAACTTTGGCATAAAAAAAAATTCTCTTGTTTTTGAAAAGAGTATCATTGGGACGTTTAACTTTACTTGTTTGGTTTATATCTTGCTAAATATGGAAAGGATTGAACGTACAATATATTTAACGTTAAAGTTTATTCTTAACATGTTACTTTACTTATACACAGCAACATGAACGGCTTGTTAGCAACAACAGCTGTAACAAGCGGTAGGAACGAGTGTCCGGCGCTCCCTCATTGTTGTGCCGCTGACTGCAGCCTCGTTACACTTCACAACAACATCCATTCAAGTATCAAATGTAAACTTTCAGTGCATTATACACAACTTTCACTGTTCTGTAACATTTTATGATCGGATTATCGAAGATCATTGATCCAGGAAAGTTTTAGAGACCTCTGAATAAATGTTACTATTACTAATCAACTTCTTATAAATATCTTCACACAGCACAGCGGTTATCCGCATTGAAAATAATAGTCTCTCCTACGATTCTATGACCACATGTAAGTTTTCTTGTTGGTAGGGTTGTTTTAAATTCGCTAAATTAAGCTAGCACTCTTATAGTAAAAAACATTTAGCCATAGCGTTCAGGACGTCAACATGATGAGAGCCTAGATGTTCTGGGTGAACACGGGTTCCCACCGTTGGCCCCATATCATATAACACCATGTGAAATTGAGGTCAAATAATGTTATATGGTCAGATGTTGTACAGGAAAGCGTAAGATTGATTGGACCGGAAATTTTTGATGGAGGTCTACGACCAGCGTTGAACGTCTATCGGCTGCTGACGATGAACAGTATCCACTTAACGAACTTAATTTTTAATTGTTGTATATCTCTCACGCTGGTCAGTACTATTTTTCTACTGAACTTAACGCTAACTTAGCCGCAGGTATAAATCTTCCCCGCAAACCCCGTGGGATTATCCGGCGAGTTTGAACCGTGGCACATCGCACTATGATTTACGTTCCAGTCGCGCAGGTGCGGCTGCGACACAAATTCTTCTTCTAAGTTGTATTTCTTCATGACTGAGGGTTGTGGTCATCATGTTTTTATTGAAACACACGACGACACTCTTGGCAGTTATAATGGAGTGGTTTGCCATTGTCTTCTCCATTTCACATACTAGTCCGACCACGGATGGTCATGTCATAGATATGCAGGTTTCCTCACGATGTTTTCCTTGTCGTCAAAGCACGTGATATTAGTTGGTGTTTTATGCTAACTGCACATAAATTGAAAAAATCATTGGTACCTTCGCATTGGAAGGCCGGCGTTCAAACCACTAGGTTATCACGGCTTCGCGACACAAATAGACGAGCGATAATTGCAGTGTTGCTGCGCCTTACAATTATTTACGTGTAGCTGCATATTGTTTTACACTGGCTTCACGAATACAATGAAAGTGTACATCGCTGAATGATAATTACGAAAGAGTTTTTTTTATTCGACTAAGCGACGAGATCAGAAATACGTTCACGTGATGGTACGTGATACGCTCGCCCATAACAACGCGTCGCTAGTTAAGATGTGTATACACTGCACCACATAACACTCGTCGCCTTTAAACATAAGTTGTTAAGCCTCGTTGCCCCAGTAATTTCACTAGCTTACAGCGCTCTTCGATACGGAACACATTAATGTTTACTACTGTTTGTCGGCTAAAACAGGAGCTGCGGTGGTACGTACCTAGGCCGTCTTTTTTTTATCGGGGGGGAAATCTTCTTAAAGATACCCTGTCTTCTGGGCGGAAGACAGGGTTATGTGGAGATTTGTACCCACTAAAACCCCCTCGGTGGTCGTCCTCAACGTTTGGAGAGGTGACAGGAACTCCGTTCAGAACACAACTGACACCTCCCTAACGCTATGCTGAGATAGCCCGCCCCGGGGACTGATTTATGCAGCCCCCAACATCCTCACGCTGTTACAATAGCTGGAGACCGTGTCCAGCCATCGTCCTCCTCGGACTCGTTTAGAAGGCGATGAAGACCCCCATCCTAACCGCCCACGACCCCAAAGGCCCCGTTAGGCCAGGGGAACACCATTCACCTAGGCCGTCTGTAGCAACAGTGACCTACCAGCAGTAAATACATATAAAATAATACAAATATAATAAAGCAAGTGTTCTATCAGTTCTAAAATAAACATGAAATTATTATATCTATTGAGCAGCGGTCAACTGCTTGCTTCCTACGTGAAGGTGTTCTCGTCCAGTTGACACATGTTTTTTTTTTTTTTATACTACTTTGCGACGAGACGAGCAAGACGTTCACCTGATGGTAAGTGATACGCTTGCCCATAACAACGTGGTGCTAGTTAAGATGGTACACACTGCACCACATTGCGCTCGTCGCCTTGAGACATAAGGTGTTAAGTCTCGTTACCCCAGTAATTACACTAGCTACAGCGCCCTTCAAACCGGAACAGTAATGTTTGCACACTACTATTTGGCGGTTGAAATAAGAGCTGCGGTGGTACCCACCCAGACTTTCTCCGGCAACAGAGACCTACCACCTGGTAAAAGACCTCGAACAGTATTTTAATAATCCTCCTAAATGTTATTAATCTACCATCATAGTAAATACCATGACAGTAGAGTTATTGCCAGCTAATATTCTACACCAACTTCTATTCCATTGTGATTGATCATTTCGTTAAATTAACGTCGCGCGTTAGTCATCTGTACTAATAAATGTGTTACTATATAAATTTTGTCTTATTATAAACAGATAGAAATGTAGCTTTTTGCATCAGCTTTTGGTTTTATATAGATGAGACTGCGCGGTCACCATCCATCCAATAAATCAGTGTTAACGCCGCCGTGTAGCCGTCGCGGCTAATTACGAATAACTCGTTATACTTTTTCTAGGTAAACTGAGTGAACTGAAAATTCGCTTTATACTTTGCACTCTGAAGTTTAAATTGATGTGGGTCCATGTAGGTTGGGGGGATGACATTCATATCGCTGTCATGTGTATTTATACTTGAGTACATTCACCAGTCTGTAAAACTTTGGTAACGGATTCTAACCGACATTCAAATCTCTCTCTCTCTCTCTTCCTAGCTATTATCCCATATGGTGGTGGGGTCAGCTTTCTTTATTTTTCTTCTCCACTTCGCCCTGTCCTCGACATCGTCGTCACTCACTTGGCACTCTCGCATGTCTCTGGACACTACATTTTTCCACCTTGTCTTGGGTCTGCTTGGGGGTCTTTGACCGGGGATGGAAAGCTGCAGTGTCAAATTGCCAACGTAGTCAGGCGGCCTTCTTTTTACGTGGCCATACCATCGCAGCCTACTCTCTTGCATCTTGTCGGCGATGTCGCGCACACCAAGGCTACCACGCACGTACTCGTTGCGGATCCTATCGAGCTTAGTTACGCCGCACATCCACCTCGACATTTTCATTTCAGCAACTTGGATGGTATGCACATTGTTCTGAGATACGGCCCAGGTTTCACTGCCATACAGAAGGACCGGTCTTATGATGGATGTCTAACCGAAATTTAAATATTATCGTTAATAGTATTTCATAGTAAACTTTAATACTATTTTTTTTATTTATAAGCTTTGATCGTATGCCTAAAATTAGATTACAAAAGGCGAACATAATGCCATAGGGCATTCTCTATCTGTCAACCTTGGAAGTGGAGAGATGCTGCGATAGACGAAGAGAAACATATACATCTAATGCATAATAAATAATAATAATATATATGCGTATATATTATCGAATACAATATACGTAACAGTAAATACATATATACATAGACAATATAGTATATTTATATATACATGAATAAATAAATAGATACAACATACATAAAGAACTAGTCGTGCAAATCCAAAATAAAATACTTTGTAATAAACTTACTAATTGTATTAAATAAACAGGTCTAAAAAGTAACAACGTCTTTTGTAGTGACAAAAGTGTTTATATATTCGTGCACTCCCGGACACATATATCGGCCCACATAGTGTTTTGTTTTAACGGCCCCTAGCTAAATATAAATGTTAGGTGGAGCAATAAGTTTGAATGCAGTTTTAATGCTGATTTTTTGGTCAACCTTTATGTATGTTTTTTTTTTATTTCGAATTCAGGATTATGAAAAAAAAAAGGAAGATTCGAGTCTGTTCATTGTTTTCAACGACCCAGGAATGGAGAGAACTTTTTTTATTTCGGAAAAGTTGGATTTTTTTATTAATGTTTCCGATTATTGGTTCCATAAAAAGGCAAATCTAAACTTAGAACCAGTTTTAAAAAATATGGATACTCGGTATGAAATTGTCGCCTAAGTTGTAGCACTTTCACAGGCCAAATCAATTCGAAATTAAAAAAAAAATATACCTAAGGATTGACCAATAAATCAGCTTCAAAACTGCTTTAAAACTTTTTGCTCCACCTAACATTTCTTTTTAGCTAGGATCTGTCGAAACTTTCAACACTGGGTGGTGGGCCGATAGATATGTCCGGAAGTATATTATTCTATTATAGTTTAAAGTGGCTACGGTTATCTACAGTAAGTTCTTATCGAGTCGCTTTGTTGTATAAAAAATTACTTGGCTTATGACGTCTGCACATGTCGAACTATGCCAAGCGACGCCCTTAAACGTCATTGTCTGCAGTGATCTGGAAACGTTTGGTCTGATTTAGACGGCGTGCGCGTGCGCGTGCGCATGCGGGCCGACGGATGCCCGCTTCGCTTCGTTTAGATCTCTATCTATTGAATGCCGGCCGCAACTCGTTTCCAGACGCCGGCCGCTGGATCATCCCATTGTTACCGTGCCCATACTTTTCTTTTTAAATCTTACCACTGACTCATATTTCGTTATTAGTTACCATCGTTCATTCGATACACGTATGATATTATTTATTAAAACTCAATTTTACGGATTTTATCGCGTTTATTATTTAGTTTGTTTATTCCCGACGTTTCGACCGCTTTGCAGCAGTCATGGTCACACACATGGTATCGGACTATTAATAATAATTAAAAAGTTGTGGGTACCACGCGATAGCTGTGACATTTGGACGTCTGTCATCTTAGTCCTCCCGTGACCATGACTGCTGCAAAGCGGTCGAAACGTCGGGAATAAACAAACGAAATAATAAACGCGATAAAATCCGTAAAATTTAGTTTTAATAAATGTGTAACATTCGCGGAAATATAAGAAATCATTACGTATGATATTAATTAAGTTACTTAGTTAAATCTTATACTTTAAAATTAAAGCGCATTTTGTATTTTTTTATTTTATTTTATTTATTTACATAAGGACCTCCAACGAGGCATACACGACATGTAACAAGTTTAATAATAACAAATAATAGTTTCACTTTGCGACGTGCTCCTCAATTATAGGAGACCACAGCATGCAAATTTAAACAACAAAATAACAAAAAATAAT
The DNA here is from genome assembly GCA_029286795.1 of Byasa hedistus. Lineage (NCBI taxonomy): Eukaryota > Metazoa > Arthropoda > Insecta > Lepidoptera > Papilionidae > Byasa > Byasa hedistus. The sequence continues at coordinate 7,985,170 of JAGSMW010000028.1, forward strand.
GTTGAACATAGTTGAGTACCGTATAGTTCACAATTTATTGGTGATTAACAGTTGCAGAACCCGTTTCTTGTACCTTGAAATGTCCGTGATGTCTAGATCATGAGTTTTTGCCAAAGAGTCATACTGCCTACAGAGCCATGGCACAGTAGCGAAATGACCCAAGTTGGTTCTATATAGGGGAATATACAGAAGGTTATATACACCTTTTCGCGGGATTCTGGATGGAGCATTAATACTCAAAGAACTTCAAGCTCGCTGCAGTCTAAGATACTGTTAAACATTTTTTGCAGAAATATAAGATCGATCATCTTTCTGCGTATTCTTGTATCATGCGAATTTATCAAGACGATTGATCATTCTGATCATTACCTATTTATATCATCAAATAGTTCTGGTTTAAAAGGCACATGTAATTCCTAGAACCATCGAGTTCTAACATTTTCGTTATGTTTATTCAGGATACCAACAGCCTTAACAACAAACTTATATTAGGATAATTAAATACAATAGTAAAGCTAGTTTCTAATAATTAACATAAAATATTTGTGCAGATTCTTAAAGTACGGTGCTGAGCACCAAAGAAACATAATTTTGACATGAAAAGAGTAAGGTTATGAAAATAACATCACACCTGGTACCACTTTATTACAGGTATCACTTACTTACTATCATATGAACGTCCAGCTCGCTTCGTTGAATAATATAAAACTGACCACCGATGGAACTGGATATTCGTGGTGATGTACTTACCACCAAACACGGAGCTGCTAGTGAAGGCGAGCACTGTTTATGGTGTACTCGGCGTATCGAACTTCATCTCTGGGGAGTCGGAATAAAAGCGGCCGACTAATGGACCCGCTAACGAAGAAGGCCGTCAGATGAATGCCAATTGACACGGTTTCCTCCTTAATTATTCAACTGTTCACATTCATTATGAACAGATATATAATTTTATTTTCAAATTCATTCAACACAAATTTCCTCTTGTAAATGTTGTGAAACATTCTAAAAATTAAATTATACTGCCGTCACAAAGCTATGGTCTAAACTCTGATGATGATCGGTGCTGTTATTCCTTCAGGTTTTTACGGCTTCATCGTAATCTACGGAACCGCTGGTGGTTATAATAATCTCTTTACATAATAACGGCCATCCATCAGCGGATTTCTGTAACAAGTTGTACATCTCTGAAAGGTTGTAGTCGCGGTCTTTGTTTACCTTCACCTTCATTTGCTTTAGGCGCTCAATGTCATAGCCTATCACTAATATCGCGATGAACGTTTTTCTGATCGTCGTGTGATATGAAATTATACGTTTTAAGTAGAATAATATTAGTAATGCCTGTGAGAAATCTTTAGGTTTAGTAGATTACTTTCTATAACTGATATTAACTCTATGATTATTTTCATTAAAATTTACTATAGATGTTTAGTGGATTGTGTGTTATTTAAAACTATTGTAAAGGAAATCAACGCTCTAACCTTTAAACTGTGCAATGTTTAATTACGAATTATTATTTTCAATTGTAATGATTGTATAAAATTTTGAACGCTCCAAAGTTCGATTTAAAGAGTGAATATCGGAGCGTCGGATTTATTCCGACAAATCGTATTGAACTGGTAATGAATTGACCAGCGACGGCGAGTCGACCCATCTCAACGTCGCGCGGTGCCCCGGACCCCGGATCCCCTGGCTTAATTTGATATCACGGTGTCGGAATTTATGTAGCCCTCGTCGACGATAAATCATATTTCGAACGTCTTCTTGTCTATGCTATATGATGATAAAACTATGTTGCTTTACGTGAAGTAAGGGCAAATAGAGAGTATAGGTCACGCGGAGGAATACTAGTTGTTCGGCGTTCAATGAAGGCTGATAAGGGTAACATTTTACAGTGATCTGTCCAAAGATTCCTTTACCAAGGATTAGCTTTCTAATTTTTGATCAATCATTTAAAGACAAGTCTTGGAGGCTCATATTTTTACCCCTTTTCTTATGGACGGATATGCATACATTTATACAAAGTATCCAAATTTCTTCGTAATGTATTATTTAACAAATCAGACTCTAAAGCTTGTTAAGTGTCGCTCGCTACTTCCAATTTTTTTTACTTATTGAAATTCTATTTACACCTCGTATAATTAGTAACACAATTTCGGTGTGGTGTTGCGGCGGTTCATGGGCGATGATGACTATATACTATCACATTATCTACCTTCATTACCTTTCCTATAAATATGTTTTGTATCAATACACTCTTCGTATCGATCTCATCCATTTCGATCTTAAATATACTTATTCTGAAAACGTCAATAAATCTCCAAAAAACTAATATCCATTTGGTGACAGCAATCGCAGGCTTCCGCTCCAGGGTCGCCGTCAATGACTTTATGTATACACAATGCGCTCACGGGGGTCCACGTTTTGATTTACTGTCGCACGTTATCTTATACATTAATAAAACTAAGTAATACAAATTTCATCAGTACATGAAAATAAGTTTTATTTAATATATGTTATAATAATAAACTATCATAAGCCTTTGGTATTGACATACAAACAATTTCTAATCAGTCCTAAACATGTTTAAAGTATACGATAACTTATTTCCAAAATATGGTATAAGACAATTTTTATTTAAATTTTTATACAGAAGAAATTTGCGTGCATGAAAAATAAGGTGGTAACTTAATCTTCTCTTAACAAGCTTCATATCTGGGACGACAAGAAATTGTGTATTATATCATCAATTAATAAGTCGCGATATTTGCTTAAATTTAACAATTTATCGATCTCATTTTGTTTAAAATTTCGATCGTTTGTTGAACAAAGCACTCGAGATTCTCATAACAATATAGTTGGACACAATGCGCCGGCAGATGGGGGCACAATGGTGTTTGGACAGCGAGCACACCTGGCGGCACCATGTGCACCACGTGCCTTATGAACATCAGCGGCTAGGGCACTGAGACTTACGCACAAGCTATTCTTAACTTAAGTCACCAGCCTCTTTTTAAGCCTTAACATATTTATAGCCATAACTTTCGCATGTCTCCATTCCATAGTCAAATATGATTTCAGTAAGAGACTACTGAAAGCGGGCAGGTCAGTGATGTCAGGCAGTCAATGATTCACCATTTCGATTCCTATATCTAAATAACATTATTAGTATATAGTATATAAAAAGTTGCCGAAAAAAATAGTTTTCACGGAACCACTCTGTAATTTTTATCGAAGCAATGATTATGTGTTAAAATTAAGTAGATCTGTTTTAAATTGTTGAAATTTCATTCTTAATCAAAAATCTAAACCATTACGTTTTTTTTTATGCTACTATGCGACGAGACGAGCAAGACGTAAATCTGATGGTAAGTGATACGCTTGCCCATGACAACGTGGTGCTAGTTAAGATGGTACACACTGCACCACATTGCGCTCGTCGCCTTGAGACATAAGGTGTTAAGTCTCGTTACCCCAGTAATTACACTAGCTACAGCGCGCTTCAAACCGGAACACAGTAATGTTCGCACACTACTATTTGTCGGTTGCAATAGGAGCTGCGGCGGTACCCATCCTGACGGTCCCCGGCAACAGAGACCTACCACCTGGTAAACGTTACGTTAATGTTAAAAAAAACTTATCCTTTATAAATAAAATCAACGGGCCATGAAACCTATTTAATTAGAAGCACCGTTTTTCATTAGTATAATATTTACGAGTATATATACATATCGACGTCGTTTTATAATTCTTCGTCAACATCTGAAGTAGAATATTTGAAAATTTTTGTGTACTGGCGAGTAGTCTAACGGTGCGGCAGGTGCGGGATGTCAAGGAACCGGTGACAGATTGATCCCGGGCGGGGCGTGACGTCACACATCTGGATGTGTAGAGGTGGTCACCGTCGACGGTGGCGACGTCCCACTGTCTCTACTCGTTAAGTGGATAAAGAGACATGTTACAGAGTAAAGTTTTCTTTACGAACAATTTGTGCAAGAGTTTATCTATCAGAGTAAGCAAAATCAGTTTCTAGTAACTGCCGGAACACATGAAGATTGAAGTGTTTAATCGCGGTATAATTGAATTGACTTAATGGTAAATTATGTCCGCGCCTATGATAATGTGGTGCTACGTCAAAATGATGTACACCATCACATTGTGCTCGTGGTCTTGAGTCGAAGATGGTTAAGTGTCGTTACTATAGTAATATCGCTACCTCTTGTAGTGACACAGTAATGTTATCACTCTACTGTTTGACGGCGGAAATAGGAGCTGCGGTGGTAGCTACCTACACAACACAAGGCCCGATAACTCTTTGCAATAACTGCACAGCTATCAGGAAATCGGTGAACAAGTAAAACTAAACCAGCAGAATGTAGTGAATTAATGTCAAGTGAAAAATAATTGATTGACGAGTACTGAAGCGGCTGAAGTATCGATTTGTGGTTTTAACTTATCGCGAATGCATCAGGTCAGCCCATATAACTTACAGTTTGATCAACTGCTATATCATGAAAATACATTTCACATTTCTACGTATCTATGTAAAAAAGTGACAACACTTTGTGAACACTGCAACAGTACATGTAATTTTTAGGAAAGTTTTTCACCGATGCAATAATTTAATATCTATTTTATGCATCCGATCATTTTTGCGTTCATTTAATGATAGACGTAGTTCCAATTTATAATAAGGGCCAGTTTAATAAGAAATTAACAAAAACGTGGGACTGGTGGTAGGTCTCTGTTGCTGAGACCGTCTGGGTGGGTACCACCGCAGCTCCTATTGCAACCGACAAATAGTAGTGTGCGAACATTACTGTGTTCCGGTTTGAAGGGCGCTGTAGCTAGTGTAATTACTGGGGTAACGAGACTTAACACCTTATGTCTCAGGCGACGAGCGCAATGTGGTGCAGCGTGTACCATCTTAACTAGCGCCGCGTTGTCATGGGCAAGCGTATCACTTACCATCAGGTGAACGTCTTGCTCGTCTCGTCGCATAGTAGTATAAAAAAAAACGTGAAAATTTGTTTTCAGTGCAATGGTTTTGGAGATAGTTGTCAAACAATTTAATGTAACTCATTATATTTATAGATAGAGTAGGCGAAAAATGTTTGTCTACGTATAGACCGCAGGCATTCATATATTGCTTAGGACTAAGATTTTGTCTACATATGATGTGGAGATCTTAAAGATGGGAGTAGAGTAGCTAGTCTCTCGGTGTTCTATCGAATGCACTTCGGAGAGTGTGGTCAAGAACTGCATGATCTAATACCGCCTTCGCCCTTTTATCATCGGACGTACAGACACACCGCAGCCATCCATCCCTTCGTTGTCGATCTCCCGCGCATTAGGACTAAGCGTTTCGCTTCGTCCTTCATAATGCGTACAGCGAGGGAGTGGAACAGTCTGCCGGCGTCAGTGTTTCCGTCCAGGTATGATGTGGGGGTCTTCAAGAAAAGAGTGAATAGGCTTCTTCTAGACTAGTGCGCTTTACCACCTGGATTACATCGCCGCTTACCATCAGGTGGGATCGTAGTCAAGCACTAGTCTATCCTAAATAAAAAAAAAAAAGAAAAAGTAAATACGTAATCTTCTAGGCTAGTTAGTTTCACCATCAAAGCATTATCACCACTCACCATTAGCCGGAGTCGTAGTCAAGCGCTAGTCTATATATAAGAACATTCTCAAAAGAATTATATTTACAGAGATATAGATTAAATATAATACAGTTATACTTTCTAAAGTAGATTTAAAAGTGTCGACGGATTTCACGCTAATAAGCGCGCCGTGATCACGGTGCGGCCTCCAGGAGCTGATTGGCCATTATTGAATCCATCACGACTCCGCCGGTGCTGATTAACATATTTTACCCGCGATATAGCTCTGCAGGAATTCGCTACTTTATTTATGACATTGAATTTCTCAAACAAGTAACATTTGCAGTTGTGTAACGTATTAAACTTCTTCGTCTTATCGATTTATTACAGTATTAAAAAAAAAAATCCCCTCCTCATACATACTTTTTTATATTTTAGAGTTTATGCCTGTAGAGATCTCTACCTTACATTTTATTATATTATAGTTAATAAATATATTTTTGCATACAAGCAAACAGTTGGAAGTTTTAATTTAAATATTGTACCGTACAATACTGAGTGATGTACGTTGTTTATGCGTTACTGTAAAAATTACAACATTAGGGATTTCAGTTGTTATTTATTTTATAGGACAGGTAACACAATAATAGACACAATTTAAGTTAAATGTATGTATGTTAGGTCTCTTGTAATGTATTCCACAAAATACGGTCTTGTGCTGTTTGAATCCAAGTTACAAGAGACCTATGTCCAGCAGTGGACGTCCATCGGTTGAAATGATGATGATGATGATGTATGTATGTTAATATAAATATAACTTCGTTAGACTGACGGTACTAATGAAATGCACCGTCCACATTGTATTTGAGATATATCTTATACTTTTCACATCTCATTCTGAAAATATAATAATTAGTATAGTACACTGTATCAGTATTATCTAAACTTATGGGAAACTGTTGTTTTTATACTACTTTGCAGTGAGACGAACAAGACGTTCACCTGATGGTAAGTGATACGCTTGCCCATGACAACGAGGTGCTAGTTAAGATGGTACACACTGCACCACATTGCGCTCGTCGCCTTGAGACATAAGGTGTTAAGTCTCGTTACCCCAGTAATTACACTAGCTACAGCGCCCTTCAAACCGGAACACAGTAATGTTCGCACACTACTGTTTGTCGGTTGCAATAGGAGCTGCGGTGGTACCCAGACGGTCTCCGGCAACAGAGACCTACCACCTGGTAAACCACTGGTGATAAACCACTTTTCACTTCTTATTTCGAAAACGTAATAATTATCTAAACTTATGGGAAACTAATTCGTTTGTCGTGTTTAGTTATATATAATTATTTTAAATAAACGTCGTATCGCTTCGTTACTATTTTTTTAAACGTCAAACTAGGCGTCCAATTGATTGTAAGTGATATACAAGCATAACAACGTGGTGCTACTTAGAATGATATGAACAGCATCATATTTTGCTCGTCGACTTGAGGCAAGTTGTTGAGCCTAGTGTCTCTCTATGTACTACACTATTCTAGATCGGAACACGGTAATGTTTGGCGGCAGTAACAGGAGTTGTGGTGGTAACTAGACGGTCTGCGGTAACGGAAACTTATCACCAGTAAAACATTTGTAATGTAATGAATGAGAATATTGCTGTTTGTAATTTTGAGATATTTAAAGTTTACTTTGAACCGCGAGGAGTTATTGCATGGAAATGGAAACTACCTCCACACCGGCACCGTCTACGGTCAGCGTAGACATTACTATCTGAAACGGATTAAAAATTTCGTTCTCCGGCTCTCCTAACCTCCGCGATATAAATATACGCGTTGTGTACTTCTTTTTGTTATAAACAGAACATTCCGTCGTATTATTCAGCATTCCCCACAATCCCTCACTTTATATTCTCCGCGATGAAGTCGCTACAGTAGTTTTTTTATATGCGCTATGAGAGCGTTTCACGTTTTATGGATTTAATTTAAACTCATACCTTTGAATAATTTAATTAATGTGAATGTAAGAATTTTATATATGTTAATTCTGTTTGTGCGTTACAGACGCGACGGCGTGATATTTAATGAAATATTCTCAACACAGATTTTTTTGTTTTAGACTACATAGTTACAAGTTACTCATAATTATTTTTTAGTTTTGGGATTTTTGCCCCGAAAGAGCATATCAATCCCATCGTACCCTTTATATCTTAAGACTATATCTACATTCTAAACTATAGACTTAATCACTTAAGAGCTAATATCATTCAGATTCGCCAAGGACATCAGGTCTTTGGCGAATTTGGATGTTGGGTCTGCCAGCGCGGTTTGCACCACGCCAACATCCCTGATGTTAATCCTGTGTGATGTCAGCAATGAATTTCTCTTTAAATTATTCTGTTTACATTCCATCAGCAAATGTTGCACATCCTCAATCTGATTACAAATTTTGCACATTGGAGAATCAACTTTTTTCATAAGAAATGCGAACTTCGCTGACGGAATGTGATCATAATTATTCTTGAATACATATTTTACTGAAGTTTTAATAATTGCTTTACAAGTAATTGAAAGTGTTTCGCTTAAATTATTGCACACGATATCCATTTAAGCGAGACGGGGCGTCGGCGCTCGTACATCTATCGACGGTGCTGCTGCGGCTGTTACGCGTCACGACGTGCCTACGTGCCGTATCTCCTGGGAAACCAGGTCGAGATGACGTCTGCAGTCGCCCGCGATCCATTTGCATGTGTCGTTAGACTCGATCGCGAAATAACTGTTCCGAGATCTCGAGACGTCGCTTCGCTGCGAGCTTTTGCAATAATGCGGAGTTTCGCCCCCTTAACTTCAAATAAGCAAATAGTCTGCATGGTAAGATTTATGTATTTGTTATTTATTGCACAAAAATAATATATTTATTGATGATAAGCCAGTCAGGAACATAAACTTCGCAAACTACTTACAATTAGACTGGCTGAACGCTTTTCTGCCTCACTCAGCAGTAAATAATTATTACTATTTCTTAGTTCGAGTTATGTACAGAATTTAAGTGTGTCCTTTGTCTGTAAGTCAAAAATTTTATATGTCATTATGTTGTTTTATTGTTTATATTGTGGCTAATGCTGTGATTGCTTATAATCAGAGTTACAATTGTGTAAGCGACCATAGTCATATGTATGTAGCATTATTTTGTATTGTTAACTCCGTCAGCAATCCTTTACCAATAAAATAAAAAAAAATGTGATATAATATGAGACTTTTTAAAATCGGATAAGATTGTAGTTAAGCATAAATTTATGTTGAATACAAAAAAATATATGCATTTTATCTATGACTATACGAGTCATATAAAAGTATACAAAAACGGAATAAGTAAAGAGTGTCGTTGAACTATAGAAAATCGTTTAAGTTAATTTATGTTGAATACAAAAAAAAATATGCATTTTATCTATGACTATACGAGTCATATAAAAGTAAACAAAAACGGAATAAGTAAAGAGTGTCGTTGAACTATAAAAAATCGTTTAAGTTAATTTATGTTGAATACAAAAAAAAATATGCATTTTATCTATGACTATACGAGTCATATAAAATTATACAAAAACGGAATAAGTAAAGAGTGTCGTTGAAGTATAGAAAATCGTTTAAGTTAATTTATGTTGAATACAAAAAAAATATGCATTTTATCTATGACTATACGAGTCATATAAAATTATACAAAAACGGAATAAGTAAAGAGTGTCGTTGAACTATAGAAAATCGTTTAAGTTAATAATGATCGTCGTGCACCTATAAATTGCAAGTGTTGATGGATAGGGCGCATGGGGTGCGCGGCGACTGCCCGTGATGGATGGCCTGGATTCGAACCAGCTGCGCGCATACGCACTGTCAACTATATTTATTAGTTTTCCGAACCCGTGACTTTATGTAGGGCCCGGGGTATAATCGTACGTTAAAATTGAATTCCAACATTAGGTATACTAACGAAATAACAATTTTAAAATTTGATATTTTTTTGTGTCTAGTCTCTATTGGGCCGACAATTCATATAAAACATGAAATCTTTGAGATGATATTTTACAAATCTATTTCTTGTTTCAGGTGAGTTGTTGATTGTATTAAAGAGATAAAAAGACGGCGTGCATCAGATTTTCAAGAATGTTTAAGAGGGTATGTATAGTATATTAAATATTACTTTTATTAAGTGTTGATGTATCTTCAAGTTATATAGAAATATGATATGTAAATTACGTTAAACATGAAAAGCGCGAGCAAGGTATTACGCCAGTATTTTTAGGTAAGGTTGTTATATATTTTACGCGTGTTGTAACGAACGTAGTTAAATATACTTCCGGACACATCTATCAGCCCACCACCCAGTGTTTAAAGTTTCGACGGTGTCTAGTTAAAAATAAATGTTAGGTGGAGCAATAAGTTTTAATGCAGTTTTGAAGCAGATTTATTGGTCAACCCCTATGTAAGTTTTTTTTTTTTTTTTTGTAATTTCGAATTGATTTGGCCGGCAGAAGTTTTACAACTTGGACGACAATTTCAGAGTATCCATATTTTTTGGTCAAAACTGGTTCTAAGTTTAGATTTGCCTTTTTAAGGAACCAATAATCGGAAACATCAAAAAAAAAAATCCAACTTGTGCGAAATAAAAAAGTTTTCTCCATTCCTGGGTCGTTGAAAACAATGAACAGACTCGAATTTTCGTTTTTTTTTCATAATCCTGAATTCAAAATAAAAAAAAAAACACATACCTAAGGGTTGACCAAAAAATCAGCTTTAAAACTGCATTAAAACTTATTGCTGCACCTAACATTTATTTTTAGCTAGACACCGTTAAAACTTTTAAACACTAGGTGGGCCGTTAGATGTGTCCGGGAGTGTAGTTGAATATTTGATGATGGTTGTTGTAATTGGAATTATAAAAACTCTTTTTAACAATCTCGGTGATTTGCATAGATTTTATTATAATATTTGCTTTTAATATCGAGGGACGTACGGAAGTGCAAGCGGTAGTCCTTCGTCTGTTGACGATGTCGCTACCATAAGATTCGACAACAACTAAGAGTTAATATTCTCGAAAATGTTAACTACTTAATATTGTACATTTCAATTGATTTACGCGCTTTAGAAAATAATTAAATACATAGAATAAGTTATTGCAAATTAAAAGATTTTCGCAATGAACATAAGCGCTGTGGGAACAGGTTCTAAAGCCGTATCTGATAAGCGAGATGACTTTATATTATTTATAGACATAATCCCCCGGATAGTAATTACAGCGAGAAGAGAATTTCCGTCGTTTGATCGTTGGACATGCGATTTCTAATGCGTTTGTGGCTATATTGATTATAAACCTATATTTTTTTGTAATAAACAAAATGTGTAATGTAAATATTATGTAAGGGACCCTGTCTCAGTTCCATCAGACCCTACGTTTTGTGGTCGGTCGGAAGCTGTTGACGTTAAACGATGTTTGGTCCGTCAATTAGTTTAAAAGCGGGAGTATGTGTGGCCCATAGAGGAGGCAGGTGAGCGTACAGTTTGCGTTTTGTGCGCACCACTCAAATTAAATTGAACCCCGCTACCGAACTACGTATACCCGCTGCGATGAGGTTTTTTCTACAAAAAAATCTTGTTTAGGGTAAGCGTGTTCTTTACTTCTATATTCACGTTAGAAATATTCAAATTGTTATATTATTTTGTAGATTTTTTTAAACAAATTCAAAATAAGTTTGTTCTAATATTAATATCACTGTTGTTGGTCTGATTCAAAATTCTATATCAGACCCAACATTTGTACTCGCCAAACTTCAGTATTATTATTATTATTTTATTGTAGTTAAGATATATAGATAGAAGAAGTGATGGTGTTATATTTAGATATTTGAAATGTGAAATTCCTCAAAAGCAATTAATCCTACCTTGTGGAATTGTTGTGCCGCGTGACCGGGGCCTTATTGATCCGGTAAAAGATATTTAGCGGCGTGAAGCGACGGCCACGCCGCGGCCTGCCCACACTGCAGATAGTACGGTTTAAATACTGATTACATACTAATTGGCTCGTTATAATACACCGGTCCGTTGCCGGAGACCGTCTGGATGGGTACCACCGCAGCTCCTATTGCAACCGACAAATAGTAGTGTGCGAACATTACTGTGTTCCGGTTTGAAGCGCGCTGTAGCTAGTGTAATTACTGGGGTAACGAGACTTAACACCTTATGTCTCAGGCGACGAGCGCAATGTGGTGCAGTGTGTACCATCTTAACTAGCAGCACGTTGTCATGGGCAAGCGTGTCACTTACCAACAGGTGAACGTCTTGCTCGTCTCGTCGCATAGTAGTATAAAAAAAAAAGACTAAAGCAGGAATAAAACCGGTGAAAATGCAGCAGCTTCTCCTGTGACCTCTACATATTGCGATGGAAGGAATCAGAAAGTCTATTACAATCGGAACATCAGTAAGTTGTGATGATGACTTGTTTTATTCAAAGCCTCTAGGTATGCTACTGTTAAGCTAACTTTTGAAAAGAAGTAGGTTAAAATTAGTATTAAAAAGTATACTTTTAGGTAATCCAATTTCGATGCTCTTTTCTAATCAAACTCATATTTTATGAATGCATTTGATCATGAACACACCTTGCAGTGTAGGCGGAGAAGATATCTTTATAAGATACGGAAGAGAAGATTATGAGGGATAATACTCTCTTTACTTAATGTATCGTATGAATAAAAATCTCTATACCCCATTAAACCTCCTTTCCATGTGGCCATAATTTTTGTGTCTTGGAAAACTCGCCGAGACTTCTTGCTTCTGTGTCAAGTCAAGTCAATGGAAGACGTAGTAACCGGCAACGGTTGTGTAGTTAGGTAATTTCGAAATATTTTTTAAGGTAAACTAAGTTACTGCTCTGTTTTACTAGGAACGCGAAAACTAAAGATTCTATGGATAACTTAAGAAAAAAATTAAAGAGAAAGATGGGAAAGAACGAAAGCGGCGGCGCCAGTTACAATGTCACTAGTTGCGTATGCTATCATTTTCATTCAAGCGAAGGTCGGCGGTTTGCAGGAAGTGTGTCGGTCTGTTTATTTGAAAAATACAGAACTTATCTATCGCAACGTGAACTGTAGATCGCTAGTATTCCGTTAAGTGCCCAGTAACGGTGCGTAATATAAACGCGTGGGAAACCTATATTAATGATTATAATTTTAAAATATCTCCGTTGGAAAGTAGATATCATACTGTTAAACAGTTAAATTTTATGACTGCAGCTTAGAATCCTAAATATCCTCGTTTATTTTTATTCAAAGAGGAACTAAAGATAAAAACTATATGATTAGAAGGTACAATTGTTGGAGGGGTTATATCCCAAAATTATTTGTATAGTATAAACATATGAATGGTTGCTTATGTTCAACATGATATTAACACTAATAAAGTTGTACATGAAATAAACTTTACTGCTAATTAATATTTCGTGTCGGACGTGAGCTTCGCAAATTGTGGGGGGTGATCGTTGTACCATGTTCCATATGACGATCAACGAAGTATACTAGTTAAAGTCACAGGAGGAACTGCTGTCGTGTCTCTGGAGTGGTTACTCTGTAGCTACCTTTTAGTCGCCTTTTTTTTTTTTATTTATTTTGGTTTTGGGATTTTTGCCCCGAGGGAGCATATCAATCCCATCGTACCCTTTATATCTAAAGACTATATCTACATTCTAAACTACAGACTAAATCACTTAAGAGCTAATATCATTCAGATTCGCCAAGGACATCAGGTCTTTGGCGAATTTGGATGTTGGGTCTGCCAGCGCGGTTTGCACCACGCCAACATCCCTGATGTTAATCCTGTGTGATGTCAGCAATGAATTGCTCTTTAAATTATTCTGTTAGTCGCCTTTTACGATACGGCGAAGTTGAAGTGGCCGAGGTAATATTCTAAGCAAGCGAGGTTTAAGTTTACATTTGCTCGCTGAGTGTTCGCGCAGCACTATTTTACAGTGCAATAAACCGGACCGGGGAGTATCTCATCCCGCTTTTCTAAGTGTTGCTCATGTTTGTTTTAACGTTCAAGTGAATAGGATAGCTTTATTACTTACTAGTTAATCCCGGCAGGTGTTATACTCTCTGCGTATATTTATATTATTATTGTTTACCAAAGAGCATTTCTCACAGATTCAAACACTTGTCAATGGAAATGATCAGACGTTATCGGTAAAGTTTAAAAATGTTGGGTGCTCTTTTTTTTTAATAAAACTAGCCTATGTCATGCTTTGTATATGTCGGCGGATGGCCAGAGCTTTCGCCGGGATTCATTGTTAAAAATAAAACACGAAGTACGGAGATAACTTCTCTTTACTAAAATGACAACAACACACGCCAAAAGCAGAATACAAATCAAACGTGTCCAGTGACGGTTAAGGTTTTCTTTTAATACCACGCTGGGTTATTCATCAATTACATGTCTATTTTTGAAGTGAAACTTCTTTATCGGGGTTGGAAAAAAATTTAGTGTAACATTTTTTCGTTACGCGTCACATTTTTGCGTTACGCGCCATCTTTTTCTTATCCCTACCACGCGTGAATCGAAGTATACTTTCTCCAGCGGAGTAGGGATTGGTAAATGTCTCCAATGTATTTTGTTTAATACCACGCTGGGTTATTCATCAATTACGTAACTATTTTATTATTAATACAAATGTAAAATTACTCGACACTTTATAATTACAATAACAATATAAAATTACAAACTGTTTAAAGAAATGTCTAAAAATGTCTACTTTTATTAATTTGGTTCTTAATCGTATTGATTTTAGCGGATTGAACAATACGCTAGCCAAGCGGGACCGTCGGTAACAAATCTTAATAAGTTATCATGTAACGCGTCAACATAAATACAGAGAAACATGCTGAAATATTAATATAAATTAATCAAAAAGTAATTAATGATCAACAATTAAGAATTAATAATTATTTTGTAATTAACAAGAAACATTATCGTTACATATTTGCTTAAATACAGTTAAATTAAGTTTAAACAATTTTAGAAATAGATGGCAGCACTACCGTGCGCCCATATATACTTAGCTATATGCAAGTGAAAGTCCAATCAATGTGGCTCTACACGTAACGGAGATTACCCAGAACAAACAGACAGACATTTTTTTATATAAGTAAACGACAAATCGATTATTTTCATATTACAATTTTGTTTATTCAGTTTGTAGTTGTTACTAGTAACATGTCGGACGATTCCTTAACGTTCCCGCGACTGACAGTGTGTCAATCCGTTTGTAGGAGAGTCGCGTAGTGGCCAGCTCTGACGTCTGTGCGAGCGAGCCCATACATTGACCCAGTTGGGAACATCTGTTTGATACTTGAACGATTTACTCATACGATGCACAACCTGCTCGCGTTCCCACGTTTGTACAACTCTATTGATGTAACATTAAACCTTTGTAACGCTCGAAGTTATGTATCAATTTAACTCGTGTATCTGTGACATGGCTGTCAAACGTACAAATTGATTTGGGATGTATTTTTAATCTAAAATATGATTTGATCATATACGCGATCGAAAATTTTCTATATTCATTTAAACTTGTACCCTTGTATTCTCGGATTCGAACTCTTTATATTTCAATCGGCAACGGCGGCTTGCGAAAGTAATATATTTAGTTATGTCAATTTCAAAACGAGACAAATTTATGCGGACAACTGTTACGTCGACAAGAGTTACTGCGACTTGATCACCAAGTGTTTGATTATGTTTTAACTGGATCGCGTCGGCTTTTAAGTAAACTATCATTATCATGTCAATACAGTGACAGTTTGAAGTGTACGAACGTCGCGCGAGCAGCTGCCGTCTGCAGGTAAAGCTTTTTTTGTGGGCGTCTCGTGTCCGGTGGCATCGATAACGTGTCGCCTCGGGTTCGACGCTCAATGTTTGTTTAGCTGCAAAAAAAATGGTAGCAGTGTTGCCATTACCCACATTAATCTAACGAATGACGATTGATGACAAATGATCTCCATTTCTCTGTTGACCGCGCTTTAATTATATTCATTTTAAAAGCCCTTTTTTGTTTATACTATTATGCGACGAGACGAGCAAGACGTTCACCAGATGGTAAGTGATACGCTTGCCCATGACAACGCACACTGCACCACATTGCGCTCGTCGCCTTGAGACATAAGATCTTAAGTCTCGTTACCCCAGTAATTACACTAGCTACAGCGCGCTTCAAACCGGAACACAGTAATGTTTGCACACTACTATTTGTCGGTTGCAATAGGAGCTGCGGTGGTACCCAGACGGTCTCCGGCAACAGAGACCTACCACCTGGTAAAGAAAGCCCTCTTTTTAGTTTATTTTTGCTACACCCTAGATATATTCTCGCCTGTCTCCTGTATAAGGGAAACAAGTAATTATTGAAACAAAATTAAATTTGTTTCTGTTTTAAAACTGTACACACAATCAATTTAACTTTTAGTCGTGCGAATCGTGTGCTTAAAAGACATATGAGCGACAGCTTATATCCGGTTCGTGTCGGACCTGAACGGATTACACCGGTTATGGATGTCTTAATAACAAGCCGATAATTACGTGAGAAGAGCCGTGATAGCCTAGTGGTTTGAACGCCGGCCTTCCAATGCGGAGGTACCGGGTTCGAATCCGGCCTGCACCAATGAATTTTTCAATTTATGTGCAGTTAGCATAAAACACCAACTAATATCACGTGCTTTGACGGTGAAGGAAAATATCGTGAGGAAACCTGCATATCTATGTCATGACCATCAGTGGTCAGACTAGTATGTGAAATGGAGAAGGCAATGGCAACACCACTCCATTATAACTGCCAAGAGAGTCGTTATGTGTTTCAATAAAAACATGATGACCACGACCCTCAGTCATGAGGAAATACGACTTAGAAGAAGAAGAAGAATTACGTGAGTCGTAACGAACACATTTATTAAACTGTTACCAAATTACAACATTTGTAAATGTTGATTTGTTACATTAAAACAATTTGGTTATACCGTGAGTCGTACGATAATGCGGTCTGAAGTGGTCATATTTGTAATACGGACGCTTTAAAAACAAATACTCTACTAATGTCTTATATTTACGCGAACTTATAATAAAACTAAATAATAGTGGGATCTACGGGAAAAAAGCTGGAAATGTAAATAGAATAGCTGTAGGTAATAACTATAACTAAAATATTTGTGACTTTTGTCCTCATCATCATTATAAGGTGCCTTCTTCAAACTGTAGTTTGGCGGTTAGATTGAGAATACTTTTCTAATATAAAGCTATTCTTTTCAATTGATGGTATTTTTGTCCTCCCGTGACTATAACTAGCTGGAAAATATTTAAAACTTCGAGTTTTTAAATAGTTTAACAAAAGAAATGATTTTCGAAACCATCTAGCTCCGAAAATGAGGAGCTGAATATAATAATGCTGTTATTTTATACAACTCTATAATGCTAGAAGAACGTATTATTTACTAAGAGACGTGCCAAACATTAGTATGTTATAACTTGAAGCAAGTAATGGGATTAAGTAGCTAGTGTAATTACTGGGATAACGAGACTTAACACCTCATGTCTCAAGGCGACGAGCGCAATGTGGTGCAGTGTGTACCATCTTAACTGGCACCACGTTGTCATGGGCAAGCGTATCACTTACCATCAGGTGAACGTCTTGCTCGTCTCGTCGTATAGTAGTATAAAAAAAAAAGTCTCTTTGGTACAAAAATGCAATTGCTTTGCAGAATGCTTATTAGAATCTCATTGCTGTGAGCTGAAGAGAACCGCTTGGAGTGTACGTCTATTGTTTGATAATGATAATGATTATGATGGACTGTAATTTAGCACAAGGTGAACATCTCGCTCGTCTCCTCGTTTTCTGAAGAGCGACGCTGCGAAGGTACAAAATGTTGTCCAATAGTAGAGCACTTACCATTTCTTTATATCATCATATAGTACCATGTTCAAAGAGAAGCTTATATTACAGCTACATGAACAAAGAGTTCTTTTAAAAGTCTTCTAACTAGGCAAATGTCTTTTCAATTTCTTTTCTGTGTTCCGGTTTGAAGGGCGCTGTAGCTAGTGTAATTACTGGGGTAACGAGACTTAACACCTTATGTCTCCAGGCGACGAGCGCAATGTGGTGCAGTGTGTACCATCTTAACTAGCGCCGCGTTGTCATGGGCAAGCGTATTACTTACCATCAGGTGAACGTCTTGCTCGTCTCGTCGCATAGTAGTATAAAAAAAAAAGTCTCTTTGGTACAAAAATGCAATTGCTTTGTAGAATGCTTATTAGAATCTCATTGCTGTGAGCAGAGGAGAACCGCTTGGAGTGTACGTCTATTGTTTGATAATGATAATGATTATGATGGACTGTAATTTAGCACAAGGTGAACATCTCGCTCGTCTCCTCGTTTTCTGAAGAGCGACGCTGCGAAGGTACAAAAAGTTGTCCAATAGTAGAGCACTTACCATTTCTTTATATCATCATATAGTACCATGTTCAAAGAGAAGCTTATATTACAGCTACATGAACAAAGAGTTCTTTTAAAAGTCTTCTAACTAGGCAAATGTCTTTTCAATTTCTTTCCTCTTTTTCTTTCTGTGTTCCGGTTGTGAAGGGCGCTGTAGCTAGTGTATTACTAGGTAACGATACTTTAACACCTTATGTCTCCAGGCGACGAGCGCAATGTGGTGCAGTGTGTACCATCTTAACTAGCGCCGCGTTGTCATGGGCAAGCGTATTACTTACCATCAGGTGAACGTCTTGCTCGTCTCGTCGCATAGTAGTATAAAAAAAAAAGTCTCTTTGGTACAAAAATGCAATTGCTTTGTAGAATGCTTATTAGAATCTCATTGCTGTGAGCAGAGGAGAACCGCTTGGAGTGTACGTCTATTGTTTGATAATGATAATGATTATGATGGACTGTAATTTAGCACAAGGTGAACATCTCGCTCGTCTCCTCGTTTTCTGAAGAGCGACGCTGCGAAGGTACAAAAAGTTGTCCAATAGTAGAGCACTTACCATACCTTTATATAATCATCGTATAGTACCATGTTCAAAGTGAAGTTTATATTACAGCTACATAAACAAAGAGTTCTTTTAAAAGCCTTCTAACTAGGCAAATGTCTTTTCAATTTCGATACGATTTTCAATTAAAACATAGTTTTGTAAATCTACCTCTATCCGGATGGTACAGAGGGCGGCACGTCCAGCGTTAAGTCCATGTTTACCTGGACTCGTAGATCAATCGTCATCCTTCATCAAAGGAGCCGTAAACGAGTGGGCTTAACCGATGTAAAGTTATCTTTGTCAATAATCATACGTCAGCGTTTGAACTTAATATAAACAGCTTTTAGTAAAAATAGAGTATGAAAGAATTTTATTTTTCTTTGGTAGTTGTTGCATTTTAAATACGCTTAATAAAATTGGTATTTGTATAGTAATGGTAATTTATCATCTTTTCCATTTTTTAAAGATTTCATTTCAAATTTCAGATACTTAGAAACATTTTAAGTTCTTTGATATACTACTTTGCGACAAGACAAGCAAGACGTTCACCTGATGGTAAGTGACACGCTTGCCTATGACAACGCGGTGCTAGTTAGGATGGTACACACTGCACCACATTGACGCTCGTCGCCTTGAGACAAGGTGTTAAGTCTCGTTACCCCAGTAATTATATTAAGTATATACTAAAAGGCAATATTTGCGAAGTTCAATTGGTTTAAGAACTCTTGAGTATTCCACTTGTCAAAAAACACATAAATCGAAGTTTCAGTTATTTCTAGACTTCCAACGTTTATTATTACAGACCAAACCGATGCCATGAATGCACAGATTGTGAAACATGCCCTCGTGACGTCATCACCGGTCATGTACCCGTTTCGACTCGTACAACTGAAGATTTATAGCTTGAGGTGATTTATAGTGAAATCAGAATTATAAATCATTTACCGAGCTCAACAGCTTCATGAATTCACATCAAATTATATGACAGAAATAATAGTTACGTCATATTCCTATTGGTGAGGGATTGAAATATGACTGACACAACGAAATTTTGACGAATATTAAAGATAACATAGTTAAGTTCTTTATATATTTAACATAATTTTGTAAAGCCTTAATTTAATTGCTATTCTTCATTATTACAGATGAATATATTCAATAAAAATAAACCACAGGCTGCACGTATGAGAAGACTATATGTAAAGTAGTTATGTAGATTGATTGGATACGGTACAACGAAGTATTTATTCGGAACAATAATCAAATCCATAAAATTTTATAAGGCTCGATTCATACACTCTTGATGATTTTTTGTATGAAAAGATCGAGGTGTTTTGAAAACTACTCACAACGGAGAGGGATCCAAAAATAAACTGCACCGATACGCGCACTAACCCCACAGGTGGGACTAATTGCATCGCTCAGCGTCCAATAACCCGCCGCGAGAGCTTCCGGTCCAATTGGAAAGTTAAACGGAACCCGCAGCCGACCGGATATTGCTGCGGGTGCGGACTAAACTTTCCACGTTTACGCAATATGCGAACGCACCCGGGGTATTTATATAGTTTATAATAAACGGCGAAAAATAGGTATCAGTTGGTAGTTACTTTGTTTTGCTAAAAAGTATCTTCTTTAATTATCTATTTCTTACCCAGGTGGTAGGTCTCTGTTGCCGGAGACCGTCTGGGTACCACCGCAGCTCCTATTGCAACCGACAAATAGTAGTGTGCGAACATTACTGTGTTCCGGTTTGAAGCGCGCTGTAGCTAGTGTAATTACTGGGGTAACGAGACTTAAGATATGTCTCAAGGCGACGAGCGCAATGTGGTGCAGTGTGTACCATCTTAACTAGCAGCACGTTGTTATGGGCAAGCGTATCACTTACCAACAGGTGAACGTCTTGCTCGTCTCGTCGCATAGTAGTATAAAAAAAAATTCTTAACATCAATGTATGTACGGGCGGTGGACCACCTGATACAGGTATTTCTTACCTAACAGGTTAGTCACAAATATGTACAGTACAATGTATTTTTATTATGGAAAAAAATTTTGATTTGAAAAAAGCTACGAGTTATCAAATATAGTAAGACAGTCTCTAAGATGCATGTGTTAAACTAATAACCTCTTTCATTTTAATATCGGTGTCTAAAAATTGAAAGATGTGAGGTCAAATAAATACTAATAAAGTTGATGAATATTTAATTGAATATATTTTCTAAATACTATCACCGATATATTAGTTTTGTTAGATTCAATAAATCTTTTAAACTCTGCAGTGAAATGTCCGTTTGTTTAACGATCACCAAGTTTCCTAGTAGCGGAAGTGACACGAGCGGTGTTATTTCCGCTTCCCCTGCTCGCTGTATTTCTTTATCCTTTTTACCGTTTCGTTTTAAAAGCTCCCAGTGCACTTTTCGAGTTTATTTGTTAGTGATTTTCGTTTGGATTTTAAACCTTATTAAATTGTATTTGGGTATACAATGTTCTGTATTAGAGCGAGCCGTTTTCTGTTTCGTCCGAAGTTTATTATTCGTACAGTTCAGTATTTGCTCAACAAACCAAATAAAATGTTACACATGGATTTTTGAAAGCTGTAAGAAGTTAACAGTGGCGGAAAGAAAGGGGAAGTGATTTTATTTTCTTCTTCTTCTTCTTTATGCTTAATGGCCTCTCTTAAAAGAATTTTGCCAACATCAAGTCAGTTGATTTTATTTTATTTTTGTATTAAGTAAAGTTTGACAATGCAGTTGAGGCTCTGTCAGTTGCTGGTTTCTATGTGTTACCATCACATGCCGTCGCCTGCAAGCGACACTTGCTTGTCAAAAAATGTTATATCTTTAAACGGAAACAAGCATAAAATTTTATAACTTTGGTGTGTCCTAAGTTTAATAATATTACTTTTAACATAACTTGCTTATGGAAGTTTTTTATTTATTATTGAGTTCTTTGTACGGTTTCAAAAAATTCTGTCTTAGAATTATACTCTTAACCTCTAGACTGTTCATTATTTTTATTCTAGCTTTCAACAAAATTATTATGGTTTTTAGATTATTTTAGGTCATACATATTGGCAATAAAATGAAACTAGCTCTAATTGCTCAAAACAACAAGTGCGAATTGTCATCAAGGCAAAAGGAAAAGATCGTTGTTATTCTGTTGAAAAGACAGAAATAAATATAAAGAAAGTACGGCTCCGGCACTCAGAGGCGATAGGTGATGTGTTAAAGACATGTCTAAGATACAAGTGTCATTTTTTTACTTAAAAACTTTATTGGCATATCTAAAATTAGGTTACAAAAGGTGTAATTACTGGGGTAACGAGACTTAACACCTTATGTCTCAATGCGACGAGCGCAATGTGGTGCAGTGTGTACCATCTTAACTAGCGCCGCGTTGTCATGGGCAAGCGTATCACTTACTATCAGGTGAACGTCTTGCTCGTCTCGTCGCATAGTAGTATAAAAAAAAACCAAAAGGCGGGACTTAATGCCTAAGGGCGTTCTCTACCAGTTAACCTAGTGTAATGTGTAAACTAAAGATTTTATTAAGTTTTCCTTCAAGTTAAACACATGTGAGCCTCTAAAACATTTCCCACTTTTTAAAATTTTAAACCGACATCGAAATTTAAAAGCGGGGAACTAGAGCGCGCGCTCTTGAGGTGGAAACCGAAAGGCAGCGAGCGCTTCTTTAATATTTCATTCAGGGTCTTGGAGCCGTGGGTGAGTCGCGACGTGTCCGTGATAAACTCACAAATGTCAATATTTAAACAGCAAAACTTATCCGCATACGTACTTGTATATCACGGGCTAAAATAAGTTGCTTCTGTGCAAAAAATAATGCCAAAATTACTCAACTTTTCGATTACAATTCTCATATTATTAAAGCGTCGAAACTAGCTGGATGTTGAGTTATTCGAGAGACGTTTACGCGGTATTACTTTATCATAATATTCAAAAGTTAAGTGTAGACTGTAATGAAAAACAAGAAAAAAGATGATGCGAAATGTAAACTGATTCCTTGACGTCTTGTTAAAAATGGATAGTTGGTTAAATGCTTTATAGCTCACATTAAAATAGGTCTAGTCTAGTATAGTCAGTTGACTACTACTAAACTTATAACTTAAATGTGGGCAAGGGCGGCCTTATCGCTATAAGCTATCTCTTTCAGGCAATCCTGTAGGACAGCAAAGAAAAAAATAGCACGTAAATAAATAGCAGAGTAACAAGAAAATTCAAGAATAAATAATTTAGAGTCAGAATTGTATGTAATAAAGATAAAATACAGTAATTTATAGATAGATATTCTATATTCATTCATTCATTTACCACATCCGAACTGCCAAATCATTATTTTCCTTCAAAAGAGCGTTAACAGAATACTATCTTAAAATCTAACCTGTACCTTCCTCTCGCTGTTGCCTATTCTCAAATGATTTTTTTTTTTATTAATCTAATGCACCACTGTCTTCTCTTTTTTCTCCTATTATTTATGTCCTATTTTCCAGTGGGTTGTCTGGAAAAGATTGCTTTAAAGCAATAAAGCCGCCCCATTGTACATTGTAATTTATTATAAATTTGTATGTTTATTACTTTACTTTGTGTGCAATAAAGAGTATTTATCTTATCTTATCTTATCATTTATCAGCCTATAGATCACGTAGATCTTTGGGAGAGGCCTTTGTCCAGCAGTGACCAGTCTTTTTCCAGGTGGTAGGTCTCTGTTGCCGGAGACCGTCTGGATGGGTATCACCGCAGCTCCTATTGCAACCGGCAAATAGTAGTGTGCGAACATTACTGGTTCCGGTTTGAAGCGCGCTGTAGCTAGTGTAATTACTGGGGTAACGAGACTTAACACCTTATGTCTCAAGGCGACGAGCGCAATGTGGTGCAGTGTGTACCATCTTAACTAGCGCCGCGTTGTCATGGGCAAGCGTATCACTTACCATCAGGTGAACGTCTTGCTCGTCTTGTCGCAAAGTAGTATAAAAAAAAAGTGAGCGTCTATATTATACAGTTACATTACATGTAAGTTTATACACGTATGTATTATTTATGTTTACTTTTAATCTAAATATAGGTTTTTATCCAGTAATCTATCTTTAGTTTATACAATTCTTACTCTTATTTATTTATTCTGACTTTTCACGATATCCTGCTATTTGTTTTTTTTCTCTCTCCTGTCCTACAGGGTTACTTTTTTTTTTTTTTTTTTTTTAATTTATTTTAGTTTTGGGATTTTTGCCCCGAAGGAGCATATCAATCCCATCGTACCCTTTATATCTTAAGACTATATCAACATTCTAAACTACAGACTAAATCACTTAAGAGCTAATATCATACAGATTCGCCAAGGACATCAGGTCTTTGGCGAATTTGGATGTTGGGTCTGCCAGCGCGGTTTGCACCACGCCAACATCCCTGATGTTAATCCTGTGTGATGTCAGCAATGAATTTCTCTTTAAACTATTCTGTTTACATTCCATCAGCAAATGTTGCACATCCTCATTCTGATTACAAATCTGCACATTGGAGAATCAACTTTTTTCATAAGAAATGCGAACTTCGCTGACGGAATGTGACCACAGCGAAGTCTAAATGATAGTTTTAGGATGTTCCTTGGCAGGTTAAGGGTTACTTGCAAGAGATCACTTATAGCGATAAGACCGCCTTTGCCCACATCTAGATTTTAAGCTTAGTTTTTGTCAATTTTCGTTAATATGGATTTATCTATCTATCTAAGACATAGATGTTATTCGTTTTATAATATTTTTAAAGTGCGACGTAAAAGAGGAAATTGCAGTTGGTTTGCGTACCGAGGCGTCGCCCGGGAATGTGCTTCCGGTCCGGGGCGGGCGCGTCACGTATTATATGAGGTATCGGAGTGCTTCCTGATGCGTGTTCCGGTGTAAAGGCGCTTTCGCATTGGCTCACCCTGTACTTAATCTTTTTTACGGTAGCTAGAGAAGTTTTAGGATTAATAATACATCTCTTTTATATCATAATATCGTTCTGTGTTAAAATCTTAATCTTGTTATATAAACACTTTTATTGTGTTAAGACTATCCCTAACTAAAAAAAAAAAAACTAGTGAACTTCAAATTATAACTTTGTTTATACACTCCCGGACACATCTATCGGCCCACCTAGTGTTTAAAAGTTTTATGCAGTTTTAAAGCTGATTTTTTGTTCAACCCTTAGGTATGTGTTTTTTTTTAATTTTGAATTCAGGATTACGACAAAAAAACGAAAATTCGAGTCTGTTCATTGTTTTCAACGACCCAAGAATGGAGAAAACTTTTTTATTTCGCACAAGTTGGTTTTTTTTTGATGTTTCCGATTATTGGTTCTATAAAAAGGCAAATCCAAACTTAGAGCCAATTTTAACAAAAAAAATATGGATACTCTGCCTGAAATTGTCGCCCAAGTTGTAAAACTTCTGCCGGCCAAATCAATTCGAAATTACAAAAAAAATTAAAAAAAAAAAACCTACATAAGGGTTGACCAATAAATCTGCTTCAAAACTGCATCAAAACTTATTGCTCCACCCAACATTTATTTTTAGCTAGACACCGTCGAAACTTTAAACACAGGGTGGTGGGCCGATAGATGTGTCCGGGAGTATAAGTAGTAAAACATTTTGCATCGAGTTTATGTTCTAAGAATAAAAAAAAACTATATTAAAATCTATTAGTTTAAACTTTGCAATTATACAGATATTCTCGGATTCAACTCATATATCAGTTCATATTTTGATCAGTGATTAAAAAGATCATTGTTTATGAATTCCCGCGTCAGCTTCAACCGTAAAGCGTAAATCGACTCATAAAAAGTAGTTTTGGTCGAACAAAATGAAATACGACGGAGCTTAATGAAACCGGAAGTCCGGTGCTGTACTCCAACTGCACTCGGCCGCCGCGCCGGTTGGGACATGATTAAAATTTTTGCTATTAAAAGTTACAGCTGGATGAGTGCACTGTACTGAAAATTATGTATGACGCGGTTTTGCAGGTGGTCAAGCATAGTGACTATTCTGTTAAACAATCTTAATTAGAAAATAATTCTGGGTTATATGTGCAGGGCACTTATGTATTTTAACGTGACAACGTCTATTAATTATATCACAAAGATTTTGATAATAAATTTTATTATTCTTGTTTGACATGTTTATCGGGTTACAAATCAAGTTATACTAACTCTCAATTATATTTGTTAGGGATTTTATTTCTAATTATTATTGAGCAATAGAATACATCTTTTACTTTCAACCAATTCGGGCAAACGCATACCGACTTAGCGGTCGGCGTAAGCCACGCCCACTTATGTGCGGGACATTTCTCAGCACGCGCGTCCTATCTTATACCAATTTAATAGACGTTGTCACGTCAATAATTCACATGTCATTCACGCGGGAACACGCTCAACACGGTCGCAGAGCGTGTTTACCAGGTGGTAGGTCTCTGTTGCCGGAGACCGTCTGGATGGGTACCACCGCAGCTCCTATTGCAACCGACAAATAGTAGTGTGCGAACATTACTGTGTTCCGGTTTGAAGGGCGCTGTAGCTAGTGTAATTACTGGGGTAACGAGACTTAACACCTTATGTCTCAACGACGAGCGCAATGTGGTGCAGTGTGTACCATCTTAACTAGCGCCGCGTTGTCATGGGCAAGCGTATCACTTACCATTAGGTGAACGTCTTGCTCGTCCCGTCGCTTAGTAGTTTATAAAAAAAAATATGTTTTCTTGCTCACCGAACAAGTTCACAGAGACTGTACATAATATCCTCAGTTTTTAATATACTTTTTTTATGTTTAATTCTACTATTTCATTTGTAACTTTAAGAATAAAAATGTTGTTATATAATTTATTTAATGTTTTTATGTAAAGTTGTTTTGTTTTTTTTTAACTATTTACCTTCTCTACCGCATTAGGATAAGCCTGTAATGGTAGTAGCAAGAAAGTGTGTTTTTATGAATTAAGAAATAAATAAATAAAAATGTTCATGTTATGTTTTGGGTGCGGTGTCTTTTATAGGAGGTCATGTGATGTTTTGGGTTTCAGAGGCGATGCGCAGATATCCTGAGTACCGCCACTCACTATTATGGAAAGTAGCGGGAATACATTTGCAAATTGTCCTACTGATCGACGTTATCGTCCGTTGCCCTTATATCTTTCGATTCCCGAAAGTAAAAAAAAATTCTGGGTTATATGTGCAGGGCACTTATGTATTTTAACGTGACAACGTCTATTAATTATATCACAAAAATTTTGATAATAAATTTTATTATTCTTGTTTGACATGTTTATCGGGTTACAAATCAAGTTATACTAACTCTCAATTATATTTGTTAGGGATTTTATTTCTAATTATTATTGAGCAATGGAATACATCTTTTACTTTCAACCAATTCGGGCAAACGCATACCGACTTAGCGGTCGGCGTAAGCCACGCCCACTTATGTGCGGGACATTTCTCAGCACGCGCGTCCTATCTTATACCAATTTAATAGACGTTGTCACGTCAAAAATGTTCATGTTATGTTTTGGGTGCGGTGTCTTTTATGGGAGGTCATGTGATGTTTTGGGTTTCAGAGGCGATGCGCAAATATCCTGAGTACCGCCACTCACTATTATGGAAAGTAGCGGGAATACATTTGCAAATTGTCCTACTGATCGACGTTATCGTCCGTTGCCCTTATATCTTTCGATTCCCGAAAGTAGCTAAATGTAGCGAAGGTTATTACGCTGCCGTATCAAAATAAATTCTTTTCATCGACGACTATTTATTTATTTCTTATCGGCATAAAACCTAATTTATGGCAGTCAATCTCTCGTGCCTTTGAAGTGAAGCGGCACCTCATTACAACTCGATCCCGGTTAAAGCGGAGCCAGATTCAGCAGCTCACTTACTTCGCTTTAAATAAATATTCTGAAGTACGTTCGAATGAATATGAACTTTAAGTTGTTGCGAAGAGATGCGATGTTTCCTCATAATGTGTGCGGATCAAATGTGATTCTTATGTGATTTGCATTGAAATGTGTTTTAATATTGATCCGTGTGGTTTATTTACATGAAAATGTTTCAAGTATGGCGCCGAACGTCTAAACGACGTCGGCGAGACACTTTTGGGTTGGCCTACCATAAAAGTATCATACGAGTGCGTTTAATAAAAAAAACCTACGCATGTTTATGTAGGCATTATATTATATTTTTGTTCTTTTATTTTTTTTTACTGTCTCTTCCCTTGCTTTATGAAGATCACATTTACTCCACCATAACGTCATTAAGTCAGCCTTAGGTATAAAGTTGCGTGTTGTACTTAAGTCTAGACCTACTTAAGTCATGTGCATTAAATAAATAAATTTGTTCAATTTAGTTTAAACTAATTCTCTAGAATAAATTAGAACATAAGAGTTGAAATGTCTTTATATTAAGAAAATCGATTTAAAGTATCGAGCGCATAATGTATTCGATTCAACATTTATTTATTTATTTGGTCTGTCTACAAAAATACATGTATCAGTTATATTGTATACATTTCTTAACTTAGGCAATAAGCGACATGTACTCTCAATTACAGACAAACACTGCGTACATTGAGTATGGGTGCATAAACCGTATCAAGACAGGTGCTATAAACATATATACATATAAGAATGCTAGATGTCTGCGTCTGCGGGGGGATTTAATACCTTGACAATTTTTTATTTAAACACTGGCAATCTATCGTGAAATATATCAAGAGTGTTGTCTTTTTTTATAAAATAGTTAAATAGCCTGCACATTCTAGGGATCAGCGAATGGTGACCCAAATTCGATTTGTACGTTCTATGAGTGAGGAGGAACATAATCGTATTATATCAGAGAATGTTTGTTACGATACAATTATTACACTTGTATCGATAAAATCAAATCTCGTGCAAAACAAACCGACGACAATAATGACATCATACATATTTTATACTTTTACATGTTTTTGTTTTATTCAACTTAGCGACGAGACGATTAAGACGTCCATCCGATGGTAAACATTACATATCGATAACAATCCGGTGCTAGTTCTGATGATACACAGCTCCATAATGTGCTCACTTCACACACAAGATTAGATATCGTTACCCAGTAATTAGATACCGCGTTCTTCAAACCTGAACACAGAAATATTAGTACTTAATTGGTAGTAGACCTGCCATGATGTAAAGCTTTCATATGCATCCTAGAAGTTAAGCTGTAAATGTTCTATTTACAATCTGTTTTAGTTGGTACCTACCAGGTGGTAGGTCTCTGTTGCCGGAGACCGTCTGGGTACCACCGCAGCTCCTATTGCAACCGACAAATAGTAGTGTGCGAACATTACTGTGTTCCGGTTTGAAGCGCGCTGTAGCTAGTGTAATTACTGGGGTAACGAGACTTAACATATGTCTCAATGCGACGAGC
The DNA here is from genome assembly GCA_029286795.1 of Byasa hedistus. Classification (NCBI taxonomy): domain Eukaryota; kingdom Metazoa; phylum Arthropoda; class Insecta; order Lepidoptera; family Papilionidae; genus Byasa; species Byasa hedistus. The sequence continues at coordinate 8,014,264 of JAGSMW010000028.1, forward strand.
GCAATATGGTGCAGTGTGTACCATCTTAACTAGCACCACGTTGTCATGGGCAAGCGTATCACTTACCATCAGGTGAACGTCTTGTTCGTCTCGACGCATAGTAGTATAAAAAAAAAATTGTGAAATTACAACCAGTGTACATAATGAATAAATTAACCCGTGTTGTACAGATTTTAACTACTATGCTCTTTCTTAACATGAACTTTAACTGTGTCAATGCTTATTCCCTCCCGCTCGTGTTTTGTGTTTAAAAATGTATACAAAGCATGTCTCTTCTTCTTCTTAATCGTATTTCTTCATGACTGAGGGTCGTGGTCATCATGTGTCGTGAAACACACGACGACTTACTTGTCAGTTATAATGGAGTGGTGTTGCCATTGCCTTCTCCATTTCACATACTAGTGCGAGCACGGATGTTCATGATATAGATATGTAGGTTTCCTCGCGATGTTTTCCTTCACCGTCAAAGCTCGTGATATTAGTTGGTGTTTTATGCTAACTGCACATAAATTCAAAAATTCATTGGTGCAGGCCGGATTCGAACCCGGCACCTTTGGAGTGGAAGGCCGGTTCACACCACTAGGCTATCACGGCTCTCACAAAGCATGTAGGTTATGTATTAATATATAACAAGTAGTCCGATTTAAAACGAAAATAATCGTGTCCCGTTCTCAATAATCGAAAGCGTAGCGGGCGATACAATTTACATAATTCAGGTGGAAGCTCTACGCCGTAGCGCGCTGAACTCGTAAATCATTTCACGTTGTTATGCAAATGTGTGGCAAATGAACTTTTCCCGCTGCTTGCCTCCCCCCATCTCCCCTCTCCCCTCACAACCCTCAGCCCACCTCTCTCACATAGCGGAAGTCGCGGTGTCAGGCGCCGGATATCGTGCCCGCGCCGGACCCGCGCCGCCGCCGCCTCTGACCCACTTCACAAGTTTAAGGCTTTCGAGAAACTTGAAAAGTTTTAAGTTTCCCTTATTTCAGTTAATCCGTTACGGTTTAATGTGTTTTATTCAACGTTGAAGTGAAGCTTTCGAAATGTAAGTATATAGGAGAATGCTGAGGATATCCTGGAAAGATAAGGTTAAAAATGTAACAGTATTAAAGCGCATTAATAAAAAAACAGAAGTGATATATACAATTAAGAGAAGAAAGCTGGAATACTTAGGACATGTAATGAGAAACGAAAAGTATGGACTGCTGCAGCTCATCGTGCAGGGGAAGATTCAAGGAAAGCGAAGTGTGGGCCGAAGGAGATTATCCTGGCTAAAAAATCTACGCCAGTGGTATGGAAAGAGCACCCGTTCCCTTTTCAGAGCCGCGGTATCAAAAGTCCAGATTGCCTTAATGGTCGCCGACCTTCGAAGGAAGATGGCACTTTAAGAAGAAGAAAATTCAACGTTTCTATGTCTGGTTGTGTTATAAAAGAACTTTCTTTTGATTCGCGGCTTTCCCTTGGTCGTACTAGACGTACAGTCCGCACGAAAAGTGTTAACTAGTAGATAATTGAAAGAGTTTAATGGTAAGAAAACTACTTGATTGGTGGTTGTTATAACTTTTATAATTTACTGCTGATTATATAGGTAGTAGATTTCTGATGCTACAAACCGTCTAAGTAGGTAACACAACAGTTTATTTCAGCCGTCAAATATTAGTGTGCAAACATTACTATGTTCCGGTTTGAAGGGGTAAGCTAGTGAAATTACTACGGTAACGAGACTTGACAACTTCTTCTCGTCTCTAGGCGACGAGCGCAAAGTGGTGCAGTGTATACTATCTTTTCTAGTCCAAAACAAAGAAAGCTGGAAGAAAAAAAATGGAATTTCTCAACATTAACAGATTTAATGTCAGTCCATTTCAGTGTTTCGTCTTCTCCGGGCTCGGAGAGGGCCAGAGCACTTTTTTTTATTTTATTTATAAACATGTACAATAGTGACATTAGTGACAGATAATGTCTTGAAACCAATAGTAGGTTTGTAAAAATTATTCAAACACTGTTCATGTATATGCTAAAGATTATATCAAAAATTGTATGATTGTAATTATATCTATGTTTTGTATGTTTGTATGTCCGTTTGGAGCGGAGAACGTTGGAGGAGCATTTGTCCAGCAGTGGGCGTCTATAGGCTGATGATGATGATGATGATTGTATGTATGTTCTTATGGTATGATGGGACTGGCATGATTTTGATTAAAAGTCCCAAAATCAATGAAGAGAAAAGAAAATCTTTACTAGCAGCGCGTTGTTACGGGCGAGCGTATCATTTACCATCAGGTGAAGGTTTCGCTCGTCTCGTCGCCTCGTAGAATAAAAAAAAGTATTTTCAAACCCTGTTACCACTTTATAGGATATTAAAACGCTAGCATGTTTACACTGTAACATATTTTGACTTAAAACATGATATATTTTATAATCATTAGACAATTTAATAGTTATATATTACTGTACTAAATATGTTTTTAATAACATTGTCGTTAAGCTGTTGTTTTAAGTGAGCTAGCTTAGTCGCGTTACATTTAAAGTGTCGTTCGCACTCGTCTCCCCCAACGTTGAACGGTGAGGAAACGGGCCGGCGCGTCCCTCCCGGCCCTCCGCAACGCAAACTAGCGAGATGTGATTGCACTTCAGTGGTGAGTGCACTCGTCTTACGTGTGGGATGTACATTGTAACTATTCAACTTTATCAAACATTCATTTATGTTATAGCTTTGAGAATTAGTCGACTAACACAATTTGCAAGCTACGGGCTTATATTATAAGCCAAATGAAAACGAGATCGTTTAATTACAAAGTTGCACTGGTGGTAGGTCTCTGTTGCCGGAGACCGTCTGGGTGGGTACCACCGCAGCTCCTATTGCAACCGGCAAATAGTAGTGTGCGAACATTACTGTGTTCCGGTTTGAAGGGCGCTGTAGCTAGTGTAATTACTGGGGTAACGAGACAACACCTTATGTCTCAAGGCGGCGAGCGCGATGTGGTGCAGTGTGTACCATCTTAACTAGCAGCACGTTGTCATGGGCAAGCGTATCACTTACCATCAGGTGAACGTCTTGCTCGTCTCGTCGGATAGTAGTATAAAAAAAAACTTGCCAAAATTGTGGTTCTCCGTGGGTGGTACTAATATTAATCAAAGCTTGTAATATTCGCCTATTCAGTCATATCATATTTGATTGATCCTTTATTTACTGACTTCAATGAAAATCAAGAAGTACCTAGAAGTAGGCAGAGCAAAATCGTTTAGTGTGGAGCCTTTACAGAGGGAAACGACCAGAACACACTAACAGCTGTTGCAGAATTGTTAGGTTATAATTTAATAGACATGTTGATTATTGAAGGACGTTTGTTTCTAAGAATCCTTCCGAGCAATAACTATAAGAAAAATTAGTGTAAATCGTCTGACCTCTTTATTACTGGCTTCGGATCCGGTCCGTGATGTAGAGTGACTCTTCTGATGCCAAACGGTTATGACATGTTTTCGGATGCACGCCGGATCTAATATTTTTAACAGCCACTTACAAATTGTCAAGGGATTTTAAAATGTAATTTTCTTAAGATTTATAAAGTCAATAACACCTTGCCTGCGTAACATGTTCGCATACCAGTAGAGACAGCGATATCCAAAGGAACCACCGGATTGATCTCCGCCGGAGGTCTATCTGTAAACTTCTGGATCAAAATAGAACAAACAGCTCCCGAGTACATTCACTACGCACTATCATCGTATACTTTGCAAATTGTTTCTTTTTTAATTACTAAATTTTTCAAAAGTCAAGTCGGTAACCAAAACCAAAATGACGTAATTTTTTGTGATTGTTCATTATCCAATAAAAAAAGTTGTGCAAAATATTCTTGCATTTGTCCAACAGAGTAACGACTACTTGATAGGTCCGTACACTCCGGCGGACCATATGATTTAAATTGTATTTGGGCTGATGTTCAACTAATTTAAAAATTCAAATAATTTTATAACACGGTCACGCCATACACATAAATATTAACATAAGGTAATACGTAAATATATATAATCGTAGTAAGCATAGCTCCTTTATATATATTACGTACACGGACCCTGCAGCGAATGCGCTCCCTTTTATTATTTTCCTTACGACGCCCCTGAGGCAGCTGAACACTCTAATCACTTTAATTTACTGGAATTTCCAATGTTTTAAGCATATTTTTTTTTTAATTAATAAATTTTTCAAAAGTCACGTCGGTAACCAAAACCAAAATGACGTCATTTTTGGTGATTGTTCATTATCCAATAAAAAAAGTTGTGAAAAATATTTTTGCATTTGTCCAACAGAGTAACGACTACTTGATAGGTCCGTACACTCCGGCGGACCATATGATTTAAATTGTATTTGGGCTGATGTTCAACTAATTTAAAAATTCAAATAATTTAAAAATTCAAATAATTTTATAACACGGTCACGCCATACACATAAATATTAACATAAGGTAATACGTAAATATATATAATCGTAGTAAGCATAGCTCCTTTATATATATTACGTACACGGACCCTGCAGCGAATGCGCTCCCTTTTATTATTTTCCTTACGACGCCCCTGAGGCAGCTGAACACTCTAATCACTTTAATTTACTGGAATTTCCAATGTTTTAAGCATATTTTTTTTTTAATTAATAAATTTTTCAAAAGTCACGTCGGTAACCAAAACCAAAATGACGTCATTTTTGGTGATTGTTCATTATCCAATAAAAAAAGTTGTGAAAAATATTTTTGCATTTGTCCAACAGAGTAACGACTACTTGATAGGTCCGTACACTCCGGCGGACCATATGATTTAAATTGTATTTGGGCTGATGTTCAACTAATTTAAAAATTCAAATAATTTAAAAATTCAAATAATTTTATAACACGGTCACGCCATACACATAAATATTAACATAAGGTAATACGTAAATATATATAATCGTAGTAAGCATAGCTCCTTTATATATATTACGTACACGGACCCTGCAGCGAATGCGCTCCCTTTTATTATTTTCCTTACGACGCCCCTGAGGCAGCTGAACACTCTAATCACTTTAATTTACTGGAATTTCCAATGTTTTAAGCATATTTTTTTTTTAATTAATAAATTTTTCAAAAGTCACGTCGGTAACCAAAACCAAAATGACGTCATTTTTGGTGATTGTTCATTATCCAATAAAAAAAGTTGTGAAAAATATTTTTGCATTTGTCCAACAGAGTAACGACTACTTGATAGGTCCGTACACTCCGGCGGACCATATGATTTAAATTGTATTTGGGCTGATGTTCAACTAATTTAAAAATTCAAATAATTTTATAACACGGTCACGCCATACACATAAATATTAACATAAGGTAATACGTAAATATATATAATTGTAGTAAGCATAGCTCCTTTATATATATTACGTACACGGGCCCTGCAGCGAATGCGCTCCCTTTTATTATTTTCCTTACGACGCCCCTGAGGCAGCTGAACACTAATCACTTTAATTCACTGGAATTTCCAATGTTTTAAGCATATTTTTTTTTAAAATAAAGCAGATGGAAATGCTGAACACAACATTTAACTGGTTTAAAGTTTATAATTTACCTTTAATAATTAACTATTATATTTGATATCTAATTTGTGTGCTATTAGTCTTATTTCTCAAACTTTCATGCTTTTGTTTTGTGGTTAACCACTTGTTATATAAAATAGATGATTTATAATAAAAGTTATAAGTTTTTTGTTAATTTATCAATTAACCCGTGGCAAATTGCTATGAAAATAATTATCGGTAATACCTGACCTCGCACTCGTGATCAGCAGAGGGTCAAGCGCCGCCCTAGTTTCTATTCAAAAAGGAGAAAAATAATAGAGTTCCGCATTGATCGACATCGATGAAACAATATCGAGAGCGATGCGTATAAATGAACACCCGATGCAGCACAATAGTCAGGAACAATGCCTAAAATGGAGGGGATCCATTGTTGAGGAAATTGAAAAGGGGGAAATGAACACTAACAATTTTTTTTAACACAAAACGATGGTAAATTCTCATTAATGAACGGCGTCTAGTGTAACACTGGAACTCGTATTTCTACCGCCGCGTAGTAAGTAAAACATTACTGTACCGCTTGTCCTTCGAAGTACTGCATTTAGTGAAAATAAGGAAGCCGTGATAGCTCAATTTATATGGCGGTGCTTACTCGAAGAGGCGTGGGTTCGATTCCCATACGTTTTAGATTTTAGTAAAGTAAAATATTGTAAGTAAATTGCCTTACATCTAAAACGAGCCTTGTGAACATGATCCATCAACCTACAGCGATAGATGATTGATCTTGCAAGAGATCTCGAGTCCCAGCTGTGTGAACATTTAAGACAAATATCATTTTTTTTAATTTCCTCGATTTTTTTATAACTGCGCCACTGGAACGAAGTGAACACGGTGTGAATCTTTATAAGTACATTTTTAAGCTCCACGGACGTATCAGTCAAATAAGATCCTAGTTATGGTTTAAAAACATGACATTGAGCTTAAGTAATTGATATTGTCTCGTTATTGTGATAATGTAACTTACTACACCTACAGCAGCACCAAATATGAAATATACTCCCGGACACATCTATCGGCCCACCACCCAGTGTTTAAAGTTTCGACGGTGTCTAGTTAAAAATAAATGTTAGGTGCAGCAATAAGTTTTAATGCAGTTTTGAAGCTGATTTTTCGGTCAACCCTTAGGTATGTGTTTTTTTTTTAATTTTGAATTCAGGATTACGAAAAAAGAATCGAAAATTCGAGTCTGTTCATTGTTTTCAACGACCCAGGAATGGAGAAAACTTTTTTATTTCGCACAAGTTGGATTTTTTTTTTTTTAACACAAAACGATGGTAAATTCTCATTAATGAACGGCGTCTAGTGTAACACTGGAACTCGTATTTCTACCGCCGCGTAGTAAGTAAAACATTACTGTACCGCTTGTCCTTCGAAGTACTGCATTTAGTGAAAATAAGGAAGCCGTGATAGCTCAATTTATATGGCGGTGCTTACTCGAAGAGGCGTGGGTTCGATTCCCATACGTTTTAGATTTTAGTAAAGTAAAATATTGTAAGTAAATTGCCTTACATCTAAAACGAGCCTTGTGAACATGATCCATCAACCTACAGCGATAGATGATTGATCTTGCAAGAGATCTCGAGTCCCAGCTGTGTGAACATTTAAGACAAATATCATTTTTTTAATTTCCTCTTTTTTTTATAACTGCGCGACTGCAACGAAGTTAACACAGTGTGAAACTTTATAAGTACATTTTAAAGCTCCACGGACGTATCAGTCGAAGAAGATCCTAGTTATGATATAAAAACATGACATTGAGCTTAAGTAAATGATATTGTCTCGTTACTGTGATAATGTAACTTACTACACCTACAACAGCACCCAATATGAAATATACTTCCGGACACATCTATCGGCCCACCACCCAGTGTTTAAAGTTTCGACGGTGTCTAGTTAAAAATAAATGTTAGGTGCAGCAATAAGTTTTAATGCAGTTTTGAAGCTGATTTTTCGGTCAACCCTTAGGTATGTGTTTTTTTTTTTTACCAAAAAATATGGATACTCTGCCTGAAATTGTCGCCCAAGCTGTAGCACTTCTGCCGGCCAAATCAATTCGAAATTACAAAAAAAAATAATAAAAAAAAACATACATAAGGGTTGACCAATAAATTTGCTTTAAAACTGCATTAAAACTTATTGCTCCACCTAACATTTATTTTTAGCTAGGCACCGTTAAAACTTTTAAACATTATGTGGGCCGATAGATGTGTCCGGAGTGTAGATAAAGAACAAAGGTAAAGAGTAAGGAAAAGATTTTGCATCATAATAGGTCTCTGTTGTCGGAGACCGTCTAGGTACCACCGCAGTGACTATTTCAGCCGTCAAATAATACTTTACAAACATTACTGTGTTTACTGAAGGGTGCTGGAAGCTAGTGAAATTACTGGGGTAACGAGACTTGATACCTTGTTCCAAGGCGAGTACAATGTGGTGCAGTGTATACCATCTCAACTTGCGTCGCGTTATGTGCACGCGTATCACTTACCATCAAGTGATCGTCTCGTTCGTCTCTGCGAATATAAAAAAAGTATACATCTTTTTATTTATAGTACGATTTTTCTGGAATCTTACCTGCTTCGTAAATACTTTCACGTTTGTACACAATAAAGGCGTTCTTTTACCAGCGGATCCTGTTGTAGAACTTCTTCATAGTTGTAATATTGCTCTGCCGTATTAAAAACCTCTTGTTGTTTATTTGCGATGTTTTTTCAGCTTACAATACAACTTTTGAAAAGTTAGCCGTCCGGGAACTTTGTTTGGATTTCGGATTTATTTTTAAACTGTAAACATAACTGTCATACGTTTCCACTACACTAAAAATATTAGTTAAGTATTGGTACTAGAATATTTATAATTTAAAACTATATTTAGTTATAAAAGTTAAATTATTATGTAGATAATTTTTAGATTTAGCGAATTTCTAAAGCGATAGCCGAGGATCGGTTTAGCCTCTTGTGAGCTACAGATATACGATATACACCTCTGATGTGTTTTTCTCATAGAAGTTTGAAGAAAACTAAGTAACAGCTTATTAATTACATTCGTTCACATCTCTTGCCTAGGTCGTCGCTCCATCGTATAAATATTCTCAACTGAGTTAATATTGTGAGTCAAAAGACTTCAGAATCAGACGGGAGTCGGCGGCGACGTGAATTATTAATGCGCTGCAAACGGTTGTACCTCGTGTACGTTCAAGTTTAGAGGTTACATTGGAATATCAGTTGATTTGGTGGGCCGGAGGGTGGCACCCTCGCTTCCTTGTCTTACAGTAAATGTTGAACTCATTAGCTGGTTACTGGACAAAAGAACCGAACCCCGAGGCGATGCTTACTTTGTTAAATACCACGGGGAAATAATATTTATTACTTGTCGTGTGACGGTAAGTTGTAAAAAGCTTAAACTTTATTTTTCATTATTTTGTTATGTGTTATTACTTTGACAATGTAGAGACCTTTTATTATCATTACTAATCAAGACAACGACTTGGTTTTTTATTGCTTAAAGCTTCAGCACAAGATATTTTCCGGGAGTTTGATTTAAGTAAAAGTTTAAATTTTTAAAGGGCTAAATCTGTTACATAATCAAAAAAATTTTTTTTTATACTAGTATGCGACGAGACGAGCAAGACGTTCACCTGATGGTAAGTGATACGCTTGCCCATGACAACGTGGTGCTAGTTAAGATGGTACACACTGCACCACATTGCGCTCGTCGCCTTGAGACATGAGGTGTTAAGTCTCGTTACCCCAGTAATTACACTAGCTACAGCGCCCTTCAAACCGGAACACAGTAACGTTACATAGTTATGAACATACAGTTTCATTCTTATTCGTGTACATTTTAATGAAGAAATAATTATTGGATGATGTTAGTCCAGTGCTTCTGCAGCATCACGCCAGCAATTTTAAGGACTTCACAAAGTATATATTCACAGGGTGGCTTTAATTTTTCATTATAAACTCTAAACAGAGATTATAAAGTTCGCAATAATAAATCCGAAACGTTCGTGCGACTAATTGAATAAGTCCTCAGACGCGAACGTTTTAATAATTGCCCCGCTAATCAATCCGGACGGGAAATAATTTGAAAGATAAAAAAAAGTATTGTCGAGCGGCGCTCCCGGGCTTTGTTCATTACCGTGCCCATTAACCGGGCGCGTGTCCCGACTTCAAACCCGTTACATCAACGCGGCCCATCTCCAGGGATCGGTCGGCGCCAATTACGGACCAGCTCCGTCCTATTCTCGTTTCAATCCCTCCGTGCATACGCACTCGTGATGCCACGATTCGGTTCCGTATTGAAATTGGAATTATTTGTGAATGCAAAGCAAGCAAACAAAAATATCATAACCTCTAGCTACAAAAGCATATTAACCAAAACACGTTTTTTTTTTTTCAGAAAAAACTAATAAAACTAAAATGAAATGAAGGTTTGAAATCTTTAAAATTTTGCTGAACTTGTAGGTTTGTTTAAAAGCAAAATACTTTTGCGTATTTCTGAACTTTAAATACACCAATCGACATAGCTTTAAAAACTGAATAGGCCTGCATTTTTTTTATTATTTCATTATTAAACACTCATACTTTTGTACAATAATATTCAAAAGTAATTTTCGAAAAAATTGCGCTTAGACCTATCAGATCCCAGAGGGTTCACGTTGATGCTCATTTCAATGTATTTATAAGTTTTGTTTTAATACGTTATTTCAGTGCTTCAGAGAGTATTTATGTTATTACATTTTTCGATATCTGCAAGAAGTTTCATTTTTTAACTAGTTTTTTTTTATTTTAACTATTTACTTTCTCTACCGCATTAGGATAAGCCTGTAATGGTAGTAGTAAGAGTGTTTTTATGCAATAAAAAAAAAATTGTTTAAGCAGTACCTTTGCATATAATTCCTATGTACTAATATATTGTACTATCATCCTTATTTCTTTGTGATTCAATAAATTTTTAGTCGTTTACAATATATTTTAAGTTAGCAACTCGTAGTTTGCTAAAATAGTAATTATGCGGCAACAGATTCGATCGCCGAAGACCGTCTCGCATTAATAAAGGTGTTTATTAAATCATAAGCTTATAGTATTAGATCTATTTAAAATATCCAAATTCCAAACAAAATAAAAAACATGTTATACAACTGTTTAGAGTTTAAAGCACATAAAAATAATAATGAATAAGCCTTTATTGTGAGAAGCTGTCTGGGTAAGACATGTGGTGTGACAACTAGGTCTACCATGTGGTAGGTCTCTGTTGCCGGAGACCGTCTGGGTGGGTACCACCGCAGCTCCTATTGCAACCGACAAATAGTAGTGTGCGAACATTACTGTGTTCCGGTTTGAACGGCGCTGCAGCTAGTGTAATTACTGGGGTAACGAGACTTAACACCTTATGTCTCAAGGCGACGAGCGCAATGTGGAGCAGTGTATACCATCTTAACTAGCGCCGCGTTGTCATGGGCAAGCGTGTCACTTACCATCAGGTGAACGTCTTGCTCGTCACGTCGCATAGTAGTATAAAAAAAACGTGAAGCGAAATTGTGTAGCACACACGCCTGTGCTCCGAACGCAAGTTCTGTCTCTAAAGTGTTTATGTGAATACTTGTTAAACACAGCGGAAGATATACTAAACGTTCAAATGTTATATTATAGATATAGTTGCCTATTAGCACCAAAAGAAATTTTGAAATAGTTTTTATAATATAATTCTTGTTGATGTCAGAACAAACCTGAAGTATTTGTACAAAATCAAACAAAAATCAGTATTTTGAAACTAATTAATACTAAACTAACGCCGCCGTTGTAGTTATAAGTTAACTCGCAACTTAGCGGGTCCGTTAAGAATTTACACAAAAAGCTCCGCCGATTGTGCGGATAATTTAAGCGGAAACCGTTACGCGTTCCAACATTACACAGGCTCTCAAGAAGCGGAAGTGACGCCGTCACGCAACGGATATTGCCGCGCGGACGCACGGGCGCGCCGACCCACTTCCGAGGGTCACGGGCTTTAAAGTTTCAAAGAATTGGGCATTGTTGTCGACCGCTATCAACTTTGTTAACTGTGATGTAAGCTTCGACGTTTAATGTACCGCCTACATAACACAAAGCCTATTTTTAATGTACTGTTCAATTTGCTACTAATTGATCAACGTATTAGAATATACTCCTCGCCTCGGACTGACGTCATAAAGCTGCTTAGTTAAGTGCTTATCATGTACAGATGCACCACCTGCGGAACTGTTCACGCTATTTATGCAATGTTATTAATATTAACCTAAGTAAAAATATATTAAACAAGACCTACTCGTATTATTTTTCGAATTTTATCTCATGTAATAAATGTTTTTACATTAAAACAGAATATAAATAGCGAAACAAGTTTTTACTTTATCTATTTATTCGTTAGTAAAATAATTGAGGAAGCGTGTCTTGGTCGATACTGATCACTGATGATCCGGTGAAATGTAAATACACTCCCGGACACATCTATCGGCCCACCCAGTGTTTAAAGTTTCGACGGTGTCTAGTTAAAAATAAATGTTAGGTGCAGCAATAAGTTTTAATGCAGTTTTAAAGCTGATTTATCGATCAACCCTTAGGTATGTTTTCTTTAATTTTTTTTGTAATTTCGAATTGATTTGGCCGGCAGAAGTGCTACAACTTGGGCGACAATTTCAGGCAGAGTATCTATATTTTTTGGTCAAAACTGGCTCTAAGTTTAGATTTGCCTTTTTATGGAACCAATAATCGGAAACATAAAAAAAAATCCAACTTGTGCGAAATAAAAAAGTTTTCTCCATTCCTGGGTCGTTGAAAATAATGAACAGACTCGAATTTTCGTTTTTTTTTCATAATCCTGAATTCGAAATTGAAAAAAAACCATACATAAGGGTGGACCAAAAAATCAGCTTTAAAACTGCATTTAAAATTATTGCTCCACCTAACATTTATTTTTAACTAGACACCGTTAAAACTTTAAACACTAGGTGGGCCGATAGATGTGTCCGGGAGTGTATATCATTTAAAAACATCTTCTGCGAAGTCTAAAAATGTATGCATTTTAAAACACCCCTCTATTTTAATCGTTGACCTATAAATTGTTAGTTTCACCTAATCGCACTTGCTATATATAAAATAGTACATACTCGAAGACGCAGCCGATTCCGGGCTAGGTAGCAGTGTAGTCTGATTGTCTTTGTATGACATTTTTATATAATTAAAGAAATAATAAATCTAAATAATTTTTCAAGCAACTACATAATTGCTCTTCTGGAATTGTATATTTAGAATTATATAAATAATACGCGCATTATCTAATAGATGTATTCAAACAGTTAAAAATCTCTCATGCTCTTTTTGTAAATGAGCCTGATAGCCTAGTGGTTTGAACGCCGGCCTTCCACTTCGAAGGTACCGGGTTCGAATCCGGCCTGCACCAATGAATTTTTAAATTTACGTGTAGTTAGTATAACACCAACTAATATCACGTCCTTTGACGGTGAAGGAAAACATCGTGAGGAAACCTGCATATCTATGTCATGGTCGCACTAGTATGTGAAATGGAGAAGGCAATGACAACACCTCTCCATTATAACTGACAAGGAAGTCGTCGTGTTTCATCGCACATGATGACCACGAGCCTCAGTCATGACGAAATACGACTTAGAAGAAGAATTAATCGGTTCAAAATATTAAAATTTCGTTGTAAGTTTTTATCTTGTAAGCATGTTAACAGAATGTGTAGTTAGTTGGCGATGGTGTGCAGCTGAACAGCTTCCAGCGAGGCACCCGAGCGAGCGTCGTATTGATTGATTGTGGCAAACAATGCCCCTGAATATGCATGAGCTGTCGGTTTGATGAATGTGTTTTGATATGTGAAGTCTGACGCATAGCGAAAGTGGCCCGGGGTGGAGTTGTTTATGAAGCAGGAGTACCCGGCTGCGTCTTCCCAGGAATATTATTAAAAGCTAAACTTGTCGGTAATAATATTTTATAACCGCTATATAAACGGACTGGATGTTATAAAATTTTCACTGCTTTACAACACAAAACCATGATTATTCCTTATCCGCGACCCCTGGATACGAAGATGCTGTAAATTTGTTAAATAGCCTAACAGCACTAACTTCGCTGTTCAATGAGTTTCATCTTTGTGTATTTCAAGCACAACTTATTACTGCGAACAAATACTTCGTAAAATCAGTTATCGCTAAAGCTGGAGTTGGAAGTAACTGGGGCGACACGACTTTGAGACTTTCAAGCAGAGAGCCTTCGCTTTTCTCAGAGGTCGGTTACTCTACTTCTACTCACCTCGTTTTGCGGCTACACAAAACCTAAAAAATTTAATTTGTTACCTAAGCTTTTGATTCTGTAGTTCAAAATCTCCGAAAGAAATTTACAAAGTATATTTTATCCAGTTTTAACTGTTGAACAATAATCATTAAGAGCACTTACCGATTTTCTATATCGTTAGAATAAAACTATAGTGTATGCCCGCGTTATTACAAACAGCACTCAGTAAAGGTCAGGGGCAAGTGGCTGAACCGCTGCGATTTAATTTCAGCCAGATTGGAATATCTGGTGTGTTATTGGCCCACGCACCACGGCTGGGAATGTTCAATATAAACAACATTACTCCGGCTCGCTCCGGCTGCTTTACATGGCACCCCGGCTTACTGTTGCTTTATCGAACTTATACACTTGTAGATAACTGCGCTTAGTTTACTTGGAGACGGTTTACATAGAAAACTCAATTATGTATTGATTTTTTAATAACTTACAGTTTAAAAGTTTTTCATATGTCATTAATGAATGAGGAATGACAGTTTTCCGTTTCTAACCTTTGGCTCCTAAAACAATTGTGATAAGTAAGTTATACGTCTGTACATACTCCAGCGACTAACTACTGTTTTGTTCTAGTTTATTTTGTTTCAAATATGTTTTGTTTAAGTTTGTTCTTAATAAAGGAAATCAGTTAAGCCACATTTATGCTACTATGCGACGAGACGAGCATGACGTTCACCTGATGGTAAGTGATACGCTTGCCCATGACAACGCGGCGCCAGTTAAGATGGTACACACTGCACCACATTGCGCTCGTCGCTAAGACATAAGGTGTTTTCTCGTTACCCCAGTAATTACACTAGCTACAGCGCGCTTCAAACCGGAACACAGTAATGTCCGCACACTACTATTTGTCGGTTGCAATAGGAGCTGCGGTGGTACCCACCCAGACGGTCTCCGGCAACAGAGACCTACCACCTGGTAAACCACACTCCGTACCACATTTCATAAGTTTCCGTTTGTGTCGCAGCTGTTTACATTTTTAGTTTTAAAATTATTCTAATAAATAACAAAGTGTTTAACAATAAACAGCCCATGTAATGTTCCCACTTATGGGACACGTCGTGTTCTCTGACAGTGAGAAAGTCGGAGCCATTTATCCAGCATGATGTCTAAAAGCTTGTTTGCGTTTGTTGCATGTCCACATATGATGGTATACTTAAAACTTATTTGTATTTGAAAAAAAAATTCTGGCAACTTAAAATCGTGTCGTGATTTATATAACACATCGATCAACTGCGCTCTGTCATAACATATAATTCCCCGAATTTAATATAAAATAAACTGCTTAGTTGTTTATTTCACATCGGAACGTTTCCGTGTGACTTAACAATAACAGAGTTCTCAGGTTGCATTCCTGCAACTGTTTACTCCAACCATTAAACATATTTTGATAAACCAAAAAGGCAGTTCGGACTTAGACTTCGATGTGGACACAATTAATTGTTATTGTATTTCTTCTCATCAATATTAAAAAGTTCCTTTTTTTAAAGGGTTTTACTTCCCACCCCATAACAGCTCACAACCGCAGCTATCGTTTCGATTAAGAAGTTTAACACCGCATCCGGCTTGTCGCTTGTTTGTTCAACTTAAATAAGTTACTTGCGGATATTAGAAATGTATTCATTCGATCCTGTATATATGAATTGTATGAGTTATAATTAATTTTCTGTTTGTGTTCCAGGTAAGTTAACATGAGATTGATGAGAGTTGTCATGAACTCTTCTCCCGCATTCTTCATAAGGTATGTAACACGGTGTTCAGTCAAAATTATTTTAGGCAGAAAAAAATAAAGGAAATCACACAGTTCAGTATAAAGATGTAATATTATATATTTATGTACATCTATGACATTATGTATATAAACAATCTGTGAAAATATATTCATTTACTAAATACAGGCGCTGCAATTACTTATGTGAAAGATTTGTAAGAGACGTTCTCTTATTAAATATTAACGATAAGTATATACATATTTCTAGACGAGTACTGTAACATATAATCAAGTAAATAATAAGCAACTAGGTACCGTTGCGGCATCACACCTCTTATAGTTTCATGAAACTTTAGGTCCCAATCGTAAGTTCTACGTCCAAACATAAGTACAATCACATATTGAATAATACTTCTAAATGGAACTTATGTCTATAGAAATATAATTAGATATTTTATTCCCTTTTCTTATTGCTAGCATAAAAGTGGTATCAATAACTAAAAAAGGAAATTTCAAATAGTTTACATTTGATCTATGTACAATGTTAACTGTAATGGAAATCAGTAACTGCGAAACGAGACAGCTTTCAATATATTCCTATTTCCAAATGCAAAATGTATGACAACAGACGTACCGGCGGACCGGAAACAAATACCGAAACGAAATGAACAGCCCGCTTCGTAATCCGGTTGAAAACGATTGTATTTTTTAAACTGTCGATACTATTGAATATTCCGTCGAATGTTCCGGTTTGAAGGGCGCTGTAGCTAGTGTAATCACTGGGGTAACGAGACTTAACACCTTATGTCTCCATGCGACGAGCGCAATGTGGTGCAGTGTGTACCATCTTAACTAGCACCACGTTGTCATGGGCAAGCGTATCACTTACCATCAGGTGAACGTCTTGTTCGTCTCGTCGCATAGTAGTATAAAAAAAAAAAATATGTTTAAGTGACTCGTTGATCAACGTCACCATTTTTTTTATTAGTACCTCTGTTGCTAGGACCGTCTACAGATAATACAATGCCTATTTCTGATTTTAAGCTGTAATCTGCAAATATTACTGTGATCCAGTTAGAAAGGATTGTATATAGTAAACTGCTGGGATATAAACATATCTTATGACTCAAATATGCGATCACAATATGTTGCAAGTGTATTATGCAGCGTTTACTAGGTGGTAGGTCTCTGTTGCCGGAGACCGTCTGGGTGGGTACCACCGCAGCTCCTATTGCAACCGACAAATAGTAGTGTGCGAACATTACTGTGTTCCGGTTTGAAGCGCGCTGTAGCTAGTGTAATCACTGGGGTAACGAGACAACACCTCATGTCTCAGGCGACGAGCGCAATGTGGTGCAGTGTGTACCATCTTAACTAGCACCGCGTTGTCATGGGCAAGCGTATTACTTACCATCAGGTGAACGTCTTGTTCGTCTCGTCGCATAGTAGTACAAAAAAAAATAGCACGCTAATTAGCATCGCATTAGTTAGTTATGGGTTAACGTATCCTGTAATAATCGTTTCGTTAATAAATGTTCATTAGATTTTAAAATGTTAATATACAAAAATTAACTGAAACCCTTTGGTCTCCCAAGAGCAGCTTTGAGAAGTTCCTCACTCATTCTCGTTTGTCAGACAATGTAACGAACGTACACATCAAGTGCTTTGTGTACAAAGTAATATACAGTGTTTGAATATCGCCACAAACTCGCTCATCAACTACCACATTTCCAACAATATACTGTATAGAAGTCAGTAATTTTGTATATATTCCAAAATTTCTAACATGGCATACCACTATACAGCAACTTTACGACAGTTCCATAGCTTTTTGATCGATAGAGAGGGTGTAAAGGTCGTCGGTGCATTACGAGTGCAGATGGCGCAGTAATCGAAAACCCTGGTAATCGTTATACTTTATTACATTCCGTGTGGGGTAGGGGAACTTGGGGTCACTGTGTCAGTGCGCAGCCCGTACAGTTGTAATTGAATAGGGTATAGGAACCGATGGGGTCGTATTTTGATGGGACGCAATATCGCGTCAAGTGCGTATCCAATAATATGATTTATTTGCACAATTTCTTCGTATCGACTGTTTTGTAATACAAAATTCATGTGAAATATTGTGAGTGAAGCGCAGGAGCGGTCGATGTGGTAATCTTTGTTCACTTTAATCACTTACTACTTACTAACACACTCCGTTAAAAGCTTCTAAGTCGTATTTCCTCATGACTGAAGATCGTGGTTATCATGTTTTTAATGAAACACACGACGACTTTCATGGCAGTTATAATGGAGTGGTGTTGCCATTGCCTTCTCCATTTCACATACTAGTGCGAGCACGGATGATCATGACATAGATATGCAGGTTTCCTCACGATGTTTTCTTTCACCGTCAAAGCGCGTGATTGTTAGGTGTGATACTAAAGGCTAGAAGGTTATTGGAATTAATAATATTAGATATTGAAGAAAAATGTTTGTGGTTACAAGCATTTTGTTAATAAAATAGAAATTCTATTGAACTTTATAATAGACTATTTTTATTTTGCTTATACTAGTGCTTAACTACAGCACAGGATAAAAAAAGCAAAGAGATGGCAGATATCGTGTCGCTGTAAAAGATGGATGACTAAGTTTCTACACATTCCTATTTGGACGGAGTAAAAAGTGTGAACTTAGTGACTTTTCAAATATGAATATAGAAATTGTGATACATTAAATAAATATTTATTGTATGAGAAGTATGTATCAATAATGTGACGCACAACACTTCGGAACATAATCATTTATTGAACGACCATATTGTATGGATCTAATTCATACCCAAGGGTTATGTTTAAAAAGCAACAAATGTGGTCCAAAAATTGAATTTTGTTTTTGGCAGCTTCCGACTGACATACGTATATGAAATTTTACTTTTATCAATTAGGAAGTTAAGTCGAAGTTGTTTAATTCAAATCCAATTACAAATTCACTTTGATACCGCCCAAGAGCGAGGTACAGAATTCGATGGAGGGCGGCGGCTTGTTAAAATATCGTTCAGCTATTTCATGCCGTAAATCTCTACTTTGAGGGGTCACTTTCGTATAATTGTCATTTTTATGTGTAGGAGGGTGGTGCCCTCTCGTGTTTTGTAGTAACCGTAGGCGTCATTATACAGTTTATTAGACGCGAGCATGCAGTATCGAGCGATACTTCCTCTATACATATACATTAACTGAAATATTAATATTACCAAATTCGTATACAAATTTTGATGACGATTGCACAAACTATACGTAGTAGAATGCTGCAGCGCCATCTGATGGTTAAGTTACCAGAATATAGTTGTGAATAATTGCATGTTAGTAATACATGTGTGATCAACAAGTAACATCTAAAGAAAATCACATTTTATAATAATTAATAAATATCTTAATATTACGCAATATTATAGTTTGTATAATGATTTTAACATTCCCATAACAATTCGGTTAAAAAGTTAACAGAGCCCAGAGCGGCGACAAGATTTCCTGTCAATCATCATTAGCCAACGTAATTTTACATTTCAAATGAGAACAAAGAGATGATTAACCGATTTCCAACAGTAGCTAGCTGACTGAGTGTAATTTAACTACGCGAATGTCGTTTCCATTAACGGGAAGGGTTGCGAAAGTCCTCCGGCCGCTGAATCCAATTTAAAGTTTACTGACGCGCTCGGAATGTCCCTGTCCTTTATAAGTAGATGTGTTGGGATTATTCAATTGTTCATTACACTGGCAACATAAAAATCAGCGGAGTTTCACTGCGATACAGTTCTAGCTCATTCCAGTTTACAGTCGTCAACTGCTGAACGTAGTCGGCCCTCAAATAATGCCGTGAAAAACGAATAAGGTAAGCAGCAGCTTCTCTGTCTTTATCACCAGGCTACAGCAGATTTCCTCTCATTTGCTCAGCATACACTGCTGGTAGCCCTCTGTTGCCGGACCGTCTAGGTCGCATCTCTTATTTTTACCGGCAAATAGTAGTGTGATAACATTACTGTGTTGGGGTAACGCGACTTAACCACCTCAAGGCTACACGTCTCAAGGCGACGAGCGCAATGTGGTGCAGTGTATACCGTCTTAACTAGCGGTATGTTATGGGCAAGTTTATCACTTACTATCAGGTGAAAATCACGCTCGTCTAGTTGATTCATAGAATAAAAAAAGACCACCTACCAGGTGGTAGGTCTCTGTTGCCGGAGACCGTCTGGGTACCACCGCAGCTCCTATTGCAACCGACAAATAGTAGTGTGCGAACATTACTGTGTCCCCGTTTGAAGGGCGCTGTAGCTAGTGTAATTACTGGGCTAACGAGACTTAACACCTTATGTCTGCAGCGACAAGCGCAATGTGGTGCAGTGTGTACCATCTTAACTAGCACCACGTTGTCATGGGCAAGCGTATCACTTACCAACAGGTGAACGTCTTGCTCGTCTCGTCGCAAAGTAGTATATAAAAAAAAATAATAAATACACATCATAACATTTACAAAGCTTGTCTCAACGCCGTGCTTTTAATTTAGAAAATTCTTTCGGAATGTGTTACGCAAAACCTTGTAAGAAACAGTTATAACTAAAATTGTGCTAAATGTTTTTAATTAAAAATGTTTAACTGCTATTTATACTTAAAATGTTTGCAAGCAATTAGGCCACAGGCTCGCTTTTCTTAGCTTTGATTTAAAAGCTAAAATTTCTCGAGAGGAAATAATTTTAAATCTTATTCACATGACCTTGTTATAAATTTAATTAACGTATTAATTTCGATCAGCTCATCTGGAGACGGCATGAGGACAGAACCTCAAGCTCTTATATTTTCTGTTTTAAAATATGATATTAAACTACTTCTTCTTTTTGTCGTGCCTCTTCATGTCTGAAGGTTGACTCTGAAAATAGTGGAGTGTCTTGTGCAAGATGAAATAAACTACTACGAAAAGGGAAAAGCATGAGAATCGAACGCAGCCTTTCTAATTTTTGTCTTAATTCCAACTTGAGCGCTGAATTTATTTTATGATGATTTTAAAAGAAACTTCTTAAGGCGAGGATACGTATCACAATAACACGGCAATGCTAAAGTATTGCTAAGAGTCAACAACCTAAACAAGACTTTGTTAAATCACTTATAAACAGGTGAACGTCCTGATCGGCTCGCCGCTGTAAGAAATAACATTGTAAATTAATTAGCAGTGGAATTATAATTTGTATGTAAATGTGTGACGACACAATCCCGCGGTTTCGGCCGCTGCGCCGTATTCAAATTATATTTATTTGTTTATTACTTTTTAATGAGCCGTTATGAGATTTGGAATGCTAAGAACTCAATATATATTTCTTAGTTATTTTTACGGAATTGTATGTTTTAATAAATTTCGTCAATTATTTTGTTCGGGTAATACAAGTGGCGATCTGCCAGTGAGTCTTTATTCCAACAAGTTGTGTTTCTGCTGCCGAATGTCCTTAGCTAACATTACTGTTCTACTACTAATGCACTGTTGATATTCCTGGACTACCGTGAGTTTACTGTCTTAAGTATCTACAGTTTCATAAGTATTTCGATTTCAAGAGCTTACCATCCATTGTGTAGTTTTATAACAAAGATAATGTATATATTAATTATGTATGTATTTATTTATGTTTATGTATATGTGTATATATAAGTATTCATATTTTATGTATGTATTTATATGTATGTGTATGTATGTATATGTTAGTATATATCTTCCTTTTTATATATATTTTTTTTTTAAAAACAATACTTTTCTTTTGCCCTCACCTACCACTGCATTTCCCCACTGCCGAGGTTGACTGGGAGAGAATGCCCTATGGCATTAAGTCCGCCTTTTTGTACAATATTTATTTTTGTGCAAAGTTTAAAATAAATAAATAAATAAATAATGAAAGTGCATTGCTTTTATATGTACTGTATGTAGTAAACTTGTACATTACTCGGATAATCGTGCAAATAGTAATTCAAAGGAAATCTCTACATGTTGAAATTGATATGAACATTAGCTAAGGTCCTCGGAAGACTTCCCCGGCGAACTGTTCAAGTTGGCAACAAAGTTCCCCGGCCGAGTGTTTACCGGCGTCGCGCGAACGTTGCGCAACTTGCGCCGCCCACCCAACCAACTTCTCTATTACCTTTTTTTATATTAACGCAAAACTTTGCAAATTTCGTGCCCTTATTAAAGTACTTGTTTTATACAAAAAAAGAAAAGTAAGTGATAAAATATAAAATCTCTAATGCACGTCGTAGCCCAGAAATTTCAGAAGTTACAACACTCTCTAAAACGAAACACGTTGCATACTAACTATTCATACATTTTTCAGTAACAAAACAATTCAATAATATTTGTTAAATAAACGCACACAATTCTATAACTACTAAAAATTAATCTAATATACGTTACAATATTTTGTTATATATACAAACCCAAAACTTATAAAAAAAAGATGTACACCGAAAATACAAAAAAACTACTGGTTAGTAAATATATGTTTTATAAGCAGTCTACTACCAGCAATAGACCAACTACTAGTAAAAAATAAAAATCGGTAAAAAAAAACTTTTAAGTTAAACGGTTTTCTTTATGTACACTGAAAACTACAAAATAAATAAATAAAAAAAGTCCATGCAATCCACACTTAGTATAGTAGAAAGTAATAGTAATAGTTAATGGGCCCCACGTTTTTATTATTTATTAATTGTTTTTTTTATTTATTTATTTTGTAGATTTCAGTGCACATAAAGAAAACCGTTTAACTTAAAAGTTTTTTTATCGATTTTTATTTTCTTGTTTTTAGTATTTAGTGAAATTGTCTACCGACTATTCTGACATATATTATATATTCTTAATGACAGTATTCTGCTAGTGTAGTCCTATTATTTGATACCCATATTGTGGTGGTTGTGGAAAAATATGTAACTAGTCCGTCATATTGGAACGGCGTCCATCTTGAATTTTTAATTTTGACATAATCATCGTATTTTACTAGTGTAGCCCTTTCATTTGATACCCATATTGAGGGGGTTAAGGAAAAATATGTAATCCGCCATTTTGTATCGGCAGCCATCTTAGATTTATAATGTTATTGATTTTATTATATTGTATTGTCATCTAAATTAAATGTGTGTACCAAATTTCATATCAATCTGACAACGGGAAGGTGCTTAAATTTCAATTTCTAATTTTGACCCAAACAAACAAATTCCGTACGGGTCGAGCTAAGTAAAACCGTTTAATAATCTTACAATGACATAGCATTTTGTAACATGTTTTAGTAGTTATATTTGCTTTTCGAAATATATCATTTTTGGAATACAATATCATGGGCATATATCCAGCAGTGGACATCTTTCAGTTGAGATTATGATGTGACGGCACATAAAAAAATATTAATGTTTTGTGTATACTATCGATAAGTGTAGATCAAAATCGTGGTATACTAGTCGATGTGGGCTACTGGTACATCACACGATCCATCATGTTACTGTAGTTGTGTAAATTACATTCTGATCGTGTTTGCAGCAGCGGCAGCGGCAGCGGCTCCACTCCATCGCGCTCGCAGATTTATTCGATTCCAACGAATTTATTCCTGAATCCATTGGAATTGCATTACGAGCAATCAGTGTCCCTACACAGAGTTGCCATTTCACAAATTAATTCATTTTATCACTATAACTTTATCGTGTATATATTTTTTACAAAACGTTACATTTTGAATTTTAAACAAGACATAAAAGATGTATTTAATTTATTTGTTTGTGTATATTTCTGTTTCTGCTTACAATATTCTTTTTTTTTTATACTACTATACGACGAGACGAGCAAGACGTTCACCTGATGGTAAGTGACACGCTGGTACACACTGCACCACATTGCGCTCGTCGCCTTGAGACATAAGGTGTTAAGTCTCGTTACCCCAGTAATTACACTAGCTACAGCGCCCTTCAAACCGGAACACAGTAATGTTCGCACACTACTATTTGTCGGTTGCAATAGGAGCTGCGGTGGTACCCATCCAGACGGTCTCCGGCAACAGAGACCTACCACCCGGAAACTAATACTAAAATATCACGAATAAAGGTTTTGTATTGAATTATCATGACTTGTTGAATACGTTTTGGCAGTTTTTTATTAAAATTCACCATGTGCTAAACTTTATGCTCAAAAATTTACTTGTAAAAGTTATAAAACTAATTTGTAGCTAATTGTTAATGGAACTCAGGCTTTCAGTTTAATATGCTAGTTACTACCGCAATTACTATCGGTACGTTCTAATTTAAAAATCGTTTTCAGATTTACGATCGTCCGGCCGTTTGACGACAGTCGGTCCGTTATTTCCATAAAAAAGTTATAAAGCGGATTGTAATGGGCGGCGCGTGGAATTTATATTGGCCGAGTGTTTTTCGATCGGAACCATTCCACTGAGGCAGCGGCGCAATTCAAATTTATAAAAAATAACTAAATTTACATAAAGTTATAAGTTGAATGTGTGTTATATTAATAACTGCGCCCATTGTTTATCGTTTAAAACTTTACTTCTCCGCGTTGTTATCGACGGATGTTCATCCGAACTTATGTCAATCAATGCTGGTGTTCCTCAAGGATCCGTTCTCTCTGCAACTCTTTTCTTGCTATACATAAACGACCTGCTCATACCCGGAACCTATGGGTACGCGGACGACAGCACAGTTGTAGAGAGATATATGCTGAACGATCGTGGGTCGTCTGGATGAGGTACAGCTCGCGAGGGAGGCCATGGTGGAGCGTTTAGATCTCACTTTAAAAGCGATCTCTGAATGGGGCGATGCCAACCTTGTGAGATTCAACGCCGCCAAAACACAAGCGTGTCTTTTTACCGCCAAAAGGAGCCAGTTCACCTTAGCTCCTACTTTTCGTGGTGTGTCCTTGGGGTTCACCGACTGCCTACAACTCTTAGGTGTTGAAATTTCGTCAAACTTGAACTTTGGGCAGTTCAGCGAGTCCAAAGCTAAGTTAGCTGCAAGGAAACTGGGGATCCTTGCTAAGTGAGGCAGTACTTCACACCGGGGCAGCTTTTGACCTTATATAAAGCACAGGTCCGTCGTGCGTGGAGTACTGTTGCCATATCTGGGCAGGTGCTGCAAAAACCCATCTTTCAGCACTAGACTCGGTGGAGAGGCGGGCTATGAGGCTTATTGGTGATCAGGAACTTGTCATGGTTAGACTTGACAGCCTTGAACACAGGCGCCGCGTGGCCAGCCTCGCGGTGTTCTACAGGATATATTTCGGAGAGTGTGCGCTGGAATTACACGACATGGGGGAATCCCCATCCTTTCCACTACCGGACGACCAGACGCACGACAAGGCACCATCCTCATGTTGTAAACATCCCCAATTTACGTACAAAGAGGTTTAGCTCCTCTTTTTTAATAAGAACAGCAACAGAGTGGAACAATTTGCCGGCGTCAGTGTTCCCGTCCAATTACGACGTGGGTGTCTTCAAAAGAAGAGTGAATACGACGCTACTACAAAGCTAATGCGCTTTACCACCACATATCGCATCACCACTTAACATCAGGTGGGATCGCGGTCAAGCATTAACTTTTTCCCGTAAAAAAAAAAACTTGAGTGATTTTTAATCGGTTTTATAAATGTGAAATAATTCACACCTGGCAACACTTAATAGCAATTGTTTCTGTTGAATCTTAATTTACTTTGCGGTAACATTATACGAAAGACCCGTTCACAGTTATATTTGCTTGAAGTCAAAGCAGAAGTGGATTCGACGTTTGTGCACTCGGTGGGCAAAGCGGAAGCCGCCGGCTCCGTCCCCCGCCACTTGTAACTTTTCACGCGCATTTAATTGCGTAAAACCTATTTGAAAACTGAAGTAGGCCTCCTCGCCCTTTCCAACCCTACCGCCTAGATAGTGTCACTGAAAATAGAAAACATATATATTAAAATTCGCTTAAAACTTGCTAAAGTCGCTATGGTGTTCTCGTTCCCTCTTGGTGCGTTTGGGCCAAGGATTCGTTTACAATATTTTTCATCTAATTTTACTACCTTTCATACTTCTTCTTCCATTCCTGTTCTCTTTATCATTTTAATTCTCTTTGTCACCCATCATCTCTTATACCCTTTTAACTCTACCTTTTCATTTCATTCCATTCCTTCCCTTCCATACTTCGCGCTTAATGAATTGACCACCATTCTTTCTTTATTAATTTTACAGTATTCCTTATTCTATTTACATTTTCCTTATTCTATTCTTATTTCTGTTTCACATTACATTTCCATTACCTTACTATCTAAATTAAAAGCTAAAATTCAATGTTTAGTTTATTGAAAATTTACTTACAATCATTTTTTTCTCATAGCAGCAGATTTAAAATGTGACTGTGGTTGTGAGTAGCCAGGGAGTCTTATTTACCACTAAATAATTTTAAAACAACCGTCGAATCAAAGCAGGAACCTTCATTAAGCACGTTAGTCACTGCGCGACGAAGACAGTTAAAACGTTTATCATCATAGAAAGTTTGATATTTACAAAACGTCTTTTTGTAAATACAAAAAAATATTTTATATAAAAATTACATACGAAATGTTGTAGTACCATCTTCAATGTCGTTTAGACTTCGACCTTCGATGTAGCCGGTGGAATTAACGTGGATAGGATTATTAAATGCAATCGTGTAAATTAGCTGACCAAAGCGAAATCATCCCGCCGCCGTAAATTAACGATTAGGGGCTCGGCGCGGGGCGAATCAACCCTCACACAAATTTGTGGCGATTTCATATTTAAGTAGTTCAATTTGGCATTAGATAGATGTTTGTAAAAACATTCCTCTACCAATATACATTTAATCTGTCACAGTTTGTATACCAACACTTCACAAGTTATTGAGTGCACACAAACATGAATGTCGCTTGACCTGCAGTCAAATCAAAATAACAGCAACGCCATCTTTACAATAAACATACAACTAGTCTTCTATATAATAAAAATGAATTGCTGTTCGTTAGTCTCGCTAAAACTCGAGAACGGCTGGACCGATTTGGCTAAATGTGGTCTTGAATTATTCGTGGAAGTCCAGGGAAGGTTAATAAGGTGAGAAATATGGAAAAAGTGCCTGCAATATGGTAAAAACAACAATTTCTCTTTTTCATTGAGGTGACCAGATTTTTAGATAGGCAAAGCGGGACAACTCTGAAGGAATAATAATATCGTAATTTTTTTTAGTTTTAACATAAGACCAGTTTATAAATGTTTTTTTATATAAGTGAATTTGTTTGAGTAGATTGTAGTAATTTTGTAAAATATTGTAAAAATTTTCACAAGAATTTGATAAATTAGTTTGATTGACTTGAATATTTGCAAAATTTTATTCGTATATTACTTTCTAAAATTTCTTTCGAGGTTAAGGTGGGTGATACACGTTTTGTCATCAATATAAAATATGAAGACTACGAGTATTTTAAGCTAAGTTTAAGAAAATTTATGCATTTATGAAATATTTAAATAAATTACTTACTTTATTTTTCTATGGTAAGAAACAGATTTGTAATATTTATTTGTTTAATTATCTTGCTAGCACGCAGTACGGATACAAAGTGTATCATTTGAGAGACAAATACAATGTAACTGGGTAGCAAAAGCAATATGTTACGCAAAACAATGATTTTCATAAATTTAAAATTTTAGTTAATTCTAAAAGTCGGGACTTTTGAAAAACGTCGCGTGACGCGGGATTAATAGTAAAAAAATCAGGACTGTCCCGCTAAAAGCGAGATGTCTGGTCTCCTTACTTTAGATACATAAAACGTCAAAAATTTGAAGATCGTCCCGTCATTTAGACACCAAATACAATTTTAAGAAGAATATTTTTGATTTTGACATTTGATATTGACAACCAACAATTTCTGATGCAACTATAATATTTTACGAACTTTAGCGGGAATCTGGGCGTAAAGGTCGCGTTGTCTCGGTTGAATTTTTTTTAGTGCATAATGCAGTGAATGTTCAATGTGAGTGTATCATGCAGTAAATTAGTGTGTTCGTGTGCAGCGATTGTAGAATTCAAGCAGGAACACGACTTTCCTAAGTTCAGATTGGTTCAAAATAGTAGTTAAGTCTTAACTTTACTTTGTTGATCTTTCGTGGTAGTGACACTATTTACCGCTGAGTGCGCGAGAACTTTCCCTACTTTGATTATCTACAATTTATAATGCCAAAGATAAGATGTCCTGACTTAGGTCAATCAACATGTGCATTTAAATATAATAGAAAAACCAAATTAATAACGGGCATTTTTTGTGATTACGAATTATTTTTTTCTGGTTAAATTTTCATCACATTCTTTACTAAAGTTGAAACAGTCTCGAATTATCAATAAGCGTTTTTTTTTATTGATTTTGAAGCGGAACGAAGTTTGCTGGGTCAGCTAGTTCATTATTATAAATTTTGTAAAAGTGATTGATTAATAATATTCACATTTGAATTACACTTGATGAATTTTTTGTTATTAAAGAAATATAACAGTAGAATAGTCCAGTTTTTTACAAGTCAATAGAATTACTATTTCTCTAACAATATGTTTGTAACCACAATTATTTTTATCAAGTAGTACTTATGTATTTTTATGAATATATATACTCCCGGACACATCTATCGGCCCACCACCCAGTGTTTAAAGTTTCGACGGTGTCTAGTTAAAAATAAATGTTAGGTGGAGCAATAAGTTTTAATGCAGTTTTGAAGCAGATTTATTGGTCAACCCCTATGTAGGTTTTCTTTTATTTTTTTTGTAATTTCGAATTGATTTGGCCGGCAGAAGTTTTAAAGCTAGGGCGACAATTTCAGGCCGAGTATCCATATTTTTTGGTCAAAACTGGCTCTAAGTTTAGATTTGCCTTTTTATGGAACCAATAATCGGACACATAAAAAAAAACATCCAACTTGTGCGAAATAAAAAACTTTTCTCCATTCTTGGGTCGTTGAAAACAATGAACGGACTCGAATTTTCGTTTTTTTTTTTTTTTTTTTTCCATAATCCTGAATTCAAAATTAAAAAAAAAAACATACATAAAGGTTGACCAAAAAATCAGCTTTAAAACTGCATTAAAACTTATTGCTGCACCTAACATTTATTTTTAGCTAGACACCGTTAAAACTTTTGAACACTAGGTGGGCCGATAGATGTGTCCGGGAGTGTATATTGTAAGGAGTCTCCATACATCGTCGTCGGCCTTATAGTGCACGGACGTCTTGTGATACCTAGAATTGGTCGTTATTAAAGTCACGTAAGTCATTTTGATATTCCTAATGTTATTTATTTATCAAAGTTTTCACTATTAAATTTTGATTTATTTAAAATTCAATAAATATTAAAATTAATTTCTGATGCTAATAAATATATTAGGTCGTCATGGCGACACTTTTACTGCCACATTATTATAGATTTCACTTATCACCAGGTGAACGTCCTACTTGTACTATTCGTCAAATAAAAAGAAAGTTCCCGAAAATCTAATTTTATTAATATCGATAAAAAATAACAGACGCTAGCTAAAGTTATTTACTGTATTAAAAGTTTTTTTTTATACTACTATGCGACGAGACGAGCAAGACGTTCACCTGATGGTAAGTGATACGCTTGCACATGACAACGTGCTGCTAGTTAAGATGGTACACACTGCACCACATTGCGCTCGTCGCCTTGAGACGTAAGGTGTTAAGTCTCGTTACCCCAGTAATTACAAGTCGATACAATTACTATTTAACTAACAAAATATGTAACCACAATTATTTTTCCTCTTTATCTGACGATTGTAACATCAAAACTAATAATTAGTTTAAAAAGGGGAAAACGTTACAATCGTTTGGATTGCGAACTTAACTCATGTAGTTTAAAAAAGGATGTTAGTATGTCTTCGCGGTCGCGTAATTAATTTTTTTATTGTTAAAATAATTAAATATCAACGCAAACATTTTAATTTCGTCTGATCATTAAAATTTCATTATGGTTACAATGATCAATCTTAAAAATGATTTCAGTGTGTACCATCAACGCCTGACACCATGTTTTTACACGATCCAAGAGCGAGTGCTCCTACAAGTACAAGCATAATTTATTATACAATAGTAATAATTTAAGAGAATGGTGAGGAGGTTTTACTTGGATACAGAACAGTAATTCTTACGTATGTTATGTATATATTAATTATGTATGTATTTATATGTATGTGTATGTATGTATATATTAGTACATATCTTTTTTTTATTTAATGTTCTTTTTTTAAAAACAAAACGTTTCTTTTACCCTCACCTACCACTGCATTTCCCCACTGCCGATGTTGACTGGGAGAGAATGCCCTATGGCATTAAGTCCGCCTTTTTGTACATTAATTATTTGTGTGCAAACGAAGTTTTGAATAAATAAATAATACTGACAATGTTACCAAATTTCTGTAACTACCCTACACCGATTTTTTTTGCCAGTTGTAATTTTGTATCTGTTTGGTGGATTTACAGATTTTGATAAGCAATATATGTATATGTACCTGTCATTTTGTTTGTTTCATTAAGTGAATTAAAATGCTGATATTTTTATTATACGCACAGTGTTGTAAGTTGACGGTACACCCTCGCCCGTCCCTCCGGCACCCTCCTCCCGCGGGAGTAATCCGAGGCGTCGGCGGGGGAACTTTTATGTGCAAAGGGAATCGTCGGGAACTCTTTGAGATTGCAATTTCGGACGCCAGTGTCCACTCGTAAATCTAACGTTTTATTACTTTCTTATTATATATTTAACAGACAGGTGTTGTGAACGCATGAATAACTGTCTACCGTCTGGCTTCCAATACCTAAACTCGGAATGTTCTAGGATGTTTAAAAGTCTTATGGTCGTTTTTTTTTTTATACTACTAAGCGACGAGACGAGCAAGACGTTCACGCGCCCTGATACGCTTGCCCATGACAACGTGGTGCTAGTTAAGATGGTACACACTGCACCACATTGCGCTCGTCGTAAGACATAAGGTGTTGTCTCGTTACCCCAATAATTACACTAGCTACAGCGCGCTTCAAACCGGAACACAGTAATGTTCGCACACTACTATTTGTCGGTTGCAATAGGAGCTGCGGTGGTACCCATCCAGACGGTCTCCGGCAACAGAGACCTACCACCTGGTAAAAAGCACGGTAAAAACAACCATAAGACACTCGTGGGTGAGAACTATTGTACGTTCCTTACTGTTATGATAATTATTCATTCAATTCCATGTCCCTAAAACTATGAGTCTGGTGATCTTAAAATCCCATAAATTGTAGATGGCAGAGATTATCAAAAGATTGCTCATCTAACGTCTAACAGTGCTTCAGAATGGAGGAAGTAAAAGCGATGGTAACACATCGCGTAGTGTTCTGTGTAAATACATCATCAAATTCGATGGGATCAAAGCTGAAGCGGCACGGTCGTGAGGAGATTAAGGCAAACACGCTTTAGACGTAAGATTGATGAGATTATATTTGGAGAGCTGCAGGCCGCAGCCCCAGCCAGCCCGAGCTGGGGCCAGCCAGCCTTCAAGTGCGCTAAGCATCACGCATTTGGATGTGCAATATTAATACATTGTGTTCACATATATGTTAGACTAGCTGACCCAGCAAACTTCGTTCCGCTTCAAAATCAATAAAAAAAAACGCTTATTGATAATTCGAGACTGTTTCAACTTTAGTAAAGAATGTGATGAAAATTTAACCAGAAAAAAATAATTCGTAATCACAAAAAATGCCCGTTATTAATTTGGTTTTTCTATTATATTTAAATGCACATGTTGATTGACCTAAGTCAGGACATCTTATCTTTGGCATTATAAATTGTAGATAATCAAAGTAGGGAAAGTTCTCGCGCACTCAGCGGTAAATAGTGTCACTATCACAAAAGATCAACAAAGTAAAGTTAAGACTTAACTACTATTTTGAACCAATCTGAACTTAGGAAAGTCGTGTTCCTGCTTGAATTCTACAATCGCTGCACACGAACACACTAATTTACTGCACTCACATTGAACATTCAACTGCATTATGCACTAAATAAAATTCAACCGAGACAACGCGACCTTTACGCCCAGATTCCCGCTAAAGTTCGTAAAATATTATAGTTGCATCAGAATTGTTGGTTGTCAATATCAAATGTCAAAATCAAAAATATTCTTTTAAATTGTATTTGGTGTCTAAATGACGGGACGAACTTCAAATTTTTGACGTTTTATGTATCTAAAGTAAGGAGACCAGACATCTCGCTTTTAGCGGGACAGTCCTGATTTTTTTACTATTAATCCCGCGTCACGCGACGTTTTTCAAAAGTCCCGACTTTTAGAATTAAGTAAAATTTTAAATTTATGAAAATCATTGTTTTGCGTAACATATTGCTTTTGCTACCCAGTTACATTGTATTTGTCTCTCAAATGATACACTTTGTATCCGTACTGCGTGCTAGCAAGATAATTAAACAAATAAATATTACAATCTGTTTCTTACCATACAAAAATAAAGTAAGTAATTTATTTAAATATTTCATAAATGCATAAATTTTCTTAAACTTAGCTTAAAATACTCGTAGTCTTCATATTTTATATTGATGACAAAACGTGTATCACCCACCTTAACCTCGAAAGAAATTTTAGAAAGTAATATACGAATAAAATTTTGCAAATATTTCAAGTCAATCAAACTAATTTATCAAATTCTTGTGAAGATTTTTACAATATTTTACAAAATTACTACAATCTACTCAAACAAATTCACTTATATAAAAAAACATTTATAAACTGTACTTATGTTAAAACTAAAAAAAAATTACGATATTATTATTCCTTCAGAGTTGTCCCGCTTTGCCTATCTAAAAATCTGGTCACCTCAATGAAAAAGAGAAATTGTTGTTTTTACCATATTCCAGGCACTTTTTCCATATTTTCTCACCTTATTAACCTTCCCTGGACTTCCACGAATAATTCAAGACCACATTTAGCCAAATCGGTCCAGCCGTTCTCGAGTTTTAGCGAGACTAACGAACAGCAATTCATTTTATTATATAGATATTGAGAAAAATAATTGTGATTACCGATAGTAAAATAGTAAGTGTATTGATTGAAAGTGAAAAAGGGAGAGGATGCCGTAACGTCGTTTCGCTATAAATAGCGGGTGACTGTAATTCTCGGACATTCGTGTTTGGGCAGTGTGCGAGGTGTGAGCTCTGACTAGTGACGTGTGATTGTGAGAGGTATGACAGATTTAAATTTATATTTGAATTGATTATGTTTCTAATATATATCTTAATAAACGTTTTGATGACCTAAGTAATAACTTTACTTTACTGGAACATTTTTCCTTTCTTTCATTAGTGTACATCTTTTTGTTTATTATATTTTTTGCTTTGTGTATATAACATAACATGTTACTGATTTAATGTATAGTTAAATTTACAATGTGCAGTTGATTAAAGTAACATTTCACTCCACTTAAAGACTTTTAGATCGTTTTAATATTTGCTGCTAGTAGGTCTCTGCCGGTGACTGTCTCGGTCTGTACCACCGCAGTTGCTATTGTTACCGCCCAACAGTAGTGTGCAAAGATTACTGTGTACCAGTTCAAAGGGGGTTGTAAGCTAGTGTAATTGCTGGGGTAATTAGACTCGATACCTTACATCTCAAGACGACGAGCGCAATGCGGTGCAGTGTATAGCATCTTAACTAGCGCCACGTTATATGCACGCGTATCACTGGCTATCAGGTGAACGTCTCGCAAATATTATTTCAGTAATTTTTATCATAAAACATTTACAATATAAATGATGAGTTAATGTTGCTAAGTGATTGAAGTTATTTGATATCAACCATTCCCCTCTGTTTCAAACTTTTAACAGTTATTATGTAATGTTGGAAAGGAAATAAAATTAATTGAAACAAACGTAATAATGATAATTGATTTATGTATTTCAGCATCAATAAACTGTAATTACGTAGCGTTGTAAATTCATCGCCATTTTGTTCACGCGTTAATGTAAATATTTCTTTTTTCTATTGGAAATTATTTCAAACTGCAACAGTGATGTAGTGTTGCTTTCCTAGTGAACTGTGTTTAGAGAAGTAAGAAGATTTGTTTATTTATTTATTTGTATACAAGAAAACTTACAGCTTATTTATACTTAAACAGAGTTAATTACCTAGATTAAACATAGAAAAGAAGCCATGACAAGTTTTCACATCTGGTTTTAAATTTAATGTTTAAGGAACGCCTATTTATTCTATACGCTAAACTAAATAATAACATTTTTGCAGAAAAAAGTAGTTAATAATTTACAAACGGAGGCACCGCTGGTATTAAACAGATCGATCTCTTCGGCAATCGCTGTATGCATTGTTAAGTGAGTTGCAGACTCTAACTAGGTATGAATTTTGTCTGTAGTTAGATGTAGCACGAGGTGTGGACAAGATGCTGTGATGACGAAACACATGGCATGGGATTGAGATGTTCAGCTTACTTAGTAATTGAGGACAGTCAACACGATTATAACGATTGCCTGCAATCGGTTCAAGACGATTATGAAACAAATTGTACGTCTCCATACTTTCTTCAATGCATTATACTAAGTAATACTAATTTAAGTGTTCATATGATATATCCACACATCTGTATTATAAGGACGTGGTTCAACCTAAGTAAGGTGTGCTACGGCAGTAAAGCAAGCAATGTGATCACGTGTCGATAGAAAATATAAGAAAATTCTGGGTTATATGTGCAGGGCACTTATGTATTTTAACGTGACAACGTCTATTAATTATATCACAAAAAATTTTGATAATAAATTTTATTATTCTTGTTTGACATGTTTATCGGGTTACAAATCAAGTTATACTAACTCTCAATTATATTTGTTAGGGATTTTATTTCTAATTATTATTGAGCTATAGAATACATCTTTTACTTTCAACCAATTCGGGCAAACGCATACCGACTTAGCGGTCGGCGTAAGCCACGCCCACTTATGTGCGGGACATTTCTCAGCACGCGCGTCCTATCTTATACCAATTTAATAGACGTTGTCACGTCAAAAACCAATTGAAGTTACTAAGTAATAAGTCCCCCCTCAAAGTTCAATGTGACAAAGTGTTTTGTAAACAACTCGTTGTGTTCATTTAATATAACCAGGTTTTTTTACCAGGTGGTAGGTCTCTGTTGCCGGAGATCGTCTGGGCGGGTACCACCGCAGCTCCTATTTCAACCGCCAAATAGTAGTGTGCGAACATTACTGTGTTCCGGTTTGAAGGGAGATGTAGCTAGTGTAATTACTGGGGTAACGAGACTTAACACCTCATGTCTCCATGCGACGAGCGCAATGTGGTGCAGAGTGTACCATCTTAACTAGCGCCACGTTGTCATGAGCAAGCGTATCACTTACCATCAGGTGAACGTCTTGATCGTCTCGTCGCATAGTAGTATAAAAAAAAAAAACATTATTATTTGTGAAGCTTCACTCGACAGAGTTCGTAGTTGATTATGCCGGAGACAGTTACAAGCTGAAATGTGCTCCTCCCACACCATCCCCCCCAACTCCCCGCAGCTCATTTTAATTTGAAATGTATCGAGGGCGACGAGTCTTTGACACCGGCGACGTGATATAACGCGATACTGCCATCTCTGACATAGTTAACATTTTACAAGTTGCTGGCTCCTCTCGCAACAGTCCGCAGAGGTGGTAAAATATTTGCCATGGAGAATGAAAACAGCCGTGTCCATAAATCTCTATTATCGTTTTATCTTACAGCTTAGTAAATAAAGAAAGGGTCGCGCCCTCCGCTGCATCGCAAGCAACGCCGGGGGCCCGGCAGATTAATTGTTGTGAGTAAGGCGTTTTTAATTATTTAAAAAGAAGGCTGCTTTTATCTTGAAATAAAATAACGGATAGTGCTTTCCCTCTGTAGTCATTAGCCAAAATAAGTTATAGCTTCTTGAAGCAGTTTTGAAGTTATACGACTTCTGTTGTATACAACTTATCGACGAGACGAGCATGGCTCTCATCTGATACGGTTTTACCAGGTGGTAGGTCTCTATTGCCGGAGACCGTCTGGGTGGGTACCACCGCAGCTCCTATTGCAACCGACAAAGAGTAGTGTGCGAACATTACTGTGTTTCGGTTTGAAGGGCGCTGTAGCTAGTGTAATTACTGGGGTAACGAGACTTAACACCTTATGTCTCAAGGCGACGAGCGCAATGTGTTGCAGTGTGTACCATCTTAACTAGCACCACGTTGTTATGGGCAAGCGTATCACTTACCATCAGGTGAACGTCTTGCTCGTCTCGTCGCAAAGTAGTATAAAAAAAACGTTCAGATGGTCTCCGGCATCAGAAATCTACAACCGGTGAGACTTTACTGTAATTCAATTATATATTTGTTAAGAAATGAATAGCTAATGAATTTACTAGATGTAAAACGAGCGATAGCGAACTAGGTTGGTGCTCGTTCAACTTTGCGAAGGCGCTGTCGCGAACCCGACGACGGGCACAAATTGTCTTATTACCAGTAATTGAATCTCTTGCGGATAATCTGGCAAGGTATTAAGGGATATACCTTTACATTTTTTATGATAGAGTGCGAACAAGTTTAACTTTCGAAAGTGAAAACGAAGAACATGCTGTGCTTATTTAGTCAATGTGCTTGGTAGTGGCATGGGCAGTGTTAATATTGTCTCTGAAAATCTGTCTGAAAACCTAAGTTTAAATATCATATAACAGAGATTAAATGTAAAAAGCATCATGTACTATCGTTAGAGTATATACACTTAAGGAACCCTATTTAGTATTCAAGTGTTGGGGCAATTTGACATGATTATCTGGAGCCTCGTCTAGACGTCGCGTCGACTACGCCGTGAGTAAGTTAGCGAACAGTTTTTTTTTATTTGTGTTGAAATTAGACTTTTCGGTGCAGTTCCAGAGGGTAATTTTCTCCATTCGAATCCTTTTATTGTAGTCATTCAGGCTATTCTTATACCAGGATAGACATTGTAGTATTGTCTTTTTCTTATTGTACTGATATGTTTTATGATGACAGATATATAATTTAGTTTTCTATCATTTCCATAGCTTAATGAATATAATAAAGTTGAAAGTATATAAATAGAAATCTATAAACACCGTGATAAAAAGTCTTTCACGCTCTCCGTCAAGATAAAGGACATAATAAGCAATTAAGTTGAAAGATAAAATTCACCGCTAACCAGTTTCACTTACCATCGACACGGTGACAAGATATTTGCAACAACCAGCAAGTTATCAGACACGAACTGGAAACTGTCCGCTGATATCGGTAACTTGTAACTTAACAGTTTGATAGTTAAACGTTTGACCTAATTTAGTAACAAGGCGAGTAGTTTACTTAGATACGTTCTATCACGAATTTGTTTTCAGAACTGAAATTTCCGTTCGCGCCCGTCTCGTGTTGTAACTCTTTGACCACTTAGCCGCCGTTACCTCGCGCTCGCGTCAGCACTTTTCGCGAAGTGCTCACTCTGCACTTAAATACGCACTCCTCGCCTCATCGCGCTCGTCTTCTACTCTCACATAATTTCAAGTATACTCTGCGCTAACCTTATAAACAATGTTTAAAACGGGTATATTTTAAGACTATATTTATATTTATATTTACCAGGTGGTAGGTCTCTGTTGCCGGAGACCGTCTGTATGGGTACCACCGCAGCTCCTATTGCAACCGACAAATAGTAGTGTGCGAACATTACTGTGTTCCGGTTTGAAGCGCGCTGTAGCTAGTGTAATTACTGGGGTAACGAGACCTAACACCTTATGTCTCAAGGCGACGAGCGCAATGTGGTGCAGTGTGTACCAGCGGGCGTATCACTTACCATCAGGTGAACGTCTCGTTCATTACGTTACATAAAAAAAACCATCAACAATAATTTTAAAACCAGCTCCACTTTCAGTCAAAAGGACGATACTTTATTTTCAGGAAAAGTTAAGATTTTTTTTTCTCAAATATATTCTCAATTTCACATGATGTTAAGTGACTTAGCCTGAATGAGTGCAGTGTGTACCATTTTAACTAGCGCCACGTTGTCATGGGCAAGCGTATCACTCACCATCAGGTGAACGTCTTGCTCGTCTCGTCGCAAAGTAGTATAAAAAAAATATAATAAAATTAGTTCAGCCATTTTGAAGCTACGGCATCTTAGACCCTGAAACATACTGTATTAGTCGTGAAGTTAAAAATACTGCTCACTGCTCTATTTTGGAAACATTGAACAAAAACACAATATGAATTTCATCTTTTAAGTTTTACGTTTATTTATTAGTTTGTTTTCTCCATTCCTCTGTTTCCTGGGCTCAGGGGAAATATAACGGGGGTGGCCAGTGGACGTTATGTGTCCGCTTAGCTTGCAAAGGGGAGGTTTGAAATGACGCGATGCGTTTTTGCTATTACGAAGTAATATCAACGAATATCCCTTGCACGAATCTGTTTCTTTTGTATTATTTTATTATCTTCTTCTTCTTCTAAGTCGTATTTCCTCATGACTGAGGGTCGTGGTCATCATGTTTTTACTGAAACACACGACGACTCTCTTGGCAGTTATAATGGAGTGGTTTGCCATCGCCTTCTCCATTTCACATACTAGTCCGACCACTGATGGTCACGACATAGATATGCAGGTTTCCTCACGATGTTTTCCTTCACCGTCAAAGCACGTGATATTAGTTGGTGTTTTATGCTAACTGCACATAAATTGAAAAATTCATTGGTGCAGGCCGGATTCGAACCCGGTACCTTCGCATTGGAAGGCCGGCGTTCAAACCACTAGGCTATCACGGCTTCTTCTTATTTTATTATAAACAGTTTTATTTCCACTGATTCCTTTCCATGTTCTATTACTTCACTACAATACCACCTGATGGTAAACAGTGTGGGACAAAAAAACTGGATAGTTTTAGTATTATGCATAAAGAAGCTTAATTATGAGCTTTCTCCAAAATAAGCTGTCTACTAAATAATTTCATATTCAGCCCAAACTTTCATACATTTCCACATTAAGAAATATTACTTACTTAGTTTGTCAGATAAACACAATTAATCAGAGTTTACCAAGTTAATTTTCGTAATGGAAATTTCTAGAACGTATAAAATTTGGGCTAATGAGAAAGCGGAGAGCCGTCGGTTAATTTGTATAATGTTTCCACTCCAGCGCTACATTCGTGAACCGGTTTCACAATTTTCATTTTCAGTTTTATTTATTCCAAAAAAATTTTTTTTAACTAAAATTGCGAAACGGACGCTCACAGAGTTTAGCTAATTGGATTAGATGTTTTTTTTTTATTATTAGAGAAATAAAGTTTTAACTCGTTTCTTTTATCTCTAAAGTTCGACTCCCCGTCCGTTCCTCTCGCATGATTAACATGTTCTCTCCACAAATCTTTCACAAGAACTACACACTTAATAATTTCTTTACTCGATGTGTTACTAAATACAATAAAATTCTTAATCAAATTAATCTGTTTAATAACTCTTTGAATGCTTTCAAAACCAAAATCTTACTTTTGATATCTCAACCTGAACCGCTGTAATAGTTAATAATTTATTCTAATTTTCATTTATTCGTTTTTTCCTTCTCAAGTGTTGTATTTTTTGTCTGTCAGGTTTGTGTTATTGTAGTAATGTTGGGCACTACTTGTCCTCTAATTTAGTTAATACTTTTTTTTTAGATGTTATTATAAGTAATGACTGTTTGGGCCAAAATAAAGAGAAAAAAAAAAAAAAACTCGTTTCACGCTGAAATATATCCAAGGTTATCACTTAACATAGTTAGATAACCGTTACTATTTTACATGATTTTTTTCATTCAACAAAGCGACGAGACGAGCGAGACGTTCACCAGATAGTAAGTGACTCGTTCGTCTATAACAACATGACGCTAGTTAAGATGGTACACACTGCACCACATTGCGCTCGTCGCCTGGAGACATGAAGTGTTAAGTATCGTTACCGCAGTAATTTCACTAGCTTACAGCGCCCTTCAAACCGGAACACAGTAATGTTTACTACTGTTTGGTGGCTTAAATAGGAGCTCTGGTACCTCCGGCAACAAACACCTACTTATACATGATGATGGATAATAATGAGGTTTGTGATGTTCGTATAGCATCTTATTTTATTTATTTAAAAACTTTATTTGCACACAAAGAAAAATGTACAAAAAGTCAGACTTAATGCCATAGGGCATTCTCTCCCAGTCTACCATAGGCTGAGCAGAGAAGATAAATAAGGGTGCATTATTTTTGTAGTTGAGTATAATTACATATAGTACAATATAAAACACAATAATAGTGGTCTTCATGTGATGCATCTTCGTCTGTATCGTTATTGTATCTTCACTAACCGAATACTACAAGCTGTAGCTTCACAGTAGTAATAAACGCTGAGATGTAGCTTCAGCTCAACCTAGTACCTGGTACATTACAAGCGCTGTAATCTAAGTCACTAACCTAATAGCTGTAAAAGTAACTTTATTTATGTTTAGCTTAGCGACGTGCATTAGTGTAGTAATACGCTCAGCTTTTGCTAATTTAGCGCTTAAATCATGTCTAAAGCGGATTAGCTAACAAAGCGGCAGATTTAGATCGTTTAGGACGCATTAGAGCCGGCACGGTGGTGGTGTGGCTACACTTGATTCCTGATGCTGCGAGTGACGACATTTTTGTATTAAATGTATAATAAACCATAGTAGTCACTTTATTAAAAGATTTCGAAGAGTTTACATTAAAGACACCCACTGACTAACAAATTTGTAATTTTTTTTCAATTTGTTACTGAGGAGTAGATGAGAATTAAAAGCGCATGTTTAACAAAGTTTTGTACACGTGTAAATTAAACATGTAGCTATGTTAAATATGTAATAGGTTTTATCAACTAAGTGAGTTTGCTCTGAAACAAAATCTCTTGCGAGACGCATAACCGTTGTTCGCAAAAAAATTACCGCACGCGAAGAGAAAAAACGATGAAATCGTGATGAAAAAAACATAAGCGGAACTTTGACGTGCTAAAGTTTGCGATGATGGGCCGTTCGCGGAACAAACTTTGTTGTATCCGGAATGATAAAAAATATTTATGGTTACTTTAAATGTATTATGTATTGTACTTTTTACGACGACATGAGTTCCCTGAGGAACTCTCGCCTCTAAACTTAGATTGATGTACGAGTGTAACGAGAATTTTATTATTGTTAGAATGGTTAGTAAAATTTTAAACAAATCTAGAATCTTTATAATGAACTTAGCTATTAAAAATAGAAAGAGTTTTTTGTATCAAGCTTATAGTAGAAAGGATTAGCTTGTTAAAACAAATATGCTTAATTTTCAGCTTTTTAATGGTTTTACGTTTAAGATTAAATATCAGACAATCGTGCTGTTGTCTAGTATTAAATTGTTCGCGGCACACCAAAATCGATTAAGGTTTTATTTAAAAAAACTATAATCTTGTTAAAGCCATTTTTTGTATGTTTTAAGTTTTTGAGAATATGTAATCGTCTGCGCAAAATCACGATGTTTCTGTATCAATGTCGTAGATCTAAATAACAATGATAATCTAAGTGAAAAGCATTGTTATATTTTGTTATAATGTTTGAGTCGTTATATTTAAAAAATAGTAGTAAATATCTGTTTTATCTGCTAATGTTTAAAGAGCTTCATAACAGTAGCAACCGTCGCTGAAATAACACGCTGTGCTGTTTTATACTATCACACAAAGCTTTCAAAAGAGCCAATAACGAAAACCTTTTTCAAGTCAGAAAAAAAAGCCACAGCTATTCAAATCCGAAAATCGGTCAGAAGGCTACGGCAGACGGCGACAGCGTCGAAAAGCGCAAATGCGGCGAACAATGGCGAACCACAAAAGGAGATATTAAAGCCAAAACAATAGCAAGATCCGGTCGAGAGCCTCTCAAAGGTATCGCACGGAATCAGCACCAGCACCAGCACTCGGTCACAAAGCAAAGGG
Source organism: Byasa hedistus (assembly GCA_029286795.1). Classification (NCBI taxonomy): domain Eukaryota; kingdom Metazoa; phylum Arthropoda; class Insecta; order Lepidoptera; family Papilionidae; genus Byasa; species Byasa hedistus. Next base: position 8,055,979 of record JAGSMW010000028.1, read on the forward strand.
ACAAGGCAGAATGTACACCGCAATGACAGCGCCCAACTGTGCTGACCGAATTTTCATTATTTCTTACGTATAGTCCAATGCATGAAAACATTTTTTTTTTTATAATACTTTGTTACGAGACGAGCAAGACGTTCACCTGATGGTAAGTGATACGCTTGCCCATGACAACGTGGTGCTAGTTAAGATGGTACACACTGCACCACATTGCGCTCGTCGCTAGACATAAGGTGTTGTCTCGTTACCCCAGTAATTACACTAGCTACAGCACCCTTCAAATCGGAACACAGTAATGTTCGCACACTACTATTAGTCGGTTGCAATAGGAGCTGCGGTGGTACCTAGACGGTCTCCGGCAACAGAGACCTACCACCTGGTATACATAGTATTATTTGCGAACAGATCGAAAATGGAAAAACTTTCTATAATTTTACTATTCATTTATCAAATAAGCAAAAGATAATCTTTGTTTTCTTTCTGTCTGTCGGTTAGTGAAATAGAAGTTATGTAGGGTTTGTACTAAAGGAACGTACTATGGTGATCGTCTTTACAACGGCCTTTGACATCTCTTGCTAAACGCACCGGTCCCCCTTTTGCACTACACTTAAATACGTCTAAGGGACCTCTGCTTAATATCCTCGCTGTGTAAGCAACATCAGATCAGCCTATGATTGCTGTTCTCCTTCAGCTCGGTTACGTGGTAATGGCTACCTAGAACCGCTTCCAATAGCCTTCGGTCTTTAGAAGAAGTTAGAAAAGAATAGAATAGAAAACTCTTTATTGCACACTAAAAGATACAGAAATTACCAATCACATTGCTGATGTATGATAAATGCACAATGGGCGGTCTTATCACTAAGCGCGATTTCTTCCAGACAACCTTTGGATGGAAAATATGTAAAGTAATAAGTAAATTTGGTGTGGGTTTTTATTAGGAAATATAATAAATAAGAATAGATGTAGTAACATATACTTATATACACATACATGAATACTCAAACTAATTTATTATTACATTTATAATGAAAGATAGAATTTACTGACAAAGTTCTTAAAAGCTTGCAGAGACTGTGCCTGTCTAATATAATAAGTTATTTTAGACCATTCCATTAATGCTAATTTTTATTTATCATCATCATTTGAACCGATGGATGTACAATACTGGACATTAGTCTCTTTTATTGGTCTTTGTATTGTTATTAATGTTACTAGACAATCTTAGGTATACTCGGTAACGGATCATTCGCTGTTGATCATCATCTGCGTCATCACACTCTTGTCATAACTATGTAACGTCTGTCTCCTTATCTATAATAGTTTTTAGTACGTAATCAAGCGAAACTCGTACGGCTGTTCAGTCAAGTTACTCTGAGATAACACAAGTTGGCGGCGAACAAATAAAACTATTTGCAGATAACATACCAGTATATTCAACACAGAGTTACGTATTTTCTTAGTTGAAGCTTGTTTGTGTTTAGGACATGTGACTCGTTAACATAGATTAGTGTTTGTTGGATATAGACTGGGATGTACTAAAGATCAAGCGCTTGATTTTAATATAACGTTACGTTAAAGATAGTGATTACTCAGGATCTCACATATCACCTATCACATACCAGGTGGTAGGTCTCTGTTGCCGGAGACCGTCTGGGTACCACCGCAGCTCCTATTGCAACCGCCAAATAGTAGTGTGCGAACATTACTGTGTTCCGGTTTGAAGCGCGCTGTAGCTAGTGTAATTACTGGGGTAACGAGACTTAACACCTTATGTCTCAAGGCGACGAGCGCAATGTGGTGCAGTGTTATACCATCTTAACCAGCACCACGTTGTCATGGGCAAGCGTATCACTTACCATCAGGTGAACGTCTTACTCGAATCGTCGCAAAGTAGAATTAAAAAAAAAATATATCTACAGCCGAAATACAACAAAGCTGCTACTGTCAGAATATCCAATTTCCAGCCAAATGGCTGAAGATGGCAGAAGAGAATTAAGAAACCTTCGTAAGTTACATGTGACTTTGATCAAAGCAACCGTTTCAGTTTACAGTGACAGTTCAGTGATTGCCAATTTTACTTGTTCATAATTTCGTTTTTATGACGGTTTTGTATTCATAAGTCTATTAAATTGTTTTATCCATAAATGCATAGACACGAAATTGTCAAAATCAAGTTCAAAATTCTTTTATAAATATACTTCCGGACACATCTATCGGCCCACCACCCAGTGTTTAAAGTTTCGACGGTGTCTAGTTAAAAATAAATGTTAGGTGGAGCAATAAGTTTTAATGCAGTTTTGAAGCAGATTTATTGGTCAACCCTATGTATGTTTTTTTTAATTTTTTTTGTAATTTCGAATTGATTTGGCCGGCAGAAGTTTTACAGCTTGGGCGACAATTTCAGGCAGAGTATCCATATTTTTTGGTCAAAACTGGCTCTAAGTTTAGATTTGCCTTTTTATGGAACCAATAATCGGACACATCAAAAAAAAAATCCAACTTGTGCGAAATAAAAAGTTTTCTCCATTCCTGGGTCGTTGAAAACAATGAACAGACTCGAATTTTCGTTTTTTTTTTTCATAATCCTGAATTCAAAATAAAAAAAAACATACATAAAGGTTGACCAAAAAATCAGCTTTAAAACTGCATTAAAACTTATTGCTCCACCTAACATTTATTTTTAGCTAGACACCGTTAAAACTTTTAAACACTAGGTGGGCCGATAGATGTGTCCGGGAGTGTATATACTTTACTTATAGAACGTGAAAAAAGATTTTTTTACTGTTTACTAAAGCACTACCAATTTTAAAGACAGTAACTTAGTAGTGGTCTGTGGTGTTTAGTAATTTACTGGACATATTTTTAGATAAAATCTATATAAAAATTTATATAAAATAAGAAACTAACAAGTTATCATATATACAATGTCACAAGTAATGTTTGTGAATCGTTTACGCCAGTTGTATACATCAAGTAAACTAAACTTAATGCTTATTACCTTTCCAACTGCTGTACACGGGTTCATTACTTACACGTCAAATATGTTATACAGTATTCATGTAATAAACTTATGTGTAATATAGTACAAGTTTGTTATCGCTCACAACTCTCAGTAAAGGTGAACACAGTTCCCTTTGAAATACAGGATGTGTGTGTGTGATCAAATTCCTCACCGCCGCATGTCCACCCTGAATTAGTTACTTTAAGTTGGGCGCGACCTTTTCACGTCGTAATGTATTCAAAACTTAATTAAAGTGCTACGACGAGACTTAACTTTCTTACGCCGGCGACGCTGTTTAATGAAATTGTAACTTGTAATTCTAAGCTCTGATGGAGTGTTCGCTCGTCTCTGAACATTAATTATTCATAGTGATAAAGTAATGAGTAGAACATAGAAATTCGTTGGCTTTGAGGGCCATAGACACCTTCGAAACAAGATACTATAAAATATGTAAATATGTATGTATATGTAAGTTTATGTATATAAATATATGTATTTATCTATGTGTATGTATACACATTTCTTTCTTTTTATTTCCATGCCATATTTTTATGCTAGATTGCCACCTACCACAACATCTCACCTCACCAAAGGTTGGCTGGTAGAGAATGCCTTCAGGCATTAAGCCCGCCTTTTGTATTCCTAATGTGGTACAATAAAGAATAAATAAATAAATAAATACTATTTGATGGTATCTACCATCTATCTGTGATTCGCTACTTATGACATGCACATTCAAATCTGAGTATTTCTAAAAGAACATTTTTTTTATTCGATGAGGTGACGAGGTGAACGAGACGATCACTTGATGGTATATACTGTGCCATCTGGTGTTAAATCTCGTTACCTTAGTAATTTTGCTTACAGCAACTTAGACACGAAAAATCCTATTTTAAGCTATCGCAAAAAAAGCAATACTTCCTCCAATAACTTTCATCGTTTTTATTAACCACGTTCGTTGTACGATCTGTTTAAGTTATTAAGCCGATGTTCCTAATTATAAAAACAGTCTTCCGGTAATCATCTGAACGGCGGATGATGATGAGGTTGCTGGCAAGAGGAGCTATTATCATTAGTACACAAATGAGCGAGGCAGATGCTGCAGTAGGTCAACGGTTAATCCACTCGCTCCAGATTCGGGTGAGCTGTTCGGTGCCGTCTGTGGATTAGCTCTCTCGGTTAATTCATTTACGTCAAGCGCGAGTCGATTGTTTTAAGTTGCAGTGTTGCTGATTTAATTGAATAGTTTGTTTAACTTCGCTCACTTATACAACGATTCGTTTAAACTCAAAAATCAACTTTAAACTTACCATTTCAGTAGATGATCTATTTGTAAGAAGTATTACAATTATCACAAGCTGAAGAACGGTTTTAGTCGACTATCTCTTGTATTCATTTTACTTACAAATCATTCTCTTTGTTCATCGTTAAATTTTTATTAGAGATTGTTGTCTTCTTCTAAGTCGTATTTCCTCATGGCTGAGGGTCGTGGTCATCATGTGTCATGAAACACACGACGACTTTCTTTGGCAGTTATAATGGAGTGGTGTTGCCATTGCCTTCTCCGTTTTACATACTAGTCTGACCACTGATGGTCATGACATAGATATGCAGGTTTCCTCACTATGTTTTCCTTCACCGTCAAAGCACGTGATATTAGCTCAAGCTATGAAGTAAGGTGCAAGAGACATCATATACTTCCTCTGCAAGAACGACGTAAAATTGCGGACATAGTGTTTTTGGCGAAGATAGCACAATCGTTCATAGACGCCCCGCAACTACTTTCCAAAATAAATATATGTGTCCCCACACGGTCACAACGACGCCCCGCGCTCTTATGTGTTCTACTTTGTAAGTCAAATTATAGAAAGCATTCGTTTTTCAATAGATCCTCAAAAGTGTTTAATGAAATGGTTGACCTCGCTGAACTTGATCTTTTTACGACAAAAACACACACTTTGAAATCTTTATTAAGCAAGCGCTGGTTCGAAAACTAGCTAAATCAATCAAACGAAAAAATATGTTCTTCATTATAACTAAAAAGCTGCAAAGAAACTATGTAAACAAGCAAGTTCTACCAAGAAACTTATATGTGAAAACGTGTAAATGGTGCTAAATTATTATAATTAGAAATTTAATATTGTATGTTCATTGTCACTGTTCGTTTTCCAAATAAATTAGTGTTTTATGCTAACTGCACATAAATTGAAAAATTGGTGCAGGCCAGTACCTTCGCAATGGAAGGCCGGCGTTCAAACCACTAGGCTATCACGGCTCACGAGACTGTTGTAGTTAGTTATTAATAAATTACTAAATGTAAGCAATAACTGAAACGGCGGATCTCTAAATAGTATATGAATATACCTGAAATGTTAAACAGAGTACAATAGGTGGCACATGGTCTGGTTTAATTAAATATGTCTGTCCTCCGAACTCCTCGCCCCCGCTCCAGCCGACGCAGACGTCTGGTGGAGCTCTCGACGTCGCAAACTGCAGCAGCTCTCGCTATAAACTCTTTGAAGTCTCGAGCAACCCCTTAATAACTTAGAGCCTCGGACTGACGTCATAAAGCTGCTTAGTTAAGTGCTTATCATGTACAGATGCACCACCTGCGGAACTGTTCACGCTATTTATACAATGTTATTAATATTAACCTTTCTAAAAATATATTGAACAAGACCTATTATTTTTCTAATTTTATCTCATCTAATAAATGGTTTTACATTAAAACAGAATATAAATAGCGAAATAAATTTTTACTTTATTTATTTATTTCGTTAGTAAAAATAATTTAGAAGGCGTGTCTTGGTCGATACTGATCACTCATGATCCGGTGAAATGTAAATACACTCCCGGACACATCTATCGGCCCACCTAGTGTTTAAAAGTTTTAACGGTGTCTAGCTAAAAATAAATGTTAGGTGGAGCAATAAGTTTTAATGCAGTTTTAAAGCTGATTTTTTGGTGCACCATTAGGTATTTTTTTTTTTTTATTTTGAAATCAGGATTATGAAAAAAAAACGAAAATTCGAGTCTGTTCATTGTTTTCATCGACCCAGGAATGGGGAAAACTTTTTTTTATTTCACACAAGTTGGACTTTTTTTTTTGATGTGTCCGATTATTGGTTCCATAAAAAGGCAAATCTAAACTTAGAGCCAGTTTTGACCAAAAAATATGGATACTCTGACTGAAATTGTCGCCCAAGCTGTAGCACTTCTGCCGGACAAATCAATTCGAAATTACAAAAAAATTAAAAAAAAAACATGCATAAGGGTTGACCAATAAATCGGCTTCAAAACTGCATTACAACTTATTGCTCCACCTAACATTTATTTTTAACTAGACACCGTCGAAACTTTAAACACTGGGGGGTGGGCCGATAGATGTGTCCGGGAGTATATGTTTGCTCACGTAGCTCACTTCTTGTTAACGTATCGCAACATACAAACAGTTCTCTATTACATATATTAACAGTTAGAATACAGCGACTCTGTTACGGCGGTGGATTTGTTTTTCCAAATGAGTTCAAAACCTTACCACCATCATAACTCAATCTTATCCCGAAATTGAGCTATATACCCCAAGTGTTAGAAGGCAAGTGTTTAACCAGCGCTGATCAGAAACATACATACTTCAGGTAAAGCTCTGAAAACAAAAATCAGCCGACTTTTATAAATAGTAATTTATTGTATTAAAATATACTGAATTCAATTAACTTACAAAATCAATTAATTTCAATTGAAATTAGTTAAACACATTCGTCATGTTTGTCGCCGCATCGAAAAATACTGAATTTCAGCTGCACCAACTAACAGATGGCATCCACTTTAATTAGGGAGAAAATTAACTGAACTCCGCAGCTGGTTACACAGAGACTTAACTGAATTTTCATCAGTAGAGATACTATCATGAAGGACAAGTTTCAGGAATGCTGTTTAAAGTTTACTTTTTTTTTATACTATTATGCAACAAGACGAGCGAGATGTTCACCTGATGGCAAGTGACACGCTTGCCCATAACAACGTGGTGTTAGTTAAGATGGTACACACTGCACCACATTGCGCTCGTCGCCTTGAGACATAAGGTGTTGTCTCGTTACCCCAGTAATTACACTAGCTACAGTGCCCTTCAAACCGGAACACAGTAATGTTCGCACACTACTATTTGTCGGTTGCAATAGGAGCTGCGGTGGTACCCACCCAGACGGTCTCCGGCAACAGAGACCTACCACCTGGAAACCACTAATAGAAGTAGAGAAAAATTCCTACTCCTTACATTACAGATCCATAGAGAAACGAAGAGACTTCTTTTTCTGATTACAAGGATTAAGACTATCCATTCTACGTTTCCTTTTTTCGTTGTTCAGTGTTAATACAAAATCTATATAAATAAAAAAAACATTGTATATATTGTAACTAGTTCAGGAACTCCCATCATGCCAACAATTCACATTTATGGGAATAACTTTTGCACGCAGTTAAACACATCCCAAATTTCTCCCGTCTCTTTTCCTACATAACATATTTCTTCGTAACGTTATTGTCGAAATTGTTACACTACCCTCGGGTATGCTTCTCGTGTTTGTTCACTTATGGAAATCTCTCGTTCCAAACTTATCCATTTTGTCGTAATCGCTATTTCACATTTCGGTATTGTTCTGCACATGACACAAACTAGATATTATTTCGATCTGATCGTTTGTATTCTCTTTAGTATTGATTATTGTTTTGTTATACCAATATATTTTGAAATAAGTTAATTCCGCTATTACCAGTGTCTAACTCTTTTATCGTTACCTTTATTAATCTTAATAATTATTATTTTCGTACAAAATATTCACGCAACATTAATAGCGTAAGGTAAACGTTAATCTGTTTACATATAAAACGTTCTCAATCTAGATATACTCGACGCGTTGCGAAGATGTGTCCCCATTTAATGCGACGATCGTTGATCCAATGACTGGGATATTACGCCACGCTTCAGGAAAGAGCATGATTAATGAACATCCAGTTAGCTAATTTGACTAATGACAAATTATGCGGGCACCCACCAGCGGGCGTCCTCCACCAGCCAACGCGCACGGATCATTAATCTAAGCGTGTTATATAAAATGCGACAGCTTCCTTAACATACTGCGCTGGTTATAATAAACCGTAACATTTTGTAAAGTCACACAGCTGCTTTTTACTATCTACAGGATAGGGTCCGCAATGCGCTAACACCTTTTACATTTCAGTAGTATTCATCGCACACGCATCATTGTAATGTAACAAAGTTCAGTCTGCTGATAATTGAATCATGTACGAGTGAAACTCAGATAGCCGTGATAGCCTAGCTGTTTGAACTCCGGCCTTCCACTCCGGAGGTACCTGATTCAAATCCGTCCTGCACCAATGAATCCTCCATTCATATGAAGTTAATATAACACCAATTAATATCACGCGCTTTGAGGGTGAACGAAAACATAGTGATGAAAACTTGCATATCTATGTGATGAGCATCCGTGCTCGCACTAGTATGTGAAATGGAGAAGGCAATGGCAACACCACTCCATTATAACTGACAAGTAAGTCGACGTGTTTCATCACACATGATGACCACGACCCTGAGTGATGAGGAAACACGACTTGGAAGGAGAAACTCAGATGTGAACTAGATTTGAAGTAAACTACAATAGTTTTATATAAATTCAAAGGCATACCATGAAACACAAATATTTATACTAATTTTTTTTTTGTTTAGTGTCCTCGGTGCCGGTGGGTCTCAAACTGTGATTTAAAACTAACTAAAACTTTAAATGAAAACTTGAGACCTTTGCCTCTGTGAAACAATAGTCTTAATGTCGTTCGTATAAAGAGACTACTGGTCTAATTGAATATTGTATTCATTTTGGAAAATTCAAAGGTCCGTTTTGTTCTTGGATCATTAAACCTGTTCGTTTGGACGGACAAAGAGCTAACCGACTGAGCCCCATACACTTTTTCCACAATCGACGCGTTTCGATCGTAAACGCAGCGGATGCACTTTTTGAGCGTTTTTGTTCCCGTCCTGCCATTGTTCGCGGCTCCGTCGCACCCTCGTAATTAGGCCTTCGCGACCAGCTCCTCCGCGGCTGCTGCTCCACGTCGCTTTTGAAATTGGCCCGACCTTTTCAACATCGCTCTGTACGTACGATTTCTTTCATCTAATGATTAAAAAGTATTGTTCTCGTGTTTTACTTCTTTTGTCATAAATCAGTTATGTTAATCAATCCTGCTTCTACCTCCAAGTAGTAGATTCTGTTTGAACGACACCGTCAAGTTTCAAAGTTGCCAGAGTAATGTGGCTGCTGAACTACGACGTTTGTTATGTGTCTCTGTTACGAACATATGTATTATTCATCACTAATATTACCATCTGCTTGTCATGCTAAATTTTAATGTAAAAAGTTTATAAAACAACTAGGTACTACAATAGCAGGTGGTAGGTCTCTGTTGCCGGAGACCGTCTGGGTACCACCGCAGCTCCTATTGGAACCGCCAAATAGTAGTGTGCGAACATTACTGTGTTCCGGTTTGAAGCGCGCTGTAGCTAGTGTAATTACTGGGGTAACGAGACTTAACACATGTCTCAAGGCGACGAGCGCAATGTGGTGCAGTGTGTACCATCTTAACTAGCACCGCGTCATGGGCAAGCGTGTCACTTACCATCAGGTGAACGTCTTGCTCGTCTCGTCGCAAAGTAGTATAAAAAAAAGGGAAAAGTAGGACGGTAGGTACATACGTATAATTTCATCCATTAAAACCACTCCTAGTTTTGTAAATGTATCAAAGATTTACTGAATAATTTTTCTCGGGTCGTTTCGAAAGGTACGATTAACGTATTGTTACCCGAGGCACGGACGATCCGCAAAGAGTGTTTCGGGTTCTTTTTTTCTTCATAACGTGTCCCGTGTATAACGAAGGTCGCCCTGACTCCGCGCGATCCATATCAAGTATTGACGTTTGTTTAAGCAATTGAGATAAAGCTCGTGGGTAGACATCGCCAAAGGATATAGTTCATGGCATTAGTTGAGTGACGGACACAAAAGTAGATTCAAAGTCAACCGCAATTAAAGGTATTGATGATCATTTCTTCCCCTAACTTCATCTCTAGTCAAATCAACCTGGAAATGCTCATTTGTACTCTAACATATGATGATATGAATAAAGACATATAAAATACCTTTAGTTTGCTGTGACATTTATAAGTTTTATTGGTTAACGACAGTTGAATTTTGTATGACAGTCGCATAATTATTTGAACAAATCGGAAGCTTTTGAAAATGCATCAAAAACGGCTGTTTATTTCACGCTAAATACGAGAACTACATATTGTAATAATAAACATTTATCTACGGTACGTACAAATAAATTTCAAGTTGAATAATGATAACAAATAGCTTTTTAAATTTACTCTTAAATTTTTTAGAATAAACAGTTTCAATATATGTTAGTACATATTGTTTGTAACGTCGCGGTGTTACTTGAGATTTATTAGTACAGCTTTGTGCTGTTCATCTTAAGATAGAGTTCACATGTTATTAGTCATTAATTTAAACGTATATTTTTGGGTGAACAAACGAAGATTCGATTCCGGCGATCCTTTAATTTCATGAAGCCTGCAACAAAAGCTACATAATGGAAGCATGTACTGTCCTGAGATTAATTGCTCATGAATTAATGATCGTCTGCAGGTTCACGGCATCGCAGCGGTTCGCGTTGCTTCTGATGGAGCGGATTGCTTGTAATTGTTTTGTGGAGGGGAGCAGAGGTGGGAATTATTAATTAACCCCCATAATGCGAGACGTAATTGTTAAGCGCGAGCATGTTTAAACTGCGCCCTTTATAATGAGCGGTGTCAAGTTATCCTAGCAGGGGTGCGTTATGTTCTAATGGGGGAATATTTACGGTCCAATTAATAAATTGAACATAGATCTACATAAAATTTTAAATACGTAGCTCAAATTTATGTTGAAACATGTTAAACTTATGTGTATACAAGAGCTCCTAAGTTTTATTATACTCTTCGCATCTTAATGAACATTTAGCCGATTTTTTATCACACAATATACTGATCTCTCGTGAAATGAGAACAGGGTACATAGATGACGACCCGCTGTCATTGGTTTATATTAGTAATTAGTAGAATTCAATGCGTACCTCTTGATTATACGACCGCACCGCCTAGTTTTACCTACAAGCAATAGTACGCAAACGTTACTGTGCTCCGATTAAAAAAAGTTATATAACAGTAATGTGAATGTTGCTACTGTTGCTGTTGTGTTGTGATAATTTGCTTCCAAATAAACTTAAATGCATGTTTGCTTTAACTTGTGCAAAATTAAATTATGCTTTAATAATGCAGGCATTATAAGCAAGTAGATTATTAATAAGTGAATTTATCTTTTTAGTAGATTCTTACAAGAGATCATTTTATGTTTGTAATCATGTAATTTATGAAGAGTTAGAGTTATTCAAAAGATACATCATCAACAGCCCCCGGCAGTCCACTGCTAGACATAGGCCTCTCCAAAGGAACTCCACTTAACCCGATGTTCACATATCTAATATCAAATACCATCAAATTCAACCGAAGACTTGAAGGCATTATCAGCCGGACGGCGCGCGCTATTGAGCAGTCTCATTCAAGGATCTTCACATAAACCGGGGCTGCGCTGCCGTATCCAACGGCTTTCCTCGACCTGTTCGCTGGTGGGGTGGGGGTTCAGATTAAAAAGTAAAGATCAAGTTGTTGTAGTTTGATGGATTGCATGAGAACAAAAGCGGTGGCTGTGCTATAGTGCTCAATCTGTCAAGCCGCCCGCCGCCCGCGTCGATTATTCACGAGCCCGAAATGGCGGACAGGTCTCGTTGGTCGTGTAAAGCCGCGAGACAATCCCCGGGGCGGTGACACACCAAACCGATGTCTTTGTTTTAACTTACGAGATCACTATCAAACTGCCGTCGCTTCGCTACAGAAATACATCGTCGCTTAACGAACCGACGCTCCGCTGGCTGTTTTATTGTTTGGATATTTTAAAAAAAATACTTACGCGAAAAGTCATTCTCAACTACTTTACCACAGGGTTCAGCAGAGTAAAAGTAAAGGATAGTTTGCTGAAAATATACTCCCGGATATATCTATCGGCCCACCACCCAGTGTTTAAAGTTTCGACGGTGTCTAGTTAAAAATAAATGTTAGGTGGAGCAATAAGTTTTAATGCAGTTTTGAAGCAGATTTATTGGTCAACCCATATGTAGGTTTTTTTTTTTGTAATTTCGAATTGATTTGGCCGGCAGAAGTGCTACAGCTTGGGCGACAATTTCAGGCAGAGTATCCATATATTTTGGTCAAAACTGGCTCTAAGTTTAGATTTGCCTTTTTATGGAACCAATAATCGGAAACATCAAAGAAATCCCAACTTGTGCGAAATAAAAAAAGTTTTCCCCATTTCTGGGTCGATGAAAACAATGAACAGACTTGAATTTTCGTTTTTTTTTTCATAATCCTGAATTCAAAATTAAAAAAAACCATACGTAGAGGTTGACTATAAAATCAGCTTTAAAACTGCATTAAAACTTATTGCTCCACCTAACATTTATTTTTAGCTAGGCACCGTTAAAACTTTTAAACACTAGGTGGGCCGATAGATGTGTCCGAAAAGTATATAATACAATAAGTACAGCGCACACAAATACGATTTGTACATACCATACTATGAGAGATGCTGATATATATTATTTAAGGTTTGTAACGTGAAAGTAAAATTTTAAACGTACAAATGTAAATTTACATAGAGTAGAGACAATAATTACAAATTGAAACTCACGACTAACTTCTACGGGCTAATAAGTATTGTAAAAGTGTAAGTATTTTTGTAATTAATATTTAATAGATTCTGTATTTTTTTACTGTATTAATAACTGAGTACCGTTTAAAAAGGCGCTGTAGATAAGGAACAATCTGCTGCAGTGATGAATATGATATTTGATGAATACTCTATAAATTATGATTAGATAAGTATTATGTTAAACCAATTGTGAAGTTTTGTCACAATCACGTTGTTTTGAACCGAGAACCGAACTAATGCCTGGAGGAGTAATGGAACTACACAAAGAGTAACTCGTCCCCGTCGCGAGCTATATTTGGTCGTCAATCAATGGACGCGTTCATTTACAAAAATAGACCGCGACTCCTGTAATTATTATCGCAGCCCCTGCACCGCCGCACGTGTCCGCCTCAAACTTAATTTTACTTAAACGCATAATAGACATTTCTCTTTTCAACATACATATCTAATTTACACGTTTTTATATATACAATTCACAAGTCACTGAGTTCACACTTCTTACGCTGTCCAAACAGTAATGACGGCGGCGCCATCTTTACAATAATCAATACAACTATTTAATTATTATCAATTTTATAAAAGTCATGGATTAATAATATTCCCAATATTTCAATTACACTATAAGAAATATAAATACAATTATTACATAAATATTAGTATGAAATATAATAGTACAATATGCAGTAATTCATTTTGGATTCATTAACAGTCAATACAATTACTATTTTTCTAACAAAATGTTTATAACCACAATTATTTATACTCAATATCTAACACACACAAGCAACTAAATCCAATTGTGGACTAATGAAAAAAATTACGTGATTTTTAATGTCCGACCCTCATCATCAATCTGTTCTCTGAAGGTCGAGTCCCTAATCTAACACTTACAGAGCTCTAATAAGTTTAGCCCTCAAACTCAAACGGCTCTTAATTTTTTTGTTTAATGATGAAATGTAAAAACAACAAATCTCTTTTCAGGATCTAATTTTTAGAGATTTATGTTTTGATTGGAGTCGTTTCGTGTTTTTATTTAAATTTTTCAGAAACACATCCATAGTTCATTTTGTACAAGCGCTGACATTTGGTGTCAGTTTTAATTCAACATTTACATCTGTATACAGTAAATACTTGTGATGAAGATACTGATAGACTGAACACTGTTTCTAGCTAAGCTGAATTTAATGTAATGATTTCGGTTGAACCCATTGAATATGTCGCAGTTTTTCGAAATGTAAATAACATAGATATGTTTTATGATACATTTCACTAATTGAATGTCGATTGTAGATATCTAATTATATACAAATAGCGTCAATTGTTAAGCTTACGCACATAATGTTTTTTTTTTATACTACTTTGCGACGAGACGAGCAAGACGTTCACCTGATGGTAAGTGATACGCTTGCCCATGACAACGTGCTGCTAGTTAAGATGGTACACACTGCACCACATTGCGCTCGTCGCCTTTAGACATAAGGTGTTGTCTCGTTACCCCAGTAATTACACTAGCTACAGCTCCCTTCAAACCGGAACACAGTAATGTTCGCACACTACTACTTGTCGGTTGCAATAGGAGCTGCGGTGGTACCCGGACGGTCTCCGGCAACAGAGACCTACCACCTGTTTACAAAAATAGTATTTTATTGCACAATTAAAATCATCACAATACATTGAGTGCACCAGACCGGACTCGCAAACAACGTATTACAGCATCAGCTCCTTCGTAGCTGCGTGGAATTTGTAAGAAAAATTTGCATTCCGTTACATCCTTTATTCGGAGACCAGCACCAGGAAGCGGCGCGGGCTCCGCTGACAATGTAATAAAAAGCGAACAATGTCGGAATGTGGAGGCCGAGCTTGTGTCCCTCGCAGCGGCATTGTGGACCCGGCGGAAGTTTCCCGTTTGTCATACGAAAAATGACTCGCGAGCTATATGCGTGTTACTCTCTTATTTGAGTAAAAACATACAAACAGTACCTTTGCCCAGGGTTATACACTCCCGGACACATCTATCGGCCCACCCAGTGTTTAAAAGTTTTAACGGTGCCTAGCTAAAAATAAATGTTAGATGGAGCAATAAGTTTTAATGCAGTTTTAAAGCTGATTTTTTGGTCAACCTTTATGTATGTTTTTTTTTATTTGGAATTCAGGATTATGAAAAAATAACGAAAATTCGAGTCTGTTCATTGTTTTCAAAGACCCAGGAATAGAGAAAACTTTTTTATTTCGCACAAGTTCGATTTTTTTTGATGTGTCCGATTATTGGTTCCATAAAAAGGCAAATCTGAACTTAGAGCCTGTTTTGACCAAAAAATATGGATACTCTGCCTGAATTTGTCGCCCGAGTTGTAAAACTTTTGCCGGACAAATCAATTCGAAATTCCAAAAAAAATTAAAAAAAAACCTACATAGGGGTTGTCCAATAAATCTGCTTCAAAACTGCATTAAAAGTTTTTGCTCCACCTAACATTTATTTTTAACTAGACACCGTCGAAACTTTTAACACTGGGTGGTGGGCCGATAGATGTGTCCGGGAGTATACATAAAATAGAAACCAAAGTCTTGATATTTATTAAAATGTAGTCTCGGTGGTGTCAGGTCCCTGCTGTCGGATACCGTCTATTTTTTTTGTTTTTGTTGTTGTCTGTCTACAAAAATACATGTATCAGTTATATCGTAAACATTACTTAACTTAGGCAATAAGCAACATGTACTCTCAATTACAGACAAACACTACGTTCATTGAGTATGGGTGCATAAATCGTATTAAGACAAAAAAGTAGTCTAATAACTAACGCCTATTTCTACTACGCAATAGTAGTATGCAATGTTATTGTTTTTCGTTTTAAAAGCTCTTTTAGCTAATGAAATTACTTGGGTGATGAGATTTAACATAGCCATATAAAATATTTTTGTCAAACTCAAAATTTCTTGACTTATTTGTATAGTTAAAGAGTACAGTCATCTCTAACCGAAACTTATGTTCATAACTATATTATAGTTTTAAAAATGAATGTTGTGTTGTATTTCAAAATAATTATGATTTGAGTTACATAACCACAACAAAGAATAAGTGTAACTTAAGTACTGTACACTTAGCGATAACATTCATTCTGTAACATAAAGCCCTTATTGTTTTTCATAGTGTATTTAAGAAACAAGTTATATGTAAAGTTTAATCCGCTTGCCAGTGTACTACAGAGCGGTTGTCTGCCTGTAGAATAAAGTATTATTTTATAAAAAGCTTCTTATTGGTTGCACAACATAACTTTTGTCAAATAAAAAAATATGTACATAGATTTACGGTTTTCAAAGATATGGAGAAAATGTATCGTTATAATGTTTCTTCCTTTAGAATAATTTTAAATGACCCCTCTAGCTTTTATAACCAGTTTATTTTTATACTAAGTTGTATGTATTAATAAGTTATACTTAGAATATTTACTTAATTAAGTCATTAGCCGCAGAGTGCAAGTTAAATGCTATAACAAAGGCACGTCGAGTGTCGCGTCTATTACACCGTGTACAGATCGTAGCGCTCGAGTGCTACGCGACTGCGCCGGAAGCAGCTGTTTGCTACGCCGTAGCCGGCTCGCATACTTATTCATTTATATTCGCAATACAATCGTATCGCAGAAAATATTTAATACTCAAATCTTAATTCGTTTTAATTACAGTTTCACATATGTCTACGATGTTTGATAAGTAAAAAAAATATACGAAAAAGTACAAAAGCTTCATCATCAAATGTCCACTGCTGGACATTAGTCTCGTGTAACCACCAATGTTGAGAATCGCTGACAGTCACTAGACTGAAACAGTTTGAGACTATGTTCCGTGGAATAAATTACAAGAGACATCTAAAGACTAATTTAATAAGTTTAGTTACTTTATAAATTTGTTAAGAATCTTAAGAATATTTGATGTACAGTATTTTGAATTTTGTGTTTACAAATTATCATCCACACTTGTAAACTCTCACGCTGCGTCTCGCCTGTCGTTAATATTATAGCAAATCTGTTATATGTTATATACAAAGAACACAGTTTTATAGTGAAATGTACGAAACTATTTATTTAAGTACTTTAAATACTAATACAAGCAGAAGCAACCAAATTGACAAAAGTCTTGTAAGCTCAGTAATTTCTATCGTGTAGATTATTCATTTGGCTATTCAAAAATAGCAAATTGGTTAATTAAATTATTCGGGTTTAAAGATGACTTGCATATGATTTACAGCAATTAATTGTCGTGTAATTGTGTCTGTTAAGGGTCGGGCCTAATCCCTGCCCTCACATGTGGGAACATCACTCAGTTATTAAAGAAGATGACTGTTTCATTTCTAATTATAATTATACAATTTCTGCTTAGTTACGGGAGAGGTGTGCGACAATTTATTTAGAAATTCAGTTTTTTATCAACACAAAAAGCGGTTTACATTTCTTTCAGCCATTTATTATTATAACCAGATTTAAGTAACTAGAATTATTATGGCTGTGAGAACAAGCTGAAATTGTTTACATTACATTACCGCTTACCATCAGGTGGGATAGTAGTCAAGCGCTTCTTCTAAGTCGTACTTCCTCATGACTGAGGGTCGTGGTCATCATGTGTGATGAAACACACCACTTCCTTGTCAGTTATATTGGAGAGGTGTTGACATTGCCTTCTCCATTTCACATACTAGTGCGAGCACTGATGGTGATGACATAGATATGTTTCCTCACGATGTTTTTCTTTAACATTAAAGCTCGTGGTATTAGTTGGTGTTATACTAACTGCACATGAATTGAAAAATTCATTGGTGTAAGCCGGATTCGAACCCGGTACTTCCGGAGTGGAAGGCGAGCGTTCAAACCACTAGGCTATCAAGCACTAGTCTATGTAAAATAATAAAAAATAAAATAAAAAACCTACAGCGCGATGAACCTTTGAAGAAAAAAAAAACGTTTTAATGTTTATATGGTGAAGGATTGAAGCCATTTCAAGATTTCGCATATTTTATACCATGTACTTCCATGCAGGAAGATTTAGTATTATTGTATTTCTAATGTCCAGCTAAGTTGTGTTAAGGTTTTAGCTACAGCTTTCACCAGCTACAAATAAAAAATACCGGACTTAAATCCTTAACTCACTACGACTGCAACCTCAAGTCTGTAAACATACCAACCAGCACACCGTAATGGTCACAGGCTTACTATTAGATAAACACTAATCTCGTCGCATACAGAATGTGTGTTACGATGTACACTCCCGGACACATCTATCGGCCCACCTAGTGTTTAAAAGTTTTAACGGTGCCTAGCTAAAAATAAATGTTAGGTGGAGCAATAAGTTTTAATGCAGTTTTAAAGCTGATTTTTTGGTCAACCTTTATGTATGTTTTTTTTTTAATTTTGAATTCAGGATTATGAAAAAAAAAAAAACTAAAATTCGAGTCTGTTCATTGTTTTCAACGACCCAGGAATGGAGAAAACTTTTTTATTTCGCACAAGTTGGATTTTTTTTTTGATGTGTCCGATTATTGGTTTCATAAAAAGGCAAATCTAAACTTAGAGCCAGTTTTGACCAAAAAATATGGATACTCTGCCTGAAATTGTCGCCCAAGCTGTAAAACTTCTGCCGGCCAAATCAATTCGAAATTACAAAAAAAATAAAAAAAAACATACATAGGGGTTGACCAATAAATCTGCTTCAAAACTGCATTAAAACTTATTGCTCCACCTAACATTTATTTTTAACTAGACACCGTCGAAACTTTAAACACTGGGTGGTGGGCCGATAGATGTGTCCGGAAGTATATTTGTTTAGTATTAAAATTATTGGCATAAGTGTAGGTGTATAAGATTTAGAACTTTTACGAATCCATTAAAACTTATCTCAAAGTTGAGCTTAGAAACAACAATGTGAAAATTCACCCTGGGCCGTTACCCACACGGTGACATTCGCTGATTGATCGGTAACAACAAAACAAGAAAGAAATATATTATAAAGTTAACAGTTCTCTTAACTTTATAAAATCTTTCCTTTTACTTCTACACGTAAAAGTCTGAGAGCGTCTAAGTTATCAGATATTTATTATATAGAACTCGTGTGATGATATCGTCGTAGTCGTTCAGATGTGTTGCTAGAGCTGATTCTGTTTATGTTGTTATAGTTTTTATTAACCTTTACTATGTCTTTTGTATATTACTCAGTGTTGAGCTAAAGCATTCCCAATAACAATACTAAAATCTTAAGTTATATATCTGATGAGTAATATTGTCTATTCATTTGTTTCAGGTAATAGCGAGAATTGGGAACGTCAAGTTTGTGTGGAAATAGTAAAGTCCCATAATGGTTGTACGGATTCAACAACACGTAGTAAAGATGGTCACCAGGTGGTAGGTCTCTGTTGCCGGAGACCGTCTGGGTACCACCGCAGCTCCTATTGCAACCGACAAATAGTAGTGTGCGAACATTACTGTGTTCCGGTTTGAAGGGCGCTGTAGCTAGTGTAATTACTGGGGTAACGAGACAACACCTTATGTCTCAGCGACGAGCGCAATGTGGTGCAGTGTGTACCATCTTAACTAGCACCGCGTTGTCATGGGCCAGCGTATCACTTATCATCAGGTGAACGTCTTGCTCGTCTCGTCGCATATTAGCATTAAAAAAAATAAATAAATGCGTTTGTCTGTATGTTTGTTACGTCTCGTACCGGCCGCTCGTAATTGCGCTTCGGTACGGAGTGCTCTCGGTATAATTGTCAAACAAAGCGTTTGTAAGCGGGACACCCCTCCCGTAGTCCGACCGCTGCACATCAATGGACTTTGTTGCTTAACGTCCCACACAAAAGCAACAGTTTGCCGCGACTGCCGCCAAAGTCTTTCGCTCTGCGAGCGACGCTACTCAGAATTCAACCTTAATTTATACCGCACAGAATTAACTTTGTAACTTTCAATGGCATCGTTAAACGTGAAGAAAGGTCTGGAGCAATATTTACTTTAGTATTAGCGAAAGGTTTCAGAGAGAACTTAATTTTTTATACAAACATTCGAAGCCGGGAGGCGGAGTACCTGAATGCATTGATCGTGCAGTAAACATTTTATGTCCTCGTACATATAGCGTGCGGCGGGTGTACAAAGGAACTGTACGCTGTGCCCTCCCCTGGGTGTAATGTGAGACTCGTAACGGTATGGATAAATATGGGGTCCGATAGCAGAGTTTATTCTTCCTAAAGTTTTGCGTAAACATCCATCTCAAATCAATCCAAAATATATACTTCTTTTCAAAAAAGCTTTAGGAAATCATCGCTGATAATTTATGACTACGGTTATTATGAAGTTTCTTAATTTTATGCGTACATTTTTTTCATAAAATGTCACCTTCCATCGCTGTGTAATGATAAACATTCCTCATCATTATTGTAAATGCGACATTATCGTAAATAATGTAATATGCTGAAATCACTGACTAAATTTCTTAAGTCAAAACATCATTTGTCTCTAAGGCTTTTCTATAATGATATACTGAGTTCTCCTGACCAGTTCATACATCCATGATCTGATGATGTTTAATGCAGCTACTCGTAATGTCTATTGTTTATGTATAGTTGCAATTAAAGGCACCAAATCGCCGGGGAGTCCATTAAGTGAATCAGTAAACGTATACACCGTGCTCTAACGAGCACCCACGGGATTTGCTGCGAACTTTGAACTTGGCCTTAATAGAATAATTAACAGTTCTGATGGCTGCGCCGCCGCGTTATGACACCAACTTGATAACGTATATGATAGGCGACTGGCAGATAACTTTAATGGACTTAAGAAATTAAACAACGAAAACGAGAATTTTTCGAGTTGTTCGATTTAGATTTTTCTGTGTTTATTAGAAAAACTATATTTTGAATAATAAATTGGATCCCCAGAGTGGAAAATTGGTAAGTATAATTTTGCTGTAGTTCAAATTTTTGTTAGTTTTTACTTTTTTTTTTTATACTACTAAGCGACGAGACGAGCAAGACGTTCACCTGATGGTAAGTGATACGCTTGCCCATGACAACGCGGTGCTAGTTAAGATGGTACACACTGCACCACATTGCGCTCGCCTTGAGACATAAGGTGTTGTCTCGTTACCCCAGTAATTACACTAGCTACAGCGCGCTTCAAACCGGAACACAGTAATGTTCGCACACTACTATTTGTCGGTTGCAATAGGAGCTGCGGTGGTACCCACCCAGACGGTCTCCGGCAACAGAGACCTACCACCTGGTGACTTTTACTTACATTAACGATGTTGGTGATAGGCTTCTGCGGCTGGACAGCATCTAGTCTAATAAGCAAACATTACGAAATAGCGGCCACTGCGATAACTTAAATAATATTTCAAAGTAGTGAACCCAATGTTGAACACAATTAATGGTACTATACACAATGTGTTGTTGTCGTCTTCGCACCGATAAGTCGCGTAAAAGAATCACATCAAAAAACTTTTCAAGTTGTCCGATTTAGATTTTTCTATGTTTATTAGAAAAACTATATTTTGAATAATAAATTGGATCCCCAGAGTAGAAAATTGGTAGGTATAATTTTGCTGTAGTTAAAATTTTTGTTAGTTTTTACTTTTTTTTTTTTTTTTATACTACTAAGCGAAGAGACGAGCAAGACGTTCACCTGATGGTAAGTGATACGCTTGCCCATGACAACGTGCTGCTAGTTAAGATGGTACACACTGCACCACATTGCGCTCGCCTTGAGACATAAGGTGTTGTCTCGTTACCCCAGTAATTACACTAGCTACAGCGCCCTTCAAACCGGAACACAGTAATGTTCGCACACTACTATTTGGCGGTTGCAATAGGAGCTGCGGTGGTACCCACCCAGATGGTCTCCGGCAACAGAGACCTACCACCTGGTGACTTTTACTTACATTAACGATGTTGGTGATAGGCTTCTGCGGCTGGACAGCATCTAGTCTAATAAGCAAACATTACGAAATAGCGGCCACTGCGATAACTTAAATAATATTTCAAAGTAGTGAACCCAATGTTGAACACAAATTATGGTACTATACACAATGTGTTGTTGTCGTCTTCGCATCGATAAGTCGCGTAAAAGAATCACATCAAAAAACCTTTCTATCTTCAACTTAGAGGTTGTAATTTATTTCAACAACGTAATTTAATATTATCATAAGTTGCGATAGGAGCCGAAAGAGCCGGCCGGGTCCCGCGGGCCCCACTCGGGTCGGCGGGGGAAGTGATATTTTGGAGGTCTTATATGGTTCCATTACTATGTTTATTGTTTTACTGCGTTGCCTATGCTACCATAATCGCAAAGGGAAAACGAGCAGGGAATATCAATTCCGCTATCTTTTAACGATTGAGAACGGGTCATTCGAAAATACTAACGATTTAAATTAAAAAACTTAAAACGACAGTCGTTGATATATATATTCTATAAGTAATTGGAGTACAGTAATCATCATGAATCAGGCTGAAATTTAGCTATTTTACTATAGAACAGTAACTAAATTATAATTTATCAGCATTTGGCTTAGCGTTATTTAAAATCTAGGCAAACGAAATCGCAAGCACAGGTCGTGAGAAGTAAGTAACTTTGCGGGTACTCCGCCACCGCCACCGCCACCTGGGAATGTACCCACGTACCGACGGCACAGTAACGTATTCTATCCAGAAGAAACAGCTACATTCACATTACACACGTCAACCGCATCTTATTTATATAACATCAATACAACGTTTCATACACATACGTACATAGATACTCTTGTATCGGGTCCTGTGTGATTAATTTAACACAGAAAACGTAAAAGTTGTAAGTTATGTTTCCTGTTCTCCACCTGCGATGACATCTCTCTGCTTAGCAGTCTTAAGATTGGATTCACCCTGCCATCACGCTGCTCTCCGCCACAAACTCTTTTTATATCATCAATAATTATTTCAGTATCATTTTTTACCATTCAATGCGCGTTTCTTCTTAATTTCTTTGATTGTATTTTTAACACGATAGATATTATTTCTGTACAGTTAGGTATATTACTAAATACACGTTACAAACGCCTCAAGGTGAACTCCAGATTGAAACGTACTCGAAGCTGTCACCGGATCAACCCGCAAACGAATCCGACACCGGCAGCTGTTGAACAATTTGTCAGTTTAACGCTCTAATTCATATCGCCATTTAATATCTATTGCGAAATGTGGGATTGTTTTCATACCAATGAGTATTTATACCGGTACACGATGACTATTCATCATACACCAATTGACGACTCATCGAGCAACAGCCTCCTACAAACGCGACTACCTCAAGATGGTTCAGAAACTAGCAGTACTATTCGGACTCGTCGCTTCTGCTACCTGCATGGTGCTGCACCAAGCGCCCGTACCGCTGTACCTGCCCATCCAGTACCAGGAGCTGCCGACGCCGAAGTACGACTTCGCTTACGAAGTCAACGACCCGCGTACCGGCGACTACAAGAGGCAACAGGAGACCAGGAGAGGAGACACTGTGCTGGGACAATACTCCCTTCTCCAACCTGATGGCGTTACCAGGACTGTAGAATACAGGGCCGATGACCATAGCGGGTTTAACGCAGTCGTGAACAACGAGGGTAGACCTAGTGCCCCCTCTGATAGGCGAAACGAGAACGAAAGCGATGGATCT
Source organism: Byasa hedistus (assembly GCA_029286795.1). Lineage (NCBI taxonomy): Eukaryota > Metazoa > Arthropoda > Insecta > Lepidoptera > Papilionidae > Byasa > Byasa hedistus. Next base: position 8,079,522 of record JAGSMW010000028.1, read on the forward strand.
GTGAAGCAGTCGAACGACAGGCCGCAGGTGGAAGAGTCGTGGCAGGTCCCCAACGAGCAGCAGCCAACCCACACGCCGCTGACCATCTCACACACATCCCTCATCCATCAGTCCTATTCGAATCGACGCAATCCTTGGGCTTGATTACGAAAGACCACGGGTCCAGTTGAAGAGACAAAACGAACGTCCGCAAGAACAACGACCACTCATGCCTTTATTTAAATCCAACTTTATACTTCTTTAATTTAAGCAATTACTAGAACGAAATGTGGAACTGTGATAGATGAATACTCCTGTACAGAAATCAAATAGATTAGCAGCAATGTTTAAAGTTATCTTATGTTATCCTGTTTTTAAAGACTTACGCTTTTTTTACTTTTCTAAATATATGCGATTTATAAATATTTTTTTTATATTAACTACCTTACTTTGTATTTTTTTGCTTTTTCGTTTGGGATGACACAGCTTAATGTTTCTTTAAAAACAATATTATGAAGTATTAGATTCAATTAAAACATTGCTATTGTGCTATTGTATGATGGTTTAATCAAAATGTCCCATAGATCATTTCTTACTTATCACCATCAGCCGATAGACCTCAAAGGCCTCCCATATAGATCTCCACATAGATCCTTCTCTGTTCGCATTCAACGGTTTGCCCCGACCTTCACCAGACTGTGTTACTTTCAGCATCTATAAGGAATAGAGATTTCTTCTCAATACAGATTTTTTTTATTTTACGTGGTGACGAGATGAGCGAGACGTTCACCTGACGTTAGTTAAGATGGTATACACTGCACCACATTGCGCTCGACGCCTTTACTTATATCTCAAGTCTCGTTACCGTAGTAATTTCGCAGCGTCCTTCAAACCGGAACACAGTAATGTTTGCACACTACTGTTTGTCGGCAGAAATAGTCTCTGCGGTGGTACCTAGACGGTCTGTAGCAACAGAGACACTACCAGCAGTGAGAACAGTTCTGACCAAATTCAAATGTATCTTTTGTTATAAAATAAAAGTAATAGAACTAACACCGATATGGAAGATGACAGCGCTTCCGTAAAAACCAATTAAAATCCCAGTTGTCTGTATCCAATTCGATTTTTCTTGATTGATGTGATTCCGCTGAATATTTAGCACTGTAGGTCTTACGAATGCAATCACAGGTTCGAACCCGACGTTCGCTCTACCTACACTTAACTGCGATTTACTGTATTAGTAGCTTAAAGCTACTATTGTTATTTTTAGTACAATTACTAAAATATTATAAAAAAATAAATATATAACACACGATACAAATGAAACTTTCAAACAGTGTAATATAACATAGTTTATTTATGATGGGAATATAGATGCAAAGTATGAATAGGAATATAGATGAAAGATAGGCTGATGATGATGATGACATATTTATGTATATCTGTATATATTAGTCTCTTACAATGTATGTACTTACAGTATTTGTATGTATGTATTATGATTTATATCTTACTATATGTAATAACGTATTATATACTAATATGGTACTGGACCCATGCTCTATTTCTCCGCTCAACCCTATGGTAGATTGCGAGAGAATGCTCCATGGCCTTTTTATACACTTTTTTATTTATGTCAATTAAAGCTTTAAATAACAAGAATAAAAAATTTGAAATTGAGCTGATATCGCATTGGCTAAAAGCCTACCGATCAGATTATAACCGCGGCAGGAAACTTACAGAAAATATACGCGAGTAGCAGTCGCAACACGGCGCGGAAAGTTCCTCACAATCAAAGTAACAGAACGTTCTCGACATTTGTTCCGCTGGACCAATACAGTGCTTAGCTTCATACAAATAAGCGCTAATTTCGCTCGCAGCAATCGAAACAAATGAAACACCGCTTCCCAACTGACTCAAGCAATTTCCATAAACGAATTTAAGTTTAAACGAAACGTAGCAAGTAATTGATTACGGCGGGAGTGTGTTGCTTCGAATTATTTAACTCCGGTATATAGATTCAAAGCGTTCGTTATACTTTAACTGCTGGAACAAGAGTAAGGGTGCTATATGTTTAGCTCGAGTTTGTATGCTGCAGGTTAATTTTTATATTTATAACTTATCTACTTTTAGCTAGTTTTTCCCTCGTAAGCAGTAATTCCATCAGTGGCCTAGCTGCTAACCGCATGCTTTATAATGCGGAGGTCCCTGGTTCGATTCCAGCGCCACATATACTCCCGGACACATCTATCGGCCCACCACCCAGTGTTTAAAGTTTCGACGGTGTCTAGTTAAAAATAAATGTTAGGTGCAGCAATAAGTTTTAATGCAGTTTTGAAGCTGATTTATTGGTCAACCCTTATGTATGTTTATTTTTTTGTAATTTCGAATTGATTTGGCCGGCAGAAGTTTTACAGCTTGGGCGACAATTTCAGGCAGAGTATCCATATTTTTTGGTCAAAACTGGCTCTAAGTTTAGATTTGCCTTTTTATGGAACCAATAATCGGAAACATCAAAAAAAAAATCCAACTTGTGCGAAATAAAAAAGTTTTCTCCATTCCTGGGTCGTTGAAAACAATGAACAGACTCGAATTTTGGTTTTTTTTTTCATAATCCTGAATTCAAAATAAAAAAAAAAACATACATAAAGGTTGACCAAAAAATCAGCTTTAAAACTGCATTAAAACTTATTGCTCCACCTAACATTTATTTTTAACTAGACACCGTTAAAACTTTTAAACACTAGGTGGGCCGATATATGTGTCCGGGAGTGTATATTAGATTTTGGCCTTTGTATTGTTAATTTTTGTAGTCTGATTTAACTGCGTTTGTATGTCAATATCAATTACGTACCTGCTATATTCCTTCCTGTTTTATAGAAAAAAAAATTAAGAAATCGGATACGTTCTAATATTTTTGTCGTCTTTCTGTTGGTCATTAAATTTTGTGAAATTCTAGATTAAAACTAAACGGACAAAGTGAAAACAAAAATTTTGAAACATATCGTTCTCATATGCAATGGGTTTGATAACTTAGCCACAATTTCTTATGAGTTTAAGTGATAGTAAGACGGAAGATGGAGAAGCACGCTGGTGTAGGATACTCTGGCACTGCAGAGAGAGGTCACAGGTTCCATTCTCATTGAAATTTTTTGTCTTTTCTCGATCTTCAAGAATTAAAAAATGGGTCATAGTATTTTATCTGCACTAGCTGTCGATTGGTTGTTACGTCTACCTGTAACATAAAGTCATATTCTAATTTTAATCATGTCGTTACCTTATTTAAATAAATAATCATTAACAATACAATTTTTAAAATCGACTATATCAATTTATTAAATACACTCCCGGACACATCTATCGGCCCACCTTGTGTTTAAAAGTTTTAACGGTGCCTAGCTAAAAATAAATGTTAGGTGGAGCAATAAGTTTTAATGCAGTTTTAAAGCTGATTTTTTGGTCAACCTTTATGTATGTTTTTTTTTTTATTTTGAATTCAGGATTATGAAAAAAAAAACCATAGTTCGAGTCTGTTCATTGTTTTCAACGACCCAGGAATGGAGAAAACTTTTTTATTTCGCACAAGTTGGTTTTTTTTTATGTTGCCCATTATTGGTTCCATAAGAAGGCAAATCTGAACTCAGAGCCAGTTTTGACCAAAAAATATGGATACTCTGCCTGAAATTGTCGCCCAAGTTGTAAAACTTCTGCCGGCCAAATCAATTTGAAATTACAAAAAAAAATAAACATACATAGGGGTTGACCAATAAATCAGCTTCAAAACTGCATTAAAACTTATTGCTGCACCTAACATTCATTTTTAACTAGACACCGTCGAAACTTTAAACACTGGGTGGTGGGCCGATAGATGTGTCCGGGAGTATATAAGTGAGATATATACACAAACTTCGACGTAGCACCGTTGCCTTGACAATCGACGATTATCAATCGCCCAATGTGAAAGTCATAGACACGCGTTACCCAAGTGCTTCTGAATATCGATTTCAGAGTTGCTGTATTATGTTTCATCCGTATTGAGTATATAAACTGGCGACGGATACACAGACAATCATTCCAAACAAAATCTCATTTGATAAACACATACCTTGAACATATTAAAAATGATCAACAACCTGGCGCTGCTGTCTGGGCTGATCGTGTCGACCACTTGCATGGTTTTGCACCAAGCGCCGCTACCCGTGTACCTACCAGTTCATTACCAGGAGCCGAACTACAACTTCGCTTACGAAGTCAACGACCCGCACACCGGAGACTTCAAGAGGCATCAGGAGTCCAGGAGAGGAGGCACCGTGCTGGGCCAGTACTCGCTCCTCCAGCCTGATGGGATCACGAGGACCGTGGAATACCGAGCCGACGACGATACCGGATTTAACGCAGTCGTTAAGAATGAGGGCAGACCGAACAACGCGCCTGCAGATAGAGAAGGAGAAGACAATGATAACGAAGGTGCCGAAAGACAAACCAGCGAAAAGCCCCAATTGGAACAAGCGAGGCAGTCTCCGAATGACCAGCAAGTAACTGCAGCTCCTCTGGCTGTTGAGCACACGTCTCTCGTCCACAGGTCGTACACCGGCGTTCCTAACCCGTGGTACGCTGGTGTTAGTGTCCCTAGCTCCTGGATCTGATGCCGCTTGGACCTGTTACGATGACATGACAACCGTTGACCCTATTGCTGTTGCAATTCTTTTACGTTTTTTTTTTACGTGGATGTAATGAAATAAAATTTTGTACTTTTTTTGTTTAAATATATAATTATGCAATGTTTAAATTATTTTATTACCTCTCAATCTCAAACAAAGAGTAAGTTGTCTAAAAATCCTTTTGCCTATATTAACTAAATATTCATAGAAAAAAAGTCATAGATCTTTAAATTTGTTGCTGTCTAAATATCTTTAGTTTTATTGATTTATATAAGTTTAAGTTATGTGGGATACGAAAGGTTTATCGATGATATCGTAATGTTCAGAAATCAAAACAATCCTCAATATTTTAATAGCAGTATAGACATATATAACATACAGAGTAAGTACAAACTTAATTTCCGATCCACACGCGAAGCAATAACTTCCTAACCGCTTTTCATAACTCGCGAAAACTCTTTCATGGAACAGTTCCTTGGAGTTCGGAGCAAATTGCGACCTACAAAAGCAACTTTCTATAATATCACGCTGCAGTAAAAATATCCAAAATAATTACATTATTCAAGTATTTATTTTTAAGAGGCTTCACTCATTAGGCGGAGGATAAAAGATTTAATAAAATGAAAAGTGTTTTTAGAAAAGAAAAATGTACTTCCATTTACATAAATGCACATACATAAATAGCACTACGATGTCTGTATTTGATTTAGGTGTTTACGAACCAATTTTTTAAACAGATGCTTTGTTGAAGCATTTCGAGTTTCTTCAGACAAGGAGTTCCAGAGTAGTGTAGCCTGAATTGTAAATGAGTTCCCATAGAACCCAGACGTGTGACAAGGGATCGAGATCTTATTCCGAGTGGAAGACCGAAGGTATCTATCACGGGCGGTAGAGAGATATTTGAATTTATCTTTGAGATAAGACTGAAGAAAGAAAGAAGAAAGTAATGTGGGATACGAAAGGTTTATCGATGATATCGTAATGTTCAGAAATCAAAACAATCCTCAATATTTTAATAGCAGCATAGACATATATAACATACAGAGTAAGTACAAACTTAATTTCCGATCCACACGCGAAGCAATACTTCCTAACCGCTTTTCATAACTCGCGAAAACTCTTTCATGGAACAGTTCCTTGGAGTTCGGAGCAAATTGCGACCTACAAAAGCAACTTTCTATAATATCGCGCTGCAGTAAAAATATCCAAAATAATTACATTATTCAAGTATTTATTGTTAAGAGGCTTCATTCATTAGGCGGAGGATAAAAGATTTAATAAAATGAAAAGTGTTTTTAGAAAAGAAAGAATTAAGAAGACTATTAGTATGAAAAAGATTTACATACATGACAATTAGCCTACATTATAACAATAGAGGTTTCTTTTCTTAAAAAAAATAAAAAGGATAGCAAAAGAAAAATGTACTTCCATTTACATAAATGCAGAGATACAATTTTTTTGTAATTTCGAATTGATATGGCCGGCAGAAGTTTTACAGCTTGGGCGACAATTTCAGGCAGAGTATCTATATTTTTTGGTCAAAACTTTCTCTAAGTTTAGATTTGCCTTTTTATAGAACTAATAATCGGAATCATCAAAAAAAAATCCAACTTGTGCGAAATAAAAAAGTTTTCTCCATTCCTGAGTCGTTGAAAACAATGAACAGACTCGAATTTTAATTTTTTTTTTAATAATCCTGAATTCAAAATTAAAAAAAAAAACATGCATAAAGGTTGACCAAAAATTCAGCTTTAAAACTTTTAAACACTAAGTGGGCCGATAGATGTGTCCGGGAGGTATAATCAAAAACAAAATTTTAGTAAGTAAAACTGATAAAGAAATGTAGTAATACACGCGATGTACTTACCCACGCCACTAAGTACCTACCAATGCTGGTACGTCTTCAGGGTCTACAGGATCTGGATAGGTACCACCGCAGTGACTATTTCAGTCGTCAAATTGCACTGTGCAAACATTACTGTGTTGAAGTTTGAAGGATGCTAAGCTAGTGATATTACTGGGGTAACGAGACAATATATGTCTCAAGGCGACGAGCGCAATGTGGTGCAGTGTATACCATCATAACTAGCGGCATGTTATGGGCGAGCGTATCACTTACCATCAGGTGAACGTCTCGCTCGTTTTTTGAGACGAAAAAGTATGTATACAAAATCATTCGCAAGGCTTGCCTCATCTAAGCTAAACGCTCAGGTGTAAGGTACCGGTCTTAGTCTTTTGTATTTCTAGACTACCAGCATTTTTGATGTTATATAAAAACATAAATATATCAAGTTGTGAATAACAACAGGAACGCTAAGTTTTCTCATCGCGGATATAATTTTCGAAGGTCACCCTTTTCTCCGCCATTGTCTGGATGGCAATGTTTCATAGCGACATATAGATCATTGTGCTTACACATTACCTTACATTGCTCTTACTCCAGATCCAGTACCCAGCCCCTGGCATCTCTCTTCATTCTACTACAAACTCTTTGTTTACTTATTATCTGATACGTCCAATTACTGATTGTCATTTATATGAATGAAACTATTCTATTCAAACATTTGACTTCTCATCTTTTTATTCCTCATTTTAATGTAACAAAAGTAAGGTATCCTTTCAGGCTGTGTACACTATATTTTGTAAAATAATATTAATGAGAGTGTACTTCCAGGATAACAGTAACCTTTCCACCACAATCATATCACGGTTACCTTTTGTTGAGTTTTTTATTTAGTAATGAACATCAACAGGGTTGAATGATAATGAAATTGTTCTAAGAAACGTTTATTTAGCTACATATCACATACTGGAACGCAGTAATATTTGCTCACTATCACTACTCGATATAGATATCCTGCAATGATCTGCAAACTAAATCGATCCCAATTGGATACAAGCAACAAAGACCGTTGTCATTGATATTTAACCGAAGTTTTTAACTACAATAATATTTGTTAATCGCTTTTTACCCGGTTAATAACAGTTGGAACGATGTGCAGTTAACATTAAATTTGTTATGAAGCGTTTATTACTGAATCAAATTCATTTAACGACGCGATGACATTACGCTTCAGTCAGGGATTGATAACCTCTCATCATAGTGGTTCACGCTTGAGACCGTGGTCACCGTCTGCGATGTCGTTAAGCAAATTAACAACCGGCTAGTACATTAATTTATCAATGTAATACCGTAAGTGGTGACGTGGTTAATTGTGAGTTATTCTGTATACAATTAATCATCATCAGTTGGTACACCGCCGCCGAAGGTTCCATCAGCCGGGTGAAATTTAATTTACACTCCCAGACACATCTATCGGCCCACCTAGTGTTTAAAAGTTTCGACGGTGCCTAGCTAAAAGTAAATGTTAGGTGGAGCAATAAGTTTTAATGCAGTTTTAAAGCTGATTTTTTGGTCAACCTTTATGTATGTTTTTTTTTTTAATTTTGAATTCAGGATTATGAAAAAAAAACGAAAATTCGTGTCTGTTCATTGTTTTCAACGACCCAGGAATGGAGAAAACTTTTTTTATTTCGCACAAGTTCGATTTTTTTTGATGTGTCCGATTATTGGTTCCATAAAAAGGCAAATCTAAACTTAGAGCCAGTTTTGACCAAAAAATATGGATACTCTGTGTTCGGAATAGGTACATACGGATGTGGGTACGACCCACAATTTTTTATATTTTTCTCCTCGCACCAGCGGGTATCGGTAAATACCTCTCCGTATTGGACGGACGCGCGGGCTGGTGCGGGGAGAGAGTCGGTTAGTTGTCGCGCGGTAGCGAGGTCGAGTTCGGACGTGGTCTCGCGCGGGTCAGCACGTTCAGCTAGTGTTGCGGTCCGCGGTTCGATTACTTAGCGGTGTACCGGGAGGCGAGCTGCGCTGCCACTACAGGGGGTTGCAGCAGGAACGGCTTCGGCTCGCATCCGAATACTGGACTTATGTATTTGACTTGTATTAATACTTGACTGACTGACTGACTGACGGACGTGACAATCTTGAAGACGTCTACAAGGAGCGACGCGGGCGCGTGTGAGGTAAGCGGGTAGCACGTAGTTCACGGAGACATTGTGCCGCGGGCTCCCGAACCCGTTTTGTTCGGCACATCGTGCTGGTAGCAGAGCGTGGTTCTGCTTCTGCCGACCAAATCAATTCGAAATTACAAAAAAAAATACTTACATAGGGGTTGACCAATAAATCTGCTTCAAAACTGCATTAAAACTTATTGCTTCACCTAACATTTATTTTTAACTAGACACCGTCGAAACTTTAAACACTGGGTGGTGGGCCGATAGATGTGTCCGGGAGTATATATTCGTTGTAGCAAAAATTATTTATTCCTGCGAAAGGTACTTTAGAATCTCTAAATTTACCTTTTTTTTAATACACGGATAATCCAGAAAGTGTGGGCCAAAACCCCCCATCTTGCCTTAAGACATATGTTAAGTCTCGTTACCCCAGTAATTCCACTAGCTTAGCACCCTTCAAACCAGAACACAGTAATATTTATTACCGTTTGTCAGCTAAAATAGTCTCCGCGGTGGTACCTACCTAGACGGTCTCCGTCAACAGAGACCTACCATTAGTAAATTAAAATAAAGAAAATATTGTCATGAAAATAATGTAATTAAAAATTGCTGTAAATCAAGCTCTGAAACCGTTAATGCGTTTAAGTTGTTAAAACATCAAAAACTAAGCACAATGCCTGTGCGGTTTTATGTATCAGTAAGTTATGTCGAATGGTCGTGACGGTATTGGCGCAGGACGTGGTGGATGAGGGCGGTGCGCTCCAGGGTCAGGGGACGCGGAGTCGCCTCCTGATCGTTTGTCTGTTGAAACTGGTCCTCGTGATACCTTCCGCTGTCTTGCCTTGCGGGGCCGTCGGCGTTCTCCTCTTGCCTCTCAGGCGGCGCGCTGTACGGCCTTCCCTCATTGTTAACGACGGCGTTAAATCCGTTGAGGTCATCAGCTCTGTAGTCAACGGTACGCGTGACTCCATCTGGTTGAAGTAGAGAGTACTGTCCCACCACGACGCCCCCGGTGCGGCTCTCCTGTAGTTTCTTGAAGTCTCCCGTGCGCGCGTCGTTGACTTCGTAAGCTACGTTGTAGCTAGGTTCCGGCACCTGGTGCTGGACGTGGTAGTACAGCGGTATGGGCGCTTCGTGCAGCACCATGCAGCTCGCGGCCGCGACCAGCCCGGAGAGGATTACCAGCTGAATCATCCTGATGTGTTGCTCGCTGTTGTTTACTGGCTGTGTGCGTTATGATCAATCGTCGGAGAGTTATTCGTATTTATACCGGGATATGTGCAATGCGATATCGCATACCGCAACAGCTGTAACATGAAGACACTTTAACTGTACATATGATATGATACCCGGCAAGCAGCGGTCGGTACGCAGCCGTGATTTTTAAAGATTTTTCATGTTAATCGTAATATAAAAATATTTACTGTGCACAAATATTTCTTATTTATTTATTTATTTATTAGTCTATTTACAGTGTACAATGTGAAACTATGGTAACAAAAAAAATATCTTACAGTTAACTACCTAATAACAAATACACACAACATTCAAAATATAACACACGCATAAAAATGAGATCGGATCATCATTATATCATTTTTATCATCATCACTGGATTAGGGCAGCACAGGACCGTATTTTGTGGAATACATTACAAGAGACCTATGTCCAGCAGTGGACGTCCATCGGTTGAAATGATGATGATGATAAAAATGAGAAACTTAAAAACTAAAGGAAAAGAGCAGAAAATAAAAAAACATTAACATAAATAATTCCGAACAAAAAAGTCAAAAATTATAACATTAAGCAAAAATAATCTATAAAATAAGGAAAAAAATATATTAATATCATGTCATTATGTAATAAATAAAAAAAAATCTTTATTAACCGATATTAACTATTATGTGCGCATTGTTTCTGTTCACCTCTAACCTTAACTTTACTCAGAATTATCAGTGATTTTGATGATTATGTTATTCGTATGAATTCTATAAGAATTCCCACTATTGGGGTAGGAGAAAAGAATGCATTTACATATGTTTTAGTTCAAACTTTTTGTTCTCTCTATAACTTATTCTGATTTTTTTTTGTTTATAAGAAGCTGTAATTTTTTTAAAAAATGACTACTGCATAAAGCGTTCAGTGTGGTGGTAAGTGGATCTATATGTCGTAATATAACATAACACCGAATAGGTTAATAGATTTGTATGCTCAGTAACCTAAATCTTATGCAACCACAAATAGAATTTTCCTTAATTAACGTCATTACTAGAAATGAGTTTAAACTTAATTAAAATTTTCCAGGTGGTAGGTCTCTGTTGCCGGAGACCGTCTGGGTACCACCGCAGCTCCTATTGCAACCGACAAATAGTAGTGTTTTTTTTTTTATACTACTTTGCGACGAGACGAGCAAGACGTTAACCTGATAGTAAGTGATACGCTTGCCCGTGACAACGCGGCGCTAGTTAAGATGGTACACACTGCACCACATTGCGCTCGTCTTGAGACATATGTGAAGTCTCGTTACCCCAGTAATTACACTAGCTACAGCGCCCTTCAAACCGGAACACAGTAATGTTCGCACACTACTATTTGGCGGTTGCAATAGGAGCTGCGGTGGTACCCACCCAGACGGTCTCCGGCAACAGAGACCTACCACCTGGAAAAAGTGTGTGTAAGTGTGCAAACATTACTGTGTTCCGGTTTGAAGCAGCGAGCTAGCTAGTGTAATTACTGGGGTAACGAGACTTAACACCTTATGTCTCAAGGCGGCGAGCGCAATGTGGTGCAGTGTGTACCATCTTAACTAGCACCGCGTTGTCACCATCTGGTGAACGTCTCGCTCGTCTCGTCGCATAGTAGTATAAAAAAAAATTATAGTCATGTTGCTCCTAATAAGTATTAAACGATAGTAAGTTCTTTGAGCAAGTTACAATTTGAAAATACGCTGATGCTGATTACTACCATTAAATATATTGTGTATCAAATAAATTATTGCGACATAAGTTGTATAAACTACACGGTTAAAGCTTTATATTTTATTTAAAACATCATTTTAACAGTTTCAAGGACTGACTTGCTCGGTGAAAACTAACTTTATGACGTTCCACCGACTGTATATTTTTATTACTTGTGAGCCGCGAGCAACTTAACTCGTAACATGGATTCAGTTCTGCTGGGAATCACTACACCATAAATATCTAACTTAATATGAACTTCCCAGTTATTGCTTCTCATGCTAGTTGCTAAGTCAGGAGATTCTTTCTTTTTTTTTTTATACTACTAAGCGACGAGACGAGCAAGACGTTCACCTGATGGTAAGTGATACGCTTGCCCATGACGTGGTGTTAGTTAAGATGGTACACACTGCACCACATTGCGCTCGTCGCCTTGAGACATAGGTGTTAAGTCTCGTTACCCCAGTAATTACACTAGCTACAGCGCCCTTCAAACCGGAACACAGTAATGTTTGCACACTACTATTTGGCGGTTGCAATAGGAGCTGCGGTGGTACCCATCCAGACGGTCTCCGGCAACAGAGACCTACCACCTGGTAAATTATGCTTTACAGTGATATCGATTTTTGTATTACAAGCTTTGTATCCGTATTAATATAATTATATATATCTCGCAACGATGGTAAATACCGCCGTACATATTTTTAATCTCTTCTTCTAAGTCGTATTTCCTCATGACTGAGGCTCGTGGTCATCATGTTTTTATTGAAACACACGACGACTCACTTGGCAGTTATAATGGAGTGGTGTTGCCATTGCCTTCTCCATTTCACATACTAGTGCGACCACTGATGGTCATGGCATAGATATGCAGGTTTCCTCACGATGGTTTCCTTCACCGTCAAAGCACGTGATATTAGTTGGTGTTATACTAACTGCACATAAATTGAAAAATTCATTGGTGCAGGCCGGAATCGAACCCGGTACCTTCGCATTGGAAGGCCGGCGTTCAAACCACTAGGCTATCATGGCTCATTTTTAATCTGCAATGGTCTAAAAGTTGATAATGAGGTTATTGATGATGAAGAGTGCTCGTCCAGAATACTCTGGTTCTCACATAGACAGAGACTACCATCGTAACAGTTATAATTTCATCTTAATCTACTTTACCCTATCGAGGATTTACAAAAAATAACTCAATCGTCCGTTGTTATTATTTTAAATGTTTCACGATTTAAAGTTATTCGTTAAACTTAATATGCATAAAGAAGTACTGCACAATTGATATAGTATTTATTTATTTATTTAAAACTTTGTACAAACAAACAAACTAACAACAATGGTTACACGGAAATGGAATGGTACAGGCGAGCTTAACTCAAAATGAGTTTTCTACCAGCTAACCTTAGCGAAAAAGAAAAGTTGTATAGTGGTAGTTAATGTATAATAAATAGTTTAAATATACTATATTTAATATACATGTGTACTCACAAACATACACAAGAAACAAAATACATACAAGTACATATAAATATATATATATACATATAAAGAAAAAAATAAACTAAAATAATTATCATTTACTAAGTAGTAGTTACTTTACGTTTACGTTAACTTAACTAGTAGTTTTTTTTTTTTTTTAATATACTCGTTCTCTTGTAAAGGTGGGCAGGGCTTTGTCATTTCTTTCTTTTGCTTTCTTTCTTATTTTATATTCTTTTCTTTACCCTAACATTTATACATTTTATCTTTCTTCCTTTACTCTTCACTTTTTCATTCTTTCACCAGTTTTTATCATTTCCATTTCTTCTTTCAGGCATCACCTCTCAGACTACAGACTCAGACTGCATATTCTACTTGTTCTCCTTACATTTCCTTTTCTCTTACTTTTACATTCCTTGTTAATCTAATACATTTCGTTTTTATTTTACATTTGTATTTACATTTTTCACAACACAAAAAACCCACTTCTCATTCTTGATAAAGTAGTTGAAAGTTTTTAACGTTCCGAAGTGAAAGTTTTCGAGTTACTAAATTACAAGTATACTTAATAAAACCAAGATTTTCAAGCGGGTACATCTTTACATAAATAAAAAATATAAATTATTCGAGAGGTCGAAGGAGACAGATCCTCGTTGATGATGATGATGATAACAAATTAATCTATTTCAGACGTATTAATCTACAAGGAACACAGACCAGATAAACGTGATTGTCTACTCTAATTCAATATATATAGATACGTATCTATGATCACCTATGTGGGAGCGGCAATCGTTAGAATTGCATAACAATGCGAGCTTTGTATTCGCTGACACAAATCCCGCCGCATTGTCTCGCTCCTGATTTCTGGGACGAACAGTTCACCGCCTTTGTTGCAATCTTTTAGTCTTTCCCAGTTCTTAAAGGGACACTGTTTTATATAATACTATATATACTATATACAGAACTTGATTTTTGATTTGTTTAGACCAGTTCTGTTGTCTTGTAATAAAGGTCGTGTATAGATCGCCACGGTGTACGGTCGTGTGATCGTCGACTAGAATAGAGAGGCTCGGATAGTAGAATTAAAATTGCTAGATTTACTTTCTAACAAATACAAAGTAATTATAATTCTATTGTCAATAAATCTAGGAGATTTTTTTATTCGACAACGCGACGGCATGAGCAAAGCGTTCACCTGATGGTAAGTGATACGCTTGCCCATGACAACGCGCCGCTAGTTGAGATGGTACACACTGCACCACATTGCGCTCGTTGCCTTGAGACATAAGTTGTTAAGTCTCGTTACCTCAGTAATTACACTAGCATACAGGACCCTCCAAACCGGAATACAGTAATGTTTGCACACTACTATTTGTCGGCTGAAATAGGAGCTAACCTATCTAGATGGTCTGCGGCAGAGACGTACCAGCAGTAAAACATGAATTCCTATTTCATGTTATTTGATATTTAGTACTTTATTATTCGGAAGTTCGTCTGCGTTCAAAAATTCAATATAAGAGCGAGAGTTTTTTCATAGAAAAATGAGGAATTGATGACTAAGTTACATAACTACTACCAGGTGGTAGGTCTCTGTTGCCGGAGACCTTCTGGGTGGGTACCACCGCAGCTCCTATTGCAACCGACAAATAGTAGTGTGCGAACATTACTGTGTTCCGGTTTGAAGCGCGCTGTAGCTAGTGTAATTACTGGGGTAACGAGACTTAACACTTTATGTCTCAAGGCGACGAGCGCAATGTGGTGCAGTGTGTACCATGTTAAGTAGCGCCGCGTTGTCATGGGCAAGCGTATCACTTACCATCAGGTGAACGTCTTGCTCGTCTCGTCGCAAAGTAGTATAAAAAAAAACTAATAAAACGAAGAAATTAATTGAAAATCATTTATTTTATGTTACGCCAACAAACAACGTTTGTTATTTGTTTACAAGTAGAAACTATCATTGAAAATGGAAAACGTACAATTTTCTTAGTTTCCGCGTTTCAAGGGATACCTCACAGGGCGTGACGGTATTGCCGTAACACGTGATGGATGAGGGCAGTGCGCTCCACGGTCAGAGGCCGCGGGGTGGCCTGCAGGTCGCTCGACTGCTGGAACTGCCCCTCCTGTGCCCTTTCGTTACCCTGCCGTCTGGAAGCTTCTCCGTTCACATCCTGTCTACCAGACGGCGCATTGTACGCTCTTCCCTCGTTGTTCACCACTGCGTTGAATCCGGTGTCATCGTTGGCCCTGTACTCCACGGTCCTCGTCAATCCATCGGGCTGCAGAAGCGAATACTGGCCCAATATAGTGTCGCCTATCCTGGCCTCCTGCTGCCTCTTGAAGTCCCCCGTGCGGGCGTCGTTGACTTGGTAAGCGAAGTCGTAGTTACGCGCCGGCTCCTGGTACTGGAGGGGCAGGTACAGCGGCACCGGCGGCTGCTGCAGCATGCAGGTGGCGGACACGATGAGCCCGGAGAGGATTACCAGCTTGTGGAACATTTTGAATTGCAATGTCGCTGTGCTATCAGTGAATGTTCAACTGAATATGATTGATAGATGTCTCGGTCCGGGTATTTATATTGCTCTGTTGTAACATAACACTGTATGCCGCAGTGAATGCAATGTTGAAAAGCGTTTAAGCGTGATATGTGATACCTGGTATCACACTGTCTTAACTCGACCTTGATACACACGCTTTGCTGTCTTCCATTGTAAAGATTTTTTAATGATAGTCCTCGTTATTTTATCAAAGTTATTTTTTTTCTCTATTAACAATATAGTGTGTGCAAACTGTAGTTATTTTCACAATCATAAAAATTAATCATCAAAATTCTTCTTAATCAATTTCTGTATCATTTCTTGCAACACACTTTGTGAACCTGCTTATATATTTTAAGTTAATTAAGGGAAACCTGTAAGTAGCTACACTATTGTATTTATTTTTTTAGTATAAGATTTCTGTTATCGCTGTTGGTTTTCTGAATAAATAAATAAATAAATAAATAAATAGTAATTACAACGAATATTGATGAGATGTCGCTACATGGAATCATCGAAAAAATCTAGATTTAATGTATTTAATAAAGATATGTATAAAATTCACAATATATTTCTCAAATTTTTTTATTAATCTAATGCACCACTGTCTTCTCTTTTTTCTCTTATTATTTAAGTCCTATTTTCCAGTGGGTTGTCTGGAAGAGATTGCTTTAAAGCAATAAGGCCGCCCATTGTACATTGTCATTTCATAAATTTGTATGTTTATTACTTTACTTTGTGTGCAATAAAGAGTACTTATCTTATCTTATATTGGAAGAATCGTCAATTCGCATCCTGCGCAAGTTTTCGTTATTACACTTTCCAGTTCGCATAAAATTTTCTTTGTTATTTTCACTATATAATAAATGGCGCTGATTCTCGAGCTGTATGTGTCAGTACGTGTAAGACATTTTGAAATGAAATGGAAAAAAAACTGTATACATATACAGCCCGCTGAGTTTCTTGCCCATTCTTCTCAGGTCCGTGGCGTTTGTTTTGCGAATCGCTGGTAGATTTTGACGTTCAATAAGTGAACTATTGTTCCAGAAGTTGAATAAAAGTTTTGATATTGACTTTGACTATATACCACTTGCTCTTTAACTTTGCATCTATCTATATAGCAACGTTCTCAAATGTTTTGTATAAGACTTTTTGTCACCGAAGAAAAGTGTTCATGTCCTGTTATAGTACTTTACCAGGTGGTAGGTCTCTGTCGCCGGAGACCGTCTGGATGGGTACCACCGCAGCTCCTATTGCAACCGCCAAATAGTAGTGTGCAAACATTACTGTGTTCCGGTTTGAAGGGCGCTGTAGCTAGTGTAATTACTGGGGTAACGAGACTTAACATATGTCTCAAGGCGACGAGCGCAATGTGGTGCAGTGTGTACCATCTTAACTAGCGGCACGTTGTCATGGGCAAGCGTATCACTTACCATCAGGTGAACGTCTCGCTCGTCTCGTCGCATAGTAGTATAAAAATAATTGTAAAAACCCAACGAATAAAAAGGACAAAAACATAATTTGAAAACATTCGTAACCATTATTCAACATTTTCTTATTTACCATAAGCTGGTACATAACCTTTATATCATATGACGTTAAGCCTAAATGAGGTTGAATCATAAATTCAATATGACCGTCAACATCTTCGAATATGTAATGGTTATCCTTGTAAGAAATCTGTACAACTCATATCATATGCATTACGGTCCCGAAAGTCCCAACTTCAAATTTGGTTAAGTTTCACGACGATATTAATAAGTTATTACAATTTGTCTGCAAGGCCGCAGTTACAACTCTCGCCTCCAGTTTCATCTCACGTATGAATAGAATTATATAGCTAAAGAATTGGTCATATGAGATCTATACATTGAGGTTAAACAGTATATATGTGGGATCGTTTTAATGCGAAAGAAGCAGGTTAAGCTCTAAAATCTTTATTATTCTTTAAATTAATTTTACATTACGTCTTTCATCTTAATCACCTCGAATGTTCTCTGTCAAACTTGGCGTCTTTTCTTTATTTTTTAATGGCACTAATAATAACACCTTAACCTTTTCACACATATATATAAACAAAAGTTGATTAAAACTGCGTTTCGACGTTCATAAGAATCAAAAAATTTCATTCTTTCAAATAATTAGATACCGTTAGTAGATTTCATGACACAATTAGCTCATTTAGCTTAGACTAGACCTCAAATAATAATAATAAAAGCTGCAGGTACTCCATGATGACTATCAGGTCTAGCTATCACCTTTGTGCCCGTGTCAATGGATGTAGAGCATTAGGAACGTCGCGGTAAACAGTAATAAGACACGATAAAATTTGTAAAAATTAGTTTCGATCAAAGTAGTCATAAAATTTAAAATCTTCATTTACCGCACATTTCTAGCTTATTACCGGTAACGCACTTTTTCTTCCGCATCTGTTCCCTGCTGTCTTCATTTTAACTTACTGTCCACCTAATTTCCACTTGTGCTTACTAACACTATTGTCCTAAGAATTTAGCAGTTTACCAATCATATACTCCCGGACACATCTATCGGCCCACCACCCAGTGTTTAAAGTTTCGACGGTGTCTAGTTAAAAATAAATGTTAGGTGCAGCAATAAGTTTTAATGCAGTTTTGAAGCAGATTTATTGGTCAACCCCTATGTAGGTTTTTTTTATTTTTTTGTAATTTCGAATTGATTTGGCCGGCAGAAGTTTTACAACTTGGGCGACAATTTCAGGCAGAGTATCCATATTTTTTGGTCAAAACTGGCTCTAAGTTCAGATTTGCCTTTTTATGGAACCAATAATCGGACACATCAAAAAAAAAATCCAACTTGTGCGAAATAAAAAAGTTTTCTCCATTCCTGCGTCTTTGAAAACAATGAACAGATACGAATTTTCGTTATTTTTTCATAATCCTGAATTCAAAATTAAAAAAAAAAACATACATAAAGGTTGACCAAAAAATCAGCTTTAAAACTGCATTAAAACTTATTGCTCCACCTAACATTTATTTTTAGCTAGGCACCGTTAAAACTTTTAAACACTAGGTGGGCCGATAGATGTGTCCGGGAGTGTATATTATTTTGTTTGCTATGAGAATCAGTTATTTTTAATCTAACACATAAACATATACATTTTGACCTTTTTATGTAAAGAGTAATGATTGTCATCGAAAGCGAGACTAGTCGTACATAAACCGTTCAATAGACCACAAAGAATATTTAATTATTTTCACTACCATTCAATATAACAATCATTAGTTATATAATGAAAATAATGTAACTTTTATATCTCTTAATTATTTAACAATGATCTATTATATAAATGTAAAGTAAAATACACATCGGTTCAGTTAAAGATAATTAGTAGTGAAGTGTATAAAGAAACAGATCATCCATTTTGATGTTTTTTTTAATTTATTTATTATGTTTTCAAAATAATTACTTTTAACAAAAACACACTAGTAAGCATTGAGATCACAAGGATTTGTCTATAACGCTATGATCTATATCAGTCATAGATCACACGTAATATATAAAACAATATAGTTTTCTATAGGAACAGTTAAAGTAGCGTGTGTTTTGTGTGTTTGTGGAAAGTAAATAAGCATATATTTATATGTACCATGTACAGATGAACATACTAATATTTTTAAAAACATCAAGATAATTAATTTCTAAAACAAATTCTGTTTCACTATATGTAGGCTTACTTAGTCAAGGGTTTGTTTACATGTTGAACTATTATAATTGTATATAACTATTACTTCTTCTTAACTTTACCAGGTGGTAGGTCTCTGTTGCCGGAGACCATCTGGGTGGGTACCACCGCAGCTCCTATTGCAACCGCCAAATAGTAGTGTGCGAACATTACTGTGTTCCGGTTTGAAGCGCGCTGTAGCTAGTGTAATTACTGGGGTAACGAGACTTAACACCTTATGTCTCAATGCGACGAGCGCAATGTGGTGCAGTGTGTACCATCTTAACTAGCAGCACGTTGTCATGGGCAAGCGTATCACTTACCATCAGGTGAACGTCTTGCACGTCTCGTCGCATAGCAGCGTAAAAAAAATATTTCTTTATTAACTTTGTTGTATAGATACGAAGAATATTAAATTCTGTTAGTTTGTTATAAATTACTGATGGTAGGGCAAAGGCAAAAGGTTTGAAAGCTTGTTTATTCATGCTCGATGAGGCGGGATTGCGTTAACACGAAATCTTTATGAATACGACATGCAGAAACCCATCAGGTGACCGACGTAGTGCTGCTCAATGTCTGTTTGTATTACAAAATATGCAGAAAAACAAAAAAATCGATTAAAAAAAATTATTTATTATATATTGATAAGGTATTCAAGAAAATGGCACAGAAGAGGAATATTCACGGGGTTAGGATATATGTATGTTGCGGGTAGTGTTGTGTGGTGGGTGAGGGGCGGTCGCAGTGTAAATACGCTTCGAGTTTATACACTACTAATACTTGTGAATAATCACATGAAACATGCTGTGTAAGTATGTAATATTAATGCAGCTGCCGGTGCACGTTAGCTATCAGATACAAGCTATTACTTTAAACTAATTTTAAATATTTTCTTCAGAGCTGCAATTTAAGGTGTAAGCGAGATCAAATGTTTAGCTTATAATTATTCGGTGTCCTTTTCGTCGTCGTTCTCTATTATTTGTCTAGATAGCAGCGTTATAAGTTTTGCAGGATGTGATGAATGAGGGCGGTGTGAGAAACGGTCGGAGGCGGTGCTGTGACTTGCTGATCACTTGATGTCTGCCAGGGTTCCGCCTGTGGACGCTCTCCGGATTGTGTTTGAACTTTGTTGTCACGACCCTCTTCATGCCTTTCATTTTGATCGTTTTTCGGTACTCCTACGTTATTCACCACCGCGCTGAATCCGTTGAGATCATCGGCTCTGTAGTTAACGGTCCGCGTTAGTCCATCCGGCTGCAGGATGGAGTACTGTCCTATGACGACGTCCCCGTTGCGACTCTCATGTAACCTCTTGAAGTCTCCCGTGTGGGCGTCGTTTACTTCGTAAGCGATGTTGTAGTTAGGTGTCGACTGCTGGTGCTGGATGGGAAGGTACAGCGGTACGGGCGCGTGATGCAGCACCATGCAAGCGACTGACGCTACGAGCCCGGACAAGATTAACAATTTATTAAACATTGTTCAGCTGCTGCTTGTGATCTGCTTGTGTACACGAACGAATTGTGTGTGGTTTGGAAAATGAAGTGTATCACAATTTATATCTGTCGAAGTGTAATATAATATTCCGTTTTGCAATGGGGTGGTACTAACTCGGTTATTTGCACGCTGTTAGCTGACACCCGGCGGCCCACTGTCACGAACCGACCCTGAGGTCTCATGAAACTCAATTTTTTCTTACATTTCATTTTATGGACATCTTTTATATATGACAATATTTTATTATTACACTTTTAAATCGTATTCGTCATTACTATTCTTGCAATGTAACATACACTCCCGGACACATCTATCGCCCTATCTATCTCCCACCTAGTGTTTAAAAGTTTTGACGGTGTGCAGCTAAAAATAAATGTTAGGTGGAGCAATAAGTTTTAATGCAGTTTTGAAGCTGATTTTTTGCTCAACCTTTATGTATGTTTTTTTTTAATGTCGAATTCAGGATTATGAAAAAAAAAACGAAAATTCGAGTCTGTTCATTGTTTTTAAAGACCCAGGAATGGAGAAAACTTTTTTTATTTCGCACAAGTTGGATTTTTTTTTTTATGTTTCTGATTATTGGTTCCATAAAAAGGCAAATCTAAACTTAGAGCCAGTTTTGACCAAAAAATATGGATACTCTGCCTGAAATTGTCGCCCAAGCTGTAAAACTTCTGCCGGCCAAATCAATTCGAAATTACAAAAAAAATAAAAAAAAACCTACATAAGGGTTGACCAATAAATCTTCTTCAAAACTGCATTAAAACTTATTGCTCCACCTAACATTTATTTTTAACTAGACACCGTCGAAACTTTGAACACTGGGCGGTGGGCCGATAGATGTGTCCGGGAGTATAGTTTCTTCTACAAAACTATCATTATTCTTCTGTTTGAGATTTTATTCTAGGTCGATTGGATTTAAATAAACATAATTAAGGTTACCAATTACGTTCCGTTAGAATTTTGACAGTCTAGTAATGATATAACAACAAAAATATCATCTTTTATACCATTTGATATTTTAAAGTAATATTAGTTTATAACTAATGTCCTCGTCATAGTAAACCGTCTGCTCGTCAGTGTTAAATAACTGAATACCATCAGTGCGACCTCGCCGCGACATACAGCGCCGCTACGTATGCATGGAATAATACAGCAGCGCCCCGCTACTTGTTTACTTCGACTCTAATTAATAAGCATTCATTAAGTACTCTGTACTGTAAATTCAGCCGCTGAACAGTGTCACTAGGCAGAGCATTAATATACTCCCGGACATATCTATCGGCCCGCCACCCAGTGTTTAAAGTTTCGACGGTGTCTAGTTAAAAATAAATGTTAGGTGGAGCAATAAGTTTTAATGTAGTTTTGAAGCAGATTTATTGAACAACCCTTATGTATGTTTTTTTTGGAATATTTTTTGTGATTTCAAATTGATTTGCCCGGCAGAAGTGTTACAACTTGAGCGTCAATTTTAGTCAGAGTATCCATATTTTTTGGTCAAAACTGGCTCTAAGTTTAGATTTGTTTTTTTTATGGAACCAATGACCGGAAACATCAATAAAAAAAATACAACTTGTGCGAAAAAAAAGTTTTCTCCATTCCCGGGTCGTTGAAAACAATGAACAGACTCGAATTTTCGTTTTTTTTTCATAATCCTGAATTCAAAATTTAAAAAAAAACATACATAAGGGTTGACCAAAAAATCAGCTTTAAAACTGCATTAAAACTTATTGCTCCACCTAACATTTATTTTTAGCTAGACACCGTTAAAACTTTTAAACACTAGGTGGGCCGATAGATGTGTATTAACGCAATTTATAAAGCTCTACATCAGCTAAACGTCGGCCGCGACAAATAGTCCCCGGTCATTTCTATATTCGTAACGGCATCATTGTGTTCTTCGAACATAGACCACTTCTTTATTCCTTCACGCCTGACCCTTGTCCACTGGCACTTACCATCACGTAAACATTCAGCTCTTTGTGAATTATCGAGGTTTTCTTATTATTTCGTAATGATTGAAAAGGAAGCAAACACTAAGCACAAGGACTAGTAATAAAGGAGAATGAAAATAAAACACGCCGATGAGAGAGGCCGGTGTAGTATAGAAACAAACGATAACCGACGTAAGTAGCACTCGCGGATTGAGGGTCCCTCCGTTGTAGGAGGTTGAATGAGTACTTGAAAACGGGCTCAATTTTATAACGTTCAAAGATATCTAATAATTGTTATGCAAACGGATAAAGATGTCGGAGGGGGAGCGCTGTGTGACTGGGGGTCGTCGGCGGCGGGCGTTCGTGTGCTCAAGTACTTATTGATATGTAGTCATAGTAATAACCGACGCGAAGGCGGCTTTCAACTCTTGTTTTTTATATAGCTTTACAGTCATTTCACTATCGCTTCCTTAAATAGAAAATTTTAGTCACCGCATATGTTTCTCATGAATCTCACTAGACTTACTTAGCTATAGTCAGTTTGCAATTGAAGTATTTAGTAATAAATAGAGAATAATTTTTTGTTGTATATTATCATTTATGTAAAAAAACTGTTGTTTGTTAAAGTGGTGTGTTAAACGTATAATGTTTTAGTTCGTTGTTTCACCGAGAGATCGCGCTGTATGTAGGCAAACACGCGGTGTGATTCTGTTGTATCAACTGGTTTAAAAACCTGACCGTGCATTTGTCTCGTAAGATTACTCTACATATCTGTGTATTTATTTCACTATCGTTCCTCTTCTCATCTCCCTTATAAAACTGCTCTGCTCTTCAAGCCTACTCCATCCAATACCTCCTTACCTATCTCCTCTCCTCTTTATAGTATTTCTATGTACATATCTATGTATATATTTATAAAGTCAGCTCGCTAATTCCGGATCCGCGAACCCAGGGTCCGATGTAGCCTTGTTGACGGTCTTAAAGGTGACCCAAAGCAAGAACATCAATCATCAAAAAAAAAAAGTCTCGTAAGAATATAACCTGATTTAGCTAGAAGAATAAAGTGTTACTACAACAGTGTAGTTTCAATGTAACAAGAAAAGTTTCCACGGGTCCGGAGTGTGAAGTCAAAGAAGCGTTGTTATTATATACTGCGTATAAGCATAGTTAAAATATTGTAAAACAGGCCAGTCGAAGTTTGCTTAGGTATGAAGTGTTATAAACAATATGTGTTATCAGCACGAATGTGGCGTGTCCAGGTGGCGAGGATCAGTTGGACAGCGGGGTGCGGATGACGGTGGAGCCGAGCGATGCGGTGGCAGCGACCGGCGAGCGCGTGCTGCTCGCGTGCGCGGCCGCGCCGCCCGCCAGGGTCTCCTGGAGGCATTCCGCGACCGCGCCTCCCACCAGAGACCACACACTCTCCGCTACCGACTCTTTCAGGTAACAGTCTTCTATTTTTATTTTTTTTTTATACTACTAAGCGACGAGACGAGCAAGACGTTCACCTGATGGTAAGTGATACGCTTGCCCATGACAACGCGGTGCTAGTTAAGATGGTACACACTGCACCACATTGCGCTCGTCGCCGGAGACTAAGGTATTAAGTCTCGTTAGCCCAGTAATTACACTAGCTACAGCGCCCTTCACACCGGAACACAGTAATGTTCGCACACTACTATTTGTCGGTTGCAATAGGAGCTGCGGTGGTACCCACCCAGACGGTCTCCGGCAACAGAGACCTACCACCTGTTAAAACTATATATATATATATTCTATAACTTTGACATACTTTCTAGCCGGGGACCGTCTAAGGCACACATAACTGACAGCATATTGCATAACATAACATATTATTTTTCAAGATAATAAGCATGCACCCGCACGTATTTATACAGCACGAGGTAGATGCCTTCATCGTTTCCTTCTCTTTGTATAATAACATTGTAGGTAGATGTTTGTGTTCATGATGATCAGATATCGTTTGTCAATTTACAGAAAGCAACTGTCGAACGGTTCGCTCGTGATAGAGAGCATGTCGGACACCCTGGCCGGCCAGTACCAATGCGTGGCGACCCTGGACGGCATAGGCACCATAGTTTCTAGAATAGCCACAGTGTTCCTAGCAGGTAATGTCAAACATTCATAAATCGCTATTTATTACTTTCGAGAATATGGGTATTATTGTAATGCACGTATAGTTCTTTAGAAAGATCTTTAATTTTCTGTGCGTGTGTTTTGTTCTTAAATTTTTAGTATACATTACGTATCAAAAGCAATATGAACAGGACAGTGCTGATCACCGGCGCCTATTCTCGACATCATCATATTATTCACAATAATGAATCTCTTCTACAACTTTACCTGCTTAAACTGCTCTTAATTACAGTAGCATCTTGAGTTTCATAGATGTGATGATGGCAAATGTTCACGCAGCGCTGCCCGAGCTGGTGGAGACGGTGCGCACGGTGTCGGGCGCGCTGGGCGCGGGCGCGCTGCTGCCGTGCGCGATGCGCGCGCCGCCCCGCCTCGCGCTGCGCGTGACGCCGGCCGCGCGCGCGCACCCGCCCGAGCGGCGCGTGTACGGCGCCGCGGGCAGGACACACGTGCACCCGCCTGCGCTCGACCTTAATGTGAGTGGCCGTACACAATCATTGTAGTCCGCTACACTCAGACAATTACGTGGATACATTGTAAACTTTCCATTTGACGGACGCTGTAGTTGGTAACGGGACCACATCATTCGTCTCAAGGCGAGAAAGTCAATATGTGCAGTGCAATATTACTTAACTAAACAATAGAATAGAATAGAATGGAAAACTCTTTATTGCACACCAAAAGATACAGAAATTACCAATCACATTGCTGATATATGATAAATGCACAATGGGCGGTCTTATCACTAAGCGCGATTTCTTCCAGACAACCTTTGGATGGAAAATATGTAAAGTAATAAGTAAATTTGGTGTGGGTTTTTATTAGGAAATATAATAAATAAGAATAGATGTAGTAACATATACTTATATACACATACATGAATACTTAAAGTATTTTATTATTACATTTATAATGAAAGATAGAATTTACTGACAAGGTTCTAAAAATTATTTCAGATAGCAAAGTCGTGTGATTATTTATTAACTTTCACTACTTCGCAAAGTAACTCAGTTTACCGGTGGCCTGCTGGTGGCCGGTTTGCAGGTGACGTGGCTGAAGAACGGCTCGCCGGTGCGCATGGAGTCCGCGCGCGTGTCGCTCACGCCCAGCGGCGCGCTCGAGCTGGAGCCGCTGCGTGCGCACGACGCCGCGCTGTACCGCTGCCGCGTCGCGCTCGCGCACACCGCGCACACCGCGGCGCCGCACGTGTGAGCACACCTTGCATACCACTTTGATACTTTCCAACTTTTTTTTTTTATTTGGGATAGACTAGTGCTTGACTACGATCCCACCTGATGGTAAGCGGCGATGTAATCTAGGTGGTAAAGCACACTAGTCTAGAAGAAGCCTGTTCACTCTTTTTTTGAAGACCCCCACATCATACCTGGACGGAAACACTGACGCCGGCAGACTGTTCCACTCCCTCGCTGTGCGCATTATGAAGGACGAAGCGAAACGCTTAGTCCTAATGCGCGGGAGATCGACAACGAAGGGATGGATGCCTGCGGTGTGTCTGTACGTCCGATGATGAAAGGGCGAAGGCGGTATTAGATCATGCAGTTTCCAACTTGAATACTCCACCATCTCACTACAGAAGACCGCTTACAGTCTCCTTTACAGTTCACCGTCTGAAAAGGTCCAACGCAGCGTCGATTTCTTTTCTCAACTGTACAGTACTTTGTTCCATTTAGGTGCTGTAATTATTAAAATTATGGGGTCTTGGCAACTGCCATGTCATATCGTATTTTATTTAAAAAAAAATTGTAGTAATGAAAGTGAGTCTCGAACTTATAGTTATGTTCTAATTCCATTCCCCAATAATCCCAATTCGATACATATTATATTTATGTAAAGAAGGCGAGACTTGAAAATGTATCAGGCGAAACATTAAGGCGTTACTTAACTTAGCATCGTTATGTAATCTAAGTAAATAATAAAAAAATACAAACTTGTTTTGTATTTATCGCAATTTTTCTCTTCTCCATTTTAATGTAATTTAGCGTTAAAGTCCGGACGCTTTGCAAAAAATTGTATATTAAAAGTTTTTGCTGTTTTAAACCGCAGTACCGGACCGGAAATCGACCTGCGCATCAACGGGGACCTGGCCAACGTGGAGACGCCTCCGCGGTTCATAGCGGTGCCGCAGCCGGTCACTGTAATAGAAGGTCTGTTCTCGCTACTTACTTAACAATTGTTATGCTCAAGTTTGAAGCAAGTTAGTTTTTGACGTGACAACGTCTATTAAATTGGTATAAGATAGGACGCGCGTGCTGAGAAATGTCCCGCACATAAGTGGGCGTGGCTTACGCCGACCGCTAAGTCGGTATGCGTTTGCCCGAATTGGTTGAAAGTAAAAGATGTATTCTATTGCTCAATAATAATTAGAAATAAAATCCCTAACAAATATAATTGAGAGTTAGTATAACTTGATTTGTAACCCGATAAACATGTCAAACAAGAATAATAAAATTTATTATCAAAATTTTTTGTGATATAATTAATAGACGTTGTCACGTTAAAATACATAAGTGCCCTGCACATATAACCCAGAATTTTTTTATTAAAAATCAATTCAAATTTGGATCAATCGCTTAAAAGCTAGTTACTAATGGTCGCCGCAAGGATTTGCTAACAGTGTAACCACCTCAGGTGCGTCGGTGACGTTCGACTGCGCAGCGGTGGGCAATCCCAAGCCGGAAATGATTTGGCTCAACAACGGCGTCGCTATTGATCTAAAGTGAGTGAAATGATAACAAAAAGCCTACATAAAGATTTCATATGTATATCTAGCATGCAAGATATACTTACGAAAAATAAAATATGTATACTTTACTTGAATAAATTTGAATTTGAAGTTACCTCATTGCGGTTGAGACATACGACATAATATGTCGTCTTTTTTTCAGTTAGCAGTATTGTATGTATAGTATGTTTACCAGGTCTCTGTTGCCGGAGACCGTCTGGATGGGTACCACCGCAGCTCCTATTGCAACCGACAAATAGTAGTGTGCGAACATTACTGTGTTCCGGTTTGAAGCGCGCTGTAGCTAGTGTAATTACTGGGGTAACGAAGCAACACCTTATGTCTTACGACGAGCGCAATGTGGTGCAGTGTGTACCATCTTAACTAGCGCCGCGTTGTCATAGGCAAACGTATCACTTACCATCAGGTGAACGTCTTGCTCGTCTCGTCGCATAGTAGTATAAAAAAAATAGCAGTTCACTACCGCTCGGTAATAGAAACAAGCTTTACATCAGTTATTTATCACCCTTAAAACAACGAGCGCGTCAAAACATCTGACTCGAGTCCATATTACCAATAAGCAGGCGTATCGAATATTTTTTTTTTTATTTATTTAGGATAGACTAGTGCTTGACTATGTTCCCACCTGATGGTAAGCGGCGATGTAATCTAGGTGGTAACGCGCACTAGTCTAGAAGAAGCCTGTTCACTCTTTTCTTGAAGACCCCCACATCATACCTGGACGGAAACACTGACGCCGGCAGACTGTTCCACCCCCTTTATATATAATGTAAAGTAATAACTAAGTTGCGCGTGCGCAGCGACCTGGACTCGAGGTTCTACCTGGTGGGCGCGGGGTCGCTGCGCGTGCAGTCCGCGCGCGCGCTGGACGCGGGCGTGTACACGTGCCGCGCGCACAACCGGCTCGACTCAGCGGACCACTCCACGCAGCTGCACGTCCTGGTGAGTGCAGCGCGGTACCCCGTCCACAGCTCCGCACTCTATTTGAATTTGAGCCCTTTTAAAATTGTACACATTTACTCATCGTTTATCATTATCATTGCTTGGACAACTTGCGAAGATCAACAATGCCAAATTTGGGTTTCTTTTTCAAAAGAGGCGTTATCGATGTACTTGATCTATGTTTACTTATTTTTATTAAGTATTAATTATATTTATTTATTATTACTTATGCTCGGAGTTTCTCTGCGCGATCGAATCAGAAACGAGGAGATCCGCAGAAGTACCAAGGTCACCGACATAGCCCTAAGAATTGCTAGACTGAAGTGGCAATGGGCAGGGCACATTGCTCGAAGGACTGACGGCCGATGGGGCAGCAAGGTCCTGGAGTGGCGGCCACGTACCGGTAGACGCAATGCTGGAAGGCCTCCCACAAGGTGGACTGACGATCTGGTGAAGGTCGCGGGAAACCGCTGGATGCGAATAGCGCAAAGCCAATTGGAGTGGAGATCTGTGGGGGAGGCCTTTGTCCAGCAGTGGGCGTCTATAGGCTGATGATTTGATTTTCATTATTACTTACTGTATGATTGTACAGAAAGTATTTGAATGAAATTGTAGTGAGTTTTTTGTAACTGTTAGTGGCACCATGCACTAACGTGCTTCCTCTTTCTAAAATTGGACTATTGTTAACATCATTTATACATTGTTGTTGATATAAAATTAATAAACGCGAAATGAAGTGTTATTAAATAAGATGTAAGTTTAATATAGGTGTTATTTTAAACGATCTCGTAATATGTGTGTAAATGCCTCGACCACGCAGACGGCGCCGCGCGTGAGCGTGCCGGGCGGCGCGGTGGCGCGCGCGCACCCGCGCGGTGACGTCACGCTGCGCTGCGACGCGCGCGGCCGCCCCGCCCCCGCCGTCGGCTGGCTGAAGGACGGCGAGCCGCTCACCCCCAACAGCAGGGACATCGCGCTGCTGGACGGGTACGAGAGGACTTGTGCACTATGTTCATTTACTAATAAATTAGAGAAAAACTTTTCTTTTTCGCTAAGGTTAGCTGGTAGAAAACTCATTTTGAGTTAAGCTCGCCTGTACCATTCCATTTCCGTGTAACCATTGTTGTTAGTTTGTATGTTTGTACAAAGTTTTTAAATAAATAAATAAATTTCGTTGTGACATCGAGAGATGGCGCTGTATGTAAGCAAATGCGCGGTATAGTTTAGTTGCTTCCGTTTACTAATAAATTAGAGTAAAACTTCCTTTTAGACTAGTGTGCTTCGTTAAACGAATACGTTGCCGCTGAATATTAAAACGTTTTGTAATTATGCGAAAGACCATATATTAAAAAAATATATATGTCTTAAGAATATCAATCCAATAGTAATGATCGTATAAGATTTATTTTTTAAAGGTTTGTACCCTATTACCACTGTTAAACGTATAATGCATTATTTCGTTGTGTCATCGAGAGATGGCGCTGTATGTAGGCAAATGCGCGGTATAGTTTAGTTGCTTCCATTTACTAATAAATTAGAGTAAAACTTCCTTTTAGACTAGTGTGCTTTGTTAAGCGAATACGTTGCCGCTGAATATTAAAACGTTGTGTAATTATGCGAAAGACCATATATTAAAAAAATATGTATGTCTTAAGAATATCAATCCAATAGTAATGATCGTATAAGATTTATTTTTTAAAGGTTTGTACCCTATTACCACTGTTAAACGTATAATGCATTATTTCGTTGTGACATCGAGAGATGGCGCTGTATATAAGCAAATGCGCGATATAGTTTAGTTGCTTCCATTTATTAATAAATTAGAGTAAAACTTCCTTTTAGACTAGTGTGCTTCGTTAAACGAATACGTTGCCGCTGAATATTAAAACGTTTCGTAATTATGCGAAAGACCATATATTAAAAAAATATATATGTCTTAAGAATATCAATCCAATAGTAATGATCGTACAAGATTTATTTTTTAAAGATTTGTACCCTATTACCACTGTTAAACGTATAATGCATTATTTCGTTGTGTCATCGAGAGATGGCGCTGTATGTAGGCAAATGCGCGGTATAGTTTAGTTGCTTCCATTTACTAATAAATTAGAGTAAAACTTCCTTTTAGACTAGTGTGCTTTGTTAAACGAATACGTTGCCGCTGAATATTAAAACGTTGTGTAATTAAGCGAAAGACCATATATTAAAAAAATATATATGTCTTAAGAATATCAATCCAATAGTAATGATCGTATAAGATTTATTTTTTAAAGGTTTGTACCCTATTACCACTGTTAAACGTATAATGCATAATTTCGTTGTGTCATCGAGAGATGGCGCTGTATGTAGGCAAATGCGCGGTATAGTTTAGTTGCTTCCATTTACTAATAAATTAGAGTAAAACTTCCTTTTAGACTAGTGTGCTTTGTTAAACGAATACGTTGCCGCTGAATATTAAAACGTTTCGTAATTATACGAAAGACCATATATTAAAAAATATATATGTCTTCAGAATATCAATCCAATAGTAATGATCGTATAAGATTTATTTTTTAAAGGTTTGTACCCTATTACCACTGTTAAACGTATAATGCATTATTTTTTTTTAAAGGTTTGTACCCTATTACCACTGTTAAACGTATAATGCATAATTTCGTTGTGTCATCGAGAGATGGCGCTGTATGTAGGCAAATGCGCGGTATAGTTTAGTTGCTTCCATTTACTAATAAATTAGAGTAAAACTTCCTTTTAGACTAGTGTGCTTTGTTAAACGAATACGTTGCCGCTGAATATTAAAACGTTTCGTAATTATACGAAAGACCATATATTAAAAAAATATATATGTCTTCAGAATATCAATCCAATAGTAATGATCGTATAAGATTTATTTTTTAAAGGTTTGTACCCTTTTACCACTGTTAAACGTATAATGCATTATTTCGTTGTGTCATCGAGAGATGGCGCTGTATGTAGGCAAATGCGCGGTATAGTTTAGTTGCTTCCATTTGCTTAACGGCCTGACCGTGCATTTATCCCACATGAAAAACAACAAGAAGAATAAAGTTTTACTTAAACGGTGTAGTTTCAATGTAACAAGAAGAAGTTAAACAACCACGTACATATTCTGTTGGTACTCGTGTTAGGCCGCTGTTGTAGTGAAGAGTACAGAAGCAGGAACAGGACGTAGCACCTTTTTCCTCTGGATATAAATCGGGTTTTTTATGATGATTTTATGTAAACAATCTAGCAGTTTTGAATATTTGTATTAATTAATAATTATGTTACCCTTGCGATTCGCCCGCCAGTTCGTCGCTGCGCATACAGGGCGTGTTGCGGGTGGACGCGGGCATGTTCCAGTGCGCGGCGAGCTCGCCGGCGGGCAGTGCGGTCGCGGCGCTGCGGCTCGTTGTGTTACCGCCGGCGGAAGGTGAGTGTGGCCACTGGTACTAGGTGACCCTACGGCGAAAAAGATGAACTGAACCTCTCTCTTTTAAAAACACAGCGCTTTTTGGAGACTACTATATTAAAACAACCAGTGATGTCAAACTGGGAAATAAACAAAATTAAACTTTCACAACAATGATTTACTACATAGCTACTGCGTTTCGCGTAGTACTGGTTAACATAGTTTTTGTTACCAGTAACAAAAATAATCCTTTAATATTTTAGTGAGTTACCAAAAGCAACGCGATTCAGTTAGAAAAAAATTGCCCTGCTTTCAACACTTCCGGCTCATTAACAACTTTTCTATACTTTTTATGTTATTGCGTTTATACACTTTCAGATTATGGTACCCCCACCCATTTGGATGTAAGACCCTGTAAATAATTACGGGTGTTACATTCTCTTTCTTATTTTTTTTATTTTCTCTCCCATTAACAGATACCAAATTTTTCCAAAATCCTAGTAACCCTTCCGTGAAGCCCTTTTCCAATACCACTCACGACATATTCAACAGCCTTGTATCCTCCGGCGCGTCAGATTCGACCTTGGAGCCTTCACCAGAAGACCTAGATTTCCTCGGAGAAACCTCGTCAGCGTACACGTCCGGTCCGGAGGTGGAGTATGACGAAGCGTATGACATTGATCCCGATGTTTCCTTTCACGCTGCCGAAGGTTTGGATCTAGATGAGCTGGGACAGGGGAACGCAACTGTGGTCTCTGCACCGAAAGGCCTAAAAGCGGTTATCGTGAAGCATAGGTTCGTGACGCTCAGCTGGGAGGAGCCGGAACACAAGCTCGAAGAAGTGACGGGATATGCGATCGTTTACAAGGTCAAAGGCAGCGAGAGGTGAGCTATTTGCTTTTGCACGATGTGGCGATCGGGATGTTCACCTGGTATTAGGTGGATACACCTACTCATGATGCTTGCCCTCCACGAGGTGTAAGTTAAGATATTTATAAAGTGCCTTTGAGACTTCTTGATGTGTTCTACACAATTAATAAAAAAACAAAATCACAAGCGTTACTCTACATTTTCTCTAGCTACAGCGTCTTACAAATTAAAAATAAATACTATAAATACGTAGCCAGGTTAAGTCAATGGCTCCGAGACGTTTCAAAAACTCGCTGCTGAGTGAAAAACTTTACTAAAGTGATTTTTTGATGAAAATTTGTTGATTTTCAGAGAGCGCATCGCCCGGGGCAACCCGCAGCGGCACGAGATGAACGTGGCGTCGCTGCAGCCCAACACCACGTACCAATTCTATGTCATCGCCTTCACGCAGCACTCGCATTCACCGCCCACTGAGGTAATCATTTCAACCCAAAAAGATGGAAAACATGTTGGGGAAGGGACGGGTTCAGCAATGGGTATATTGTGAAATGATCGAAGAAAATCTTTACTGGCGACAATTTTGAACAAAAAACTTGTATCAGACGCGTCCCTACATTTCGGGAGTTGCGAAGTTAAAAACAAACACACATACGAACACTTTAAACTTATAACATCTTCTCTTTGTTGTTTACAATAGCGCTCTCGTAGCTAGTTTTTAAACGAAGTGACAACACGTTTAGAACGTTGGATATTGATGGTAAACTATATACCTGTTATTTATTTAAAAACTTTATTTGCACACAAAGAAAAATGTATAAAAAGGCGGACTTAATGCCATAGGGCATTCTCTCACAGTCTACCATAGGTTGAGCAGAGAAGATAAATAAGGGTGCATTATTTTTGTAGTCGAGTATAATTACATATAGTACAATATAAAACAATAATAGTGGTAGACACAACTATGATTGGCACATATGTTATAACAATATGGTCCTAGTTAAGATAATAAACACGTGCAGGTGATAGAGGCGACGACTGCGGAGGAGGAGCTAACGTACGGGCCGCCGCAGGAGGTGCGCGTGGAGGCGCTAGGTCCGCACTCAGCGCGCGTGTGGTGGTCGCCGCCCGCACCCGCCGCACCGACGCAGAGCGCACCCGCCCCTCCATCGCCCACCAGATACGCTGTGTATTACACCGACGTGAGGATATTTGCATATTTCACGTTTTACCAGGTGGTAGGTCTCTGTTGCCGGAGACCGTCTGGGTACCACCGCAGCTCCTATTGGAACCGACAAATAGTAGTGTGCAGACATTACTGTGTTCCGGTTTGAAGGGCGCTGTAGCTAGTGTAATTACTGGGGTAACGAGACTTAACACTTTATGTCTTAGCGACGAGCGCAATGTGGTGCAGTGTGTACCATCTTAACTATCACCACTTTGTAATGGGCAAGCGTATCACTTACCATCAGTTGAACGTCTTGCTTGTCTCGTCGCATAGTAGTATAAAAAAAAATTAGCTATTTGTTTTATGTAACAAAGGGACTATCAAAAACACATTCTCAGCAAAGATTTGTAATATTATGCTGCGATTATTTCTGCCAGGAGGAAACGGGACGTGAACAAACTCAGTGGGCAGAGGGGACGTCGGCTACGCTGAGCGGGCTGCGCGCGGCAACCGCGTACCGCGTGCGTGTGGCGGCAGCAGGGGGCGCCCCCGCCCCGGAGCTGCGCTTGCGCACCCCGCAGGACGCGCCCGCAGCGCCCCCCGTCAACGTCACTGCAGTACCTAGTGGCGCTACAGTAAGCAGATAATATGTCCAAAACGACAGAGTTATAGATGATAATACTACGGTGGCAGGTTTCAGCAGCCTAATACTGCCTGGGCATATAAAACAGCAGCACCTATTTCTGTCGTCAAATATTAGTGTGCAAATGTTACTGTTCTTCAGTCTGAAGGGCATTGTATCTAATGAAATTACTGAAGTAACGAAACTTAATTTATATCTCAAACAGAAAAGCTCAATGTGATGCAGTGTATCTCATTCTAAATAGCATTAGATAGTTTTTAGCGGTAGTAACACTTACCACCAGGTGAAGTAGTTCATTTTAACGCTTCGTTAAATAATAAAAATTATTTAAGTATTTCAAATATCAAATTTGTTTATTAATATTTAATCAGTTATACTAAATTCATTTTGCTGTAGCTAGTGTAATTACTGGGGTAACGAGACTTAACACCTTATGTCTAAACGAAGAGCGCAATGTGGTGCAGTGTGTATCATCTTAACTAGCAGCACATTGTCATTGGCATACAAATACTATTAGTACATACATTGTAAGAGAGACTAATATATACAGATATTCATAAATATGTCATCATCATCAGCCTATCTTTCATCTATATTCCTATTCATACTTTGCATCTATATTCCTATCATAAATAAACTATGTTATATTACACTGTTTGATAGTATGGTATCATCTTAACTAGCAGCACATTGTCATTGGCAAGCGTATCACTTACCATCAAGTGAAGGTCTTGTTCGTCTTGTCGCATAATAGTATAAAAAAAAATAAGATAATTGCATAATAAATCACTAAACTAAAAAGCTAATTTTATATGTGCATGTGTTTACTTCAATACTTATTATTTGGTGTACGTTCGCAGTCGATACTGGTGCGGTGGGAGGCACCGCCCACGCGCACGCACCGCGGCCCGCTCACCGGCTACAAGGTGCGTTACCGCGCAGGCCCGCCCTCCGCGCGCCGCCGCGCCGAGTCCCTCACCACACCTGCAGACACGCGCCGCGCCGAGCTGCGGGACCTCGAAACTGGAACCGTTTATCAGGTACAATTAGTACCCCGCTTATGTTTTTGTAATCCCATCGCTTGTACTGCTACAGTATCGTATGCCAGAATGCATAACGAACTCTAATTAGACTTTGTTTAGACATTCATTTAAAAGTAACAGACACTTATCTTTTCAATATACATATTTAATTTACACGTTTTTATATATACAATTCACAAGTCACAGAGTTCACACTTCTTACGCTTTCCAAACAGTAATAAGCTCGAGATCCACAGTACTTCTTCTTCTTCATTATGCTTAATGGCCTCTCTTAAAAGAATTTGCCAACATCAAGTCAGTCATGGAGATCCACAGTTGTCCGCCATTTATACCAAAATGACAGCGGCGCCATCTTTACAATAATCAATACAACTATTTAATTTTTATCAATTTTATAAAAGTCATGGATTAATAATATTCCCAATATTTCAATTACACTATAAGAAATATAAATACAACTATTACATAAATATTAGTATGAAATATAATAGTGCAATATGCATTTTGGATTCATTAACAGTCAATACAATTACTATTTTTCTAACAAAATGTTTATAACCACAATTATTTATTCTCAATATCTAACAAAAGTAATGCTATGAATTGATTATTTTATTGTCCTGCACCAATTTATATGGAAGTCTGCGTAAAGCCTATAACCATCTGTGGATGTATATCGCCTGAAAGTAAATAAATAATTGTGTTGGTGTTTGATAACTGTAATTGTAAGGTTTTGTGACCGCAGGTGCGCGTGTGCGCGATCAACGCGAACGGCTCGGGCCCGTTCAGCGAATGGGTGTCCGCGAGTACGCAGACGCGCGAGCGCGGCGAGGCCCGCGTGCCCGCTCCGCCGCCCAAGCTCACCAGTAAGCCCTCGCTGCTTATGTCATTCACCATTCACTCATTCATATGTTCATTTTCTATTACATTCGTTGCCTCTGTGAATAACATAATTCATACTTTGAATCATGGTAGTGTTTTCGATTATTACTTTGTTAATCACTTTATTTTAACGAATGTAATCATTTCAGAAAATAAATAATAATTAAATATATTAAATAATTTGCATTTACGTAATTATCCCTATGATTATTTCATTAATCTCTAGTCGCATAAATAAATGTATAGTACTCGTACATACTTAAACTAATACTATGTTATATTTGCCGCCGAAGACATATCTGCCATAGAAATGCTTAAAGGTGATTGATTAACCACTTTCATTCTTTTCGAGGGTAGATGTGGTATCCAAAAGTCACAGTTATCATAATGCCTGTTTCTGTTATAACTTGTAGTCTATAAGACAAGAGGTTGTGTTCTTTTGAAATCTCTGTCTTTAATATCAAGGCTATAATCTATATGCTGTGACGGATAAAAAGATGTGGATCCATTCTGTGCAGCGCGGGCTGGCCGCGACTGGATCTCCGTGTGGTGGGGCGGCGACGGCGAGGCGGGGGGCGATGGGGACGGGGGCGCGTTGGTGCGCGGCTACTCCCTGGGGTGGGGGCTGGGCGTCCCAGACGAGCGCACGCATGAGCTGCCGGCTCACCTGCGCTCCTACGTCATACGTAACCTCGGTCAGTCGGTTCGAATATCGATGGGAATGAAAACTGGTGGCAGATACTATGCCAAGTCGTCGATGTACGGTGTCGTGGCACAAAATACCTAATAATACACACACATTAAATTTGAATTATAACATAAAACTAGACGACCTAAAATATCGATTAAAATGTTTTTATTAATTTTGTATTATCTATTAGATTTCATCTATCATTTCTTCCACCATACCTGTTCACACTGAATTAAAATGTTGAATATCGGAACCGGACTCGTCCACTAACGTGTTATCATTATTCCACAGAGTCCAATTCGGAATATGTAATATCGCTTCGGGCGAGTAACGCGTTGGGGTTCGGTCCGGCGGTGTACGCGACCGTCCGGACGCGGCCGGCTCTCTCGCCGGACGATGAGCCGGATGACGCGGAGGACCCGGATGATCCGGACGACGCAGAGGACCCCGAAGAGGACGACCAGCCGCCGCTTATACCGCCCGTTGGACTCAAAGTATGATCGAATATTGCATAATACATAAATAGCTTAAAAGTATTTAATGTAATCATTTGAGGTGACCTGGAATTTGAATACATGTTTTCTTGGTTTTTTTAAGGTTATAATGTTAAGCGGTTCCACAGCAGTGGTATATTGGACTGATCCTACACTACCTAAGGGCCAGGTAAATAATGTCTTCTTATACAATGCCTATTAAACTTAGAAAAGTAAAATTTGCATATTATTCAATTTAAAACATGAAAACCCTTTCTTATTATTATTGAAGCCTATTGATTGCTGAGACTTGGGGCCTCTTTTTACGAGGAGAGAATCAAACCCTTCTCTAGATAAATATGTACCATATTCACCTAGTTCGTTTGATTCGCCGATTGATGTGTAATAAAAAATCTGTAATGTTTACCTCGACATGTGCAGACAGCTACAGACGGCAGACGGTACGTGGTCCGGTGGTCGACCACCGGCGGCCGCGTGCGCACTTACAACGCGAGCGACCTCAACTGCATGCTCGACGACCTCAGGCCGTACACCACTTACGAGTTCGCTGTTAAACTTATCAAAGGTTAGATCAGAGTTCCCCAAACTTTTTTGTGTCGTAGACCCCTTGCCATGTTTTTCCGTGTTGGGTAGACCACCTACTTACAACTTACACAATTTTATAAACATATATAATAAATTTTTACCTTCATAGGTACTTTTATAAATAATGTATATGTTTTGATATTATAAGATAGTATGATGTAAGTAAATAGGTACTATCAGTGTATGTGTTGAGATCCACTATCGTGGACCCCCATTTTCATTTCATGGACCCCCAAATTTTTTTTCGCTGACGTAGACCCTTTGCAGGTTGTCATAGACCCCTAGGGGTCGATATAGACCACTTTGGGAATCACTGGGTTAGATCTTTAACTACTAACTATATTCGTTATGAATTTTTTAACATTATTTTTAATATGAATACTTCCAGGCGGACGTGAGTCAGCGTGGTCGATGTTAGTAAGCAACACCACGCTGGAGGCGGCGCCCGGCACCGCGCCGCGGGACCTGCGCGTCTCCCCCGCCGCCCCGCCGGCGCGCGCGGCCGACCTCACGTGGGCACCACCACTTAAACCCAACGGTCCGCTCACCGGTGAGTCACATTGATCTAATTGTCATGGCTGTAGCCGCGTATCAAATCGAGCTGAGCTAAGCTGCCCACAAAAAAAATGTCTGGGCTGTGTGAAATGTGAAACCTGTGGAAATGTGAAAGGGAAAATTTGTGGTTGCAGTTTTGAATACATCGTCTAGCACTAAAAGCATAATTTTTTTTTTATGCTACTATGCGACGAGACGACCAAGACGTTCACCTGATGGTAAGTGATACGCTTGCCCATGACAACGTGGTGCTAGTTAAGATGGTACACACTGCACCACATTGCGCTCGTCGCTTGAGACATAAGGTGTTAAGTCTCGTTACCCCAGTAATTACACTAGCTACAGCGCCCTTCGAACCGGAACACAGTAATGTTTCCACACTACTATTTGGCGGTTGAAATAGGAATGTCATGGCGAATGGAATGGCGGTATAATTATCTTATACATGTAAAACTTTAAGTATGCAATTTAGTTTTCTTTCGTATTGTATGTCGTAATGAAACTGGATGGTTAAAGCAGAAAGTGATAATTGATTAAGTCAATTTTATAACCGTTCACTTACCATTAGGTAAGCGTTTTATACGTGTCGTCGCTAAAAACTACATAATTTTTTCTTGCTAGGTTACGTGATCATGTACGCAATCCAGCGGTCAGGTGCCGCCGCTGCGTCCGGCGCTCCCGAAGAATGGACCGCCGTGGCGGTGCTCGGCGACCGCACCCGGTCGCGGGTGGACAGGCTCCGTCCCAGAACCACTTACACATTTAAACTGCAAGCGCGGAATAGCAAAGGGCTGGGCCCATTCAGTGCTCCCGTTGTTTATACCACAGCGATGGGTTAGTATAGGTATAGGTTTGACTTCCTCCCAGAAGGCATGTTATCGTTTCGGAGATTTCCTACCGACACTAAAAAAGGCATAAACATTCTAAAACTAATTTTGTCCACAATCCAAAATTGAGAATGTAATGTTTACTAGCATTTTGCAATATTTTTTTCCTACTTATAAAAATGGCTAAAATATATCCTTTGAAACAGCCTCCTTTTTATTTCTTATTTCTTTGCCACTCTCCGGTGTACCTCCAAAGCATACCAGGACGTCTTATATCTTTGATAAACGCGAAACGCTATGTATTTAATAACTTGAACAAAGAACCACTATTAGGGTGTTGTGTGGTAATATAATCTAAGATATTTTTCAACATTACATTACTCGGTTCAATATATACATTGATGATATTGTGTTATGGGACGTGTAATAATATAATAACTCTATTCAACCAATAAAACGTTTTACTGTTAGAATTTGGGGTAAGATGGATTTGTTAAATGTTCCTTGTTCACTAAAACTTTTATTCTTAGATCATGTCGAATCAGTTCAGGACGTTTTCAGTCACCATGATATAAAGCTCTTCAGAGATCAAACCTACGCTTCCTCGAGTTGTATAGATGTACGACCTTACTTATAAGTTGAGGCATCGTTGATTTTTTATTTGTTTTTTTTTTAATATGTATTCGCATCGCTGTGACAGAGACGGGCGAGGGCGGCGGGCTGGCGAGCGCGACCTCGGCGTGGCTGTGGGCGAGCGCGGGCGGCGCGTGCGCAGTGCTCGCGCTGGCGGCCGCGCTCGCGCTCTCCCTCTGCTGCAGGCGGAACACGCCGCCGCTATCGCCCGACACCAGGTCACTGGATACATTATAAACGATAGAACGATAGATAATCGTCAATCATAATATGACTACAGAGTTGGATAATTTAAAAGCCTAACCTTTAAAAATATGGACCGATACCAGTTACGAAAATCTTAAATGTATATGGCGTAATTATTATAACGTTTGTTCTTTATGTTAAAAATAGACTATGTACTTTTACATAATTACGTGATTTATACTTTTTAATTATTGGCTGTTCGCGCATATAAATATATGGTTATAGTTGAAAAACTAAATATACATCTGATGCTCATCCGACAATGCAGGCGGCGTACGAATTCATTCGTTATGTACCATGAAAAGTAGTTTGCAACCCCTTTTGCAACAAAGGACATATCAATCGTATTTTTTTTAATTGTTAGTAAATTATTCGTTTTGGAACATAATTTGTTATTGGATAAACCAAGTGCAATAAATTTACAATTGTTTAGAAAGAATTAATTATCCTATTAACATTTACATTCAATGCAGCACGTACCAAAAAGCGTCCGCATCAGCTGCCATCAAGCCCCCGGACCTGTGGATTCATCACGACCAGATGGAGCTCAAACACATGGACAAGAGCCTTCACAGCTCCGCCAGTAAGAGTACGACCGACTACATTACATACCAATAACATGTTTTGTTATGGTTATAGACCTGATCACAAGCAACCAACTAGCATTGTCTTAAACACGCATTTAACGCCACACCACCACAGACGACTGTTACACGACTCATGTTTTTATAACACGTAACACTACGACCAACAGTACAGCTGAATTTGGAATTTCAGCTACAAAATAGTATTGTCCAATCATTACTGTGTTCCGGGTACTACTACTACTACTCTAGCGCAACGACCTAAAGTGAGTCTGGGCCTCCGACACAAGAGAGCGCCAACGTTGCCTATCTCGCACCGCCTCTCGCCAATTCGAGCTCGCGTAGGTCGTGTTCTACGGCATCCTTCCAGCGATACCTGGACCTGCCGATATGTCGGCGTCTAATCGGGGTTCCGAGGTACGCCTTTTTCACGCTACGATCGTCTCCCATCTTCAGCAAGTGGCCCAACCAGCGGAGTCTGTGGGCTTTGGCTTCTCCCATGATGTTCGGCTCGCCCACCAACGTCTCGATTTCCCGGTTGTGTCGAACTCGCCAACTACCGTCCTCTCTCTGGACCGGGCCCAAAACCTTACGCATGATTTTTCTCTCCGTAACCAGGAGCCGATCCTCTTCTTTAAGTGTTAGCGTCCAGGTCTCGCTGCCGTACATTAAGATCGGTCTAATTACCGTCTTGTATATACGGATCTTGGTCTTTCTGCTCAAAAGCTTGGACACTAACACCTTGTGCAGAGC
Organism: Byasa hedistus; assembly: GCA_029286795.1. NCBI lineage: Eukaryota > Metazoa > Arthropoda > Insecta > Lepidoptera > Papilionidae > Byasa > Byasa hedistus. Next base: position 8,121,538 of record JAGSMW010000028.1, read on the forward strand.
AGCACTACAACGTAGGGCATTGTGAATCCGGATCACGTGTTCCGGGTAATGATATTTAATATCTTACGTCTCTAGGCGACGATCACAATGAGGTATATCAATTTAACTAGCGCTTTGTTGTGGACGGATGTATTCTTTACTACCAGGAAATGTCCAGCTAGTTTGAACGCATATTTGATTATATAAAAATGTAACGTTGCAGTATCGGCGGGCAGCGTGGACGGTCCGAACGCCCTGGTGTCGTCGACGCTCACACTGGGGCGCGCCCCGCCGGCGGAGTACGAGCCGGCGCGCCACGCCCCGCCGCCCGCCTCCCTCGACCGCAGACACTACGTGCCCACGTATGTAGGTAAGTGAACAGGTCGACATCAGCATTGCTTCACACAGGCGAGTACCGCGCGATCGTGACATCAACGAACCGACAGAACAACTGGTAAGATTTAACCTTTCACGAAATCATTATTTTTTGTGAGATATGCACATATACTCAAACATATGCATGAAAAAGGCTTTACTTTATTCTTCTAAGTCGTATTTCCTCATGACTGAGAGGGTCGTGGTCATCATGTTTTTATTGAAACACATGACGACTCTCTTGGCAGTTATAATGGAGTGGTTTGCCATTGCCTTCTCCATTTCACCTACTAGTCTGACCACTGATGGTCATGGCATAAATATGTAGGTTTCCTCACGATGTTTTCCTTCACCGTCAAAGCTCGTGATATTAGTTGATGTTTTATGCTAACTGCACATAAATTGAAAAATTCATTGGTGCAGACCGGATTCGAACCCGGTACCTTTGCATTGGAAGGCCGGCGTACAAACCACTAGGCTATCACGGCTCTTACTTTATTTTACTTTGTTTACTTTATAATTGTTTCTAATATTTACGCGGACATTACACACTTGTAACACTAACTTTTATCGCATTTATTTACTTATTAACCTGTCATTTTAAGTGATTATCAGCATCCATTGTTTACAGTCCGGTCGGACTGTAAATGATGATTGAAAGCAAAGGGTACTCGGTGATAACTACCAGGACATTTGTCACTTCAGTGTTACCGTGACCTTTGGTAAGGGCTCTTGAAACGTGGGGTTACTAAATAGTTATATAAACTCTGTAAATTAAATGCTTTGCTTCAATTAACGTGAGCTTTGAGTAAATGTTAGCTTTACCTTCTAAAATGAGATTACCTTTAATACACTCCCGGACACATCTATCGGCCCACCTAGTGTTTAAAAGTTTTAACGGTGTCTAGCTAAAAATAAATGTTAGGTGGAGCAATAAGTTTTAATGCAGTTTTAAAGCTGATTTTTTGGTCAACCTTTATGTATGTTTTTTTTTTAATTTTGAATTCAGGATTATGAAAAAAAAACGAAAATTCGAGTCTGTTCATTGTTTTCAACGACCCAGGAATGGAGAAAACTTTTTTATTTCGCACATGTTGGATTTTTTTTTTTTTTTGGTGTGTCCGATTATTGGTTCTATAAAAAGGCAAATCTAAACTTAGAGCCAGTTTTGACCAAAAAATATGGATACTCTGCCTGAAATTGACGCCCAAGTTGTAAAACTTTTGCCGGGCAAATCAATTCGAAATTACAAAAAAGATTAAAAAAAAAAACCTTCATAAGGGTTGACCAATAAATCTGCTTCAAAACTGCATTAAAACTTATTGCTTCACCTAACATTTATTTTTAACTAGACACCGTCGAAACTTTAAACACTGGGTGGTGGGCCGATAGATGTGTCCGGGAGTATATTATTAGTTCGGTCTTTCCTGTAGATTTATTATTATTTTGCATTTGGTACATTGCGGCACAAATTTTGAGTTACGATTGCATGCACCCAAATGACCATCAGCAGGAGAAATTCACCGTATCAGGTAAGTATACCTCTGCGATAAAATCCAGAACTTTGCAACTGTCTTCACAAAATGGTAAGTTCGTAGTTTCCCTACTGCGTCATCATTGGCATTCAACTCACACGCTGCTTCTTGCTATTATCATTTATATTTCTTTTTTTTATTTTCATTTGCTAGTCATTTCCGTTCACCCCACATTTAGTTTTATTTGGCCGTGCACAACTAGATTCGCGACGTTCGCCATCATGCGCTGGCAGCGGAAGCGACGACACAGCCATCTTGCGCGCGTCGCCGGCTTCCGGCACCAGTTCCAGGCGCTGCGATCGCTGCGAGTTTAGAAGTGAGTAGTTAGAACTAGTGCGAGGATATTCTGGATCAATGCTATTCTATGTTGTGTCGTATGGTAGGTTGTGTAAATAAATTTTGAAATTTTTGGGCAAGATATTTATTCAAATTTAACGCAGAAATTTGTTGTTTTTAAAATTAATGCGGCTGAATTTTACACAAAAAGAAATTGAGATCAATGTTTAATTCCAGCTATGACGGGAGTAGGAGTTGGCGTGGGCGTGGGCTGCGCAGCCACTTGTGAAAGGCGGCGTCACGGTCTTCCCGATCAGGTAAGATATTTACACCGATACACACACACAACTATGATGCTGCTGTTTCTCCATTAGATATTAAAAATGGAAAGCAATTTTTTTTCTAGTAATAGATGCAGAAGCAGTGCAGATGGCAAAAGATCGGCAGGCGTGGAAAAAGGGAGAGGAGGCCTATGTCCGAAGGCGGGCACAATAGGGCTGTTATAGATAGATAGAAATGAACGTGTAAATTATTTACAAATCTTTAATTAACGAAAAGATTCTATTTTTATAAACTACATCACATACCATCGCGACATTGATTAAAAAATATACAAAGACACAAATTAAACGTTAGTCACATTATTATAATCGTGGAGTTTATTGAATTTGAACCTTATGTCGTTGACACAGAGCACTCCGCTGCTGGCGGGCGTCGCGCCGCTGAGCTCGCCCCAGTCGTCACTGGCGTCGTTGCAGCACATGCCGCACCCGCCGCACCCGCCACCCGCACCATGTCAGTACTCAGTTGAACTTTTTAATATCCTGCTATGACTACACCTGATTACTATCCGATGACCTCTGTTGAGAAGATGCTACTAAACAATTGCGTTTGATGCAGTGGCGTACCTAGAACTTTTGCCGCCCTTTCTATTATAAGTCAATCAAATAGCGGTTTTTATAAATTAACACACATAAATTATTAAGTTATTTAATCAATATTAATGAATACACAGAGTAATTTTTTTTAGACATATTTGCATGCACTCGTAAACATATTTATATAATATCTACTCTTCTAGCTTTCATACTAGAAAAATCATGTATAATGCTCTCAAAATTTATATTATTTGTAATTTCTTGTTAAAACCATTATCCGTATTAAAACCTGCTTGACAAAGATTAACAAACAGTTTTCAGCAGAAACAATAAATACTTTTCTTCGATGGTGAATATACCATCCACGATCTTAAGAGCTTTTCGCCATTAGGCAAAATTTTGTTCGAAATCATATAGTTAATTATAATTTATATAAGTCAAATATTAAACTTATAATAATCATTTATTATTCAAGAAAGAAAGTAAATATAAAAAATGCCGCCCCAAGGTAAGTGCCGCCCGGTGCGGACCGCACAAGGTACGAGATTGGTTTGATGGTATTTACAAACACGCTTGGATATCTGCCATGCTCATATTATAAATCAGCCGCCATAACAACATTGTTGTATTCCGTCTGTTAATATGTGAGAACCGGAATATTCTAGGCGAGCTCTTTTCACTACCCACATCCTCATTGTCTTAAAAACCAAGAGGTCTAAAGTTAGCCCATTTTTGATAAAAGAAGTTACATTTTATCGTTTTTAATGTTGGTTTTAATAACATATGATGTGGAAGTATTTATTTCACAGTAATATGGTTATGGTATGTATTTCAGAGAATGATATAAGTATTTCTGTAAGCAGGCGGATCGGGCGCGTGTCCTCTCGGCGCGGCGTGCTCAGTGCCGAGCGGCGCGGGCAGTGCGGGTTCCGACGTGTACGCGTGCGCGGCGCGCGAGCGCGGCCACTACGTCGCGTACGAGCCGCTCGGGCACTACACACAGTGAGTACACGTAGGAATAACCTTAAAACATTGTTAAGAATTGTCGTAATGTCACTTAGTGCTATAGTACTAATGTCATCGAGTAACAGCTTACGACTGTCAAGTGATACGACGTACCACTGCTCTGTTGCTGAAGACTGCCTAAGTGTCCTTTTTTTTTATACTATATTGCGACGAGACGAGCAAGACGTTCACCTGATGGTAAGTGATACGCTTGCCCATGACAACGTGGTGCTAGTTAAGATGGTACACACTGCACCATGAGACATAAAGTGTTAAGTCTCGTTGCCGCAGTAATTACACTAGCTACAGCGCCCTTCAAACCGGAACACAGTAATGTTCGCACACTACTATTTGTCGGTTGCAATAGGAGCTGCGGTGGTATCCACCCAGACGGTCTCCGGCAACAGAGACCTACCACCTGGTGTCATACTCAAGTTTAAGTTCTATTCCACTGGTGGTAGTAAAACGACACAATATATGTTATAAGTATTCTTTGCAGTGAACAAATTAGTATTTAATCTTAACAATTTTGTGACCGGATTTCTATTATTTGGTGGGATCGTAGTCAAGCACTAGTCTCTCCTAAATAAAAAAAAAAAATTGTGATTATATTACTGTTATGTGCTTATCACTGACGGGGTTTTAAGCTTTTAAATATCATCATTTATCAAGGTTTATATAACATACATCTTGCGCGTGGTTTCATTCGTTAGCTCTATTTATGCATAACACCAATGATGTCATTGTGAATCGCAGCATGTGTATAGAGCCTGCTTTTAAAATTCAAGTTTGTGTCTCGCTGACAGCCGGAAGTGTGAGAGAGACGTCGCCGTATAAGAAGAGTGCCAGCTCGTCGCCTGGGCACATACCTAATAGATTACAGCTAGGTAAGTCACTTATAATATTTCATTAAGTCATAGCTTCTTTTTTTTTTTTTAAACTACTAAGCGACGAGACGAGCAAGACGTTCACCTGATGGTAAGTGATACGCTTGCACATGACAACGTGGTGCTAGTTAAGATGGTACACACTGCACCACATTGCGCTTGTCGCCTTGAGACATAAGGTGTTGTCTCGTTACCCCAGTAATTACACTAGCTACAGCGCCCTTCAAACCGGAACACAGTAATGTTCGCACACTACTATTTGTCGGTTGCAATAGGAGCTGCGGTGGTACCCACCCAGACGGTCTGTAGCAACAGAGACCTACCACCTGGTGTCATACTCAAGTTTAAGTTCTATTCCACTGGTGGTAGTAAAACGACACAATATATGTTATAAGTAATCTTTGCAGTGAACAAATTAGTATTTAATCTTAACAATTTTGTGACCGGATTTCTATTATTTGGTGGGATCGTAGTCAAGCACTAGTCTATCCTAAATAAAAATATATATATATATTCTGTGATTATATTACTGTTATGTGCTTATCACTGACGGGGTTTTAAGCTTTTAATTATCATCATTTATCAAGGTTTATATAACATATGTCTTGCACGTGGTTTCATTCGTTAGCTCGATTTATGCATAACACGAATGATGTCATCGTGAATCGCAGCATGTGTATAGAGCCTGTTTTTAAAATTCAAGTTTGTGTCTCGCTGACAGCCGGAAGTGTGAGAGAGACGTCGCCGTATAAGAAGAGTGCCAGCTCGTCGCCTGGGCACATACCTAATAGATTACAGCTAGGTAAGTCACTTATATTTCATTAAGTCATAGCTTTTTTTTATCGAATATGGGTTAACACTTGGTCTCAATTTCATCCGAAGTGACAATGTGACCGTAGTTGATGAAGCATGCTCGATTAGAATACTCGGGCTCTATATCTTGATAGCCAGGATTTGAATTGCTGTTATGGCAGATTTATATTATGAAGGTGGTCCCTAACCAAGCGGGTTTCTAAAAATACTTTTACCAACCAAATTACAACACGTGGCTTTTAAATCGAACCAGGGTGCAGCCAAACTTACCATTCGTTCATGTACTCTATAAGAGTGAACTGGTGAATGAAATTTAAACCGGAAGTGGGAATATCAATGACTTTAAATACTAATGATCCATTTACCCACTCCATTCAGATAATTTCCAACAGTCCATTAACATATTTATTTGTGTGCAACACTAGGTGGCGGTGTACCACACTGCTCCGAGGAATTAGAGCCGCTGACTCCGTCCAGATCGACGGAGAGACTCCACCGGGAGATGCAAAACCTCGAAGGTCTGATGAAGGACTTGTCCGCGATAACCCAGCAGCAGTTCCACTGCTAGTGCCGAACTACGTCGATTATGTTATTCATAACAAAACAGAAGTGATGCTAAGGGTTTGTCTAAACTACTAATTTCGCCTCACCATTGTGAACTGAAACTATGAGCCTTGGATAAGTTCTAGATGGAAAGTTTAATGAACCTAACGTTTGAAGAAATTTACAGAAGAAAAGTTTAAGTTTGCTAAAATTATAACACCACAGCTAAACTAATAATGTATGTTATGTGTTCAGCGATCTAACACCTGATGATGGTGATATTATTTTAGTTTTTTTTGTCGTCTCATTACACTGTACTAACATAAGCAGTAGGGCAAGGATATTCAACTTGTATGGTAACATCACCAGCCAGAGCAGTTGACGAAGAGAACTATACTTAAAGGCCTATATCCTTATCATATTATTTAATGTTATAAGGACTCGAGAGAAAAGATTTTTAACAATATATGTAAACAAATAACAAAAACAGATAGAGCGGGGAGAAATTTCATCTGCGTTAGCACAATGCCGTTTTATGGAGAGGTCCCTGGTTTGATTTCGGGACCAAGCGATGTGTTTGGTTCGATCTGTCTCCATAACTTCATAGTTATATTCCGGCTGACAGCATACGAAAATCTAATAAGAACGAACGCACTTATCATCGCTTGTTCGCTTACGGTAGTTGAAACTTTGTTGACTTTAAACGGGTAAACAGTTTTTTTAATTACATTTCAAAAATATGACTTTGATGTTAATACTATCAAGAACACTCGCGATTGAATTGCACTTCATATAAAAATAGATCAATCAGAACCTAATTGGTTAAGAGCAGAGCAGGCGGTAACAAATCTCCTTTTGGGTCATTGGGTAAAACATTTCAAATAACATGTATATTTTTATACTGTTTTGATTGCACACCGTTTGGTATGGATATGACTTAAATTGTCACTAAAACTTTTGGCAATAAAACCATTAGTTATTAATTTTTGTTCGGTAATTAAAAAATGGCCTCCGCCAACTTAACTGGCGAGCACATGCCTAAGTAACGTCGAACAAATATACTTCCGGACACATCTATCGGCCCACCACCCAGTGTTTATAATTTCGTCGGTGTCTAGTTAAAAATAAATGTTAGGTGGAGCAATAAGTTTTAATGCAGTTTTGAAGCAGATTTATTGGTCAACCTCTATGTAGGTTTTTTTTATTTTTTTGTAATTCCGAATTGATTTGGCCGGCAGAAGTTTTACAACTTGGGCGACAATTTCAGGCAGAGTATCCATATTTTTTGGTCAAAACTGGCTCCAAGTTTAGATTTGCCTTTTTATGGAACCAATAATCGGACACATCAAAAAAAAATCCAACTTGTGCGAAATAAAAAAGTTTTCTCCATTCCTGGGCCGTTGAAAACAATGAACAGACTCGGATTTTCATTTTTTTTTTTTCATAATCCTGAATTCAAAACTAAAAAAAAAAACATACATTAAGGTTGACCAAAAAATCAGCTTTAAAACTGCATTAAAACTTATTGCTGCACCTAACATTTATTTTTAGCTAGGCACCGTTAAAACTTTTAAACACTAGGTGGGCCGATAGATGTGTCCGGGAGTGTATATACATGTGTACACAAATAATGTTTATTAAACATCTTATAACAACGAATAACTTATTTAATTTATTATAAAAAATACGAAGCTATGAAGAGGTCCGGGTTCTATTCCTAATGAACTTGAATTTCCGACATGTTTCAAGAACATCTATCGTTAACATGTTACATCAACCAGCGTGGGTGATAAATTGCTTTCGCTCTCTTCTTATGACGGAAGGCTTCTAGTCCCAGCAGTGGGAACAACACGAGGGCTAATAATTTCCTTTATTTTGATAAATATTATGAAATTTAAATAATGAATATCTTTTAAAAAATTACGAGGAAATCAAATCTATTTTTAACTGATAGAGGGCGCAACTTGAACTCAAACTTTCGTCACGGCCTTTATTTAGTATTTGTGGTGTATTATAACTTTGCGATGAATTAATAAATTTTTTTATGTAAATATACAATACTATAGGTTAAATTAAACTTAGCCTAAGGGTTTACATAAGTTCGCTGTAAGATCCGCTTGCTTATTATATTTAAATCCGCATACAGAACGTTCCGACGGCGGATCTAACAATGTTTTTGAATCTTACCCTCGTTTCATAGATTCTTTAATAATGACCATATTACATAATATATTTTCATAATAGGAATTTATAAACCATTTAAAGTAAGATTTACCTTTTCAATATGTTTTTATATATAAAAATGTTTAGCTAGAATATTTGTAAAGTTTCCATTCTTTCTATATTGTCTTAGTAAATAGCATCGATCATGTTACATAGTCGCAGTGAAATTCTAAATTATTGTCTAATTTTCACTCAATAAAAACTCTTTACTTTCGGAAAATATTAAAATAAGAAGATTATTTGTATAGATCAACATAAAAAACTATTTTTATTTTCATTATGTCCTTGAACAAAACGTGATAAGTTAACAATTCAATTATTGTATTTTCATCCAACTCTTTCATATTTTTGTGTCGGCGTTGTGAATATTAAATGATTCTGTCGTATTGAAAGACAGGCTGAGATTCAGTTTATGTAAAGTCTTAAAAGAGACATGTGATGGTGAACTGTTCACAAAGATCCGCATGCGGAAGTACGATTCGCTTTGCACTCGGACACCGGCGGATTTGCTTGATGTTAAATGTTTAAATTTGACGCTGCGTTTCGTCGCTTGTTATTCTCCACTATTCCCTTTGTACGTGTAAATATTTTGTACCGTAACACCTTAGACTTAAGATTCAATTTTGTACACAAGGTTTTTTGATATTGTATAATGTTTGTACGGCCGCGCGCAGCCGACGCGCGAACGGCTCAATGTTTCTTAATTATAATGTATAGGATAATTACTGTATTTTTGATCCACGTTGAAAGAAAACCCACTTTGGATATGAGCAATTTCGTACCGGCCGTACTGCGACCGACGCACTTTCATGTTTCAGACTCGTGTAAATAATTCCTCTTTTAATATTTTTCTATTATTGTAATAATGTAAGTGAATATAGTTTAATTGTGATGTAACGTGTTACAACGATCCCTTGTGCGATGTCACGCTTCGATCAACAGTGCAAACAGATTAGGGTTCTGGAGCAAAAAGTTAACACTGGACATCGGAGATCGTCGATGTTGCGTGTCATCGCATGTTACAAAGGATGCAGAGTCCGAGCACTCTTGCAATAGTTGTAACGTTTAGACATATAAATTTAACGTGATCTCTTACCTTTCGCACTTCCGGCTGACGTAGATCGATTATTTTTATTCTCCCAGTTCCATGTTCTGCAGCTATTTGGTTTTGTGTGAAATTGTGGCGCTCACTGACGTCGCTGTTCTGTGACAAAAAAAAATAAAGATGAGTTGAGTACAGATGTGTGTAGAGTGCACAGAGCAGCGACGCTCGGCGTGCGTGTTTTATTAGTTGTTAAGAGGAACTATTAGACTGATTTTATGTATTGTATTGTTAATATCATTTTATACTTTGAGCGCCCCGGACGAGTGCGCGCGAAACGGAAGACTTGAACTTACTTATCATCTTACTGTGTACTTACGTATTAATGCGTACCTGGATAAAATAATCGTTCGTCTCGGGTTCGATGTTAACGAGTTTTGTCTATCATCTCGTCCCCACTTGTCCGCAGGCGCGTTTATTTCAACGAATTAATTGCGTGCATTTAGTTCCCACCAAAAAGAGACTGGTTATTTATTCGGAATTCCGCATTGAGCGATATCGTTTTGTACGTATTTATGATTTAAGCGATCGACCCTTTGTAATTAGACGTTTGTAATTTGTATAAATGTATGTGGATGGGCCCCGGCTGTGGCGCAGCCGTGCTCTGTACAATTAGGTTCAATAAACTTGTACTATTTATTGAATGTTGTTGTAGTTTTATTTTAATCATCCCACATTAAGCTTCAAGTCTGCGACAGCAGTTCCCAACAGAAGTTGTAAAGTGAAACTGTATATTGTAGCTTGTATAGAATAATCTCAATCTGATCGTCAACCTTCAGTTTAAAGAAAACACCTCATAATGATGATGATGATATGAGTTTTTAAATTGGTAAGAGATATTTACATTTCGTATGGTCATATCCTTTTTATCAAATCATTCCCAACAATTTCCTTTAAAATTAACTTAACACGTTCAAATGATCAGGAAATCCACCAAAAATTTTTTAATGTTTAAACAATTTTGAGTATTGTTAGCTTATTCTAATATTAATTAAAAAAACTATCCCATTTTTTTTTCACTTTTTCAGTAAAGATATTTTACATCTTTGAATTCCTCTACTTACGAAAACTTTACACGCTCTCTCGCGAAGTCTATAATTTATTTCATAAAGTAAAGGAATTTCATTAAAATTACCATAGGTAATTCTTTACGCGAAATACAGAATTAAGTTATCGAAAACTCTCAGGTAGTCGATTAATAACAAATAAATTACGCTTATGTGATAACGGAGGACGGTCGGTAGTTTTGTGCGGATGCGCTGGTGACATTACATACACTTATTACAATATTGAAAATATTTGAATTTTCAAAACTTGTGGTGGATACAACGTATATTGTATATGACTCACGCTATTGTTAGATATTGAAAAAAATAATTGTGATTACCAACATTTAGTTAGTAAAATAGAAGGTGTATCGACTTTTTTAAAAGATTAAAATGAAAAAAGGGAGGGTATGACATAACATCTTTCACTATAAACGACAGATGACTGTAAGTCTCGACACATTCGTGTTTAGGCAGTATGCGAGGTGTGAGCTATGCGAGCTCTGTGACTGGTGACGTGGGAATGTGAGAGGTATGGCAGATTTAATTTATACTTTAAATGGAATGTTTCTATTACTATTTATTTTTTCACGATTTTTAATATAAGAAATTCGTACGTGAAGCTTTTTGTAACTATGCGTTCATCGTCAATATTTCAGCCTATTGTCGTCCAGAGCGGAATATAGGCCTCAATCGGCAATGAGAAAGGTCTTTGCCTTTTGTAAATACATTGCACAAAGAACTGCGAATAAAAGAAAAGGAAACAGAAAAGTGGTAAGTAATTTTATGTTATATACACAAGTAATTATATTCTACATAATATGTAATATGTGTTATGTGATAATTGCCCGCATAACATATTTACATACTAGGGCTTCTCTGAAAAGAACTTTATTTGAGTTAAGCTTTGTTTTGTACATATGTTTAAAAATCACGAAATTCTTAATAAATTGTCACAAATTTTTTTATTTTCTATTTCAATAGGAACTCTAAGTTACAATAATAGTTTATAGTTGAATAAAAAATTTTGACTCAATTCATTGAAAATAGTGCATAATATAAAAAAAACCTGTGGGTCCACAACCGATAGATTCTTTATATGGCAATAATCTGTGCCTGCGTTAATTTTTGTTAACCTGTCAAACTGACGACGTCAAAAATCTAATGCGTACGCTTTAGTGTATATCAACGTTTTAATATCATGGTGTTTCAGATTCAAAACAAACTGATTTCTTCTAATATTACTCTGTTGATGGCACTAACTCATGTTTTGTTTTAAACAGTATTTTTTATAAGAACAATACAACAGACTTAGTTACTTATGTGCATTTGATTCAGGTATCAAAATTGTCATAAAAAAAGATATAAAGTTTTTTAATTATTGAATAAAAATAGTTTTGAGTAATTCTTACGGAAGCTGTGTAAATAGCCGCCGCAGAACTTAATTTTATTGCCTAATATTAATGTGCAAAGCAAGTTAACATACAGTCCTGAGTGCAATACAATGAGATCAGGGGAGTGTTACTATCATAATGAAAATGAATTATCTCAAAGTGAGGAGCGCTGTGTAGTGCCATGACGGTGGTTAATACTGAGCGATATTGTAGTAATCAACCAGCTTTTTAAGTTAGGGATGTGATTTACTTTGTAACATTGTTGACATTCCCTACATGTAAATTATGTCTAAGGTATAATGATTTAATTACTTTCAATATCTTCAATTTCAGTTGTAAGAATAGTGACAACAAGATGTCATCAGATACACAATGTCTGGCATCGGAGACCTATTTGGCCAAATTTGCCTTGGAATTTATCAATAACAAAATCTTGGTTGAATCATACTTAACTGGTACTAAGAAATATAATCGTCATAAAAAGGTGAATTAGTATAGTAATTTACAAAATAATTAATTGAAATATTGTTGTGAATGAACTATGTGCATGTTAATGTAATATAACATCTTTTTTGCTTTATTTTGGGTACAATTAATTGGTCAAAATGTAATGATTTCTTATGGAAAGATAATATTTAAGATTAGTGTGTATCTAACTCTATTTTTACAGAACAAATATTATTCCTATAAAATTGGTAAAAATTATGTAGATGGCGAATGAAATACCAACAATTTTTTTATATTGTTTAAAAAATCGTTGGTAGAGTTGACCTAAGAATTTATTACATGCTTACATTTAAATTAAAAGATATTTGAAAATGATAAATGAAAATTATGTTAAAACAAAATAATTTGTGTTAAAAGAGACTATTTTTTCTTTACATCATGTTAAATCAAAGCAGAGAATATATTCTGACTGTTAGAAAAGTAATGAAATAAGTGTACAAATGTTTCACAAGATTTCCTTTTATGTCCAATTTTGCATATACACATAACAGAGTACAATATATGCCTTACTAGCTTTACATTCTACTCCAGCATTGTTTACTGGATATTGTTATTATAAGGGAAATAGACATATTACCTCAGCATCATGATTTATCTCAACCTAAACTGATACACGCATGTAACAATATTATGAACCTTTTGCAGTTAGAAGCAGTTATTGGCCTGGCAGTTAAGCTCGACTACAAAGGCAGTATAGTGGCTATGTTAAACATGTGTGTCAAATTGAGAACTATACTTTTCTCAAGGGTAAGCAGATTTTTAAGTTATATTCCTAAACATTTCTTATAAACTTTTGTTATGTATATCAATGTACCCTACTACCATATTTTGTTGAATAATAAAATAACGGAAGTGGGCAGTAAAATATAATGCACGACAATGTCACTTCCATCTTGTACTTGGCTACCTAGTAAAATAAACAATTAATACATCATTGTTTCACTGAACATTACAACTTCATTAAAAAGGTTTATGCACTCCCGGACACATCTATCGGCCCACCTAGTGTTTAAAAGTTTTAATGGTGCCTAGCTAAAAATAAATGTTAGGTGGAGCAATAAGTTTTAATGCAGTTTTAAAGCTGATTTTTTGATCAACACCTAGGTGTGTATTTTTTTTTAATTTTCAGTTCAGGATTATAAAAAAAATCGAAAATTCGAGTCTATTCATTGTTTTCAACGACCCAAGAATAGAGAAAACTTTTATTTCGCACAAGTTGTATTTTTTTTTTGATGTGACCGATTATTGGTTCCATAAAAAGGCAAATCTAAACTTAGAGCCAGTTTTGACCAAAAAATATGGATACTCGGCCTGAAATTGTCGCCCAAGTTGTAAAACTTCTGCCGGTCAAATCAATTCGAAATTACAAAAAAAATAAAAAAAAACCTATATAAGGAATGACCAATAAATCTGCTTCAAAACTGCATTAAAACTTATTGCTCTACCTAACATTTATTTTTAACTAGACACCGACGAGACTTTAAACACTGGGTGATGGGCCAATAGATGTGTCCGGGAGTATATTTGAGGCATTGCATGTTTGTGGATTACAATTACAAGTAAGCATAAAGTATATGTTGTAAATGTGCAGGGCTCTTGTAACGGTAGGTCTCTCAAAGAATGTCTAGTTATGAACCATCACACTTGTTCTTTACTGTAGCTGTGTCAACATTATCATATTCCAGTTTAAAGAGTGTCAAATGTGAAATTCCGAAAGTAAAAAGACTTAACAATGTTGTGCAGTGTATATCATGCCAACCAGAGCTACATTCTTGTCAGTTCAGTTAGTAAAATAAATTTTTTTATGATGTTGCAGATTATAAACTAATTAGCTGATTATATTGGCTATTAATAATTAAATGCGAACAATCTTTTTATATTATGTATGATTGCAGCTAAAACGTCTGGTGAAGCATTGCATCTACAGAAACTGGCCAGTTAAACGTTGTTTACTTTTAGCGCCACATTGGATACGCATAGTCGAAACAAAGATCCGACTCATTCCGAAGGTTATTAAGGTATGCATTATAATTATTTTAGCCTATCCAAATCTAGAAGACTTAATGATTGTGAGTAATTTTCATACCATGCTAGGCATGCACAAGAAAATTAATTATGCTTGTAGGAAAAGCTGCTGCCCACTATGTAATGTTGTTCCTTGAGTGTCGGGGTGGTGGTCAGGATATATAAATCAGTACTGAAAAATGTATGAAGAAACTAATAAAACCAGTGGGACACTCAATAGTCGTTCTATTTATAATTATTGTTTAACATTTATCAAATCTTTAATTGAACATTTTAAAAATGTTTTGATAAGTAAATCATATTATAGTGTTAACGATTACTTTAATGATAAAGATGTGTGGAAATAAATAGAGGTGATTCCCAAGCAGTATGTGTCAGTACGTGTAAGACATTTAAAAATTAAGATGACAAAAAAACATGTATTTATGTACAGCCTGCTGAGTTTCTTACCCACTCTTCTCAGGTCCCTGGCATTTGTTTTGCGAATGGCTGGTAGATTTTGACGTTCAATAAGTGAACTATTGTTCCCATGTTGAATAAAAATTTTTGACTTTGACTTTGAACTTGGTCAGCATGGTGGATATATGACCTGGACTGTCTTCTTCTCAAAGAAGTTCAGGTTGTTTAGTCTACAGTTAGTGTGGGGCATTTTTATAATCAGTAGTATCATAACGATGTCCATAAAGCAACCTTTTCCTGGTGGTAGGTCACTGTTGCCGGAGACCGTCTGAGTGGGTACCACCGCAGCTCCTATTTCAACCGCCAACTAGTAGTGTGCGAACATTACTGTGTTGCGGTTTGAAGGGCGCTGTAGCTAGTGTAATTACTGGAGTAACGAGACTCAACATCTTATGTCTCAAGCGACGAGCGCAATGTGGTGCAGTGTGTACCATCTTAACTAGCGCCGCGTTGTCATGGGCAAGCGTATCACTTACCATCAGGTGATCGTCTTGCTCGTCTCGTCGCATAATAGTATAAAAAAAAAAACCGTTAAATTGTTATTCTTATGTAATATTATTTTCAACGACAAGTATGTGGATGTTAAATATTGATAACAAAAAAGTGGTGTAATATATTGATTATTTTGTTTAACTTTAAAATTAATAAAACATTGGAATTTTCTTTGCAGTTAGCTGTAAAATTACCATTACCTCCAGCTTCTAAATATTCGGTGTTTTATAAAAAATTGGTTAAAAACGCACACGAAGCTGCGAAGGATGGCGAGTCTATGTACAGTCACAGTGTAGTTAGCAGTGTCGCCAGTGATTATGAAACGACGGACCATAGCGTTCTTGCATTATGGTATGTACCAGCATCTACATAAAGATTTAATATCAACGAGACGTCAAGAGACTATCAGTAATGGAAATAAGTGATAAAATCACTTTTTTGTTTGGCTAAAAGATGAGATAAGTTGACCTGACCTGACGTTGTTTGGTAGGTTTGGATTTTGACATTGTGCCTTAAGATATAAGGCGTTATGTTTCGATATCGTGGTAATTCCAAAGACCGCGAACTCGAACTGTTTTTAGAAGGTAAACATATTAGTTATAGTCTGAGAGTAGTAGACAGAGTTTATACTTTTTTTGCTTGCTATCAGAAATAAATTATCGTTTACGAAATATTATTTAATTGTTATTTATTACAGGAAGCGGACTTGCGAAGTCGTCAAGTGGGGCATTTTGTCCAAATCGGATAACTTTGACGTCTTTCCCTATTTCAACATCAACTGTCAGATTGCAGATTGCTTGTTGCTTTATGACACAAACTTCAAAATAGTCACCTTGGTGAGTCCCAATTCATAATCTATTTTACTGTACTGCATACAATAGTTACATTTTATTAAGATTTTTTTTGGGAGTTTAAAGCGGATGTTTTTCTGGGTAAAAATCTTAACATAACTCGGTAGTCTTCCCCCCAGAAGTGCCCCTCCTCCACAAAAAGTACATCTATATAAGTATGCGCAAGCATATAACTTACCTTCAGTTGTATATCTTGCTCATCTTGTAGTTATATGTAATAAAAAAAATACATGCTTAGTAATATGAAGGTCTCTGATTCGATTCCCGAGCGTTGGCGGTTTTAGAAACCTTCTTGGTTAGCGATCTCTCCCATGTTATAAATTGGCCGCCATAACAGCAGTTCTGGCTATCTTTACCATTTATAGTCACATTGTCACAACACTATATAAAATTAAAATCGATTGTTAGCTCATCATCTATTACAAGAAAGTATAAAGAAACAACATTTGTTCGCGAATAACAGACATAAGCACCGAAATGGCGCTTAGCTAAGTTACATGCTGCAGCAAAACCTTTTTTTGCCGATTTATAGCTGTGGCCTGTAACATAAAAAAGTTAAGGTCATAACTATTTGGAGTGTGCATCACAATTTATTGAAACAGTACAAAAAGTTAAAAACTGTGGCAAATAACAAAGAAGTATGAAGCAATAACAAAAGAAATAATGTACATCAACCAAAATAAGATATCACAAATGGGATTTACAAGCTACACGCATATTATACTTTTGCTTCTGATAACATTAAAACAATTTTATGACTGAACATAGATTTCCGAATCATTGCTATGAGCATAATAAAATACAGTTCATTAAAAAAAGAACTGGATTTGAATATGTTCAGCCTCTTTGGACCT
This sequence comes from Byasa hedistus, assembly GCA_029286795.1. Taxonomy (NCBI): domain Eukaryota; kingdom Metazoa; phylum Arthropoda; class Insecta; order Lepidoptera; family Papilionidae; genus Byasa; species Byasa hedistus. The sequence continues at coordinate 8,138,782 of JAGSMW010000028.1, forward strand.
AACATGTTTATGACCCCTTGAGTACTCCGCCAGATCTGCTTTTTTCATTGGTGTAAAAAAAAATTAAAATCCACTTGTTGTACATTGTTTTAACTTTTGTTTTCAGGAAAGCTTTAGTAATGAGAGAGAACTGAGGAGTCTTTTAAAATTATACAAATTAGTTATTAAGTATGATGTCGAGAACCTGATGAGGAACAGAAGCCCTGATTTAGTGTTGGCATGGTTGAAACTCTTTGCTGTATATTCCAGGTAACATTTTCAAAATAAACTTCAACAAATACACTAGTGCTTTACTCTCCTCCTTCTACCTTGGTCCTTCGTTGTTTTCTGCAGGAGACTTTAGTAAGTTAAAATGACGATTTGACAATTTACAGAGTTTGTATTGGCAGGTTATAAGACAGCAGTAGTGTCTAAACATTACTATGTCTTGATATATAACTAATGAAATTAGTGAGGTTCCAAGACCCTCCATATCAGATTTCTATATGTAACATTATTCTCTTAGCTCATCGCCATTGGAAATGTATGACTTGCTGACAAACGAACTTACCACTTCATATTACATAAGACCGATTTTACTGATAGAGTATATTTTGATTGCTATGACTATGTTTTAAATTATCGTCTAGATGGATGTTCTGGAAAAAGCTTATTCAAATATTATCGCAATCAGTTTTCACAGTTTTCAGTAATTTCACTAGTTATGCATGCCGTGAAAACTTATTGCGAGCGTAACGAGATTTGCTGCATGTTGTAGGTGCGTAACGCGGTGCTGTGTAAACATTCAAATTATTCCTAGTTGCCTAGTAACGACTGAAGGTTATTGTTTACCATTAAATTGATCTTTCATCTTTTGGAATAAAATTTCAGCGAGGGCAAAAAATCATTGTTATACCTACAGCGCTGTTGGTACGAACTAAAGCAGGAGGCGCGCGTCAGGCTATGTTTATACTGCCGAGGAGAAGAAGGCTCCGTACCACATCCTCTCCTCATGTCTATTCTTTCAAAGTACGTATAAAATTAATGAATGTCAATGAATGTCTAGTCTCCTAATAATACTACCAGTAATGGGCCTCTGTTGTTTGCCGCCAATCGGTAGGGTACTGTGATCTGTTTAAAAAGGTACTTTATCTGGTGAAATTATTGGCGGTAAGCACAATGTGATGTAGTGTATATCATCCTAAATAGCGCTACACTGTTATGAGAAGGCGGTCCACTTGCCATCAGAGGAAAGTTCTCCTTCGTATTTTATGTTTGCCATAAGTTAATTACGAATGTGCTTTTCACATTAGTCTGTATTATTATAACGAGACTTTGTACCTTTGATTCGGATGGTTTAAAGTTAAGTTGTTAGTAATTAGGTGATATTGTTTGTGTGTGGTGTAATTACGTTAGCTTAATTACATATTCAAGCATACTTAACTAAACTAAATACCGCCTACCACTGCACGTACTATTTCAATCGCCAAACAGTAGTGTGCAAACAATACTGTGTTCCGGTTAGAAGGAGCTGGTGATAAATTAATTCGACAACGAGACTTAACATTACATGTATTTATGCAACGAGCACAGTGCGGTGCAATGTACGCCATCCTTACTAGCACAACATTGTTGTGAGCCGTATTAATTTAATCGTCACTTGAACGTCCCGTTCGTATCGTTGCTACGTAGAGTAATAAAATAATCTGTTTTCAGCTTCAGGTATATCAATTTAGAGCCGTTATTGGAGTGGTCAGAACTCGTTAAAATGGGTTTAGTTGTTCAGATTAAGGTGAGTTATCATTTCTTAAGCTTTTAGTACAGTGAAACCTGTTTTCAATTGTTTTTCAAATTCCGTATATAACTCAAAAACTGCTTTTAGTTCTTTTATTGAATAGTTTCACTATTCACATACATAAAGTATTTCATAGTTCACTACCACAAAATTAAAACTTTTTTTTTAATTAATGAACATTTATTCTTTCATGTGTTCATTTTTTTTCTCAGTTATTTGATTTTTATTATATCCTTTGCATTATTCACATCCGGCAGGACGTCTCTAAGAAGATGTATGATGAGGCTCTCAATGAAGCGATAAATGATTACGACATGAATCATTGTACGTGTACAGGTATGTATTTTTTTTATCTATTTGGGACTGAGAATGATTTCCTTTTTATTCCCAGTAGTGACGAGAATAATAGTTAGAGATATGCCTGGCCCTACCAATGCGGCACAAGTTAGTATGATAACGCACTACATTGTCCTCGTCGCCTTGAGACACTACATGTTCATTCTCGAAAAAAATACAATTCACAAGCAACAATTTATTGAAACCAAAAAGCATCATCTGAAAATGCATAAAGTGATTGATTAGATAATAACACCCGAAAGAGTGACTGCACAAGTTAAGTAGTTAATGAAGATACTTACTCACAAAACCAAATTTTAGATCACAAATACACTCCTTTAAAAAGAAAAACCGCCACATCTGCAGAGACCAGAAAGGACCAGGAAGATCCGACAGTGAGACACGAATTAAATTCACGTCCTGAAATTAAAAAGGAAAACTTCGAACAACCAGTAGACGGGTCCAAAAAAAAAATAGTTGCTGAAAATGAAACAGTAAAAACTATGGTCAATGAGAAGTACTTGATCACTAATTGCCGTGAGTTAAAAAATGGTATGGACTTTTTTATAGATCATGTTTCATAAAAATATCTTTTTTTCTATTCATCCAAGCGACTTTTGCTGTTATTTCTTATTCTCTAAAAATGCTTTGTACTTGTTTGACATATCATAGCACAGAAAAACGTACGTATTTGTTTTTGTAATTAAAATGTACTCTTTCAGATTGTAAATGGACGAGAAAAATTAACATACCATTAGTCAGATGCGACCTCACCACCGCGTGGAAGAGGTACTACAGAAATGGATCAATAAACGTACAAAATATTGATCCCAAGCAACTTCTACCAAAAGACTTGTTAAAAACAAACCGAATCAGTAAATCTCCAGCATCTATGAATTCAAATAGCAACAATGGTCTGGTAGATTTACGAAACAACCCAGACTTCAATCTGAAGTTGAAGCGTTTATCTAAGAAATTCCTGAAGTGTAGACACAATCAGCGGCTGCTGGGTTTGTGTAAGCCCGTGTCAGTGGTTTTAGACAAAATGGACATGAGCTCTGTGTCCGCCGCGCCCGCGCCGCTTAGAAAGGCGAAGAAAGTCGAGCTCCCCGACATTGACGAGGTGAGGAAGATCAACAGTACGATCTTGACAGCGGAGGTGGCACCTGTCGCCGTACAAAACCCAACACAGGTCGCGCAGGTGAGCTCACAAACCTTGCTCAAAGAGATGAAGAGTAAAGAGAGTTTGCTGGTGGTAGCACTCTGATACCGGACACCATCTTAGTAACACCGCAGCTCCTATTTTGCCGCATCTGCTGCTGAACAGAAGTGTGCGAATATTAGTGTTCGAATTTGATGGGCGTTTTAGCTAATGAAATTACTGTAGTGATAGAAGTTAACATCTTGTCTCAAATACTATGTGGTAGAGTAAATGCTATTCTCTCTAGCACCAAATTATTATGCGCAGGCGTCGCACGTACCAACAGGCGGAAGACCAGCACGTCTCGTTCTTCGTGGATAAAAATAATTTTCACGTTTGCTAAAAGAGCAGCTAGTTATAATTTGGCATACGTTAAAAACTTTTTATTTAAATTTTATATAACTTAATACAGATTATTGCTATAGTTAGCTATTATAATAATAATAACTAATTGGTTTAATTTTTTTTTGTTTCAGTCCACGAGCAATACATCTGCATCTGAAGGTTGGAAATCAAAAAGTCACTTTTAATTAATGTATATTTGATATTTACAATAATATGACGGAATTAATAGGCGTCAGTAACTTGCTGGGTCTTAGTACCTACTAAATACACTACCTTAGATACTTAGACGATACACTTAGTAACTACTGAGTACTGACATTAATTACGCTATTACATTTTTTTAACTATCGGTTAACACTTCATCTAAATTTCGCATTGTGCTGAGTCACAATGAGGACGTAGATGGTAAAACGTAGGTGTACAGAATATTCCGGCTCCCTTATATGAAGCAATTTTGTACGGGGGCAAATCAAAAACGCGGGTTCACAAAAACTACTATCAATCATATTCCACAATATGCCTCAAAAGCGATTCAGTGACCACCGTGTTACCAAGTTCCGCACCACACAGGCAGTTAAATGTTAACATTGGTTTTACACCGACGGTCGCTAGGTTTATTTTTGTCCCCGACTTCCTCAAAAAGGAAACGAAAAATTACTATAGTTTATGATATTTAGTAATATTGGCAACTCTTATGAACTTCTTTATTGCAGTTTTTCATATAATTAAACAAAGTCTTTTTGTTCAAGGCCAGAGTACGGTAACTTCTAATAAAATACCTAAGCACATTAAAAATTTGATGGAGCATTCTGAATTTGAACCGGATATTACAGATGCGCAACTCAAGAAGGTCTTGAACGAGATGTGGGTAGGTACCGCATAGCCGTGAATTATTATTTTATTTTCATTAAGGAAACGTGAGCGTCGTTACTCTCAGTAGTAATACGTCTGATCGTAACAACGTGAAGCTAGTAAAGAAGGGGCCACTACAATGCTTAACATTACGGATTAAAACGACAGTTTTGAGACGTAAAATGTTAAGCTTCGTTACCCCCGGTAATTACTCGTAAATCCACTCGAATTGGTTCCCGCCGTGTGGCGGTGGAACTCAGTAGCCGTGGCTTCCCACGGCGAAGCCAAGAAGAACCTATTATGGCGGCCAAGGGTGGCCACTCCAGGTGAGCTTGACAACTGTGGGGGCAAAAAAAGTAATTACTCTGTCTACAACTCTCTTCAAACTAGAACAAACTGTTGATACCCAAGTAACTTCAGATAATAAGGACTTACTATTTAATATTGTTTTTTAGGCGTAATGTTAAGTGATAATGAAACCGTAGATGGTAAAGCGTGTTTGCTCAGAATACTTTGACCTTCATTTCTTGACAGCTAGAACACAGCAAAGCTGTTTTGGCTAGGCGGGTGGGGTGGGTGCTAAGAATGCCTATCACTAACCAAACTCCAAAAAAAGTGATCACGGAATCCTGCTCGGTACCTTATTGTTATTATGAAAGCCTCACCACAAAGTCACACGTCAGCCAAAGTATGCTTTGCGGCTGAAATGACGCTGCGGGTTATACTCGCTTATCAAATAGTGTATTACGATAATCATCTATAATACTCTTTTTTCAGGCTCAAACTGAAAAAACAACATTAGTTTCAAATGACGATGGTAAATCCGAAGCCGATAAGAAGTGAGTGGGTTTTATATATTTTATTTTGATAAGATGCAATGTTTTAAATAAATGTTGTTCTTATTACATACAGATCGAAATTTCAACTTAAACGTAACTAAATTATATTTTTTATCTCGGACTTAAAAACTGTTCACGTCATATTTTAAGTTACTGCAATAATAATAATTAATGTTCGTGTTAACATTGTTGTAATTTAAATGTTATATACTTATTGTTACTTTTCCTTGTTTGGTCAAAGTGTGGGCAGTTGTGTGTGCGAGAGTATACAAGTGGAAACAAACAAGCCGCATGAGAACCAGCTTATGTTCGAAATAAGGGACAGGAACATCCATGAGTCGAGGGAAGTCGCTTATAATGTGAGCATTATTACAAGGAAAAAATATGAGGTGAGTGAACGATGGACACAATAATAGAAAATATGCATAAAATCAGATCAAATAAAGTTTACATATGTATGCGCTTCAGAACTTTGTTTTTCTTAATATTTTTCTTTAACAAAAAAAATTATAAATAGAATATTTTTTCAGAATAATTAATATAATACAATGTTCAATGTTTTTAATAAATATTTATTTCATTTCATTTCATTGATATTGACATTATATATATAATTATAGTTAAATACATATAAACAGATAATTAGAATATATATTCTGTAGAACTATTTTAATTCATCAAGGCTGTTTCTAAAAATATAAGTAATGTTTGATTTTCACTTCCAGACCGCGAAACCTTTGAACACTGAGGGTAAGTTTCTTACTATGTCTATAAATCATTTTTTTATTATTTTATACTTATTAAATTGTCTTTTACACAGACGAAGTGGATTATGAAGATGCGATAAATGATAACGATACAATCATGAGCAGTCATAGCTCAATAACTGTTGATTCTTCAAATGAAGATTGTTTAGTTATCGACGAGACAGAGAAGGAAATAAAAGAAACGGGGAACGAAAGGAAGACGAAGCGGCGGAGAAAGCGCAAAGTGAAATGCAAAGAGAGGAAACCGGAAGACGAGCCTAACAGAAAAAAGAAGAAAAGTAAACAAACAGAAGAGAAAGATCAAACGTGCGCAGATGCATACGACGAATGGACGCGTCAGAAGAATTTAGCTCTGAAATATTTCAGTTTACCAAGCTTCATTAAACCTAAGGACAAAGAAGCTGTCAAGATCACAAAAGCGTTTACAACCTCAGATGCGAATACTTCCGGCCCGACAGATGTTCCGTGCCCTAACGTTATTAAGGCTTTTTACGAGAGCACATTCGCGGCCCAACGCCACTTGCACAACAACTACCACAACTTAAATCTATCATCGGGCATTCTCCGATTGGTGAGACCGAAGGCACCCGAAACATTCCGTGTAATTACGAAACAGCCACCGAACCAGACAGACAACACTAAGCCGGCGTCGGTAATAGATCTCACCGAAACGCCTAATGACGAAGAGCCAACGTCCGAGATGTCCCCGACTACCATTATCAGAGCAATAAATTTCAGTAACGCTAATATAACACCAACCCGCCCCACGATACAAAGAACGTGTTACGAAATCGACGACGTGTGCACCACATGCATCGAGGATGAGCAAACCCCGCCGGACGACATGCCTTTGCCGATTATAACCGGCGTTTGCTCGCTGGCGAAAGACCGTCGCATAAGTAACAAGAAAATCAACAAGTACGCAGCATCGCTGCTGAAGAAACTGCACGGTCCTCAAATATTAAATGAAACTCCGGAACTGGTGTCACCTGCGTCGCAAGTACCAGCAGCCCCGCTATTGCAAACCTCACCAGAAGACTTCGCTTCATTAGTGCCTATTCCACCTCCTCTCGTGCCTCTTCCACCTCCTCTCGTACCCGCTTCACCCATTACGGTGACCTCGAGCTCTCTCACAACTAACACGCCAACGAAATCGTTACCAATGGTAACCGTTTCTCCGCTGTCAGAGTCACCCAGTGTTCAGTCGCCATGGCTGCCGCTTCCCGCCACGAATAGTACAGCATCGATTCCGCAGTCGGCATTCCAACCCATTATAATGCCGTCAGTGCCAAGTCAAGAGAAATCATCACATAATAATAAACGTAGACGAAGTTTAGCCCAAGTCAGGACGATCAACACTGAAGCAGGTGAGATTTGACGTATGGGATTGGTTATGATGGAGGACGCCAGATTCCTGTCGCCATTGGTGCATTTGACTTTTCATTATATATTTACGTAACTGCTGTGATCTCCATAATAAATAGGGGAAGTCAAACTATAACATACACAGCTCATCTTATATTCCCAACGTTGGGACGCGAAAAACACTTACATAGACATTCATCGCACTAGCCATATTCGTTTCAAATGTTGGTTTTCTCCTTTTTATTTAACGAAGCCACGAGAAGAGTCGAGAAAAATAATAACTTGTTCGTGACACTAATCTACTTATATCAACTATATACTGCACCACATTATGCTCGTGACTTTGAGACATCAACTGTTAAGTCTTCATACCAGAAATTTCTCAAGTTTTTTTTGTATATTTGCAGGTAGATATTTCGTATTGGTACCGGAGTCAATGCTGTATGATGTACCGAAGACCGCTAAGTTTCTCCTGAAAAGGGGGCTGTCCCCCTCGAAAACTATGTTAGGTATTTACATTGTTTACTAAATAAATAATAAAAGCACGAATTCTGTAAAATATTGATGCCAGTAAATGAAATAACCAGCTTTGACTCCATCATTAACGTGGCTTAGGTGACTAACCATTAATTTTCATGGCACAAGGAGGGCGGCCTCGCCTCTGCAGCGTTATTTTTAAATATTTAATAAATCTTTTTTGTAATTTCGTCACTTGTAATTTATTCGTTTGAAACAGTTCCGGTGCCGCCTGAAGAGGCGTCGCAGCAGCTGCCAGGATTGGTTAGTACGCTACAGTTCAGCAAGTCAGTCCGTTGTCAATCATCACCCGTAGTCGCCCCGAACATCACCGAAACCAATGACTCGCAAAACGTCTGTTTGCCGGTCGAGACGTGGGTGCAGGGTAAAACTGCAGACGAGCTGAAGATACTGCGGATCGACTCCGCCAGGCCCCTCTGGACCCCGAGGGAGGGCTACTTGCTTATTACGGACTCGGATTTGGTATGCGAGATGCCCACTTACTGGACAGTCGAGTCTCCGGAGTCTAGACATAGGTACGTAACGTTATAAACAGCCCGTTTAATGTTCCCTCTGCTGAGACTCGAGCCCTTTTCTAATAAGGAGGGAATTATGGTTATTTATCTATTACGCTGACCAAGTGCTTGTTGGCATATACTTTGCTTTACCTTACCAAAATTATTTGTAAAGATATCCATTTACCTTTATGAGATTGCTAAACACGCAATGAGACCAAGTAATAAATAATAGTTTGTATTTACACATTTTTTTCATAAAAAATTTAAAATTTGTTTCTGCTTACATATCTTCGGCTAATAAAGATAAACAGTCTCAGATAAAACAGTAAGATCACGAATGCCGGAATCTGTCGATTAAACCACCGCATTTTTATTGATTATCAATAAATTATCCTCGATTCTAGGATCATGTTCCCGGGAGAATATGATGGGTTTACGGTATACAACCCTAAACCTGTTCAAGTTTTTAAGAGCGCAGCGATCGGCACCACCGCCTTTGCCGAATGGGTTCGAAGCGTTTTGGAATTTAACACAGAGGTGATGGAGAACTCGGATTACGGATGTAATGGTACAAAACCGACAATCGAAGATGTCGTTAATACAGCCGAGCCCATAACCATGTCTGCGTTCGTGAGGTCCAAGCCAGTTGGCGATATGCAAGAAGGGAAAGCGGACGTTTCGTGCAAAGCCAAAGTTAAAACAGTAAATGAAACTGTACTCCAAAATACGCTCCAGTGTAACGTTGTTCCTTTAAATAATAATGAAACAAAGGTAGAAAAGGACGGAGAGTCGAAACCGGTCGCGAGGTTAAAAGTTAAATCATTTGCCAGAATCAGAGATGACGAGCAAACGTTTCCGCCGGAACGTGTCTGTCTTCAGGGCAAAATCTACCAGAAGGTGTCCGATGAACCGCTAAATTATGCACAGGTAATTTAACCATCATCAACCGATGTGCGTCCATCGCTGTACATAGGCTCCCTTGAAAGATCTCACTGATCGGGATAAATTAATATTAACTGTTATACGGTTACATGCGTCAGGTATCGCTTACCATACGCCGTTTAGATAATTGCAACTGCTGTTTCTACTTTCGTCTCCAACCTTTTTTCTATACTATGCGACGAGACGAGCAAGACGTTCACCTGATGGTAAGTGATACGCTTGCCCATAACAACGTGGTGCTAGTTAAGATGGTACACACTGCACCACATTGCGCTCGTCGTTAAGACCTAACGTGTTAAGTCTCGTTACCTCAATAATTACACTAGCTACAGCGCGCTTCAAACCGGAACACAGTAATGTTCGCACATTACTATTTGTCGGTTGCAATAGGAGCTGCGGTGGTACCCATCCAGACGGTCTCCGGCAACAGAGACCTACCACCTGGGAAACACCTGGTAACATTACTGTGTATGTCGAAACCATGAGATGTATCAGACTTAGATCCTAATGTTATAAGCTTCACACGTTGATTAAATTATTTTTTATTGACAATTTTATCTTGCTCTTGCAGTTAATGAAAGTCTTCTACCTCTTCTCATTGCATAAGGTGCTCCATCTTCAGATCCGTGCCATTTATGTTCCTCATATCTTTGCTTGACAGGTTTTCACTGTTGTGTCGAGCTCGCAAGAGACCCGCTGTCTATCGACGCGAGACCTCAAGTTCTACATACTGCCTAACAATACGGAGTCGATGTGTGCGCAGGCGCAGACCTAACCATTCGTTTTAACCTCACAGTACAACCCATCTGGGGAGCTTTTTGAGTAATGGCAACTCATCAAATACCTAGACAAACTACGTGAGGTTTCATGTCGAGACTTCATTAGTGAATACTATTCTTTCTCCCGCCATGAACCTGTTGAAGACCACTGCTGTACACGGGCCTGGCAAAATTGGCCTCATGAGACGGTAAATCCTGGCAGCGCCCAGTCCGTGGAACTCCTGCGACCGAGCAGAAGAAACCTACCTAATAAATGATTAGAATCTAATTTATCCTCGTTATAATTAGAATAAATGGGAGAATGAAATTTTATAGGTAGTAATGTATGTTACATGTAGAAGTTGATTCTTTTCTTGTAAAGGAAGACTTCCTTGTGTGCGAAGTCCCAATTGTGGGAACGATATAGGAGCTGTTATATAAATGTTAAGTTTCTTACAATACTTCTGTCTTTATTTTTGTCTTATTATAAATAATTTTTCTTACAACATCTTTTTATTACTTCACATGTCCAAACAACCAACCCGTGGTCCCTCCCGTCTTCAGGGCGCGCCCCAAGACTAAGTTGCCTCCTGTGATTGATGGTTCAGGGCGCTTCACCATCCACTACATCATTCTTACTTAACACCATGTGAAATTAAAAAGTGATAACCCATTGTAGAAAAAAGTCATTACGCTCGGAATAAACTTCCCGCAAAGTGTACAGCGACACGTGTAACAAGCACTAAGTTACCTCCTTATTTTTAGCTCTTTGCCCTTGCAAATTTCATTCGCGATGCAATTCCACTTCCTCCCCTCCGCTATCCCTCTCCTCATCCCAGACTGGAATAAACGGGGTATTACACTCCGCAAAGCAACCGCTTAAACAAGCCCAATATTAAATGACTCGAGTAAAAAGATGCAAAAGTAGTTTTCGTTACGAATATTTTTCATATATAAAAGTACTATTCGTTTGAAATTACACTAACCATTTCATAATAAAAAAGGGGTTCCGTTATCAGCAAATTTTATTAAAAACTGGTGGTAAGTTTCTTTTGACAGAGAACATATGGAAGTAACGCACTGCACATACAGTTAAATATTAGGTTGTCAAATATCTCCCTTCCGCCTTTTTGTCTTTTGAATTTCGCGGCTATGTACAAAGCGCTACAGAGCTCGTATCTAGCAATACTATACATAATTTTAAAGGTCTTGACATAACCTACAAAACGACGCTATGCATAATTAGTTTGGATATTGCGTTCAACAGTTATAGACGTGTAAACATGGAGTTCACTAACGCCGAAATTCGCGCTATTTTAAAGTTTTCGTTCGTTAAAGGCAAATCCGCTAGAGAAACGTTCCGTGAGATTAATGGTGTTTTGGGGGATGGTACTCTATCACTTCGAACCGCGGAGGAATGGTTTCGACGATTCAGAGCCGGTGAAAACGACACCATGGATAAGCCAGCCGGCGGAAGACCTGTGACGACAAATACCGATCAAATCATGGACTACATCGAGTTAGACCGGCATGTGGCATCTCGTGACATCGCCCAGGAGATGGGAGTTAGTCACCAAACCATTTTAAACCATCTGCAGAAGGCTGGATACAAAAAAAAGCTTGATGTTTGGGTGCCGCATGATTTGACGCAAAAAAACCTTCTGGACCGAATCAACGCCTGCGATATGCTGCTGAAACGGAACGAACTCGACCCATTCTTGAAGCGGATGGTGACTGGTGAAAAATGGATTACATACGACAATATCAAGCGAAAACGGTCGTGGTCGAAGGCCGGTGAATCGTCCCAAACAGTGGCCAAGCCGGGATTGACGGCCAGGAAGGTTTTGCTGTGTGTTTGGTGGGATTGGAAGGGAATCATCCACTATGAGCTGCTCCCATATGGCCAGACACTTAATTCTATCATCTACTGCGAACAACTGGACCGCTTGAAGCAGGCGATTGACCAGAAGCGTCCAGAATTGGCCAACAGGAAGGGTGTAGTGTTCCACCACGACAAAGCCCGACCACACACTTCGTTGATGACTCGTCAGAAGCTACGGGAGCTCGGATGGGAGGTTTTATCGCATCCACCATATAGCCCGGACATAGCGCCAAGTGATTACCACCTGTTCCTGTCCATGGTGAACGCCCTTGGTGGTGTAAAGTTGAACTCAAAAGAGGCTTGTGAAAAGTGGCTGTCCAAGTTCTTCGCAAATAAGGAGGGGGGCTTCTACGAGGGAGGTATTATGAAGTTGCCGTCTAGATGGAAACAGATTATCGAACAAAACGGCGCATATTTGAACTAAATCCGATCACTGTAACACTGTTTATAAAGCATTGAATAAAGAGCAAAAAGCGGAAGGGAGATATTTGACAACCTTATATTAGTGTTCAAGAGCGTAATATGTTCCCGTGTAAACATCTTACATGTGGGTAAAAAAAACCTAACTCATGTGAGTTTGTCAATTAGGTAAATACTAAATAAATTTTCGTTCGCCACTGGCCACAGATTTCGTGTTTAATCCCTACTATAATATACTTTTTATTTTGTATTTAACCAAAATTCTGGCAACACAGCATTCGAATTTACATAATGATTGTAACAAAATATATAAACATATATTGTCCTGATAGATTATATTTAGTTTGTCTAAATAACCGAGTCAATGTTCAGCAGCGGCATGACATGACATGTTCTATACAACGCGGTGGTGGTTGGGATGTTATACACTGCACCACATTGCGCTTGACGCTTTGAGACAAGATGATAAGTAATTTAAAAAAAAACTAGTTTCACATAACTACGCGCTGGCAAGGTGATCGGTCACGATGACGCATCACCGCTGTGTGTGCGGGCGACGTGACGTGTAGCGGCGCAGGTGACGCCTCACCACGTCACCTCGCCTTAGTAAAGCAGTAGATAAATTATCCTGTGATATGAGAAACAGACGAAAGCAGCTTTCATCTTTTACATATCAAAAATGGTCGATATTAAAACAATATTGTGAATAGATGTAATTATTTACAATAACATGTACTGTTTTATCATTTTAAAAACGTACCGAAACTTTTAAGTCGATACTTACCATTATTATATCAAATGCAAAACAGGTAAGAGTAAATAACTACAAGGTAAGATTATTTTACACGTTTTTTTGATGCTTTGTTATTCTATAAGTTTTGTTAAACTTTCGTCCAGCAGATGGCGTTGGACGTTGTTGCAACGTGCGATAGTTTCGTGTTGTGAATTTACATACGAAATAAGTGTTTAGTTTTTAAATAGAACATCGGTTTAACGGCACTGGTAGTTTCGTTTTGTCACCAGAGGGCGCCGGTAAGCCCATAGTTCAACGTTGAACCGAACAGTTATTTTTAATCATTGTAAAATGGGGAAATATCTCTAGGATCCAGTTAAAGGTTTACCATCGCCGAGGCAATAAAGCGATTCAATTATAATCATTGTTTCGGCCTGTTGTCGTTAACTGTTGATCAAACGCCTCTCAATCGATGTGATGGATATCGACGATTCGATATAATGTGTTCCATCGACGTAGACGTAGAATATAAAGACTTAAAGCTAAAACTAGGTGAGTGATGTGATGCTAAATGGACGCCGACTCAGCATATGCTGTGCAAGGACTGTTGCACAGCGCTGGTTTTCAGCGGAGCCCAGTTTGGCTAGTGCCCGCGACGTTCATGAACAAAAAAATAAGCAGCACAATATTAAAAAAAAAAAATTTTTTAAATGAAATAAATAAAAAATAAAATACAAATTATGGATATAAAAAAATAAATAAGATACAGTAACAATTTAAAACATAAAGAAAATATCATACGGTTATAACGGTTTCCATATTATACTTAGCTACTAAATACACAGTTTTTGTTGTCGAAAAAGATGGTTTTTGTAGTGAATTTTAAATAATTTTGAAGACTTAATGTTTCTAATAGGGGGTGGTAAATTGTTCCAGCATTTAGTAGCCAAGTAACGGTAACTGCCTCTAAATGCAGCGGTCTGATGCTGTGCCATACGCAAAATACAGTTGACAGCCCTTACACAACGACCACCATCTGCATCCTGGTTTCGCCATTTTAGTATCTTCAGGCTCATTGATATTTAATACTGTGTAAAATTGAGATTCAAATAAATAAACTCCGAACTAATAATGATTTTAACCACTAATTGTTCTTCTGTTAACTCTTTTGACTGTCTAATTTTCTTCAGGCCATTTCTTAGTCTGCGAACAGTGTCTCGAACATTCCAGTGGTTTTTTTTTACGATATCATTAAAAAAAACAACTTTTTTACTATTACATTTCTTTCAATAAAGAGTAACACTCGAATCACAATAGATATTGCTCTATTATTGTTTTATTGGACAATACCAACGCCGGAGGGGATGTCCCGAAACGGCTTTGACTCACACCGTTAGAAATATTACGTAATAAAAAGTCTAGATCTAGATGCTTATTATGTCTAAGTCCGTGAGTCATGTAACAACTTATGACCTTAGTGATAAAGATTAAATACTGAGAATCTCTTCGTAATGAGAATGGCGAGTAGTTTACAGTCGCGTGTTGTATTAATATTTATTTATTTAATTCCGTCAATTGGTTTATATTCATTTATAACTTAAATATTTATATTAAAGCACAAGGCTTTTATAAAAAAAATCATACTAGTTATGCATATTGTCTTCTCCAAGATAATGTGATATGGATCTCCATTAACATTTCAGTTTCTGAGTTTTTGGTGAAGGAAAAAAAAGGCGAGGAATCCGACATATTCTACGAACAATAGCTTTCGTGAACATTTCACATGTCGACTTGCACTTAACCAGCGTGGTGGAAATAGCTTTGGCTCCTTGTGAGAGGAGGCTTAGATCCCACCATTGGAAAACTAACAGAGCTATTTATTATTATAATTTAATAATAAAATAATGAGTGTACGGTGTGAGCGGCGTTCGTGTTAAAGAGTCAACCCTTCGCTTAAAGATTTCCATGAAATGTTTGTTCTGCAGCCGACCCCGCCCTCGCTCACCCCTCCACCGGGAAAGGGTAAATAAAACTCGCTCAGTAATATTATTGTCCTTAAAATAAACATTATGTTTTATGTACCATTAATTGAGAATAGATTTTTTCATAACGAAGTAAGCTAAGCGTGCTCTCTTGATAACAATTGGTCCCGCATACAGCGGCTCCATTGTCGACCCTTGAAATTGGAGCAGGCTTACTTCCTGTAAGTCCTCAAATCCTTTCTAAAATTCTTTTTGAGATTACTGACTCAACTACCAGTGGTGTAGACACTAGCAGGGGAATATTGTTAATCATCTTGGTGGTGCTCATCCGGGATACTTGTGCGAGGAACGCTCGGAACAAATGAAACAATTTGTTTTACGAGTAACTCTAAAATAATTATGATTTCTAAGAAGTGATAGCATACTGCGACATAAGCGAAGTGTCCGCTTGATGTATAAATAATGCTTCCGCGTCGTGAAGTGCACTCGACGAGATGTTCTCCAAACGCGACGGGTGCGCGCTGCGGCTGTGCGCGCTCGCGCTGTTCGCTTACACGGTTACTTCCAAAGGTACGTATGTAATAAATGAGTAAAAATTACTATTTTTATTAGTGTGAGATACCTATTAGCATATTCTCACTGCCACTGGGACTGAGCATCGTAAACGGCGACTAATGTATAAATAGTTTCGGAGCAGCCGCCATTCATGTAACCGAGCGGAGCGAGTGCGACAAACACGTTCAGCAGTGGATACCAAAAGATTGAAATGATGACTGTTTTTATGAGCGATGAATCACTTATAATATATATTAGTACGCAAAAGTACAATATAACCGAATTTAATCTTCTTCAAGTCATTTATGACAGCAAAAACTAAATGTATGTTGAACCACATGTGAATGTTTTAATTAGTTTAATTAATTTATAACTATTTTCTAAAGAAATCTAATTTCGTTGTTTCCCTATTTCAATAAGCTTTATTTGTTCTAAACCCTGGGGAGGTTTGATGAAATGGAGCTCACCGTGTCCGAGTTGTAGTTATACTATATAAAGCATAGTAATATATTATATTTTATATATTATCTAATCTAATATATAAAATTCTCTTGTAACAATGTTCGTTCCCATACTCCTCTAAAACGTCTTTACCGATTCTTATGAATTTTTTTATGCATATTCAGTAGGTCTGAGAATCGGTTACTATCTATTTTTCAAACCCCTAAGCGATCAGGGTTGCCCACACCAAAAATTTTTTTTTATTTTTTGGGATTTTTTTTTCTATTTTATTTTATTATTGTGTGGCATCAAAAAATACATACAGCCCTAAATTTTCTTCTTTATATCACCAACCCCTGCTTTTTAATAGACATTTTAATATGTTTTTGTCCTGCTCTATAACATCAATTATACATGGCCACATATCAAATCGTGTGGCTATAAAATCAAAAAAAAAACTTCAATTATTATCACTTGGCAAGTGATCCCCTCCACGTGTGTACCGGTGTCACCTCTCACCAGTACACAGCACGGAGTGGGGATGACAACGAATTCTATATCTCTCAAACATTATGCTCTGTCACTCCCTCTACATATAAATATATTCTCAAGCAACTTTATTATTTATTTATTAATAACTAATATTATTGAATTTAATTTATTATTAATTTATAATAGAAAAATTTATCGCAAAATGTGTTGGTACAGGCATCACTCAACAACGCCTGGAACAATTTGGTCAATTCTTTTTTTAAATGTTCGTTGAAGTTGAAGGATGGTTTTTAAGGCAAGAAAAATTCTAATAATCGCCGGAAAATCTCTAAAATAGCGCTTTTGTTTTTTCTATACAAACGTTTTCTAACTAAAATGTAGAGTCAATTTGAACTTTATTGCAGCTACACAAAGTTCAAATTCAATCATATCTATCAAAACAGTGTGCGTATACGCATTGGAGGATCTAATGCCGCGTGCCGAAACTAAAACGAATGAAATAATAAGATAAATAGTCACAAAATGTAAGAGCTAAAGATTATTAGTACTGATTTTCAATTTGGTCGGCTTCGCGGTATTATTTCTTTTGTTTTAGTTTCGGCGCGCGACATGAAACGCATTAGTTTTCACGTCATCACATCATGCAAGCACAAACCGCGTTACCATCTGGCGGACCTGACAGACTACATTCTGTCAAAAAGATTTGGAATGTGACAGTTATTTGTTCCTAAAAAATTATTATAGTAAATATAACTTTTGTACTTTAATTATAACTTTGGCCACTCTTCTGGAACCCACTAATATTTAAATATTAGTTATTAGTTGAATATATATAGTGCTGAACCCCACACACCGCGCATAACCAGGGTGACGGTTCTGTTCAGGAGATTTTTTGCCCCGGCTATAAAATAGGAAGGAACAAAGAACATTCCAATTTTTTTTGACAGAACGAAGTCTGTCGGGTCAGCTAGTAGTTATATATTATAGTAAAGGCAGAACCAATTTTTTGATACAGCACCAGTTTGCGGCCCCGATGAGAAGGTCGCGAGGGTCTGTCGCGGGGGGCCCATGACGAAGTGCTCCGAATACCTCGAGCCCTCCGGGCCGGTAGATGAGACCTCCTGCACCGAGGGTTGCGTCTGCACTGGCTCCAAGTTGTACAACGACAAAGGACTATGCATCGAATCCAACGATTGCCCCGAACTTTGTAAGTATTTCTTGCTATTCTATAAATTAAATGAAAACATTTTGTGTTGCCATAAACCAAGGCCGACTGGTTTATAATAAAAATAGATTAAAATGACGCCATGTGTAATCTGATGGTTTTCCTCGTCACGTTTACATACTACAAGACGTGATGATTAGACAAAAACTACAATGTAAACAAAACATCAGTATCAAGTAAAAAATAGATACTGTCTTCCTACTCCAGTAATTTCACCGGCTTCAGAACTGAACACAGTAATATTTTCACAGTACTGTTTAGCGCTTTAAATAGACGCCGTAGTGGTGTGTAATGACCAGCATCAGATATCTAGCGCCGGTTTCTTCCGCAGTCCAATGCAAGATGGACAGGAATGCTCAATCGAGCTGCGGCAGATTTTGCGACCGACGCTGTCCCGATCACGTGAGAGAGCCAGGTAGTTGCGGCGACGAGTGCGACAAGGACGGCTGCGAGTGCCGCCCGCCACACCTCTACGACGCGAACCTGAAGAGATGTGTTCTTCCTGAATCATGTTGTGAGTAAGCTCCGTCTTGAGTTTTCTCTCGTTTCACAGGTGATATGATTTACAGAGCTTGATTTCTATTCCCTTGCAGCACAAGCTTGTGGCCCCGGTGAGGTGTTCTCACACGATTGCATCGGTGCCGGCTGCGCCGCGACCCAGTGCTGGGAGCAGGACCGGCTGCCCGGCTGCAGTGACGTCATAGCCTCCGCGTGCGTCACGGGCTGCGTGTGCGCCGGCGGGGCGCTGCGGACCGAGAACGGAACCTGCGTACCGCGGGAACAGTGCCCGCCGAAGAGCGAAGAGAGTACGCATCAGTTACAACACAAAGTAACATTAACGAAATAAGTTCAAGTAAATGAAATGAAAGGAAATGTTTCTCATATTTATCATGCAAATGTGATAACACGGACAAGACTTATACATACCGCCTGCGCAGTAAGGTTTACACACTGTTAGGCAGTTAGGACAAATTTCATGTCCTGATTTTAAGGATGATATTTATTACATTTACTATTTTTACTGTTGGTAGGTTATTAAGGTAGGCACCGAAGCAGCCTCTCTTGGTACTGGCGTATAAATTTGAAAGGAGCTGTAGATAGAGAAATTACTGTTGTACACATTTTATGCTTCAAAGTGACGAAGTGGATAGTAGTGTTTATCATACTAACTAACGTCACATTGTTATAGACAGGAATCATTTACTTTATTGTAATGTTATGAAGGATGCCGGTACCCGTACTCCAGGCCTGGTTGTGGCAATAACTGCCACCAGCGCTGCAGGGAGCACACCGCGCCCCCCTGCGGCGAGTGCGTCCCCGGCGGCTGCGACTGCATACCACCATTCTATACCAGCGTGATCGTGATTGCTGAAAGAGTTTGGCTCCTGTGAGAGGAAGCTTAGATCCCACCATTGGTCAAATTAACAGAGCTATTTATTATTATAATTTAATAATAAAATAATGAGTGTACGGTGTAAGCGACGTTCGTGTTAAAGAGTCAACCCTTCGCTTAAAGATTTCCATGAAATGTTTGTTCTGCAGCCGGCCCCGCCCTCGCTCACCCCTCCACCGGGACAGGGTAAATAAAACTCGCTCAGTAATATTATTGTCCTTAAAATAACATTATGTTTTATGTACCATTAATTGAGAATAGATTTTTTCATAGTTAAGTTAGCTAAGCGTGCTCTCTTGATAACAATTGGTCCCGCATACAGCGGCTCCATTGTCGACCCTTGAAATTGGAGCAGGCTTACTTCCTGTAAGTCCTCAAATCCTTTCTAAAATTCTTCTTGAGATTACTGACTCAACTACCAGTGGTGTAGACACTAGCAGGGAATACTGTCAATCATCTTGGTGGTGTTCATCCGGGATACTTGTGCGGGGAACGCTCGGAACAAATGTATAGTAACGTGTTTGTAAAGTGCATACTTCTCTTCTCTTCTCCACGTGTGTAACCGTGTTGTCCACCTATCACCCGGACACAGCACGAGTGGGGATGACAACGAATTCTATTTATCTCAAACATTATGCTCTGTCACTCCCTCTACATATAAATATATTCTCAAGCAACTTTATTATTTATTATTAATAACTAATGTTATTGAATTTAATTTATTATTAATCTATCTATATATATATAAAAATGAATTGCTGTTCGTTAGTCTCGCTAAAACTCGAGAACGGCTGGACCGATTTGGCTAAATGTGGTCTTGAATTATTCGTGGAAGTCCAGGGAAGGTGTAAAAGGTGAGGAAATATGGAAAAATTGCCCGGAATATGGTAAAACAACAATTTCACTTTTCCATTAAGGTGACCAGAATTTCAGATAGGCAAAGCGGGACAACTTTGAAGGAGTAATAATAACGTAATATTTTTTTAGTTCCAACATAAGTACAATTCATAAATATAAAAATGTATAATATTTCATTCCTTGACATATTTCTTCCAAATTTCTTTTAAGGTTAAGGTCGGTGACATAGTTTTTGTCATTAATATAAAATATTAAGACTACGAGTATTTTAAGCTTAGTTTAAGAAAATTTATGTATTTATGAAATATTCCTTAATCTTCTATGGCAAGAAGCAAAACACGAAGTGTATAATCTGAGAGAAAAATACATTGTAACTGGGTAGCAAAAGCAACACGTTACGCAAAACAATGGTTTTCATAAATATAAAATTTAACTCAATTCTAAAGTCGGGACTTTTGAAAAACGTCGCGTGACGCGGGACTAATTGTGAAAAATCGGGACTGTCTCGCCAAAAGCGAGCGTCTGGTCACTTTACCTTGGATACATAAAACGTCAGATATTTGAAGTTCGTCCCGTCATTTAGAAACCAAATACAATTTAAAAGAATATTTTTGTTTTTGACATTTGACATTGACAACCAACAATTTCTGATTGCAACTATAATATTTTACGAGAAAAGGCGGCCAAATTGACCACCACGCAGACAATTTTTAAAGGATTTTTATTCTTTTATTTTATTCGTCTACACATGACACTGGCTCACGCACAAACCGTGCTCATGCCATCAATTGGGAAGAAGAAGAATATTTTACGAACTTTAGCGGGAATCTGGGCGTGAAGGTCGCGTTGTCTCGGTTGAATTTTTATTTTTTTGTGCATAATGCGGTTGAATGTTCAATGTGAGTGTATCATGCAGTAAATCAGTGTGTTCGCGGCGAGTGCGTCCCCGGCGGCTGCGACTGCATACCACCATTCGTATACGATGATATCACCAGGAGTTGCATACCGCGCGACCTGTGCACCTG